>ONZH01007658.1:0-600000 GCA_900303285.1 Rhinella marina | reverse complement strand
CGCTATCTCTCTGATCACTCTCTCCTTGATCCATTACAATCTGGTTTCCGCAAGCTAAATTCGACAGAAATGGCCCTCACCAAAGTGACAAATGACCTCCTGACAGCAAAACGAAACGGTGACTACTCTCTGCTCATTCTTCTTGACCTCTCTGCAGCTTTTGACACTGTAGACCACCATCTGCTACTCACTATGCTCCAGTCTATAGGCCTAAAGGACACTGCCCGCTCCAGGTTTACTTCTTATGTCTCTGACCGTTCTTTCAGTGTATCATTCGCTGGCTCCACTTCTTCTTCTCTCTCTCTCTCACTGTTAGGGTTCCTCAGGGTTTAGTCCCAGGCCTTCTTCTCTTCTCTCTCTACACAGCCCCAACTTGACAAACCATCAGCAGATTTGGTGTCCAGTACCATCTCTATGCTGATGACACACAACTATACACTTCATCCCCCGACATCATCCTTGCTTTATTACAGAATGACCAGTGACTGTCTCTCTGCAGTCCCTAGTATCATGTCATCTCTCTATCTGAAACTAAATCTTTCAAAAACTGAACTTTTTGTGTTCTCTCCATCTACTAACCTACCAAAACCTGATATCTCCCTCTCCCCATCATCACTCCTAGGCAGCACGCCCACTGTCTCGGTGTGACGTTTGAAACTGATCTTATCTTCACCCCCTATATTCAGTCTCGCCTGCACCTCAAAAACATCTCTAGAATCCGCCTCTTTCTCACTATGGAAACAACAAAAACTCTCATCGTCGCCCTGATCCATTCCCGCCTTGATTATTGTAACGCACTATTAATTGGCCTCCCCCTCACCAGACTCTCCCCTCTCCAATCTATTCTCAACGCAGCAGCCAGAGTCACCTATCTGTACAACCGCTACTCTGATGCCTCCGCCCTGTGCCAGTCATTACACTTGTTGGCCATACAGTATAAAATCCAATTTAAACTGCTTGTCCTCACCCACAAAGCCCTCCACAGCGCTGCACCCCCCTACATCTCTTCCCTCATCTCCGTCTACCACCCTATCCATGCTCTCTGTTCAGCCAACGACTTACAACTGATTTCTACCATAATCCGAACCTCTCACTCCCAGCTTCAAGACTTCTCCCGAGCTGCACCAGTTCTCTGGAATGCCCTACCCCAAGAAATGAGGTTAAACCACAATAACACATCTTTTTAGGTTGGCCTATCACATGCCCTGATCTAACTTCACTCCATAGATAGACCATCTATCATTTCCTGATCATCCATCAAGCTCTCCACCGCACCCAGAAGCACTTCATATATTAGCTGGTGACTGGCTCATACAGCTGTATATCTGCTCCCTTATTTTCCCAAGATGGCTGAACCATTGTACAAAACAAGCACTTTTACCTTTTGTATCACCTCTATCCTCATAGATTGTAAGCTCTTGCGAGCAGGGCCCTCATTCCTCTTGTTGTAATTATTGACATGTCTGTTGCAAAGTTATTTATGATTGTCTGTACACGAACCCCTGAATTGTAAAGTGCTGAGGAATATGTTGGCGCTATATAAATAAAGATTATTATTATTATTATTATTATTATTACTATTATTATGTGTCCCTTTCCATACCCTACAGTTAAGTGTGATGCCGTCAAATACACAAACATTATCACTAGAGATGAGCGAGCATGCTCGTCCGAGCTTGGTGCTCGTTCGAGCATTAGGGTACTCGTAAGTGCTCGATGCTCGGACGACCATCTCGCCATGCTCGAGGAAATGGCATCTCCCGCCTTTTGAATTTTTGGCAGCTATAAACTCAGCCAATCACAAGCCAGGAGACTCTGCGGTACACTCAGCTTCACGTGGGGCCCTTACATGTCGATAGTAGGGGTTGGCTGGCCTGATCAAGTGACCCTGGAATATACTAGTGACTGCCCGCGGTGCTCGGCTTAGTTGCTGCCTGGATGCCGTTAGGGACAGATCTGCAGTGTGATACAGGGAGAGTGTTAGGGTGTTCTACTAGATTTGTGTTAGGCAGGAGTGATTCTAAAAGAACCCAACAGCCCTTGTTAGGGTTACAAGACCCTTTTTTTTTATCTGCTTGTGGCTGGGCTTGCTGGCACTAGTAGTGCAGCTACCGTCATATTTGCAGCAGTGTGGAACCATTCTGTGTGTCACAGTTCAGCTGTCCAGTCACCACAAACCACAATCCGTATTTTCTGTCCAGGTGACCCATACTGTACGTCACGTAATCAAATACGGTCTTTTGCTCTCACTGATACAGCTACATTAGAAAAATCTCTGTGCGACATTTGTCTGGGTTGCAGTGAAAATAGCCACAGTCAGCAGGGGCTGAGTTTGCTCTCTGATATATTCTGCACGTGACGTAAAAAAAATAAGAACACAAAAAAAATTGTGTTTTTTTTTAATCTCAGTGATACAAATCCATTTCATACAGCTGTGTGGAACCATTCTGTGTGTCACAGTTCAGTTGTCCAGTCACCACAAACCACAATCCGTATTTTCTGTCCAGGTGACCCATACTGTACGTCACGTAATCAAATACGGTCTTTTGCTCTCACTGATACAGCTACATTACAAAAATCTCTGTGCGATATTTGTCTGGATTGCACTTAAGCAGACCAAGTCTGCCTAATCTAATAGTTTCAGTGTAATTGCTCCATACTGCACGGTACGTAATAAAATACGTAATTTTGCTCTAACTTATCCACCTATATATTAACTTGTTCAGATTGAACAAGTTTGTGGGTTTCAGTACAGCAGGCCCATTTATTTTATTTTTTTTATATAATACACTTATATACAGAAAATGTTGAACTCCAGGGCTAAGGGTCGAGGACGAGGGCGTGGGCATTCAATTACTGCAGGGGGAAGAGGCCGTGGTCCTGGGCAGGGTGAGACAGCACCTGCTGATGAGGGAGCAGGGGAACGCCGCAGAGCTACACTCCCTAGCTTCATGTCTCAACTTACAGGGACACGTGGTAGAGGACTGTTGAAACCACAACAGTGCGAACAGCTGATGTCGTGGATTGCGGACAATGCTTCAAGTAATTTGTCCACCAGTCAGTCTTCCACGCAGTCCACCCACGTTACCCAAGGGAGCACTCCTCTGGCTCCTCCACCTCAACCTCCTTCCCCCCAGTCTGCCCCCTCCAAGGAAAATTTGGAATGCGATCCGGCATACTCTGAGGAACTGTTTTCTGGACCCTTCCCAGAGTCACAAACCACTTCTAAGGTTGCTGCTGACCTCTTTCCCGATGCCCAAGTTTTCCAACTGTCGCAGTCTGTGGGTGATGACATTGTTGACTTAGTGGAAGAAGTGTGTAAAGAGGTGTCGGACGATGAGGAGACACAATTGTTAGACAGTGGTGAAGTTGTTGTCAGGGCAGGAAGTCCGAGGGGGGAGCAGACTGAGGAATCTGAGGATGACGAGGTGACTGACCCAAGCTGGGTTGACAAGCCGAGTGAAGACAGTGCTTCTGAGGCGAGTGCTGCACCAGAACAGGTTGGAAGAGGCAGTGGTGTGGCCAGAGGGAGAAGCAGGGCCAGAGCTGGTGCATCAGCAGCAACTGTTTCACGTAGTGAAGCTCCCGTGGCGAGGCCTAGATGTTCGCAAGTCTGGAGGTTCTTTAAAGAAAGTGAGGATGACCGACGGACTGTGGTGTGCAACCTGTGCCACACCAGGATCAGCAGGGGTGCCACCACTACTAGCCTAACCACCACCAGCATGCGCAGGCATATGAGTGCTAAACACCCCACTCAATGGAACCAAGGCCGTTCACCACCTCCTGCGGGTCACACCACTGCTCCTTCCCCTGTGTCACTCGCTGCCTTTGCTAGTCAACCCCCTGCCCAGGACCCCGGCACGAGATCCTCCCGCCGGAAAACCACACCTTCGCCTCCACGATCCTCCACAGTGTCCACCAATGTGTCCCAGCACAGCGTTCAGCTGTCTTTACAGAAGACGCTGGAGCGCAAGAGGAAATACAGTTCCACCCACCCACATGCCCAAGCCCTCAACGTCCACATCTCCAAATTGCTGAGCCTGGAGATGCTGCCCTATAGGCTGGTAGAGAACGAGGCCTTTCGCAATCTCATGGCGGTGGCTGCCCCTCGGTATTCGGTCCCCAGCTGCCACTATTTTTCCCGATGTGCCGTCCCAGCCCTACACCAGCACGTGTCACAGAACATCATCCATGCCGTGACCAACACTGTTTCTGAGAAGGTCCACCTAACCACGGACACGTGGACAAGTGCTGCCGGGCAGGGACACTATATCTCACTGATGGCACATTGGGTTAACTTGGTGGAGGCTGGGACCGAGACTGACCCTGGGGCCGCTCATGTACTGCCCACACCGAGGATTGCGGGACCTACCTCGGTCACGGTCTCTCAGACGTACTATGCCTCCTCCTCCGACCCCTCCTCCTCCACCGAATTACCATCCGTGGGCACGGCGCCTTCAGTCGGTAGCTCTAGGCGCAGCAGCAGTGCCGTGGGTAAGCGCCAGCAGGCGGTGCTCAAACTGCTGAGCTTAGGTGACAAAAGGCACACTGCCCAAGAGCTGTTACAGGGCATCACGGCGCAGACCGATGTGTGGCTGGCACCGCTGAACCTCAAGCCAGGCATGGTTGTGTGCGACAACGGGCGTAACCTGGTGGCGGTTCTGCAACTCGGCAGACTGACACATGTGCCATGCCTGGCCCACGTGTTCAATCTAATAGTTCAGCGGTTCCTCAAGACATACCCCAATCTGTCTGATTTGCTCACCAAGGTACGCCGCATCTGTGCGCATTTCCGCAAGTCGACCACAGATGCTGCCACTCTCAGGGCAGCGCAGCGTCGCCTACAACTGCCCGCTCGCCGACTGTTGTGCGACGTGCCCACGAGATGGAATTCCACATTAAACATGTTATCCAGAGTTTACCAGCAGCGCAGAGCGATTGTAGACTGCCAGATGTCAACTTCCACCAGAACTGGTAGTCAGGTCAGTCAGATTCCTCAAGTCTACAATGAGGAGTGGACGTGGATGTCTGATATCTGCCAGGTGTTGAGCAACTTTGAGGAGTCAACAAAGATGGTCAGCGGCGATGCCGCCATTATCAGCCTCACCATCCAGCTGCTTTGCCTGTTGAAAAACTCACTGCTCAGCATGAAGTCGGATGCTTTGCGCTTGTCACAAGAGACGGTGGAGGAAGATACGTCGCTTGATAGCCAGAGCACCCTCCGGTCTGTTTCTCAGCGCGTATCGGAGGAGGGGGATGAGGATGAGGAGGAAGAGGAGGAGAATGTCTGCGAGACAGAAGAGGGTACCAGTGCTCAGTCCTTCTTAACTCTTGAGCGTGTATGGGCTGAAGAGGAGGACTTGGAGGAGGAGGAAATGGAGAGTCAGGCCAGTGAGGAGAGGGAATTCTTGCGTGTTGGGACTCTGGCGCACATGGCAGACTTCATGTTAGGCTGCCTATCCCGTGACCCTCGTGTTAGAAGCATTTTTTCAAACACCGATTACTGGGTGTTCACTCTCCTGGATCCACGGTACAAGCAGAACCTTTCCACTCTCATCCCTGCAGAGGAAAGGAGTATGAGAGTGAATAAATATCAACAGGCCCTGGTGCACAAGCTGAAACAATCCTTCCCATCTGACGCCGCTAGCGGCAGAGGGCGTGGTTCTGTGGGCCAAGTAGCGGGGGAGAGGAGGCGAGCAGGCAGCTTGTCCAGCACTGGCAGGGGAACGCTCTCCAAGGCCTTTGCCAGTTTTATGTCACCCCAGCAAGACACTGTCACCTGTCCCCAGTCTAGGCAGAGTAGGGGGGAGCTGTACAGAAAGATGGTGAGGGAGTACCTAGCTGACCATACCAACGTCCGTAGCGATCACTCTGCTCCATACAACTACTGGGTTTCAAAGCTGGACACATGGCCTGAACTGGCGCTGTACGCCTTGGAGGTGCTGGCCTGCCCTGCCGCTAGCGTGCTGTCAGAGCGGGTATTCAGTGCAGCTGGTGGCGTCATCACCGATACGCGTACACGCCTGTCAACTGACAGCGCTGACAGGCTGGCGCTTATTAAAATGAACAAAGCCTGGATTTCACCGGAATTCAAATCTCCTCTGGGGGATAGCAGCTAAAGATTTACATTACTTATGTATCCGATTCCTCTTCTCTACTCCTCCTACTCCTCCTCCTTATTGTCTTTGTCTAACGCTGACCAAAAAAACGCCATTTTTTAGAGTTCCAACTGGCACTCTTTTACCACAATTTTTCAGGAGGGCCCCCTACAGGCCCTCTCTCCAAACAATTTTTAAGGAGGTCCACCTACAGGCCCTCTCTCCAAACAATTTTTCCGGAGGTCCACCTACAGGCCCTCTCTCCAAACAATTTTTCCGGAGGTCCGCCTACAAGCCCTCTCTCTAAATAATTTTTCTGGAGGTCCACCTACAGGCCCTCTCTCCTAACAATTTTTCCAGAGGTCCACCTACAGGCCCTCTCTCCAAACTATTTTTCCGGAGGTCCACCTACAGGCCCTCTCTCCAAACAATTTTTCCGGAGGTCCACCTACAGCGGATAGGTGCCATATACGGTATTAAACTGAGAAGAATACATAGAACACATACCACACTTGATCGAGCTCATAGTTTACAACTGTACCGTTTGATGCTAAATTTTTAAGTTGGGGTCCTGCGTCGTCATTCGAACTCCATCCGGCTGTTGTCACCACCACACACGCTAGCCAAGGGGGCACTCCTCTGGCTCTTCCAGCTCAACCTCCTTCCCCCCAGCCTGCCCCCCCACCTACAGGCCCTCTCTCCAAACAATTTATGTCTTTTTTCTCTCTTTCTCTCCAAACTATTTTTCCGGATAGGTGCCATATACGGTATTAAACTGAGTAGTATACATAGAACACATACCACACTTGATCGAGCTCATAGTTTACAACTGTACCGGTTGATGATAAATTTTTCATTCGAACTCCATCCAGCTGTTGTCACCACTACACACGCTAGCCAAGGGGGCACTCCTCTGGCTCTTCCAGCGTTGAGCTGCAAGAGCCAGCCCCCCACCTACCCTGCCCCCTCTCTCCAAACAATTTACCCAGGTAGGGGACGTATTAGATATTGAACAGATTTTTTTTTTGGTTCTTCTTTTAATTGCCTCCTGCGATAGTGCGATAGACGGGAATCGAACCCGGGTCAACTGCTTGGGAAGCAGCTATGCTCACCACTTACCACCAACAGCCACAGCAACTGATAAGAACAGATACTAAACTTGATGTAAGCCAACATTTCGACAATCGATAACCCGAAACGGGTCCGCCGTCGCGCCCGGCGTTTGGCCACCCTGAACATTTCACACTCTGACCGAGTCTGACCCTGGGGCCGCTCATGTACTGCCCACTTGGAGGATGCTTCACCTCCTGCTACCTCAGTCTAACTCGGTCACTCTGTTGTCACCGCCATGCTGCGTCTGGCTAAATTTTTGGGTGGCTCACCTGCTACCTCATGTAACTTGGTCACTTGTTGGTGTCACCGCCATGCTGTGTCAGGCTTATGCCTGCATCGTGTGGCTGGGGATAGGAGAGCAGTACCAGCATGGGCATGGTTGATGGACCTTCGTTGCACCTAGTTGGGTGCTTCCCTATATATTCCCACCGTGCCAGCCATGGGTTGTACATTAACTAATAACAGGGGAAAAAAAATATTTTACAGGAGGGTCAACCGCAGACACTCCAAAACAATTTTACATGAGGGAGACACTCCCATCTGCCATCGTGTTCGGTCAGGCTGTCAGTAGGTACACCACCTCTGTCGTCCGCAGAAGCGGCCACTATGAGGAAGGCCACGGCGAGAACATCCCCTTTTCAATTGAGAGCAAGTGTAGAATTGTAGGAGGATGACACTTTTCTTCCGCAGTGGATTCACCTTACCCTTTATCATTGCCAGACAACAGTTGGTGAAAAAGTAATTGGCAATGATGAAGAAAATGTAACGGTGCAGTGGACCGTCTGTGACGCAAAACCTATATATTCCCACCATGCCAGCCATGGGTTGTACATTAACTAATAACAGGGAAAACAAATAAAATATTTTACAGAAGGGTCAACTACAGACACTCCTAAACAATTTTACATGAGGGAGTGTCTCCCCGTCTGCCATCGTGTTCGGTCAGGCTGTCAGTAGGTACACCACCTCTGTCGTCTGCAGAAGCGGCCACTATGAGGAAGGCCACAGCGAGAACATCCCCTTTTCAATTGAGAGCAAGTGTAGAATTGTAGGAGGATGACACTTTTCTTCTGCAGTTGATTCACCTTACCCTTTATCATTGCCAGACAACAGTTAGTGAAAAAGTAATTGGCAATGATGAAGAAAATGTAACGGTGCAGTGGACCGTCTGTGACGCAAAACCTATATATGCCCACCATGCCAACTATGGGCTGTACATTAACTAATAACAGGGAAAACAAATAAAATATTTTACAGAAGGGTCAACTACAGACACTCCTAAACAATTTTACATGAGGGAGTGTCTCCCCGTCTGCCATCGTGTTCGGTCAGGCTGTCAGTAGGTACACCACCTCTGTCGTCCGCAGAAGCGGCCACTATGAGGAAGGCCACGGCGAGAACATCCCCTTTTCAATTGAGAGCAAGTGTAGAATTGTAGGAGGATGACACTTTTCTTCCGCAGTGGATTCATCTTACCCTTTATCATTGCCAGACAACAGTTAGTGAAAAAGTAATTGGCAATGATGAAGAAAATGTAACGTTGCAGTGGACCGTCTGTGACGCAAAACCTATATATTCCCACCATGCCAGCCATGGGTTGTACATTAACTAATAACAGGGAAAACAAAAAAATATTTTACAGAAGGGTCAACTACAGACACTCCTAAACAATTTTACATGAGGGAGTGTCTCCCCGTCTGCCATCATGTTCGGTCAGGCTGTCAGTAGGTACACCACCTCTGTCGTCCGCAGAAGCGGCCACTATGAGGAAGGCCACAGCGAGAACATCCCCTTTTCAATTGAGAGCAAGTGTAGAATTGTAGGAGGATGACACTTTTCTTCTGCAGTTGGATTCACCTTACCCTTTATCATTGCCAGACAACAGTTAGTGAAAAAGTAATTGGCAATGATGAAGAAAATGTAACGGTGCAGTGGACCGTCTGTGACGCAAAACCTATATATGCCCACCATGCCAGCTATGGGCTGTACATTAACTAATAACAGGGAAAACAAATAAAATATTTTACAGAAGGGTCAACTACAGACACTCCTAAACAATTTTACATGAGGGAGTGTCTCCCCGTCTGCCATCGTGTTCGGTCAGGCTGTCAGTAGGTACACCACCTCTGTCGTCCGCAGAAGCGGCCACTATGAGGAAGGCCACGGCGAGAACATCCCCTTTTCAATTGAGAGCAAGTGTAGAATTGTAGGAGGATGACACTTTTCTTCCGCAGTGGATTCACCTTACCCTTTATCATTGCCAGACAACAGTTAGTGAAAAAGTAATTGGCAATGATGAAGAAAATGTAACGTTGCAGTGGACCGTCTGTGACGCAAAACCTATATATTCCCACCATGCCAGCCATGGGTTGTACATTAACTAATAACAGGGAAAACAAATAAAATATTTTACAGAAGGGTCAACCGCAGACACTCCTAAACAATTTTACATGAGGGAGTGTCTCCCCGTCTGCCATCGTGTTCGGTCAGGCTGTCAGTAGGTACACCACCTCTGTCGTCCGCAGAAGCGGCCACTATGAGGAAAGCCACGGCGAGAACATCCCCTTTTCAATTGAGAGCAAGTGTAGAATTGTAGGAGGATGACACTTTTCTTCCGCAGTGGATTCACCTTACCCTTTATCATTACCAGACAACAGTTGGTGAAAAAGTAATTGGCAATGATGAAGAAAATGTAACGTTGCAGTGGACCGTCTGTGACGCAAAACCTATATATTCCCACCATGCCAGCCATGGGTTGTACATTAACTAATAACAGGGAAAACAAATAAAATATTTTACAGAAGGGTCAACTACAGACACTCCTAAACTATTTTTTAGGAGGGTCAACTTCGGACACTCCAAAACAAATTTTTTGGAGGCTCGCCTACAGACATTTGACTGCTACCTCAATCTAACTTGGTCACTTGGTGTCACTACGCTGTCACCATGATGTGTCAGGCTTATGCCTGCGTCGTGGGGAGGGGGATAGCACAGCAGTGGCAGCATGAGCAGTGGTGTCACCTGCAGGCGGTGATGGACCTTCGTTGCACCTAGTTGGGTGCTTCCCAAACATGTGATGGGTATTTGCCTCGCCTTTCTTGGTCTGGGTGAGCACAGTTGCCATGAGGGTAACCACCAGGCGGTTGCCTGAGAATTTGGGGTAATGGTGGGATTAGGCAGCCTCAGAGGCATCCATGCATGCTGCCCCTGCTGTTTCCTGTCCATTTCCGTGGTGTTTCCATCATTTTCTGAGGTTTCCAGGTTTTCACCCAGCCTTCCCTAGGCAGAGCCTTGGTCCCCTGCAAAAATGCTCGAGTCTCCCATTGACTTCAATGGGGTTCGTTATTCGAAACGAGCACCCGAGCATCGGGAAGAGTTGGACTCGAATAACGAGCACCCGAGCATTTTAGTGCTTGCTAATCTCTAATCATCATTAATCAAATATGCAAAATGTGTGTGCATTTTTGAAAACACACATTTGTTTGTACATTACAATGAAACCAGCTTTATTATACTGTTATGCAACATCCTGCACCATTTCATAATGTAAGTGACGGCCACGAAACACAATGCGCCACAGGGATGCCTATATGCAACACAATGCAGAACAGGGATGCCTCCACAGATATAGAGAGACATGTAACACAAAAGACCATATTTATTAACACCATTTATAAATCGACTTGGAACTGGTATACTTTTAGACAACATGATGAAACACTATATGGTTTAAACTAGGTCAAGACAAGGGAAAAGTTATGTTCAGAGAAAAAAAAAACATCTGAAAAATTGACCTAAATAAAGACTTGCCATATATGCCATGCAAGGGACGTGGGGTATAAAAACTGTCGCAATTGGCAATGGATTCTAGGTCCAAGTACAGTAATATACTTGCCCCTATGTCCTCAAAATAAAACTAGTACACTGGTTAAATGGGACATTTCTAAAGCAGTCTTAAATACGTCCTGTGAAAGATATAAACCTTATGGACAAGAGTTAACAGAGTTCAAACAGGAGAGAACCAATGTGATTAAATAAAACTGTACAGGGAGCAATAAATGATAGAAAGTGTTTAATAAAAGGAGGCTGTGATGAGGCATTACAGAACTACAGAGAATAAGTTAACTTGTGTAATAGACAAATAAAAACAACAAAGACAACAAAAATGGAAACAGAGAGGATCATTGCAGAAGAAAATGAAAAAATAAAAAAAATCTCCATTTCCATAATAAAAATGTAAAACTAATAGTTTTGGATCTTTCAAAAATAATCTTGATATAAGTTCTCTTTCACAAGTCTGTGCTGACATCTGACAAGATGGTCAGTGGTTCACCGGCAAAGATGTGCGTTAAGAATCTGTATCTGGTCTGTGAGTCCATTTTTTGTCCTTTGTGTCATCCGCATTCCACAGACACTGCACAGCTGAAAATTACATTTCCAGAGCATTTCCTGGCAATGATCTGTGAAAACCATGGACCAAACCTGGATGACATCCATGTTGTGTGCATGGTTCATGGACCCATAGACTATAATGTGCATAAAAGATCCATAATCACAGATCAAAATAGGACATTCTTCCATGGTGTCACCATGAGCTCATGGTCTGTAGAAAACCACTGATGTGTGAAAACACACATTAAATTCAATGGGTACACATGTTGCCATGATTCACTGACATGTAAAAGAGGTCTAATGGTGGAAGAGGAAAAGGTCTGTCTATTAAATACCTTCTTCTCAACTGTATTTACACAGGAAAAAGCAATGACATGTTTAGGGATAAGAAAAATTATCCATTAAAGGGGTTTTCCAGACTCCTGATATTGATGGCCTATCCTCAGAGATTAGTGGGGGTCTTTCATTGGTTTCAGCTCTTCCCAGCAGCTTTGATGCTGATACTAGCACTTTGAGCAGAGCTGGAAGCACTGCTTGCAGCTAGGTCATGAATATCAGGAACCTGATAAACCTATTTAACCTTTTGCTTATTGTCACACGACTATATACATTGAGGCATTAAGCTCTTATCTGTAACCAGACGTATAAGATCATTAGGTTACATTGTGATCTGCCGGTGCCCCTTGGCGCAGCAGATCTCTGTGACCGCGCTGTCATTAGACAACTGTGGTCACAGTAAGTATCCCTGAGAACATGCAAAGCGGTCTCCCTGCATGGCATTGCTGTGTACAGTGATCCATCACAGTGTGAAGTCAAAAAGCTGGTAGGGACATGCTCTTCTTGATGTGCAAATGCCCCCTACTGGCTGTAAAATGTGAGCCTGCAATTAGTGGAAGGAAGGCGTTAATTCACTTTTTTCATAAAAAAAAGAAAGTAATTTATAAAATTAAAAAGTGAAAGAAAAAAGTTAGATAGTATAGCAGACCAAGTACACACACATACATTGTTCCCACATTTCCGTTCATAACAAAATAAAAAATCTATTAGTTTTAGTAATAGTATAGCAGACTATTTCCAAAATATACAAATGCGCATT
The DNA here is from genome assembly GCA_900303285.1 of Rhinella marina. Lineage (NCBI taxonomy): Eukaryota > Metazoa > Chordata > Amphibia > Anura > Bufonidae > Rhinella > Rhinella marina. Next base: position 587,301 of record ONZH01007658.1, on the reverse strand, counting down.
TTTTTCTTTTTAGCTTTCATATAAAAATTTTAAAATATAGGTATTTGTTTTAGATATATTTAGTATAGTGTGTAAAATATACAAATGCACATAAACATTTTTCATTTAAAAAACAAAAGCTTAAAAGGTCAACATAAAAAAGGTCACTTTGAAGGAGTGAATGTTGGCGCTGTACAACATAGGTATTGTGAGTACAGTGCCATAGAGCCAGGAATAGAAAAAGAGGACACCAAAATAAAAAATGAGCTTTAGTCCTTTGAAGTCTTGCAGTGGGCCTAGCCTAGTAGAAACATACGGTAATGGTTTTAGAAATGTTTTGTCTTGAAATCTTATTTAATAGAAACAAATTGAAAGGACAAGAAAGGACAAATATACATTTGTTTTAATAATTTTCACAGTTAAATATATCTTGATTAACCCAGAAAGAAGTGCAATGCTGCCTAAAAACACTTAAATAGGCAAATAAAGCCATTCTTGAATAATTGGCCAACACATGAAGCAATCGGTGGAGTAAGAGTCTCAGAATGGCGTTAACAATTAGAATTGTTTTGGAGCTCCTGTCCCTTTCTTCAATAGCTCAAAATATAAGTGCTGTAACAAATTGTACCACCTTTTTCTTTCTAAATTTTATAGGCATTTGGACTGTTGTCAAAAACGGAACTGGATTCTGCACAGGATTCCCAATGTTATTACTAATATTGTATAAAACTATTGTTGTCCCATAACATGGTGAGTAAGAGTTTTTTGTTGTGGTAAGCAGAGTTTTTTGTTTTAGTCTGACGGGGGTCTGAAAGGGCTGATGGGGGTCTAAAAAGGGCTGATCTGAGGTCTGATGGGAGTCTGAAAGGGCTGATCTGAGGTCTGATGGGGGTCTGAAATGGCTGATGGGGGTCTCAAAGGGCTGATGTGAGGTATGATAGGGTTCTGAAAGGGCTGATGTGGGTCTGAAAGGGCTGATCTGAGGGCTGATGGGGGTCTGAAAGGGCTCTGACATGGAGGGCTGATATGGGGGTGTGATGTGTTGTTCTGATATTTATGGGGGGGTCTGATATGAGGATGTGATGAAAAATATTTTTTTCTTATTTTCCTAATCTGGGGTGCGTCTTATCATCGGGTGTGTCTTATAAAGTGAAAAATACGGTATCTATATTATATCTGGTTTTTGGGCTGTTAACATCCGGAAAACAGATAAACTGTGGTGCATGTCTTCTCTGCTCGATTCTACTTAAAGTCAAACAATTCCACCTCCACATTCAGATGCTTGGGTTACCAGCACATACAGTGGGGAAAAAAGTATTTAGTCAGCCACCAGTTGTGCAAGTTCTCCCACTTAAAAAGATGAGAGAGGCCTGTAATTGACATCATAGGTAGACCTCAACTATGAGAGAAAAAATGAGAAAATCATATTGTCTAATTTTTAAAGAATTTATTTGCAAATTATAGTGGAAAATAAGTATTTGGTCAATAACAAAAGTTCATCTCAATACTTTGTTATATATCCTTTGTTGGCCCATTCCTCCATGCAGATCTCCTCTAGAGCAGTGATGTTTTGGGGCTGTCGCTGGGCAACACGGACTTTCAACTTCCTCCAAAGGTTTTCTATGGGGTTGAGATCTGGAGACTGGCTAGGCCACTCCAAGACCTTGAAATGCTTCTTACGAAGCCACTCCTTCATTGCCCTGCCGCTGTGCTTGGGATCATTGTCATGCTGAAAGACCCAGCCACGTTTCATCTTCAATACCCTTGCTGATGGAAGGATGTTTGCACTCAAAATCTCACAATACATGGCCCCATTCATTCTTTCATGTACACGGATCAGTCGTCCTGGTCCCTTTGCAGAGAAACAGCCCCAAAGCATGATGTTGCCACCCCCATGCTTCACAGTAGGTATGGTGTTCTTTGGATGCAATTCACTCTCATTCACTCTCCTCCAAACACGACGAGTTGTGTTTCTACCAAACAGTTCTACTTTGGTTTCATCTGACCATATGACATTCTCCCAATACTATTCTGGAACATCCAAATGCTCTCAAGCAAACTTCAGACAGGCCCGGATATGTACTGGCTTAAGCAGGGGGACACATCTGGCACTGTAGGATCTGAGTCTCTGGTGGTGTAGTGTGTTACTGACGGTAGCTTTTGTGACGTTGGTCCCAGCTTTCTGCGGATCATTCACTAGGTCCCCCTGTGTGGTTCTGGGATTTTTGCTCACAGTTCTTGTGATCATTTTGACCCCACGGGGTGAGATCTTGCATGGAGACCCTGATCAAGGGAGATTATCAGTGGTCTTGTATGTCTTCCATTTTCTAATTATTGGTCCCACAGTTGATTTCTTCACACCAAGCTGCTTGCCTATTGCAGATTCAGTCTTCCCAGCCTGGTGCAGGTCTACAATTTTGTTTCTGGTGTCCTTCGACAGCTCTTTGGTCTTCACCATAGTGGAGTTTGGAGTGTGACTGTTTGAGGTTGTGGACAGGTGTTTATACTGATAACAAGTTCAAATAGGTGCCTCTTAAAGAAGAAGTTACAGGTCTGTGTGAGCCAGAAATCTTGCTTCTTTGTAGGTGACCAAATACTTATTTTCCACCATAATTTGCAAATACATTCTTTAAAAATCAGACAATGTGATTTTCTTGATTTGTTTTCTCATTTTGTCTGTTTAGTTGAGGTCTACCTATGATGTCAATTACAGGTCTCTCTCATCTTTTTAAGTGGGAGAACTTGCACAATTGGTGGCTGACTAAATACTTTTTTCCCCACTGTACTGTAGATGACTATGCATCTTTCCCTTTCTATCATCAACAGTTATATGCTACATGTCTATTACATTAATTGACACATATTTATTTATTACTCACTTGCTGTAATTACTTAAGAGGCATTATTATACTTGTCCTAGTACCGTCACAACACTATTTATACTTTTATGCAACATAAGGTTTTCTGATGTATGTGATTTATGTATTTTGGCTAATGTAGTTTATCTTATTTCATTTCATTTTATATTATCTGTTGTCTGTGGGTCAAAGTTTTATACAATACTAGTAAAAACATCACATGCAGAATCTAGTTCATATTTTGACAACAACCTAAATGCCTATAAAATCTAGGAAGAAACAAGGGCAGTACAATTTGGATACAACATGTACATTTTGAGCTACTGAGAAAGAGGACAGGAGCCAGTGGCGTACTGCCAATGGCGGCAGACCACGCCATGGCTATGGGGCCCGTGAGGTTGGGGGGCCCGGCAGGGCTGAATGGCCCAGCCCCCTCACTTCCTAGTCTTCCGTATCCCCACTTCTCCTGTCTGTCTCCTCACCCCTGTAGTCCAGTGTAGGTCTCATCTTCCCTGCAGTCCAATGTAGGTCTCCTCACCCCTGCAGTCAAGAGATAGGTCTCCCCCTTCTTCTTTAGGTCTCCTCACCCCTGCAGTCCATGGTGCTGTGGGCTAAAGGACCTTCCAAACGACATCCGCCCATGTGACCAGTGGGGGAGGAGCCAGAGGAGCAGAGAGCTGTGTTCCTGTACGGAGAGGAGCTGGAGTTTGGTGAGGCCTAGCTGTGTGTGTCTGTCCCCCTGTGTGTGTGTGTGTCTGTCCCCCTGTATGTGTGTCTGTCCCCCTGTGTGTGTGTGTCTGTCCCTCTGTGTGTGTGTGTGTCTGTCCCTCTGTGTGTGTTTGTCTGTCCCCCTGTGTGTGTGTGTCTGTCCCCCTGTGTCTGTCCCTGTGTGTCTTTGTCCCTGTTTGTGGGGGTTATATGGAAAGACCACGGCACTCAAATTGTTAGTGAAACTTCGTTAGTATTTATTTATCCATCCATAAGTTACAATGAATAGCCATGGGCCAAGGTTTCGGTCTGTAACCCAGCCCTTGTTCACGGCCTAGTATAAGGTAAGTATGAAAAATAGGCAAGAATAACATACATAATATACATAGATGTTCACACAGTACGTATTAATCCATATGCAAATATGCTGTAGAGTACATCCAAAGTAAAAATCCCCGTAAGACATAGGATGTAGAGGGCCCCTGTAATCAGAATAAGGCAGAAGCATTAAGGGCAATGTTATATATAGATATCATTGGTATACACTTGAGAATAATATCATTGGAGGACTGCATAAGAGATCCATTATTGTATTGAAGTAGATATCCCTGACATCCATATTGAGATCCTCTGGGGATCCTTTGTCCCTGTTTGTGTCACCGTCACCATGCCCACAGTGTTCCTATGTCTTGACACAGCTGCATCAGAACGTTCTGCGCGGGGCAAGAAGAAGAAGACGGAAGAGGAGACAGCACCACCAGCATGGAGTCCATGGGAGAGGCACAGGGAGGCACACTAATACTACCACATTATCAGCACTAGTGTTATCTGTAGTTTTACATAGGACTGCAGGTAAGGCTACTTTCACACTAGCGTTTTGAAATTCCGGTATTGAGCTCCGTCATAGGGGCTCAATACCGGAATAAAACGCTTCAGTTTTGTCCCCATTCATTGTCAACGGGGACAAAACTGAACTGAAGAGCACGGAATGCTCCTCAAAGCATTCCATTCCGTCTTCAGACCAGAGAGCAAACCGCAACATGCTGCGGTTTGCTCTCCGGTCTGGGCATCCGCACCCAGACGGATCCGGAATGACCCCCAATGCAAGTCAATGGCGACGGATCCGTTTGGTGTAACACACTAGTAAACGGATCCGTCTTCCATTGACTTTCAATGGAGTTAATTCTGGATCCGTTTAAAAGATGTTAAAGATAATACAACCGGATCCGTTCACTACGGATCCGGCGGGCCCCTTCACCCGCCGGATCCGTAGTAAAGGCTAGTGTGAAAGTAGCTTAACACTACCACATTATCAGCACTAGTGTTATCTGTGGTTTTAAATAGGACTGCAGGTAACACTATTACATATTTATATATATATATACACATATATACACACGCATTTGTGTCTATGGTGGGACATTCTGTGTCTGTAGGAGGGTTGCTGCTATTAGAGCCATATATATATATATATATATATATATATATATATATATATACAGCAGTAATCAAAGCAAAAGGTGGCTACTTTGAAGAACCTAGAATATAAGACATATTTTCAGTTGTTTCACACTTTTTTGTTAAGTATATAATTCCACATGTGTTAATTCATAGTTTTGATGCCTTCAGTGTGAATCTACAATTTTCATAGTCATGAAAATACAGAAAACTCTTTGAATGAGAAGGTGTGTCCAAACTTTTGGTCTGTACTGTATATATATATATATATATATATATATATATATATATGTATATATATATATATATATATATATATATATATACACAATATACAGTTACAATAATTGTACTTTGTATTTGGGTGAGGGGCCCAGTTCTGAGATTCGCTATGGAGCCCCGCAATTTCTTTGTACGCCCCTGACAGAAGCCCAAAAATGTGTCTAGCTGTATTCTTCACACAAAGACTCATATAGCACTTTTTACTGCACAGAATTTCTTGATGGCATATTACTTTTCTACACTGTAGGTTATATGGCTATATTTAACCCTTTCTACCCCGGAGGTTTTTTCGTTTTTGCGGTTACGTTTTGCGCTTCCTGCCTTGATACAGCCATAACTGTTTTATTTTTCTGTTCACACAGCTGTATGAAAGCTTGTTTTTTGCAGGACAAGTTGTACTTTCCAACGCCACCATTTAATATTGCATATGGTGTAGTGGGAAGCGGGAAAAAAAATTCCAAATCGGGTGAAATCGCAAAAAATGTGTACGGAGCTGTATGGGGGCTCATTTTTTGCGGGGCGATCTGAACTTTTTATTGATACCATTCTGGGGTGTGTATTACTTTTTGATCGCATTTTTTTTTTTTTTAAAGTGAGAAAAAATGGCGAATCGGCCATTTTGATGCTTTTTTCCGTTTTGCTGTTTTTCATATGGGAAATAATTTTTTATATTTTTATTATTATTCTTATTATTCTTATTATTTATTATTATTTTTTTTTTATTTTTTTGTTTACACTTTTTTTTATAGTTCCCATAGGGAACTATAACTAGCAATCATTTGATTGCTTATATCATAGACTCTAATGCACTTGCATTGGAGTCTATGATGATTTTAGTGCTTTGCTATGGAGCCCTGCCTGTAATGTCTGTAATCATTTACTATGACAGGGGCTGCTGTAGGCACGCTCCGGCTCCTCCGATCGCCACACGGGGGAGCCGGAGCAACACCGGAAGCATGCGCTTCCGGTGCTTGCCACCTTCGGGTGCCGCGGTCAGGCTTGATTGGGGCACCCGAGGGGTTAAATGTCCGCGATCGACATTACTGCCGGTCGTGGACATTAGCCACAGGTGTCTGCTAGTGGGAAAAGCAGGTCACCCGCGCCCATCACCTGCACGGAGCGGGCGCCATCTTTAAAGTCCCTACACACATCAGTCAGGCCGTTGCCCTTAGCTACGGCCACCATGGCCATGTAGTAGTGGTGGCCGGCTTGCGCTTGTTCAAACCCGCTCTGAGGTAACTGCTGTACTGTGAACGCACATTGCATGAGCATGCGGAGACATATCTTAGGGTACTTTCACATCTGCGTTTTGGACACTACCAGTCCAAAACGCAATGGTCAGGATCCGTCCAAAACACAGACTTTATAAACGGATCCTGCTCCATAGAGATGAATTGATCTTGGAACAGGATCCGTTTCTCTGCAATTTGGAAAGGCAGACAAAAATGCTACAACCCTAAGGGCTCATGCACACGACAGTGAAAAATGGCTGTGTGACGGCTGTCTAAGTAGCGGCCGTCACATGGCCATTTTCTGTGCCAATGTTAGCCTATGGGGCTATTCACATGGCTGTTTATTTAACGGCCAGTGAATAGTGTCCGTCCAGAAATAGGACATGTCCTATTTCTGTCCCGTTTCCACGGCCCGACTGCCCCATTGAAATCAATGGGCCCATTTTTAACGGCCGATTGACAGGAGTGCTCCCGTCTACCGGCCGTTAAAAACGGGTCCCATATGGCCACTCACCCTACCCACTTGCTCGCGCAGTCTCCAGAGAGCAGGCCCTGCCGATGGACCTGCGTTATGCGCGGTGACGTCATCACGTTGGCGCGTTCAGTGATGTCATCACAGGTCCTTCGGCAGGTCCTGTGCGTGAGAGAAGAGACTGCTGCAGCGCGAGCAAGTGGAGAAGGTGAGGTGTTTTTTTTTTTTTTTTTAATCATCAAAAAGCAGCTCTGGGGGCATTTATTTAAACCATGGGGGACATTATTTTACATGGGGGACATTATTTTACATGGGGGCCTACATGGGGACATTATTTTACATGGGGGTCTACATGGGGGACATTATTTTACATGGGGGCCTACATGGGGAACATTATTTTACATGGGGGCCTACATGGGGGACATTATTTTAGTTAGGGGCACTATGGAGGACATTATGGGCATCATGGGGGTCATGATTATAGTTGGGGGCAAGAAATAACTGCCAATCCAATTCATCAAAACTGATACAAAACGGATGCAAAACGAACATTAAAAATGGACACACGGCCAGAAAATGGATGCACACACTGATGCAAAATGGCCATGAAAAACTGACAGTGTGTCCGTTTTTAACGGACGTTGTGTGCATGTAGCCTAGGATATGTGTTCACAATGCTGCAGTTACCTCTGAGCGGGTTTGAACAGGAGCAAGCCGGCCACTACTACATGGCCACATTGGTCGTAACTAGGGGCAACGGCCTGACTGATCTGTGTGGGACAATGGATATACAAATAGGAAAATCTTCTAAACGGTACATTATATATAAATACATTCTATTAGTAATAATATTGGTATGGCTATATCTAACTATACAAACTACATTTGTGAGATGGGAATACCCCTTTAAGTCAAGGGAGCAGCGGCCTCAAGTCAAGATAGCCATGCCCCCTTCCCTGCCTCTTCGCTGTGACTGACAGCCGGCAGTTCGGCTGGCTCTGCCGAACTCTCTGCATAAGCGCTGCCAGTCACAGCAAAGGGGCAGGGAAGGGGGCGTGGCTACCTTGACTTGAAGCAAGGAGGCCGCTGTCCCCTTGACTTCAAGCATGACTAGAGAAGAACGCTGGTAGGTGAAAAAAGAAAGTTTTCAGAGATTTTGTCGCATCTGCTTTCAGGAACAAAACAATAGTCAGAAACACACTGTTACTCTTATGGAACTGCTCGCGGCTGCAGATGGTTTTTGGAGGTGACAAGTTCCCTTTAAATGTGCCAACATTAAACCCTTATAGGATACGGTATGATTTGTGGGACTCGATATCCCAAAAAGCGCTATTTCACTATTTCAGACAAGATATGTACCACTTCTTGTGGAACTAAGCCCAGCCAATGCTATGTCAACAATATGCATGTTCTACACCCGTGTCAGACTGGTTTCACACTGACATGGCTCTTGGGGCACCGCAATAGTGGTCAGCAAGTATAATGCTGATAGTGAACATCCCATGCACAAGACTTGATCAGCTAAATCAGAGGCTAACATTTTAATCCACAAGGTTCAAGGAACGATTGGGAGAAAAAAAATGTATCCAACTTGGTGAGTTACTACCATTAATAACAGTATCGATACATGTTACACCAACTTTATTCTGAAGCAATATCAGAAATTTGCTGTAGATTATCGTCCTTCATTTTTACAGTTGGTTAACATTCAGTGGACTGCACAGGCATGTATATAGTGTTTGATACACTGGCGATTTTGCAAGTTTTCCCACCTACAAAGAATGGAGAAGTCTATAATTTTTATCGTCGGGACACTTCAACGGTAAGATATAGAATCTAAAAAAAATCCAGAAAATCACATTGTATGATTTTTCAATAATTAATTTCCATTTTATTGCATGAAATATGTATTTGATACAATAGAAAAACAGAACTTAATATTTGGTACAGAAACCTTTGTTTGCAATTACAGAGGTCAGATATTTCCTGTAGTTCTTGACCAAGTTTGCACACACTGCAGCAGGGATTTTGGCCCACTCCTCTATACAGATCTCCAGATTTTTCAGGTTTCAGGGCTGTTGCTGGGCTACATTGAGCTTCAGCTCCCTCCAAAGAGTTTCGATTGGGTTCAGGTCTGGAGACAGGCTAGGCCACTTCAGGATTTTGAAATGCTTCTTACAGAGCCAGTTGCTCTGGCTGTGTATTTCGGGTCATTGTCACCCAGCCACTGAGGGAAGTAGGTTGTCGGCCAAAATCTTGCGATACATGGTCCCATCCATCCTCCCTTCAATACGATGCAGATGTCCTATGTCCTTTACAGAAAAGCACACACAAAGTATAATGTTTCCACCCCCTTGCTAGATGGTTGGGATAGTGTTCTTGGGGTTGTACTCATCCTTCTTCTTCCTCCAAACACTGCGAATGGAGTTGATACCAAATAGTTTTATTTTGGTCTCATCTGACCACATGGCCTTCTCCCATGCCTCCTCTGGATCATCCAGATGGTGAATTTCAAAAGGGCCTGGACATGTGCTGGCGTGAGCAGGAGGACCTTGCGTGCCCTGCAGGATTTTAATCCATGACAGCATAGTGTGTTACTAACAGTAATCTTAGAGACTGTGTCTCTTCAGGTCATTAACCAGGTCCTCCCATGTAGTTCTGGGCTGATTCCTGACCTTTCTCATAATCATCCCTACCCCACAAGGAGAGATCTTGCATGGAGCCCCAAATCGAGGAAGATTGACAGTCAACTTGTGTTTCTTTCATTTTCTAATAATTGCGCCAACAGTTGTTGCATTCTCACCAAGTTGCTTGCCTATTGTCCTGTAGCCCACTGCAGATTTTTGCAGGTCTACAATTTTGTCCCTTGGGTCCTTAGACAGCTCTTTGGTCTTGGCCATGTGGAGAGGTTGGAGTGTGATTGATTGAGTGTGTTGTCAGGTGTCTTTTATACAGGTAACGAGTTCAAACTGGTGCAAAAAATACAGGTAATGAGTGCAGAGTAGGAGGGCTTCTAAAAGAAAAACTAACAGGTTGTTAGGTGATCAAATACTTATTTCATGCAATAAAATGCAAATTAATTATTTACAAATCATACAGTGTGATTTTCTGGATTTATTTTTAGATTCTGTATTTCATAGTTAAAGTGTACGTAATGGACCTCTCCATTCTTTGTAGGTGGGAAAACGTGCAAAATCGCCAGTGTATACATTGTATTTGATTCTATCCTATACAGTGTCTGATTGAGCTGCTTATCTGTTTGCTAGTATCATTAAAAAGCAATTAAAAAGAATTGGGATTAACAAAGATTTTTGTGATACCCCACTACTAACGTAGGACACATTCACATGACCATGGTGCCGCCATGCCCATGTTGTGGCCCGCAAAACATGGGTATCAGCTCAGTGAATGCCACTTTATTTTTTTGCAAGATGACCCAATTTCTGGCACATGTAGGTTGGTTTACCTCCCTCAATGTCTCTACATGTCTGTAGTTTCAGTACAAGGCTGTTATGTGATCAGGGGCGTTGCTAGGCTAAAACATTCGGGGCCTGGGCCCCTGATGTTTTCTCCCAGGCCCCGAATGTTTTGCCTGTTAGACAGATACAACTGTATTGCCGTCCTTAGGATGGCAGTACAATTGAATCTAACACACTGCAAGATATGTAGGACCTGCGATGACATCACAAGTCATGTGTGGGGCCGGAACTACGCTCTGGCCCCATTCACTGTAATGGGGGCGGGCCACGGATCCGGCTGCAGCATGGCAAACCCTGCCGAGAGGCGGCCGGACCAAAAGTACAGCATGTTGTACTTTTGTTCTGGCCACCTCTCAGCAGGGTTTGCCGTGCTGTGGCCGGATCCATGGCCCACCCCCATTACAGTGAATGGGGCCAGAGCGTAGTTCCGGCCCCACACGTGCACCTGCGGCAGCATGGATCCGGCGGGCTGTTCACCCAATGAAACAGTCTGCTGGAGTCCCCTGCCACAGGTGTGAAACTAGCCTTAGGCTACTTTCACACTTGCGTTGTAAGGATCCATTTGTGAGATCCGTCACAGGCTCTACAAGAGAGTCTAAGAAGATGAGATAAAACTAACGGTCTATCACTTATCAAGCTCAAATCCCACAATACACGTGCATGAATGCAACCTGGGTTGGGAGCGTTAGCAAAATTTACATACATGCATCTGTTCTTTTTGTGTTAAATTAGTAATATTTAGTGAAGAATCTTGATTACTGCCCCCATGAAAAGTATCTGGCACTGGCAGCTCACTGGTGAAGATCCCTGTCTCCTGTACAATTCTGTTTCCGTCGTCATCTTTTAATGGGCAATATTATCACCTGGGCTTTTTTATGCATTTATATACGTACTGTATTTAAAAGATTTCTTGAAATTTATTTTACAGTCATTAGCGATTTGTTTTTCTGTGGATAACTTTGCTAACTTTAATTCATATTTACATTTTCTATTAAGTCTGGACTGCTGTTTCTAAACCCTTGGCATCCAATATTTTAGATGCTTTTAGTTTTTGTTTTATTATGTTTAGTACATCCCTATTCATAAATAATGGTTTCCTTCTGTTCTTGAACATTTTGATATCAGGCAGTATAACATTACTAAACGATTCATGTAAGATACCTTGAAAAACTCATTTAGCTTCAGTATTCTGATTTAGCAGAATGTTCAAGGTAGCTAATTGTAATAGTTGATTGAATATTACTTAGAAGGGTAGGGGAGTACAGATGACAATACATTTATATAGAAAATGGCAAACATGACAAGAGAGAAAGTGTCATAGCTGCACAATAACAGATGTTTGTGTTGAAAAATGGGAGTCTTCACCTAATTCAATCATGAAATAACCAAAGCAAAACAGATGATACACCAATATTATCCACTGTCGAGTGCAGAAGGATAGGTATAAGGAACAGGGAGGTATGAGTAAGAATTCTGAAGGAGTTTATCTGCATATGCAGATTTGCTGGATGTGTATGCCATGTTTTTAACTATTCTACAATAAAACTTTTTTATTTTAACATTTTCTACCCAAAGTTGGTTGACTCCCATCTATTGGATCTTGGACCACATGACAGAAAGAAGCATTACTCCCAAGGTAGTAGGCTGATTAGTCAAGATTCTTTCCTGAAATGCAAGTTAGTTCAAAGTGGGATGTTGTATGTGTATGAGCAGTATGGCAATAAAGCTTTCCCAGCTTCATTTTTATCAGAAAAGAGTTTCTCCAAATGCAGTTTAAATGGATAGGATGAAGGATGAGTCCAAGTTTTATTTTAAGTTGAAATCATGTAAAGTAGTTTCCTGTTTCCTACTGACGGAAGTGCATGGTGTGTCATCGGCATCAATGTGACAGAATATGGCCTAAATTGGATTAAAGGGGTTCTCCAGCGATGCCCAAATACTTATGGACCTACAAATCTGATACTGTATCTCATCTGTGTGACAAGGCCAGATTCAGCAAATATTCTCCACTGGTCAGTTCATTGAACTGGTCAGTTCATATAACTAATTGTAAAGCGCTGCAGAATATGTTGGCACTATATAAATAAAGATTATTATTATAGCTTGTAGCACAACCAGAGAACGCTATGTCGAACCTAATGTCTGAATAGTTAAAATCCTCTATAGGGACATTGTTATTACCTGTCTTTTCTTGTTGCAGCATTTCATACTCAGCAGGATCAATTATATTTGGTAATTTATAATAAATTGAACATGGAGTTTACTATTATTGCCCGCTCCATGTATATTTATCGATGAAGACATCACACTGACCCTACTGTTTCCAATGTTGTCTTTGGCAGATTATAACAGTAGGAGCAAAATGGATAAGATTCTAACAAGTCTTGCATCGCATATGGTGTAAACACAGCAAACTCATGACTTAACTCTGCCACAGATTGTCTTGAAAAATGCAGCTTTTGTGTTCTATCCTTTTTAAACAAAGTGCAGCCCTAGTTATTTTGTACCCAGCGATGGCTGTCATTCAGACAGGTTTGTGCATGTGCACATGGCTTAAAATCTATGTGAAAGCCACAGTAAATCCACGTCCCATTTTCCACCAATATTGCCATTGATACCAATGTGTACTATGACTGCAGTGTCTTTCGTAGCCACAACCAGCACTCTGTCTATCTGATACACCAGTGGTGGCGAACCTATGGCACGGGTGCCAGAGGCGGCACTCAGAGCCCTCTCTGTGGGCACCCGCACCCTGGAAAATATCTATGTTATACCAATATGCCTTAGAATTTTCCTGCCATTCATCAGCACAGGACGCACTATGAACAGCACAGGCAATGCACTGAATGTAGGCAGGTTATTATTGCTAAATGATAAAGTACATGGAGGATACACTATATTGGTATTCAGAGTAAATTGCCGCGTTGGCACTTTGCTATAAATAAGTGGGTTTTGGGTTGCAGTTTGGGCACTCGGTCTGTAAAAGGTTCGCCATCACTGTGATACACCATCTCTCAAACTCGAGCAGCCGGTATTCACAGTCTTAGCAACATAGGACCCTGTTTGTCTATCTAGTAAGGGAACAGTGGCTCAGTGGTTAGCACTGTTGCCTTGCAGGGGTGGGGACGAATGCGGCCAAGGACAACATATGCATGGAGTTTGTATGTTCTCCACATGTGTGCATGGGTTTCAGATACTCTGGTTTCCTCCCACACTCCAAAGACATAATTATAGTGAACTTAGATTGTGAGCTCCACTAGGGACAGCAAGCAATGATAATGTCTGTAAAGTGCTACAGAATATGTCAGTGCTATAGAAGTGCCAAAATAAATAAATCCCCTAATGCCAGCACCTGTATGATTTTTGCTGCACTCCTACACCCATGCTTCCTACAGCAGTCATTCTCCTGTTGCAAGATACAACACACTGCTGTAGTGATGCTGACCCTGGTTTCGCATCCATAATGACAATCAGGGCTAGCCTTCATTGGGTTTTTCCCACACCTCTTCTTCTGTTACCCTCTTACTGACCTCTAGACCCAGAGTTTGCCTACCTCCAAAAATCTCCTCTTCATTACCTTAAAGAAGAACTCCTGACAAAAATTTTATTCCATGTCTTGCTACAAATGTACATGATGTAATCTGTAGTGAATGTCATTTTCTTAACAGTGTCTGAATTTTTGACTTATATCATCCTGAGGTTTCTTATCTGTGTCATGTGACCAGCAATTAGACCTACCAACTCACACATAGACTTATGTGTGGACAGGAAGTCTAATTCTCTATGTATTCATATGAGACTGGAAGTGAGGCTTCCATATGAATGAATAGAGCAGTAACTGGGTCAGTTGGAGGTCAGGGAGTTGGTCACATGACCCAGCTACAATAAGAATAGAGGTTTTTACTCACAGAAACAGTCACTGATAAGAAAATGACAATCACGAAAGATTATATCATGCACCTTTCTAACAGGTCAGAGAATAAAAATTTTTGCAGGAGTTCTTCTTTAACTGCTTAGTAAGCTCTAAACTTCCTATCAGGGCTGTAATGAACCTGTGAGTTGCAAGCTGCATCTTTAGATCTAAAACCTGATAGCACTACATCTGAGCATTATATGACCTGTATTGAAATTTTAAGCAGTTTTCTCCACTGCAGGCTTCCTCTGTTATTTTCCGTTGTCCCTCAACTGGTGGCTAGAGACTAGCTGCAATGATGTGTGCCCATAAAGTAAACATTAGACAAAATATTCTGCCCCCTCACTTTCTCTCAGTCAACCAGAATCATAAAAGCAGAGAAGCACAAAATAAGACATAATGGAAAAGTACAGCCCAGTAGTGATGTTAATAAAGCACTACTGGTGATATATAACACTTACTATTAACTCCAGTAGTGTCTGTGTTTGTCCCCTCTCTGCTTTTCTCTCACTGCATATATACAAGTAAATATGTCAGCACTACCTTACTTGGTCCTCCACTCAGCACATTCCAAAGGGCTTTAGGGACTGCAATCTTCATCCAATCGGTGGTGCTCAGTAAAAAAAAAAAAAGATCCAAATAATCCATGACTGAAATGATGCAAAATGCGTTTCTCACTACTGCTAAAATTCAAATCTTTTATTACTCCTAAAATCACACTGCTACATAGTAACATAGTAAAATGCTCATAAAAATATAAAAAAAATTTAATTAAACAATTAAAAAAATAACTATCATAGGCATCGCTGTGTGCCTACTGTGTGTTAAACCACCAATACTATTAAACTATGAAAATATTTATCCCATATGGTGAATGGTATAAGGGAATAAACATCAAAATCTCTGATTCACCAATTTTTTGTCATATCACCCAAAAAAATTAATAAAAGGTTATGAAAAAGTCTACACACCCAAAATAGTATTAATAAAATCTATAGATCATCCTGCAAAAAATAAGCCCCTCACACAGCTCTCTAGACATAAACATAAAGAACAAATTATTTTTTTATTTTTTTTCAGTATTAAAACACAAGACAAACAATATAAATATGATATTGTTGTAATCATAATGACCCAGAGAATGAAGGGTAACAGGTCAGTTTTACTGCATAGGAAATGTTGTAAAAACAAAATCCATAAAACTGGCGGAATTGTGTATTTTTATAACTCCACGCTATTTGAAATTTTATTCCAGCTTCCAACTGCATTGAATGCAACTGTAAATGGTGCCATTAGAAAGTACAACTTGTCCCACAAAAAACAAGCCCTCATATGGCTATGTGAATGGCAAAATAAAAAAAGTGATGACTCTGGGAGAAAAAAAAAACCCAAAAATAAAATGGCCCAGCCCTAAAGGGGTTAATTTACTTTGGTATGTAGAAGATTCAGATATGAATGTGATGCATACCGCATCCTTGTGAGTCATGTGATTTTAATGAAGTAATAAAAGGTTTGAATTTTACCAATTGTGATTGCTGCAGTTTGTATCTTTTCAGTTGTGTTTTCTCTCACTGCAGCTCCATCTTCCTCCCCTCTCCACAGACTTCTAAGGGATAGTGTAATGTGATTCTTCAGTGAGCTGGCAGCCCATCTCGGTCTCTCAACACAGATTTACCACAGAATTCAGAGAAAACAGCTGGTAACTGGAGAACAAGGCATTTCGTTTTTAAAAGATATATTACAAAGTTTCTTATATTCACTGTACTATTGATTTATGCAAAACGTATGAAACACCAGTAATCATTTAAAGGGAATGTGTCATCAGAAAATGACCTACTGTTCAAATTACATTTTTGTTAAACACATTTTTATTTTTATAATTTTTGGTGAGTTTTTTTTTTATTTTCCATGTCACAATCTATATTTAAAAATGTATATAATCATGCAATTTTCACATTGGCCACTAGGTCTAACAATCAGTCATGATTTCCTGAACTGTACAGGTAGCTTTCTAGTAGCTATTATCATTATCACCACACGCAGGATTGAAATGACAAGTAAGGCTACTTTCACACTAGCGTTTTAAAATTCCGGTATTGAGTTCCGTCATAGGGGCTCAATACCGGAATAAAACGCTTCAGTTTTGTCCCCATTCATTGTCAATGGGGACAAAACTGAACTGAAGACAACGGAATGCTCCTGAAAGCATTCCGTTCCGTCTTCAGACCGGAGAACAAACCGCAGCATGCTGCGGTTTGCTCTCCGGTCCAGGCATCCGCACCAAGACGGATCCGGAATGACCCCCAATGCAAGTCAATGGGGGTGGATCCGTCTGGTGTGACCATAATGGTAACCGGATCCGTCCTCCATTGACTTTCAATGGAGTCCATTACGGATCCGGGTACACATAGACACATACAGACATAAACATACACACACATAAAGACATACAAACACACATACATACTTACATGCTCCCCGGCAGGTCTTCGGAGCGTCAGGACGGCTCACACAGGTCACGATTCCCCACAGCGCCCTCTGCTGGGCGCCTGGTGGAATCGTCAGATGACGATTCCACCAGGCGCCCAGCAGAGGGCGCTGTGGGGAATCGTGACCTGTGTGAGCCGTCCTGACGCTCCGAAGACCTGCCGGGGAGCATGTAAGTATGTATGTGTGTTTGTATGTCTATATGTGTGTGTATGTTTATGTGTATGTATATGTATGTACTGTGTGACATGTGTGGGGCCGGAGCGCGGTTCCGGCTCCACACATGTCACTGCGGCAGGCCTGATCCGGCAGCACCCTTCACCTGCCGGATCAGGCCTGCCGCCAGTGTGAAAGTAGCCTAACAACTCTGTATAGATAACACATGATTCACCATTCACAATAGGCAATATCACAGAAAAAAAAACAAAAAAACTGGATCCTGTAAAAAAAAACAGATCCTGTTGCATCAGTTGTCATCCGTTTGAGCCATTTCTGTCTGAGATCCGTTTTTTTAGATGGAAACAAAAGTACTGCATGCAGGACTATTTTCCCCGTCTAAAAAACGGATCACAGACTGAAATGGCTCAAACGGATGACAACTGATGCAACAGGATCCGTTTTTTTACTGGATCCTGTTTTTTTTTCTCTCTCTCTTCTTCTGACGGATCAGAAGAATGGAAAGCTGAACGGTGATGTGAATGCACCCTTAGCAGCTCCCTCCTGACCTCCTCACACAGCGTGCCTAGAAAACTCTCCCACAGAAGTCAATGAGTCCCCTCCTGCCATTGCTTCTATGGCACACTTAGCTGCTCTTAACAGGAAGTCTTAACATATTATAAGCCTAGTAGCCAGTATGAAAACTGTAGGATTGTACACATTTTTTAAATAAAGATTGAAAAAAAATTATGTTTAACATGATAAGCGATTTAAACAATAGGTCATTTAACACCGCATTAAGGCTGCATTTAGGAAGCAACAAATAATATAAAAAAATATATACAAAGATGTCCACAACACATGTTATCATAGTGTCAGCCAGTGCATTGAAGGCTCCATACATAATATACAACAGGAGTTGTGAACCTACCTTATCAACTATTAGTAGTGCACCTTATGAAATATTTGCTGCAAGACTGATACTGCAATGTGAAAGAGATAGACAATGGACACGCACATCTGCACTAGCAGAATGCTCTTTTTCGCCACAAATGACATCGCTGATCAAAAATAAGTTCTTCAAGTTCAGTTTGTAGACACAAACCTGCATATCATACCCCACATAAGAAATATTTAAAGTGAACTAGAAAGTGATTAGAACAAGAAAGCACAGGGTTTGAGATGGAAAGTATATAATAAAGCTCCCATTTTATTCTTATTTTTGTCCAGAGAATCTTAACATGTTTTTATTATTTCAGGTTGGGATGCTGCAGGATCACCTGTTGATCTGCGTCCTGTGTATGGGCATACATGATACCAGTAAGTCCCCATTCACCTGCTCATGAAAGAAAAATAGAAGTACAGACAGATTGCCAAGGGAAACAGCTAAAAGAAGATTGTGATTCCTCATGTACATACATATGGCAGCTTATTCTAAAAAATTACCTGAGATGACACTTGCACTTTACTGCTGCCTACATATAAGTTAGAGTGATTTTGCAGCAGTTTTCAATATCATCTAGGAATGTTGATCATTATATGATTTGCATAGATGTTTCCCTGATCTAATCTTCCTGGTTGCTATAAAAATTTTTAATAGCTGACCAGATGGAAAACACCATATAGGGAATAAAAAACAGGGATATTCTCTCTGTTTGAACCAAGTCTTAAACTAAATGTTCATTTCCATCACCATATCATTTCCAGGTACCTATATTTTGTTCGCATTAAAGGGGTTATACCATGAAAAATAAATAAATAAATGATTCATAAATAGACACTACATGTTGTAAGTAATTTTGATATTGTAATGTATTACAAAAATATTGTCTGCGTGACCGTCCTAAAAACTCACCTTGATGTCAGTGCCCCCTAGTTATTTCCTTGTTTGGCAATAGCTTTATCCACCTACTGCCACAGTTATGGACACACATGCACATTTCTTTTTGCTCCTATTGCTGGTCATTCCTGTAATGCAGCTCAAGGAATCTCCATATGCTTGTATTCTACTCTGGCTTCTGTGAAGGGGGGGCGGTCTGTGCCACTAACTGCAATACTCTCTTTGGAGTGTTGTTGATTGGTAGGAGAGTTACATAGTTCAGCGTTCCGATCAGGACACCAATGGATCAGAGAAGGGATAGGAAGTAACTTCTATAAAAAAAACAAACAAACAGATAAGAAATATTTGCTTTTCACGTGCATTTCATGCATAATTGACCTTAAAACTGCATTTTTGAGTTTGTTTTTGGCTACATTTTTTCCGTACATACATTGAAAAAAAAGGAGGCTGATAATGTATGATAAGAAAGATTGCTATAAAGGTGTCAGATTCCTTTTGGCTAAAACAGTGACACAAAGCAGGTGTCAGATTAAAAATTGCTCATGGAGTACTGTACAGCATTGTACAATAGAGCCTTTTCAGAACATTTTCAGGCACATGACTATGACTCAGAGACCTTGTTACATTTTATTTTGATTAATAACATTTCTTTTGAGTCCATAATATAAAAAGCAATCAGACACTCCTATGATGTGATCTAACAGCTAACCAGTAAAACCACTGCACATTTTTACAAAACATAATTGGGTTTAACCCATCAATACATTCGTAGTTAGATCAAGAGATCTAATGTATGATACCAAAACAGAAATATGAGACTCAAAACAGATCCAGAGTACAATTTATTTTTCTCATTACTTTCATCCACCAAGTACATTTTTATAAATATTAAAATTAATGCCTCTCATATCTAATGGGAGCTGCCATTTTGAATA
The DNA here is from genome assembly GCA_900303285.1 of Rhinella marina. NCBI lineage: Eukaryota > Metazoa > Chordata > Amphibia > Anura > Bufonidae > Rhinella > Rhinella marina. The sequence continues at coordinate 567,502 of ONZH01007658.1, read as the reverse complement.
CATTGAAACTGAACTGGCTTTACAGAAAAAGCACTTTGTCTGTCCAGCTTCTTCTATAGTGCACTCTAAGGCAGTACAGACAGGGAAATAACACACAACAGATAGCTTCAAAATCTTTTAAAAGTGGTATTCATAATTTGGTCATTCATGTCTTACATAGAAGACATGTTATAAATGTCTAATACAGGAGCATTTCAATAAATTAGAATATCATTGAAAAGTTAATTTATTTCAGTAATTTATTTCAAAAAGTGAAACTCGTTTATATAGATTTGTTACACACAGAGTGATTGTCTATTTCAAGCGTTTATGTCTTTGAATGTTGATGATTACAGTATGTCGTACAGTTAAAGGAAACCCAAAAGTCAGAAAATAATATGAGACACATTAAAAAATGATTTTTACTAAAGAAATGTTGGCCTACTGAAAAGTATGTACAGTATATGCACTCAATACTTGGTCAGGACTCCTTCATGAATTACGGCATCAATGCAGTGTGGCATGGAGGCGATCAGCCTGTGGCACTGCTGAGGTGTTCTGGAAGTCCATGATGCTTTGATAGTGACCTTCAGCTCATCTGCTTGTTGGGTCTGGTTTCTCTCATCTTCCTCTTGACAATACCCCATAGATTTTCTGTGGAGTTTAGGTCAGGCGAGTTTGTTGGCACCGTGGGTATTAAACCAGGTATTGGTACTTTTGGTAGTGTGGGCAGGTACCAAGTCCTGCTGGAAAATAAAATTGGCATCCCAATAAAGCTTGTCAGCAGAGGGAAGATTGAGGTGCTCTAAAATTTCCTGGTAGACGGCTGAGCTGACTTTGGTATTGATTTAACACAGTAGACCAACACCAGCAGATGACATGGCTCCCCAAATCATCAGTGACTGTGGAAACTTCACACTTGACCTCAGACAACTTAAATTGTGTGCCTCTTTCATCTGAAAACTGGGCTTTAGACTACAGGATAGGTCATCAATATCAGATCAGTGATCTGTTCGATCACTGCCTTCTCTTTATTGTTTACCTTACCTGCTCGCTGACACAACCGCAGCAGTGAGCAAGTGTAATTACAAGTAAGCCATCACATTCACTTCAATGGGATGGTTTGTTCCTATACACTTAAATGGAAGGAGCCGTCCCATAGAAGTGAATGGGATGGCTTACTTGTAATTACGCATGCTTACCACTGAGGTTGTGAGAATGGAGAGAAGACAACACTGGCACAGAGCGTGGCCTTCTCTTTAGGCAGCTGATTGGCGGGGGTACCGAGTGTCTAACTCCCAACGATCTGATATTGATGACCTAGCCTGAGGATAGCTCATTAATGTAAATAAAACAGACAACCCCTTCAACACACAAAAGTGGATCAGCATTGTAAATCGAGATTATGTACAGCATAACAATGTTATTGAATGTATATCAAAATGATACAAATTCTAAGAGACTGGTGATTTGTCCAACTGACATACTTGGTAAAAAGGTGGTGCGTAGCGGGAAGGGGAATAATTTCATGGGAAAGGGGTGGGGCCTAAGATGCACCATTTTGAGCCAAAAGTACATCATTCTGGTATAAAATACTCAAATTAAGCGAATCAAAAGCTGTTATAGAGTCAGAGAAAAGTGTCTGTCCCTTCACCAGATTTATCATCAAGCCTGAGTCACTGTGATAAATGTGGTGAAGTTCTAGACAGCCTGTCTAAGCTTATGCCATATTTGGATTAGTAAATCTGGGCCATTGTATTTTTTAGTTCATAAATGATATTCATCAAAGTGCATCAATCATTCTGTAGACCAAGCATGTACCTGACAATCTGGATAAGACAGAGCATCAAAGAAAATCAGTTTTCTATTAACCCACTAGGTGTATTCTAAATAAACCTATTTTTGAAAATTGTGAATTCTGGATACAGGCACACGGATACATAAGGTGGAAAGAATTACATTTTACACATCAAAGGAGAGCAGCCCCAAAGCAATATAATACATTCACCCTCCTAAAAACCTATTAAGCCTTGTTATGTCTGTCTCCTCCACACACTAGGATAGCACGGATATTACAAAATTTCCTCATTAAATAGAGGTGGAACCTCTCTGACAAATATGACCATATTGTAAAGTTCATGGCCCATCCAGCTATATCTTACATCATTGGAGAAGCTAGAAAGCTTAGGTGGGTAAAAAAATCAAATAAAGTGAAACCTTTTTTTCAGACAAAATCTACCATTAGTACAGTATAATAGGATTTTACTTCTTAACATCATTGTCCAGTCCTTAGATCCCTTAATGGGATTATCCACTTTAAAGTCAGACGTTTCCAATAATTCAGCTGGAGCTAAATGTCATAATTCTGCAGAATTCAACGTGCTGTTCTATGGGCAGATATGACACACTGTGCTGAATGATTAAAATTATTCCTGAAGGCCATGTAGCTAGAAACAACCCCTAAACAACTATCACTATAGATACACCTCTATACACCAACCAGTCATAACATCAAAACCACTGGCCTAATATTGTGTAGGACCCTCTTATACCATCAAAATGGCTTTGACCTGTCAAGGTATAGATTTCGTAAGACCTCTAAGGTGTCCTGTGGTTTCTCGAAGATGTCGGCAGTATGTCCTATAAAGGATTTACCAATAAACAACATTTAGCACCTATCCACAGGATGGGAGATAAATGTATTACCACAGGGGGTCTGACTGCTAAGACTCCTATGATTTTATGAGCCGGGTCCCATAAACATCATTAACAAGTATATGACTATATGATGTTTATGGGAAAACCACCTAAGGGAATCTGTGACCACGACCTCCCTATCAAACTGATTGCAGAGACATATAGCTGTGTTTCATCTGATTAAAACAGTTATTCTTTTGTTGATCCGAGGCTCCATTCCTATGTTATGATACTTTTTCCTAATGTGCAAATTAGGCCTTTGGTGCAATGAGCGCATCATCATTGCTCTTGTTGCACCCAAGCTCCACTCATTTCTGTGGCCACCCCGTCCCTGGCTGCTTTGATTGACTGGCAGCGGCAAAGCAACGAGCGAGGGGATGGCCACAGAAAGCAATGGAGCTTGGGTGCAACAAGAGCAACCGTGACACCAGGGGCAAACATAAAACTCATTGGGTCCCATAGCAAGAATCTAATGGGCCCACTTGTGAGCGAGCAAGAATCTAATGCACCCACTTGTGAGCGACCCATAGCACCCCTTAGGCTACGTGCACATCTGCTGAAGGGTTCCAGCAGAAACCTCTGTGGCAGATTCTGTCAAAAACAAAGGGCAAAATACTGCTGCATGCCAGATCTCAACTGACCATTATTGTGAATGGGATCCGGCAGGTGCCAGGAGTGTTCAGCATATGCTGAATCAGTCGATTCTAGTATTCTGCTTCTATGCTGGAACAGAATTCCAAAATCTGATCGCAAGTGAGTGGCTAGCCTTACCCGATGAATTGTGCTTGCTGCTGCTAATTTTATATAGTATGTATTCTTCCCCCATGAACTGTACCTGCTGCTGGTTCACCTCCCCCCCAATGCTGACTTACTGTGTTTGCATCTGTCACGTTGCAGAGCATAGCCAGGGCATGGGGCTGATCTTCACGGTGCTGGACTGGAGTGTTGACTGGTGACGCTGCTGGATCAGGCCAGGTCCAGGATGGTCAGTCAGGACACAGTGCGACACTTGCTGGCAGAGGAACAGGGGTGGGACAAGTTAGTTTTGTGCCCCAGGCAGATTAGGCAAATGGTGCTCCCTTTGTAGAAATAATTAAAAACTACCTTACTTGCTAATAAGATGAAAAACATTTTTCAAAGTGCAGACACAGAATAGCAAAGCATTTAATCCTGTCACAACTGATGTTTCTCTGACTGCTGCAGAACCTCCTAATACACACCTCAGATGCTGCAGAACCACTTAATACACACCTCAGCTGCTGCAGTACAACATAACACACACCTCAGCTTCTGCAGAACCTCCTAACACACACCTCAGCTGCTGCAGAACCTCATAATACACCCCTCAGATGCTGCAGAACCACTTAATACACACTTGCTGCAGTACAAGATAAAACACCTCTCAGTTGCTGCATAACATCATAACACACACCTCAGCTGCTGCAGAACCTCATAGCACATACCTCAGCTGCTGCAAAATCTCTTAATACACACCTCAGCTACGCAGAACCTCCTAAAACACCTCAGCTGCTGCAGAACCTCTTAATACACACCTCAGCTACTGCAGAACCTCACTATACATACCTCAGCTGCTGCAGAACCTCATAATACGCACCACAGCCGCTGTAGAACCTCCTAATATACACCTAAGCAGCTGCAGATCATAATCTGATGTTAGAGAACACATAAGGCTTTGATCACATCTGTATTGGGGCCTCATTCGCAGATCAGGTCATAAATGCTGGACACAATTTTGCAACCTGCCAGGCTCCATGATGGAATCCTGTCAGTTCTCATCATAGTCAGCGGGATCTGTCAGGTGTCCTATATTCTACTCTCACAGATAGCTATATAAGTGTAATTAGGGGGCGGGGACTTTCCTCCACTTCGGGCCCCCTTCTCCCACAGGCCCATAGCAGCTGCATGGTCTGCCTCCATTGGAGGTACGTCACTGGATGACACCCTCATTGCACCAAAGGCCTAATTTGCATATTAGGAAAAAGAATCATAACTCAATCAATAAAAGAAAAACAGCGTTTTAATCAGGTGAACCACAACTATTTATCTATGCAAACCATTTCATAGGGAGGTCACTGGTGACAGATTCCCTTTAAGTCCTGTATGTTGTCAGGTGGGTCACCCATGGATTGGACTTATTTTATCACACAGATGCTCAATTGGACTGAGACCAGGAAGAATATGGAGACCAAGTTGACACCTTGAACTCTTTGTTCTTCAAGCCATTCTTGGCCAATTTTTTGCAGTGTGGCCTGGTACATCATGTTGCTGAAAGATATTGCTACAATGAGGTGGTGCACCAGGTCTGTACTATGTTTAGGTATGTGGTATGTGTCAAAGTAAAGTGTCAACATGAATTGCTTGCAGCTTGTATCTTCATGCCATCTCTTTTCTTGATAGGTGCCAAATACTCACGCAGATGTCTAAACGATGTAAAGGAAAATATGATTAATCAGACCAGGCCTCCTTCTTACATTGCTCCATGATTTAATTTTGATGCTCACAAGCCCAATGTAGGTTTTTTGCCAGTTGACAGGAGTCAAAAGGGGCACTTCGATGCACTGTGTTGTAGCACAGTGCATCAGCAGTATCAGCCAGCATTAAATTTATCAGTAATTTGTGCTATAGTAGCTCTTACGTTGGATTGGACCAGATGGGCTAGCCCTGTGATGGCTAACCTCCGGCACTCCAGCTGTGGTAAAACTACAACTCCCAACATGTAAACTTGCTTGGCTGTTCTCAGCAAAAATAAATGGAGCATGCTGGGAGTTGCAGTTTCGCTGCAGGTTAGACATTGCTGGGCTAGCCTCCATTCCCTACATGCATCAATGAGCATGCATTCATCAGTCAATTTACTGTCCATCCTTGGAACACTTTTTGTAGGTTCTAACTGCTGCATACTGGGGACACCTCACAACACCTGCATTTTAGACATGATGTAACCCAGTTTAACCATTAAAATGTGTCCTTTGTCTTTACACCTACCCATTTTTCCTGCTTTCAGCACATCAGTTTGAAGAACTGACTGTTCACTTATTGATATATCAAACCCCTTAACAGGTACCATTCACTTCTCCAGTTTTAATGTTTTGCTGACTGATTTATATGCGTATCCAAACGACTATATACAGTGCACAGCCGAATAACTAACTACATACACACTCTCATTTTTCATACAATTGTAATTTTACATTGTAAGCTATCACGGGAAAGGTTCTCTCACCATTGTCTTGCTGTTTGTTAGCCAATCATTTTCTGTAATTTTAGATGTTTGCTTTCTGTAATTGTATAGAGCTCTGCTATCTCCGAAACATTATCACCAAAACTATAGAAATGAATTCAGCAGCTGCGCAAAAGTCCAAACCGCTCCATTCATTTTGGGGGGTTTGCCATTTGCATGATAAGTGGGCGTCACAGCGTTAGGACCCCCAACGATCTAATAGTTATCCCTTATCCTGTGGATAGCGGATAACTTCATATAACCGGAGTACCCCTTTAACAAGTCACATTTATCACACTGTGAATGCTGCGGTAACGAAATCCATAAAACAACAGTGGAATTGCATTTTTTAATCCAATTTCCAGTACACTTTTTTTATTTTATGTTTTTTTTACACAAAACAAGAGCCGCATGGAGCCTGAAGAGCTGCATAGTTTGTTAACAATTTAAAAAAGTGGTTTTTGGTTGCATGCGGATGCCATTCTGTGTGTGTTTTACCCTTACAGGGAAAAAACATATATCTAAGAAAAAGTTACACAAAAGGTTTTATTAATTTAATGAAACAGAACAACTTCAGCGCTCATTATTAGTGATTCTCTTTTACTCTAGTTGGAAACCTGACTCGTAGACCACGTATATTTAGTGTATGCACTAAAGCTCCCAGTGTATACCTTCTTTTTTTTAACTGTAGAATAAGGAGTAGACTTAAAAAAAGGTACACTGCACAGTATAACAGCCTGAATGCAGTGTGCATGGAATTTTATTCTTTCAGAAGTTGCCAGAATAAGCTATTAAAATCTGATCATCAGGGGTCTGACATCCAGTCACCGAGTATCTATTCCCAAGTAGCTCTGGCGCCAGAACTATACAATGTCTTCCACTGGCAGTGGACAGAGCCGGTTCCTGCAGCACTGCTCTCATTGAAGTGAAAAGAGCAATTCTGCAGTAATCAGCTTTATCCACTACACAGTAGATTGAGCTCTGCAGTTTCGGTGACTACTTCTGGCACTGGAGCTACTCAGGAACAGCAGATCGGTGGGGTGGCAGGGTGTCAGACTGCCGAATGGATATTGATCACTTTTACCGTGGATAGGCTGTCGATATAAAAAAAAAAATTTCTGGAAACTGTATTTATAAAAAATCCTGGAAACTGTATTTTTAAAGTGTAGTAGTTGAGGTGTGGTTAAAACCTCATGCAGAGCACATTTTTCTCAGGTGAAACATTTTACATGTTTCAGCTGTAAAAACCACACAGCTACAATTACTGCAGCACAAAACTATGGCAAATCTGTGCTTCTGATGGGGTTTTAACTGAGGGTCCCATCCCACTACATCATACATCTTTGGAGGTGTTAATAGGTCTCTAGTGTAAGGGTAAATGCAAATGTTCAGAATTTATGTGCAGAAAATCCACATTGAAATATGCAGGTGTTCTCAGGGAAATCCGTGCAGACAATTTTAATTAATTGGTGCGGATTTGCATGTGGCTTTTCCACATGTTGATTTCCCTCTCCCCATTGAAGTGAATGGAGAAAATCCGGTCTAGAAAAAATAAATTGATATACTACTGATTAGTGTTGAGCGAGCATGCTCGGCCGAACTCGCATGCCTACGCTCGGGTCCGCTCAGTGTTCGGCCGAACACCGAGTGTACTCGAGCGCAATGCTTGAGTCTCTACCCTGCACGTTTGTTCACTGCTACGCAGCGAATAAATGTGCGGGAGAGCACTGGCATTCACTGTAATGTTGATTTGTACGCTAATGCTACGCATTGTATGCTAATGTGTACGAATTTGTATGCTAAAGCTACGCATTGTACGCTAATGCGTACAAATTTGTATGCTAATGCTACACATTGTACTCTTATGCGTACGAATTTGTATGCTAATTCTACGCATTGTGTGCTAATGTGTACAAATTCAGTTAATTAGCATACTTTTACGAGTGAAAGGAGTAAAAGAGGAGAAGTCGCGATTCTGACCTTTTTCTATTAACCAGACACCCTCCCCTCTTCCGAGCGGGGGGTGCCTGGTTTAGTCCCATTGACTAACATTATGCTCGGGTGCTCGACTGAGCACTCGAGCACCCCCTAGTACTCGGCCAAAGCACCCGAGCATACGAGCACAGAGGTGCTTGCTCAACACTACTACTGATTTTAAAATCCACACGACAGGTCAAAATCCACACCGTGTACATGAGAATTTCTAATCCTCATAGACTACAATGTACATGACCTGTGGTGTGGATTTTCCACACGCCAATCCAGCCAGAAAATCTGCACGCAATCCTGATCGTGTGCATTTAGCCTATGAGTAGGAAGGTTGCTTTAACCCTCTCAGTACCGGAGTTTTTTTCGGTTATGCGTTTTCGTTTTGTGCTCCCTGCCTTCAAACAGCCATAACTGTTTTATTTTTCTGTTCACATAGCTGTATGAGGGCTTGTTTTTTGTGGGACAAGTTGTACTTTCCAACTCCACCATTTAATATTGCATATGGTGTAGTGGGAAGCGGGAAAAAAATTCCAAATTGGGTGAAATTGCAAAAAAACTCTATTCCGCTACAGTTCTACGGGTTTTTTATTTACAGCGTTCGATGTTCATTAAAATTGACCAGTTGCTTTCATTCTACTGGTCATTACGAATCCGGCGATACCTAATATGTATAGTTTTTTCTGCGTTTTGATAAAATAATTATAAAGTTTTTTATTTATTTTTTTTTTATTTTTTTGTTGTCATATCTTGACCCCTATAACTTTTTGGTATTTATGTGTACGGAGCTGTATGGGGGCTCATTTTTTGCGGGGCGATCTGAGCTTTTTATTGATACCATTCTGGGGTGTGTATAACTTTTTGATCACTTTTTATTTTTTTTTTTTAGAAAAAAAAAGTGACAAAAAACAGCGAATCGCCATTTTGATGCTTTTTTCCACCAGACAATTCGCCGTACTGGAATTTTTTTTTATATTTTAAAAGTACGGGCGTTTTCGGTCACGGTGATACCCATGATGTCTATATTTATTGTTATTTAGGTATTTATTTTTTAATTATACGGAAAGGGGGGTGATTTAAACTTTTATATTTTTAATATATTTTTTAACATTTTTTTAAATTTTTTGTGATTATTTTAAAGCTCAAATATGAGCAAATAGATTGTGTTTTTTCTTTTTTCTTTTTTCTTTATGGGCAATCAGGGGTTTTTAATATTGAATTAAAAACCGAATTTGCTAATTTCTTATCCTGGCCTGCCATCTAGTGGCCAGAATAAGAATTACACTTTGAAAGCTGTAAACCTCATCAGCGAGGTTTACAGCTTACAGATCGTGTACAGACACCCCATTTGACCACATGGGGCGTCTGTACACCACCCGGAAGTGAATGCTTCCGAGTTTTTGTGCTACTAGATGCCGTGATCTCGTGATCACGGCATCTAATTGCTGAAGAGGGAACCGCCGATGGCGGTAAGTACCCGCATGTCTCTGCTGTTAGAGGGGCGGATTGGCCATAGACTTTACAGGGAAATTTCCCGGTGGGCTGATGCCCAGAGGGCCACCCAAGCCCTCCTCTCCACCACAGCCAGGGTTCATAATGAGCTCTTAGCAGTAATTAACTCTTTGAGAATCAGGCACTCATGTATCTGGGCAGCGACCACATTGGCCCACATCTCACCTATTAAGCCTACTGGTCCATATCTTAATCAGAGAGAATAGAGGAGGAAGAGGACAGAAAATTGGAGCTATTGATGGCCACCACAGAGGGATGGCTTTTGGAGCAATATATTGTGCAGTTCTACAGTATATAGTTCTGATGGGACAGTATTTTGCACTATGGTATTGCTGACCTGGCCTATTTGTTCTGCCCTGCCTTCTGTCAATTTGGAGCCCCCCACAACATGGGGCCCCTATTAGGATTTTTCCAGGGCCACTTTAAGTTCCCAGTCCATCCCAGGCAAAGGCTGGCACTTTTTCATATAGTGTGCAACTACGGCCATCACAGGTGTATAGCAGGGTGGTCGTAATCTCTGAAAACGAACAGTACATAATCCAATGGAAAAATGAATGAATCCAGCAAAGTAGGCAATACGGACAATCACAATAGTAAATGCCTTATATTAACTTTGTCTACATGATAAATACCATTTGCTGAAGGGAGACAATTCCTTTAAAGAGGATCTGTCTCCTCTCCTGACATGTCTTTTAGTAAGTACTTGCATTCCCCATGTAATAACAATTGTGGAGCTTCTAATATTATGACTAGTGTTGAGCCAAGCGAGCTTTGGGTGAAGAATCCAAAGTTGCTTCGTTCAAAACTTAATGCAATAATACTGTAAGGGGATTTGTCTCCATACAGTATTAGAATGTATGGGCTCTGATTCAGAGGTACTAGTTGGAACTGAAGCCTAGTTCGGTTTCAAGTTTTAAAGTGGTTTTCCTTGTGAATAACTAATTTTGGCTCATCTAATCCCATACATTCTAATACTGTATGGAGATGAATCTCCATACAGTATTATTCCAAAGTTTTGAACAAAGAGACTTTGGATGCTTCAACACTACTTATGACTCTATGTTGTGCCATTCCTTTAGTACTTCTGCTAGAAGTTATGAATGAATTGCCAGCAGTTTGCAGTAAAGGAACAGTGGATGTTACCGGGTGGGGGGGGGGAGGGTTTCCCTGCACAGTCTGACACCAGCAGCACTGATTGGATAGTCAGAGACACCAGCTACTGGTAACACCCAGCAGAACCTTTACTGCAGACTGCTTAGACTGCTGGTAATTTATTTCTAGCAAAATGGTACAACACAGAGACATTAGAATAGATTCTCCCCAATTATTATTACATGGTGAATGCAAGTAGTTACTAAAACAGACATGTCAGGAGGAGAGGAGTTATAGGTCCTCTTTAAACAAACATTATTGCCATTAAGCAGTAGAAATGTTCATAATGGAAAGAGGAAATGATCACTGTTATCTATTAAATACACCATTTACATCTTTTATTTTATGGCAGCTCAAGTAAGGAACTATCCTATCTCCATCTTATCAACAAACAGTTCATTGAAAGAACCCTCTAAATATTAATATTCTGTGGATTATTTCTTCCCATGCTAGTACTGACCTAAAAATAGACTTAATGGACAATGTATAGGTCATAGAAGAGTGAAACATGCTGGAAAGTACTATTTTAAACCCAGGAATGTATGTTTTCGGACTACAAAAAAAATATTAAGTGCTCGGAGGCATGTGGAAGTACATGGACTAACAATGCAATGATGCATGGTAACTATTTTTCTCATGGGATCTCTAAGCAAAAACCTCTGTGTGCATCTGTGTGGGTGCAAAATGGAAGTACAGTAGAACCAAAGGAAGCCTACTGGTGCCATATTCAGGTTTTGTCTGATACAGATCCATAATATAGTTTTGTGCAGGAGTCATAATATAAATCAGGGGAAATAAACCAGATGATGGTTAGTTTTGAATTCTCCAAAGCTGTAGTTATGTGTATGACATGGCATGCCGAAACAATATCTCATATGTAATAAGGATGAATTGATTCTAAATTAATCTGATTCTTTACTAAGGTCACAAAAAATTGCCCACATAACAAATTCAAAGATTTTGATTTGTTTTGGATGAATTGTGTAAAATGGCACGCAGCACCATTTTACTATTCATGTTGTGGGGCAGAACCACAAGGGAGGAAGTAGGAGGGTCAGATGACATTGGGAAGTGGGGGAGTGGGAGGGGGGGGCTCTGACTGGTTCACAGGCTGACAGACAGCCTCGATCAGCAAATCAGAGAGCAGGCAGGGAGGTGCACGTCCAGAACAAGCAGAAAGTCATTCTGCTTTGCACTTGCAACTTAGCAGGAAGATGTGTTTGGCCCTGCCTCTGCAAACTGAACCCAGTGATATACTGGGATAGGGACAGTACAAGAAGATTATAGGGAGAGAACAACAACTATAGGAAGCTGGGGTAAATTAAGGCATTTAATCAGGGAGAGGGAGTAAGAACTGGTCACTATCAGGTGCATTTGCTGGCAGGCTATTGTCAGCTCAGAATTTGGCAACTAAGGGTGTATTCACACTACCGTATGTATTTTGCATTCCGCAAAAAATACGGACTCATTGTAACAATATCTATTCTTGTCTGCAAAATGTACAAGAATAGGACATGCTCTTTTTATGGAGCTGCAGAACAGACATACTGATGTGGACAACACAAAGTGTGCAATTTTTTTGGCCCCATTGAAATTAATGGCTCCACATCTGACCTGCAAAAAATGTGGATTGGATGCAGATTAAAAATATGGTCGTGTGAATGGGGCCTTATTTTATGTTGGAGATTCCTTACAAATTACATTCTTGCAAGCACTGAGCGATTGCCCCTTATTTATTTTCTAGAAACCAGTTTCTATTTACCATTTGTAATAGAGCATCTTGATGTGTTATAGCTGTGTTACTGAACACATTGTATATTGCCGCAAGACAAGGAGTAGATACAGCAGCAAACGTATTTCACGTCAGTAATGCAAATTATAACTGTGTTAGTGAAGGCATTATTGTATCATAATGTCTAGTTGAAAATATGTTCATATCACTCATAACTGCAAAAATATAGCATTGTTACATCCAAGTTTTAGTGAATGCATGTTACTCTTTGAAAAAAGCTTGCAATAATTTAAATTGGTGCAAGATAAGCAGTAGATACAGCAGTAAAGTCACATTTTCCATCAGTAACGCAAATTATAACCCTGTTAGTTAAGGCATTAACTGCATCTAGTTCAAAAGACTTTTATCATCACTGCAAAAAAATTGCATTGTCACACCTAAGCATTAGTGAAGGGCAGGTATCTGCATCAGATTGTGTAGTTCAAACACGTTTCACTGCAAAAATTGCATTACTGCTATTACTATTACTAGACTATTACTACTAGATTCTTAATACAAGTGTGCAGTGTGTTTGCGGAAGAGGAGGGATTCAGAACAATTAATTGCACCTCTGTCTTTAAATTACAGATAGTGGGGCGTCCTGTTTTTCCTAAAAAGAGGTAAGAAAACCCCACCAATGCACTATAGAAGATAGTCAAGAGAGCTCACTGCTGATCAGTTGTGTTAGCATAGTCATTATTTGGACTCATTAACTTGTTCCCTGACCCCATGGGCTTCTGGGCAGTAAAGCAGACTGGAACACTGGCCCAAAGCAGTGCCCGCCCACCCGATCAGCTGCGGGGGACCCCTGCTGCGTACGCCCGCATCTGTGTTTTCACCGATGCGGGCGTATTAACCCTCGATGCGATGCGGGCGGAAGGGGAGTCCATCAGGTCCCCGCGCTGCTGTGACGGGGACCCGATGGCTTGGATAGCAGTCTGATGCCTTCCTTAGGCATCATGGCTGCTATCCCTGCTTGCCTGTGCGATCCAGCCCCCTGGATCACACAGGAAGCAGGCTGTAAGTGTATTACATTGAGTAATACACTTACAGCCAATGCATTACAATACAACAGTATTGTAATGCATTGTTAAGGCGATCAGACCCCCAAAAGTTAAATAAAGTGAAAAAAAAGGTAAAAAAAATAAAGTTTTACAAAAAATAAAAGTTTCAAGTAAAAAAAAAAGGTATACTTTTCCCAAAATAAAGTTAAAAAAAAATTGTAAAAAAAAGGGAAAAAAGAAAAATATACATATTAGGTATAGCCGTGTTGGTATCGACCGGCTCTATAAAAATATAACATCATCCACCCCGCCAGGTGAACGCAGTAAAAAAAAAAAAAAAACAGCCATTTTTTGGTCACCTTCCCTCACAAAAAGTGTAATAGCAGGTGATCAAAAAGGCGTATTTAACCGAAAATGGTACCAATCAAACCGTCATCTTGTCCCGCAAAAATGATATCCTACCTGAGACAATCGCCTGAAAAATTAAAAAATATGGCTCCCAGAAAATAGCAACACAAAAAAAAGATTTTATTCTGTTCAAAAATAAATCTAATTTGTAAAACTTTCCAAAAATAAAAATGTTTGGCATATTGGGTATTGCCGCATCCATAACAACCTGCTCTATAAAAATATTACATGAGATGGCCCCCCAGGTGAATGCTGCAAAAATAAAAAATAAAACTATGCCAAAACAGCCATTTTGTTCCCTCTTGCCTCACAAAAAGTGTAATAGCAGGCGATCAAAAAGGCGTATTTAACCCAAAATGGTACCAATCAAACCATCATCTTGTCCTGCAAAAATGATACCCTACCTGAGACAATCACCTGAAAAATTAAAAAAAAATATGGCTCTCAGAAAATGGCAACACAAAAAAAAGATTTTATTCTGTTCAAAAATAAATCTAATGTGTCAAACATTCCAAAAATAAAAATGTTAGGCATATTGGGTATCGCTGTGTCCGTAACAACCTGCTCTATAAAAATATTACATGAGATGGCCCCCCAGGTGAATGCTTTAAATTTTTTTAAAAAAAAAAATCTATGCCAAAACAGCCATAAAAAAATATGGCTCTCAGAAAATAGCAACACAAAAAAAAGATTTTATTCTGTTCAAAAATAAATCTAATGTGTAAAATTTAATAAAATTAAAAATGGTAGACATATTGGGTATCGCTGCGTCTGTAATAACATGCTCTATAAAAATATCACATGATTTGCCCCCTCAGGTGAATGCTGTAAAAAGCTATTTTTTTTTCACCTTGACTCACAAAAAGTGTAATACCAAGCAATCAAAAAGTCTTATGTACCCCAAAATGGTACCAATGAAAACGTCACTTCATCCCGCAAAAAATGTCTTAGTGGTGGCAATGTTGAGTTATAACTGGAGAATATTAATAATTTAGGCTTCTTTCACATACATGATACAGCCTTCCAGCAGGGTGTTCCGGCATGGGATGCAGGAAAGGGACCGGACAAAAATGCTATGCAGGTGATTCTTGGCATATTTTCTGAGTTGCGGCCGAATCTCAGCCGGACCCCATTATAGTTAATGGGACTGGCAGGCATTCTGGTAGCATTCTGTAATACTGGATCCGGTGAAACTAGCCTTAGACAGATCAGGTGTTTTTGTATTGGGCGCCCAGCCATCACGTGAACTCCAGCAAGGGTGATTGTGACAGTGTCTTTTTAAATTTTCCACACAAAAAGTCATAAACTATTATTCCTATGTATCCCTGCAAACTGTTGTTTCTCAAGTATTTCACTTTGTGTGCAAGCTTGACGATCGAACATGGTTCCTTTCATCTGCTGAGAACATACAGCACTTTTCATGGATATTCTGTTCATGGTATGAATAAAGCCTATGGGCATGCAGATACACTTCTCATAAGGATCAATGTTACCTATTTATAGCAGTATCCTAGCTTTGGTTATTGTGCAGTTAAGCTTATTGCTCCAGGGGATCTGACAGTAGAGAGCTATACACACCATGGAAATTTACTACTTATAATGTATTCATGGATTCATTTGAAAGGTGGAAAAATAGAAACTAAGGTTACCATATAATGATAAGAGCACAAATAACATCAAGTGCTAACAGCAAGCTAAGCTTTTTTTTTTTTTTTTATTTCTCCTGATTAAACATATATGTATTAAAGGTGAACTAAAGCCAAATTCCAAACACACAAAAAAAAAACAACCAACAAAATCTAACATAATCTCCATATGTTTCTTTGTTATTTGCTCTTGGTTCGTCAGATATCACAATTGCAGACCATGAAAAATACATTAGAGACGCAGTTAATTGTTCTCTCAGGCTGCAGCCATGACTTTTCACCCTCCTTTTCTTCCCTCTCATGCTAGTGCATGTGAGTAAGGAAGTATATGAGGAGGAGGCCTCAGGAAGCGCACGGCGTCATAGCAACCAATGACGCCGTGCGCTCCCATCCTCTGGGGCAGCACAGGCCGGGCTTTCACGGTTTAGAATTTTAGATGCGATTTTTAAAATCTTCAAGAAAACTTCCAAAATCCACTTTTTTAACCACTTTCCATCTGCCCATTGACTATAAACGTCCAGGAAGTGGTTACTTATCTCTGAATGGACGTTTCTGAACGTCCATTCAGAGATAGCAGCTGCACGCTAATCATGCAGCTGCACAGCAGGGCACCTGCTGTCAGTGACAGCAGAATACCCCAAAGAGAAGGCAGGGACCGTTCCCAGGGGTCCCTGCCTTCTAGATCGCTGTATACACAGCGCTCACCGAGTGCTGCGTATACAGATCAGAAAGCTCTATGTATTATGCTGTACAGCCTCTCTGGGGATGTATTTCCACTGTAACTGGTGCAACTATGTCAGCCCCAGTTACAGGAGAAATCAACAGTGAAAAAAAAAGTTAAATGTCCCCCAGAGGTCTTGTATGACCTTATGGGGGACACAAAGTAAAAAATTAAATAAAAAAAAATAAAGAGTATTATATAAAAAAAAAATCACATATAAAAAAATAATTTTCCCCCAAATATGTCATTAAAAATGTTACAAATAAAAATAAATAAATAAAATAGACATACAGTGCCTTGCGAAAGTATTTGGCCCCCTGGAACTTTTCAACCTTTTGCCACATTTCAGGCTTCAAACAAAAAGATATAACATTTTAAATTTTTGGTGAAGAATCAACAACAAGTGGGTCACAATTGTGAAGTGGAACGAAATTTATTGGATCATTTAAACTTTTTTTGTAATAATAAAACTGAAAAGTGGGGAGTGCAAAACATTCGGCCCCCTTTGATTAATACTTTGTTGCGCCACCTTTTGCTGCAATTACAGCTGCAAGTCGCTTGGGGTATGTCTCTATCAGTTTTGCACATCTAGAGACTGAAATTCTTGCCCATTCTTCCTTGCAAAACAAGCTCTTTGAGGTTGGATGGAGAGCGTTTGTGAACAGCAATTTTCAGCTCTTTGCACATATTCTCAATTGGATTCAGGTCTGGACTTTGACTTGGCCATTCTAAGACCTGGATACGTTTATTTTTGTACCATTCCATTGTAGATTTTGCTTTATGTTTCGGATCATTATTTTGTTGGAAGATAAATCTCCGTCCTAGTCTCAGGTCTTTTGCAGACTCCAACAGGTTTTCATCCAGAATGGTCCTGTATTTGGCTCCATCCATCTTCCCATCAATTTTAACCATCTTTCCTATCCCTGCTGATGAAAAGCAGGCCCAAACCATGATGCTGCCACCACCATGTTTGACAGTGGGGATGGTGTGTTCAGGGTGATGAGCTGTGTTGCTTTTACGCCAAACATGTTTTGCATTGTTTCCAAAAAGTTTGATTTTGGTTTCATCTGACCAAAGCACCTTCTTCCACATGCTTGGTGTGTCTCCCAGGTGGCTTGTGGCAAACTGTAAACAAGACTTTTTATGGATATCATTGAGAAATGGCTTTCTTCTAGCCACTCTTCCATAAAGGCCAGATTTGTGACGTGTTCGACTGATTGTTGTCCTATGGACAGACTCTCCCACCTCAGCTGTAGATCTCTGCAGTTCATCCAGAGTGATCATGGGCCTTTTGGCTGCATCTCTGATCAGTCTTCTCCTTGTTTGAGATGAAAGTTTAGAGGGAGGGCCGGGTCTTGGTAGATTTGCAGTGGTCTGATACTCCTTCCATTTCAATATTATCGCTTGCACAGTGCTCCTTGGGATGTTTATAGCTTGGAAAATCTTTTGTTATCCAAATCCAGCTTTAAACTTCCCCACAACAGTATCATGGACCTGCCTGGTGTGTTCCTTGGTCTTCATGATGCTCTCTGTGCTTTAAGCAGAACCCTGAGACTATCACAGAGCAGGTGCATTTATACGGAGACTTGATTACACACAGGTGGATTCTATTCATCTTCATCAGTCATTTAGGACAACATTGGATCATTCAGAGAACTTCTGGAGTGAGTTTTCTGAACTGAAAGTAAATGGGCCGAATAATTTTGCACGCCCAACTTTTCAGTTTTATTATTACGAAAAAAGTTTAAATGATCCAATAAATTTCGTTCCACTTCACAATTGTGACCCACTTGTTGATTCTTCACCAAAAAATTAAAATGTTATACCTTTTTGTTTGAAGCCTGAAATGTGGCAGAAGGTTGAAAAGTTCCAGGGGGCCGAATACTTTCGCAAGGCACTGTATTTGGTATCACCGCGTCCGCAACTACCGGCTCTATAAAAATATCACATGACCTACCCCATCAAGTGAACAGCGTAAAAAAAATCTAATAAAAATTATGCCAAAACAGCTTTTTTTTCGCATCACCTATCAAAAAACATAATATCAAAAAGTCGTACAGTATGCATCCCAAAATGGTAGCAATAAAAACATCACCTCATTCTGCAAAAAATGAGCCCCCACACAAGATCATAGCCAGAAAAATGGAAAAAATATGGCTCTTAAAAAATTGCAACACAAAAACATGATTTTTTTTCTAAAAATGCTCTTATTAAGTAAAACGTAAAAAAAATAATAAAACAGACATATTTGGTATGGTTGCGTCCTTAACAACTGGCTCTACAAAAATATCACATGATCTACCCCATCAAGTGAATGGTGCAAAAAATATATATATATATATATATATATATATATATATATATATATATATATATATATATATATCTAAATGGCCATAAACTACTTTTTTTTGTGACTTAACCTCCCAAAAATTAGATTAAAAAGTGATCAGAAAGCCAGATGTACCCCAAAATGGTGCCATTAAAAAGCACAGCTTGTCCCGCAAAAAATAAGCCCTCATGCAGGTCAGTCCACAAAAAAATTAAAAAGTTATCACTCTTAAAAACCATGACAGAAAATTCCATGTTAGAAAATGCAGATACTGCTCTTCCCCTTCTGAGCCCTGGTGTATCCCCAAATAACAGTTTATGACCACATGTGGGGTGTTTCTGCAAACTGCAGAATCGGGGTAATAAATATTGAGTTTTGTTTTGTTGTTAACCCTTGATGTGTTACAGGAAAAAAATGATTAAAATGGAAAATCTGCAAAAAAAAGTGAAAATTTGAAATTTCACATCTATTTTGCTTTATATCCTGTAGAATACTTAAAGGGTTAACAACATTTCGAAAACCAGTTTTGAATAGTTTGAGGGGTGTAGTTTCTAAAATGGGGTAATTTATGGGTGGTTTCTATTATGTAAGCCTCACAAACTGACTTCAGAACTGAACTGGTCCTTAGAAAAGTTGATTTTGCAAATTTGCAAAAATTGCGTCTTAAATTCTAAACCTTCTGCTGTCCTGAAAAAATAAAATGACACCACCAAAATGATGCCAACATAAAGTAGACATATGGGGAATGTCAATTAATGAGTATTTTAAGGGGTATCACTATCTGTCTTAAAAGCAGAGAGATTCAAATTTAGAAAACAGTGAATTTTTTCAAATTTTCGTTAACTTTTGGATTTTTTTTATAAATAAAATTAAAACATATCGACTAGTGTTGAGCGAGCATGCTCGGCCGAACTCGCTGTTCGGCCGCTTGCTGTTCGGCCGAACACCGAGTGTACTCGAGCACAATGCTCGAGTCTCCTCCCCGCACTGTAATGTTGATTTGTACGCTAATGCTACGGATTGTATGCTAATGCTTTGCATTGTATGCTAATGCGTACGCATTTGTACGCTAATGCGTATGCATTGTGCGCTAATGCGTACAAATTCAGCTAATTAGCAAACTTTTACGAGTGAAAGGAGTAAAAGAGAAGAAGTTGCGATTCTGACCTTTTTCTATTAACCAGACACCCTCCCCTCTTCCGAGCGGGGGGTGCCTGGTTTAGTCCCATTGACTAACATTATGCTCGAGTGCTCGGTCGAGCACTCGAGCAACCCCTAGTGCTCGTATAGGAGCACAGAGGTGCTCGCTTAACACTAATATCGACTCAAATTTACTATTAACTTGAAGTACAATGTGTCACAAGAAAACAATCTCAGAATTGCTTGGATAAGTAAAAGCGTTCCAAAGTTATTACCACATGAAGTGACACATGTCAGATTTGCAAAATTAGGCCTGGTCATGAAGGGGGTAAATGGCCCAGATCTTTAGTGGTTAAGGACCAATTCAGAACCAAGTCACTTTATGGGGCTTACATAATAGAAAACACCCCACTATTTTAGAAACTACACCCCTCAAAGTATTTTAAACTGATTTTTACAAACTTTGTTAACCCTTTGGATGTTTCACAAGAATTAAAGGAAAAAGGGGATGACATTTTAAAATGTACCTTTTTTCAGATTTTAAATTTTAATCCATTTTCCTATAAGATAGCAAGGGTTAACAGCAAAACAAACCTCAATATTTATTACACCAATTTTGAAGTTTTTAGAAATACGACATACGTGACTGCAACGTGCTGTATTGCAGCACACAGCAGGGCTCAGAATGGAAGAGAGCAATATTTTTTTTTGGATGGAAGAGTTTGCTGAAATGGTTTTTGGGTGCTATGTCATATTTGAACAGACCCTGAGGTACACATACAGTGGACCCTCCCCCCCAAAAGTGGCTGCATTTTGGAAACTACATCCCTCAGGGAATTTATTAAGGGTTGTAGTGAGCGCTTTGACCCCACAGATGTTTCATAGAATTTAGAAAACACTTGGCTGTGAAAATGAAAATTTAATTTTTTCTGATATGTTGCTTTAGCCCTAGATTTTTCCAAGGGACAACAGGAGTAAAAGGACCCAGAATTTGTTACCATATTTTTCTCTTTATAAGCTGCACTTTTTTCCTCCCAAAAGTGGGTAAAAATGGCAGCGTGTCTTACAAAGCAAATACTAGTGAGCACTTCCATTATGGAACAGCTAGTATGCAGTAGGTGCAGGGAGTGGGGACTAAGGCACTACGAGCACTGCCTGTACTCACCCTTCAGTGGTCTTCCTCCCTTGGTCACAGTGCAGCGTGGGCTGGAGAACACCAGGGAGCGTGACTGGAGGAAGTGAGGGGGAGCAGAGGCAGGGTAGTGTCGGGCGCAATGCCGGGCAGTTTATTTCGATAGTGAAGCATAGAGCTGTCCGCTCTCTGCTTCACTGTTTCGCTGGTCTCGGGTGCTCCCCCTCAGGTTGCACATTACGATGCCAGCAGAGCGATTTTTGGTGGTTGTGATGCTTCTGGCAACGCAGGGTGGATGTGCCAATCATCAAGGCAACAGGTATTTGTTGTTTTTTTTTTATGGTGTTGGAGAGAGCACCAGGGGCCAAAGGGGAGCACAAAGAGGACATAACGACAGTGAGGAGACATACAAGTGGACATTACTACTGTGAAGGGGCACAAAAGTGGACATAACTACTGTGAAGGGGCACCAAGGTGGGTATAACTACTCTGAAGGGGCACAAAGGAGGGCATAACTACTCTGAAGGGGCTACAAGGAGGACATAATTACTGTGAGGGTGTACTATGTGGATATTTGGGGGGGCACAATGTTGGCACTAGTATTATGTGATAGCACTAAGGGGAAATGCCCTAGATTACACATTGGGATATCTCGGTCTTACAAGGCAGCACAGTGCCCCCTCTTAGGTACGTATTTAACATTTAACACAGTTACCATCCCTTTATTATGTGATTATACTTATTGCTCTGTCACCAAAGGACCTTGTTCCAGATCCAGTGGACATCACACCAACATACCAGCGACACCCTGGATGAGGTAGGACCAGTTGGTTCTTTAATTTATTGCAAGCTATATTGGTACCACCATTTACCCTATGAAAGATTTTATTAGTCGGAACTGGGTGAATATAGTTATGCAGTGGGCGGGGTTAGAGGAGTGGCTTAGTGTAAAAAAAATTAGCAGCGTCGCTTCACTTTTCCCTCTGTCTGTAAATTTGAGTGGTGATGGCGGGGGCACAATGCTGAATCCTTGCCCTGGGTGCTGGAAAGTCTAGCTATGCCTCTGTCTTCAGACTTGCAGAGTAACGGTGGAGTAGGAGAGGTAAATTAATTTATTTATTTTAAGATTGGGGGTCTGACACAGAAGTCTAAAGGGGGTCTGATATGAGCGTCTGACATAAGGTTCTAATGGGGATCTGATTTCCTGATATGGGTGTCTGATTTGAGGATCTGATGTGGGGTTCTGGTCTGAGAATCTTATATGGCGGTATGAGTTTTGATTTTTTTTCTCCTCTAAAACCTAAGTACATCTTATAATCAGGTTCATTTTATAAAATGAAAAATATGGTACCTTTTTTCTCCTCAATAAAGCAACACCCAATATATGGTTGTTAACAGGGCACACTGCAGGATTCAGAAGAGTAAGAGCACCATGTGTATTTTAGGAATGGTTTGTTGATTTATACAGCACTGGCCTACAAATGCAGACCCCCCCCCAAGAAGTGGCCTTCATTTTAGAAACCACATCCCTCACAGTATTAATCAAGAAATGTGGTGAGCATTTTTGCCCCACAGGTGTTTTGCAAAAATCACTTCACAGCAGATGGTGAAAAAGTGAAAATTGTAATTTTTTTGAGCTATGCCAATACAGTGCCCAATATGTTGTGCCCACCATATACCAGTGTGAAAAGTCAGTTTATGGTTTTATAAACACCTTAAATGTGGCCCTAAACTTTTGCCAAGACATACAACAGGGCTCATGAGTAAACTGCAGAGGCTCTGGAGTGAAACAAGAAGTTACTCCATTTGGACAATACACTCCACAAGCTATTGATTAAGGGGTATAGTGAGCATTTTGACCTCACAGATATTTTTCGAGCTACAAGACACACCTAGGATTTGGAAGAGGAAAATAAGAAAAAAAAATATTTTTCATCAGACCCCCATTCTTCATTAGACCTCCAAGTTCCATCAGCTTCCGATCAGACCCCCAAGCTCCATCACCCTCAGATCAGACCTCTATCAGCCTCATATCAGATCCCCCAGCTTGAAATCAGACCCAGAACAGATCCCCAACAGACTAATATCAGATCCCATCAGCCCCAGAACAGACACCATCAGCCTGCCCATCAGATCAGGTTATAAAAAAAAAAAAAAACTTACCTCACTTGCTTCAGAAAGTGCTGCCACTATCTGCTCCCTGGTTTTATTTGTGCACACTGCACCGTGACCTGATGTCACACGCTGTCAGGTCATTTTGCACGCCTACATGCACCACATCCCAACGTTTTATGTATTTTTTACATGATGAGTTTTTATGTCACATTTTGTGAAGCAGGATAAAGAAAAGGCAACAACACTGCCATTGCTTTTTGGATTTTGTTATTGGGCATACACCGTGAGGGAAAAATGGCATGTTATCTTTATTCCTAGGGTCAGTGCGATTACAGAGAAACAACTGTATGTAGTAGTTTTTTTGTACATTTTACCACTTTCACACAAAGTATTTTTGAAAAAAAAAGTGTGTCTCAATTTTCTGAGAGGCATACTTTTTTTCTGGAGATGGTCCTGTTTGGGGGCTTGTTTTTCTGGGGTAAGGTTACATTTTTATTGGCACCATTTTGGGGGTATATACGACTTTTTGATCATTCAATATTATGCTTTTTGTGAGGCAAGGTGACCAAAAAAATGTCTGTTCTGGTACAGT
This sequence comes from Rhinella marina, assembly GCA_900303285.1. Classification (NCBI taxonomy): domain Eukaryota; kingdom Metazoa; phylum Chordata; class Amphibia; order Anura; family Bufonidae; genus Rhinella; species Rhinella marina. The sequence continues at coordinate 544,077 of ONZH01007658.1, read as the reverse complement.
TTTTTTTTTAATGACGTTCATCTGACAGGTTAGATAATGTGATATCTTTATAGAGCAGGTTGTTACAGATGCAGCAATGCCTAAAATGTCTTTTTTTTTAAGTTTTCTCCAATTCTTTGTCACCATTGTTAGAAAGCCATACTTATTTTTCTCATGAAAGGCTTGTGTGAAGGCCTGGTTTTTTGTAGGATGAGGTGATGATTTCAACTGACCGGTATATAAAATACTTTTTTTTTTTTAACTTCTTCATTTTTATCCCACTATAGGACTTTAATTTTTTGGGGTTTAATCCCTTTTAGAATACATGTTGTATTTACTGCATTGAACTGCCAGTTTTAGGGCTTTTTCAGACTGCAAATTGGTACACGTGCCATGCAGAATGCACACATCCAGCCCTATGATAGAAATGCCTACTCTTGTCTGCAATTGTGGAAAGGAATTGTAGAAAGGATGCTGACCCAAAGATGGTCGTGTGAATGACCCCTTACACTGACAGTTCATCTATAAGACCAAGCCTGGGGGCTTGGCCTCATAAGCAACGGCAGCCAGGCCCTTGCCACTGATCGAGTGAGCACAGCTTCTATACCCACCCAATTAATGCACCTTACTATTAGGAATGGGTTAAATAGATTTGTGTTAATTATGTTTTTTCAGGGTTTAGTCCCTCTTTAACCTCTTCACGCATTTAGACATAACTGTACCTCCAGATTGCATGTAATTTAAGTTACATTCAAATTGCTATAAAGTGTCACAGCCCCGGACTCTCCCCCCTCCCTGAGAACAGAGACACCAGAGAAAATGGCAAGGGACCAATCAGCAAGCGCTCCAATTGGTTAGTCCCTGCAGACTAACCAATTGGAACCCGTCAGTAAGAAAATGCTGGTTTCAGGCTCTGATCTCCACTCTGGAGATCACAGCCTGAAATCAGGCATTGCCCCTGTTGTGCCCCCAATGCCTCTTGTACCATGAATGTCCCCTGTGCCTCATCTCTGCCCATAATCACCCCTGCAGCCCTGTTTTTGGTCCCCCCTGTGCAGCTGTGATGGTCGCAGCTAAGTAAAGAAGCTGCCACCATCATCAGCGAGTGTGGTGAGTGTCAGCTGCAATATTTATCCCCGAGTAATTCCAAGTCAAGTGATCCAAATATGAATATTTTTTTTACCTGACGTCTTTGGATTTTTTAAAAATGTTTTTTATGAAGTACAACTTTACTTAATAACAAATTAAAAGTTTTGAATTTTTTTCTTCATCAGTTAATTTTTACAGACTTCTAAAGTTTTGAAAAAGTGCGAATTTTGGCCTGGTATCCCTTTACATTTTTTATCATATCTCGGGCTAGAATTAAGATAAAGAGGTGGGAGAGGCATCATGTTTCTCAGAACGGTACCGACTTTCATTTGATATGTCACAAGACTATGTTTCTTTATATTTTGTTTTGGAGAAATCAAATTCAAAATTATGATGCGTAATTGTTAAAAAAAATGTATGTTTTAAAATTGTGAAAAAATGCATGTGTGTTACTTGTGTTCTTGGTTATATTTGTACAGGGATACAACCTGGGATCTATCAATTTTTTTTTTTTTAAGCCTTGACTCATCTGATTTTATGTTTGTGTGAGTTTCTTCCTTTTTTCTTTTCAAATTACAACTTATTGAATTCAACATTTATATGCAACAATAAAGAAACACAAAAAACAAATACTGTAATTCCAGAATAAATACATCTTAATCATCATCAACACAACTTGCTCAGCATTTTCAACCTGAATGCATTGAACAAACCAAAAGAAAAAAGGTAATCCTCGTTCTATAAAATATGAACTAATCAAACAATTAATAGTACGTTTTTAAACTGGCTATCCAGAAGATCCAGCAGTCATGGTCCATATCGGAACCAATGACAAAGTTAGAGGTAGGTGGAGCGTCCTTAAAAATGATTTTAGGGGATCTAGGGCATAAGCTTAGGGCAAGGACCTCAAAGGTAGTGTTTTCCGAAATACTGCCTGTACCACGAGCCACACAAGAAAGGCAGCGGGAGATTAGGGAAGTAAACAAGTGGCTCAAGAACTGGTGTAGGAAGGAGGGATTTGGGTTCTTGGAGAACTGGGCCAACTTCTCTGTCGGCTACAGGCCCTACCGTAGGGATGGGCTGCACCTCAATGGGGAAGGGGCAGCTGTTTTGGGGGAGAAGATGGCTAGAAGGCTGGAGGAGTGTTTAAACTAGGGACTGGGGTGGAGGGTAACTACATTATAGATGGGGAAGATAGTGCAGATAGAGACCTGGGGCAAGGTAATGGAACTGGGGGAGGAATGGAAGGAGGAACTAGAACAGTGCAGAATGAAAGGTGTAGGGGAAAAAATATATATAAACCTTTTAACTGTATGTACACTAATGCCAGAAGCCTGACTAATAAATCTGGTGAACTGGAATTAGTGATGTGTGAGGAGGACTATGACATAGTGGGAATAACTGAGACATGGCTGGATGATACCTATGACTGGGTAGTCAACGTACAGGGTTACAGTCTGTTTAGAAAGGATCGCCAAAACCGGAGTGGGGGAGGGGTCTGCCTTTATGTAAAGTCCTGTCTAAAGCCCACACTGCGGGAAGATATAAGTGAGGGACATGAAGATGTGGAGTCACTGTGGGTAGAAATAAATGGAGCCAAAAACAATAATAAAATACTAATAGGACTTTATTATAAACCACCTAATATACCAGAGTCCACAGAAAATCTACTTCTAAATGAAATAGACGAGGCGGCAAAACATAATGAGGTCATTATTATGGGGGGATTTCAACTACCCAGATATAGACTGGGAAACTGAAACCTGTATATCTCATAAAGGAAACAGGTTCTTGGAAATAACCAAAGACAATTACCTTTCCCCCTTTTTTGCGTATTAAAAAGATTAAAATAGACAAATCGCCAGGACCGGATGGCATACACCCCCGTATCCTAAGAGAATTAAGTAATGTCATCGCCAGACCCTTATTTCTGATATTTAAGGACTCTATACTGACAGGGAGTGTTCCACAGGATTGGCGCATAGCAAATGTGGTGCCAATATTCAAAAAGGGTCCAAAAACAGAGCCCGGGAACTATAGGCCGGTAAGTTTAACATCTGTCGTGGGTAAACTGTTTGAGGGTTTTCTAAGAGATGCTATCTTGGAGTACCTCAATGAAAATAAGCAAATAACTCCATATCAGCATGGCTTCATGAGGGATCGGTCATGTCAAACTAATTTAATCAGTTTCTATGAGGAGGTAAGTTCTAGACTGGACCGCGGCGAATCAATGGATGTCGTATATCTGGACTTCTCCAAAGCATTTGACACGGTACCACATAAAAGGTTAGTATATAAAATGAGAATGCTTGGCCTGGGAGAAAATGTCTGTATTTGGGTAAATAGCTGGCTCAGTGATAGAAAACAGAAGGTGGTTATTAACGGCACATATTCAGATTGGGTCACTGTCACTAGTGGGGTTCCACAGGGGTCAGTATTGGGCCCTATTCTCTTCAATATATTTATTAATGATCTTGTAGAAGGCTTGTGCATTTTGTGCTTTATCTGGAAGCAGTGTGCGGTTGCATTCTATGTATTTTCTTTTGACATGTATTTAGCCATAGCAACCAGCACCTGCACTCTGGGATGTGCTGACTGAAATTTCTCTTTTTTTCTTTGTAAGTTTGTACTGGAGGTGTGGCTACTCCATTTGGTCATGCACTCCTGACCAGCCCATTTGCCCCACAGGTTGTTTTTAATCAGGGCAACTATAAAGCCGAGTGATTCGGCATGCATGCTAGTATCTGCATTCCTGAACTAGGGGAGGCCTTTGAAGCACCAGAAATGGCAAAAGGCAGAGTGGATACAGCATATATGCGGAACAAAACACCCCCTGATTATATGGAAGCCAAGTCTGGCATGTAACAGGTAGGAGATAGTGTTAGGTTCCCATTCTGCAGAGAACACCTTGACGATCCGGTGAATGGGCTCAGATAATTTTGTGCAAAATATATTTGCCAAGAGTCTCTGATTTGTCAAACAAGCATAGCATGAGCTTTGGAATACTCTATATCACTATGGCATTTTGTGCTTTATCTGGTAGCAGTGTGCGGTTGCATTCTATGTATTTTCTTTTGACATGTATTTAGCCATAGCAACCAGCACCTGCACTCTGGGATGTGCTGACTGAAATTTCTCTTTTTTTCTTTGTAAGTTTGTACTGGAGGTGTGGCTACTCCATTTGGTCATGCACTCCTGACCAGCCCATTTGCCCCACAGGTTGTTTTTAATCAGGGCAACTATAAAGCCGAGTGATTCGGCATGCATGCTAGTATCTGCATTCCTGAACTAGGGGAGGCCTTTGAAGCACCAGAGATGGCAAAAGGCAGAGTGGATACAGCATATATGCGGAACAAAACACCCCCTGATTATATGGAAGCCAAGTCTGGCACGTAACAGGTAGGAGATAGTGTTAGGTTCCCATTCTGCAGAGAACACCTTGACGATCCGGTGAATGGGCTCAGATAATTTTGTACAAAATATATTTGCCAAGAGTCTCTGATTTATCAAACAAGCATAGCATGAGCTTTGGAATACTCTATATCACTATGGCATTTTCTGCTTTATCTGGTAGCAGTGTGCGGTTGCATTCTATGTATTTCCTCGGTCTCTACCAGCCTATAGGGCAGCATCTCCAGGCTCAGCAATTTGGAGATGTGGACGTTGAGGGCTTAGGCATGTGGGTGGGTGGAACTGCATTTCCTCTTGCGCTCCAGCGTCTGCTGTAAAGACAGCTGAATGCTGCGCTGGGACACATTGGTGGACGCTGTGGAGGATCGTGGAGGCGAAGGTGTGGTTTTCAGGCGCTCGTGCCGGGGTCCTGGGCAGGGGGTTGACTAGCAGAGGCAGCGAGTGACACAGGGGAAGGAGCAGTGGTGGGACCCGCAGGAGGTGAACGGCCTTGGTTCCATTGAGTGGGGTGTTTAGCACTCATATGCCTGCGCATGCTGGTGGTGGTTAGGCTAGTAGTGGTGGCACCCCTGCTGATCCTGGTGTGGCACAGGTTGCACACCACAGTCCGTCGGTCATCCTCAATTTCTTTAAAGAACCTCAAGACTTGCGAACATCTAGGCCTCGCCATGGGAGCTTCACTACGTGAAACAGTTGCTGCTGATGCACCAGCTTTGGCCCTGCTTCTCCCTCTGGCCACACCACTGTCTCTTCCAACCTGTTCTGGTGCAGCACTCGCCTCCGCCTCAGAAGCACTGTCTTCACTCGGCTTATCAACCCAGCTTGGGTCAGTCACCTCGTCATCCTCCGATTCCTCAGTCTGCTCCCCCCTCGGACTTCCTGCCCTGACAACAACTTCACCACTGTCTGACAACCGTGTCTCCTCATCGTCCGACACCTCTTTACACACTTCTTCCACTAAGTCAACAATGTCATCATCATCACCCACAGACTGCGACAGTTGGAAAACTTGGGCATCGGGAAAGAGGTCAGCAGCAACCTGAGAAGTGGTTTGTGACTCTGGGAAGGGTCCAGAACAGTTCCTCAGAGTATGCCGGATCGCATTCCAAATTTTCCTGGGAGGGGGAAGGAGGTTGAGGTGGAGGAGCCAGAGGAGTGCTCCCTTGGGTAACGTGGGTGGACTGCGTGGAAGACTGACTGGTGGACAAATTACTTGAAGCATTGTCCGCAATCCACGACATCAGCTGTTCGCACTGTTGTGGTTTCAACAGTCCTCTACCACGTGTCCCTGTAAATTGAGACATGAAGCTAGGGAGTGTAGCTCTGCGGCGTTCCCCTGGTCCCTCATCAGCAGGTACTGTCTCACCCTGCCCAGGACCACGGCCTCTGCCCCCTGCAGTAATTAAATGCCCACGCCAGTGCCCTCGTCCCTTAGCCCTGGGGTTCAACATTTTCTGTATATAAGTGTATTATATATAAAAAAAAAAATGGGCCTGCTGGACTGAAACCCACAAACTTGTTCAATCTGAACAAGAAAATATATAGGTGGATAAGTTAGAGCAAAATTACGTATGTTATTACGTACCGTGCAGTATGGAGCAATTACACTGAAACTATTAGATTAGGCAGACTTGGTCTGCTTAATTGCAACTCAGACAAATGCCGCATAGAGATTTTTGTAATGTAGCTGTATCAGTGAGAGCAAAAGACCTTTTTTAATTAAGTGACGTACAGAATGTGTCACCTGGACAGAAAATACGGATTGTGGTTTGTGGTGACTGGACAGCTGAACTGTGACACACAGAATGGTTCCACACAGCTGTATGAAATGGATTTGTATCACTGAGATAAAACAACAAAAAAACTATTTTTTTAAATTTTTTATATATATATATATATATTTTTTTTTTTTTTTTAACGTGACGTGCAAAAAATATCAGAGAGCAAACTCAGCCCCTGCTGACTGTGGCTATTTTGACTGCAACCCAGAAAAATGTCGCACTCAGATTTTTCTAATGTAGCTGTATCAGTGAGAGCAAAAGACCTTTTTTAATTACGTGACGTACAGAATGTGTCACATGGACAGAAAATACGGATTGTGCTTTGTATATAGGTGGATAAGTTAGAGCTAAATTACGTATGTTATTACGTACCGTGCAGTATGGAGCAATTACACGGAAACTATTAGATTAGGCAGACTTGGTCTGCTTAATTGCAACCCAGACAAATATCGCACAGAGATTTTTGTAATGTAGCTGTATCAGTGAGAGCAAAAGACCTTTTTTAATTACGTGACATACAGAATGTGTCACCTGGACAGAAAATACGGATTGTGCTTTGTATATAGGTGGATAAGTTAGAGCAAAATTACGTATGTTATTACTACCGTGCAGTATGGAGCAATTACACTGAAACTATTAGATTAGGCAGACTTGGTCTGCTTAATTGCAACCCAGACAAATGTCGCACAGAGATTTTTGTAATGTAGCTGTATCAGTGAGAGCAAAAGACCTTTTTTAATTACGTGACATACAGAATGTGTCACCTGGACAGAAAATACGGATTGTGGTTTGTGGTGAGTGGACAGCTGAACTGTGACACACAGAATGGTTCCACACAGCTGTATGAAATGGATTTGTATCACTGAGATAAAACTATAAAAAAAAAATAATTGTTATATATGGCGATAGCCGCACTACTAGTGCCAGCCAGCCCAGAGACAAAAAAAAGTGTCTTGTAGCCCTTAGAAGGGCTGTTGGGTTCTTTTGATATCACTCATGCCTAACAGAGAACTAAATCCTGGCCCTAACACTCTCCCTGAAACGCAGCAGCTCTGTCCCTAACGACATCCAGACAGCATCTGAGCCGAGCACCGCGGGCAGTCACTAGTATATTCCAGGGTCACCTGATCAGGCCAGCCAACCCCTGCTATCTACATGTAAGGGCCCCACGTGATGCTGGGTGTACCACAGAGTCTCCTGGCTTGTGATTGGCTGAGTTTATAGGTGCCAAAAATTAAAAATGCGGCAGATGCCATTTCCTCGAGCATGGCGAGATACTCGTCCGAGCAGCGAGCACTTACGAGTACCCTAATACTCGAACGAGCACCAAGCTCGGACGAGCATGCTCGCTCATCTCTAGTAATAATATTACAGGTTATAGTTACTAGAGATGGGTCGTTGATCCAGGGAGTAATTCTGATTGCCTGATTGGAGTCGGGAAGGAATTTTTTTCCCTAAAGTGGGGAAAATTGGCTTCTACCTCACAGGGTTTTTTGCCTTCCTCTGGATCAACTTGTAGGAAAACAGGCCGAACTGGATGGACAGATGTCTTTTTTCAGCCTTATAAACTATGTTACTATGTTTTATCATCAATTTGTCCCTTCTAGTGGGTGAAATGTAATCTTGTCCATAAGCGCTTACTAGAAATGGCCATTTCCTTTTGTGTCAAAGAGTATGTATGGCCTGTCATGGTGTTCAGCTCCACCTGAGTTAATATCTGATTTTTGTTAACTTTTAAAATGTCTGGTTTTCTTGGATACACAAAGGATGGCGCTGGACCAGAAGGATGCAAAAAAGTTAATTCTACTTGTTCATTTTCACAATCTTGGGAGAGTACAGTAGCCAGTCACCAGCGCCGATCATATTCTCAGGTCACATAACCAGTTATGTCATCCATTGCCAATCTTGTGCCACCTTCTACCACTTCATGGACTTCACTGTCATTGCTGAATGAAAAAATCCTTGTTTTTATTTCTGTTTCACTACATGGAATGAAAGTGTGGTATTGTTGAGTCTCTTTGATGGGTTCTGCTTCCTGTAACTGATGTTTTAACAAACTCTCCTCCTCTTTGTAGTTCTGGTTTGTAAAATACATGAACAGGATATTAAGAATATTTTTTCTCACTCCATTTGAAAAGTTAAGATTTGGTCTGAATATGGCCTCTGGAGGCTAGCTTGAGCTGCAAGGTGTTTCACGGTGCCTCCTAAACCATCACATACACCTTTGCCATGAGCAGTGGCAAAAAAGTGCCATTCAGCTTCCATTCCAAAATCTTTCTTGTGATGGCATACATTTATAATTTTTTTCCTGTTATACTGTGCAGAATAGCCATCCGAGAAGTAGTAGACCTTGGTAGACTTGGTAGGATGTCCGTTTTCAGCTTGAGCCATAACAAAGCTTTCTCCTCTGTCCTCTCCTGCTTCTAAGCTGTAACATAATAAAATAATACAGTAATATCTAAAAATCATGGATTATTTGGTAAATATAGACCCCACACTTTAGACCACAGGCTGAACAGATGTGAATTCAAGATTTTGGAATTGACACTGTAATAGTTATATTTTTAAATATGATTCCATCGCGATCCCAACTTGAATTTTGGTACAGATGTGGCTAGGAGCATAGCAGGCACATGTGAATTTTTGGAAATTTTTAAATTAAACGTTTTTTTTCGGAAATGCGTTTTAAAATTTTGCATTTGCTTTCACATGGGTAAAATATTAACAAAGATACTCTTGTGACATATCTGGTGAAAGCCTGTACAGTTCTGAGTAGAATGGTGTTTATTTTGTTTCTCTATCTTTTTTCTAGCCTGAGTTATTATCACTTGACATGGAATGACCCCCCCCCTTGGATACCAAGGTCAGGAGCTGCCCGTGTGGCATCCATGAGGGCTCCCTCTCTTCCCCATATTTCTGCGGCGCCGCGATAGCAGCGGCCTGAATGTTACTATGGCAACCGGACACCTTTGTAAGTCATGACATGGCACCTGAAAACCACTCCAGAATAATTTGCCCTCCATTAACAATATGGCACTCCTTTCCTTCTGCATAAATATTGTGGTTTGTTTTGCTGTTAACCTTTGATGTGTTGCTCACATATGAATAACGTTTTTATCCTGGTCTCTGATTCGCAGTTCAATACCATAGATCCAATAGTCTCTTAGCTACCTGTTCACTCTCCTACTAAACCGAAACTACCAGTGTGTGAGCTAAAGAATTGTCCCTGTGATAAAGAGTAGTGGCTGTCATGTAATTTCATTCCTTGATAGCAAGTGCATGATCTTATTCTTTGTAATCGGCAGGACCATTCCTGACGGTCACACTGCTGGAAATCATAGTTGTGTTCATGTAGACAGGTGAGACAGCCAAGTCTTTTATGACAGGCTCTCTAGTTTTCGTGTACCTCTTAGCCTGGCTATCATATAAAAACCACATGTCAAGTCAAAAATCACAAAATACATCTAGTAAATCACAAGCTAGGCACATAAAACAGAAAGTGGCCGTAAAAGAAAAGAAAAGAAAACAACGTGCGTTTAAATGATAACTGCACTGTTCACTCAGTCATTGGTTTTGCAATGCTGATGTTTTAATATGACCTGTTTTTCTGTCAGGATCTTCACATTGTCTATGTGGCTCTTGGAGGAATATTATATATTAATACCATTATACACAGGTATTGCCTTATTACAGCTGGTGTGCGAACTGTTAAATAATGGAACATCTCTGGAAGACAGACTGCAGGCTGGAGTTGAAGAAGAGTAGGACACACTTCATTGAAAGTCAAAACAGATGCTATGGGTCACAATTCAGGAGGGAGAGGGCTGTGTAGTGAATACTTCAAGTTTCTCTTGCCTGGCACAGACTTTCTCAAATGCCTGCACTTCTTTTATTAACATTATATGTTCCACATTTACCATTTCCTACTAGTCCAACATTAACTCATTTCACACCTTTAAATAACTAGAGTGGCATGGAGAGGAAAAGCAACCAATTAGAAGGCCATGATGGTTCACTAATGGTTAAACAGATCTGAACTTTGCCTTTCAGCAGATATATAATCTTCCAGCTGTTACATATAGCCCATGAATAAACTAATGCAATATTCCACTAGAGTTTATAGACAAGTGAGTTGGCAATGAATGAGTCATACCATAACATGCAAAATCATACGGTATCAAGTAGTCAGAAATGCTTCAAGCTGTGAAAGAACCATAACACCATGCAAAATTGTTTCATGCTATGAAGGAGACGTATAGAGACTTAAAGAATGAAATCATGGTAACGAGTTATCAGAAGCAGAATTTTATATAGTTATATTTCATTAATCCAGAACCCAATGGCAATTCAGTACTTGGAAATTTTTTTTCCAAATTCCAGATTGCCAGGATAGTACTGGATCAGAAATCGGCTGTCAGGTGAACATCAGTTAAAGCGGTTTTATGAGATTCTGATATTGATATTCTAAGAACAGGTAAACAGCAGAACATTGGAAAACCCCTTTAAGGCCCCCACACAGTGGCTTCAGACGACATTCTAACATGTAAGGGGAGCTTTGAACTCCTCCCCAGGCAAACAGACTTTTTTGCCCAATCCTTTTAATCTCCCAGGAGATGTCTCACATGGCTTTTTCCTCTCTCCCCAATGATAACAAATACAAGCTTGGCCAAACCAAGTGTGTAGGTGTATGGGAGAGACGAAAGATAGCTGTTGACCAAACAGTTCGGACAATGGTTATTAAAAGTGTATGGGTACGTTTAGAAAATCATCATCTTTCCGGAACATACCAGTCTTAAGAAATGAGCAGCATAGGTGTAGAAACCAAGCCTAAAAACAAAGCGCATAGGACATGGGTATTACCCTGGAGTATGTCTATTTTTGTTATATCCCCAATGATTACTATATATCAAGGGACACAGTAGACCGTCCCTGAATCACACTCATGAATCCAAAGAAAAAGCAACTATCCCCAAACATATGAGGTGAGTGTATAACTAAGCTTAAAATATAACTTTTAATAGATATGTTCTAAAAACGGTGACCGAAAAATGCAAGCAGGCCCTAAACACTGTGAAAGCCTCAGGTGGTTCTTTTTCTATGTTTCTTATGTAAATATTTGAATCTCTTTCATTTTTTCATTAACTGTCTCACTCCCCTGATGAGTCATCGACAAAAACGTGCCACGTCGGGGGTGGGCACGAGAAACATATCATAGGGATTGGGCCTTGTTTTTAGGGACAGGTATCCGGACGGGGTCGCCCCTTTCGTGGCAGGTGCTCTGTGTAGGTAGGTAGGGTGGTCACAGTCCCCTCCCCATCAAGACGTCAGGGCTACACTAGGGACCGTGCCCACTCCATCCGGACTATTGCCTCCAGGCACCCGTTACCTCGTCACGGACCCCTCTCCTGGTTTCCATCCACTGACTCACCAATGTGCATGGCGGATGGGTAAGACTGTTCCAACTGCGTCCCTGAGAGGATAACATTGGTTTTTACTATCAACATTATTCTGTATTTTTGTGTTTATGTACTGATGGTATCGCTTGTATTTTTCGGTCACCGTTTTTAGAACATATGTATTAAAAGTTATATTTTAAGCTTAGTTATACACTCACCTCATATGTTTGGGGATAGATGCTTATATCCCCAATGCATCTAAAACTAAGAGCACCTATAAACAACTGTGATCGGCCCAGGAAACATGGTCCGTGTGTCTTCCAGATCTCCCAGGCTGACCCTGGCTCCCCTGAACAGAGCTGACTGCGTTTTAGTGTTTTATGAGGCAGTGGGATCATATCTGATCTCGGATCTCCTGTACTGAACTTACAGTTATAAAAAGTCTGCATCAAAAAATGCTATAACACAGTTCAGTTCAGTTCACAGGAGCCGCAGTCAGCCTGGGAAATCCAGCAGACATATGTGCCATGTTTCCTAGGTGATAATGGGCATGTGGTCATGTGCATGAGCTCTAAATAAAAACATGATCAGCTTTGCAGATAATCTTAATTTCGATGCACTGGAGCAATAAAAATATTTAAAGGCTATAAAAAGATAGCAAAGCATTTTCAGGCTGCCATATCCTTAGTTCAAAATGTAATTAAGAAATGTCAATTAACTGGAACAGTGAAGGTCAATAGAAGGTCTGGAAGACAAAGAAAACATTCTGCCCATAGGTTTGCTAGAAAGGCAAATCAAACCTCTGCTTGACTGCAAAAGACCTTCAGGAAGATTTAGTAGAATCTGGAGTTATGTTACATTCTTCTACTGCTCAGCAACACCTGCACAAATATGGTCTTCATAGAAGAGTCATCAGAAGAAAATCTCTCCTGCATCCTAACCACAAAATTCAGTTTCAGAGGTTTGCAAAAGAACATCTCAACAAGCCTGGTGCATTTTGGAAACAAGTCATGCATTTTGGAAACAAGTTAAAACAGAACTATTTGGCCACAATGAGCAAATATATGTTTGGTAAAAAGGGCATAGAATTTAATGAAAAGGACACCTCTCCAACCATTAAGCATAGGAGTGGATCAATCTTGATTTTGGGTTATGTTGCAGCCAATGGCACAGGGAACATTTCAGTGGTAGAGGGAAGAATGGATTCAATGAAATTCCAGTAAATTCTGGAAGCAAACAGGTGCAGACCCGTTCACGCGGTCATGTCAACAGTAGTGTTGAGCGAGGACCTCTGTGCTTGTATGCTTGGGTGCTCTGGCCGAGCACTAGGGGTTGCTCGAGTGCTCGGCCGAGCACTCAAGCATAATGTTAGTCAATGGGACTAAACAAGGCACCCCCCGCTCGGAAGAGGGGAGGGTGTCTGGTTAATAGAAAAAGTTCAGAACCGCAACTTCTCCTCTTTTACTCCTTTCACTCATAAAAGTATGCTAATTAACTGAATTTGTACGCATTAACGCACAATGCGTATGCATTAGCGCTCAATGTGTACGCATTAGCATACAAATGCATAGCATTAACATACAAAATGCGTATGCATTAGCGTACAAATGTGTACGCATTAGCGTACAAATCAACATTACAGTGCGGGGAAGAGACTCGAGCATTGCACTCGAGTACACTCGGTGTTCAGCCGAACACAGAGCGGACCCGAGCGTGGGCATGCTCGGGCCGAACAGCGAGTTCGGCCGAGCATGCTCGCTCAGCACTAGTCAACAGGCCCTAACTGTTCACAGTAACAGTAATTTTTCCCAGGGGTGCCCAAATTTTTGCATGCCAGTGTGAATAAAATAACAAATAAAAAACATTTTTAATAGGGTTGATCATGCTGACAGCTGTTTTTTATATCTAAATACATATCCAGGCTATCTCTGCTCGGTCTGTAAAGTGGTTTTGTCTCTTGATACTGATGACCTATCTTTAGGATAGGCCATTTACATCAGATTAGTTTGGCTCTGGAACGCCAACAGATCATCTAGTTTTGACAGCCATCCATGCATGAAACAAAACAGTGGATGGAGCTGAAAGCGCAATGCTCTTTCCACAGTTTACTGGACATGATGACATACTGCAGCTTAGCTCCCACTCACTTGAATGGGAGCTCAGATACAGTATGCCACCATGGCCACTACCGAGAGGACAGAGCCTTTTGCGTCCTCATTGGTTCATGGTTTTGTTTCCAGCATGGGGGTGCCGAGTGTCAAATCCTCACTTATCTGATACTGATGACATATCCTGGGGATCGGTAATTAATATTAAGAGAATAGAAAGCCCCCTTAAAGCTTATTGATGACCTATCGGTGAGCAGGTGTAATAACACCCAAGCCGTCCCATCACTTCTATAGGAACGATCCATCCCATTGAAATGAATGGGACGGCTTGGGTGTAATTACACCTGCTCACCGCTGCGGATGCTACAGTGAGCAGGTAAACAATGAAGAGGAGGTAACGCTGGCACTGCGTGCTTCTTCTCTTCAAACAGCTGATAGGCGGGGGTGCCAGATGTCGGACCCCCGCCGATCTGATATTGATGACCAATCCTGAAGATAGGTCATCAATAAAAATAACTTGGACAACCCCTTTAACACTAACACCTGCAAAACTACAGACTGAAATGTATGCTCACACGGCAGATTCTACCTCCCATTGTTCCAAAATGGGAATCGATGTTACCGTTCATACCGCCACAAATTATTTCTGTGCAGATTTCAGAATTGCATGGAGCGGTATCCACATGCAGATTAGCCCAATTGAATAGGGCTAATCTTTGGTAGGATCCATGCCATTCTTACAAGTGCCATTCAAACAACAAATCCATGGCAGAAGTCTGCATGTATTTTCCACCTTGTGAATATACCCTTAATCGTCTGTTTTTTAGGCAAACAGCAACGAGTTATGCACAACGGACTCTATGTGGGACATCACCCTTAATATCAAATTCATCACAAATTATATGAACTATCTGGACTATGTTTTTTAATAAAGCTAATGTATTTAATTGCTGAGGTCTTTCCATGCCATATGATATGTGCGTTGTCTGCCTAAGATGCAAAGCACTTGAGGTTTTCCTATATTTATGCCTATATTCCTGTGTATTTATGCAGTAACTCAGATCCTATGTTCCATACTATTTTAGAAACATGATATGTGTGATAGTCTAGACACGTCAGGGTGATAACACCTGCTGTGGAGGGGGGGTGCGGTACAGAGGAAATTAATGCAGTGCTGTGGTTCATCTATATATAATGAACAGGCATTAACTGCTGAAGAAGGCACACAGCATTTATGCAGCTGTCAGATCTAAATGGCTTTTAGATCACAAAGCAGATTTTATGCGTATGCAACATACTGTCTTTATATAAATATGAGTTTTTCTTTAAAAGGCATTGGTCAGCAGATTTGTACCTGTTAAACTGGCTGACCTGTTGCATGTGGGCTTGGCAGCTGAAGGTAACCATGTTGGTCCCATGTTCATATATGCCCGCATTGCGGAGAAAACGTATGTTTTAATAGATGCAAATGAGCCTCTAGGAGCAACAAAGCGTTGCCATTACACCTTAAGGCTCAGGTCTTTCTTTAACTGCCACATTCTCTCCATTTTGATTGACAGGGTCAGGCAGCTATGTTTTCACTGCATGGCCCTTTCAATTAAAGTGTACAAGATATGACAGTTGCAGAGAAAGCAGAGCATCTAGGAGTAACAGCAACGTTCCCATTGCTCCTAGAGGCTCATTTGCATGTATTAAACCATCATTTTTCTCAGCAATGTGGGCATATATGAACATGGGACCAACACAGATGACTTTGGCTGCCAAGGGCACATGCAACAGGTCAGCCAGTTTCATAGGAAGAATGACTCCTAAACCCTTTCATAGAAATGGTTTAGGAGTCACATTCTTAGGGAGTTGCATTGTCAGCAGCTTTCTAAGGCTACTTTCACACTGGCGGCAGGCCTGATCCGGCAGGTGAAGGGTGCTGCCGGATCAGGCCTGCCGCAGTGACATGTGTGGAACCGGAACCGCGCTCCGGCCCCACACATGTCACACAGTACATACATACACATAAACATAAACATACACACATATAGACATACAAACACACATACATACTTACATGCTCCCCGGCAGGTCTTCGGAGCGTCAGAGGGACAGGACGGCTCACACAGGTCACGATTCCGCACAGCGCCCTCTGCTGGGCGCCTGGTGGAATCATGACGATTCCACCAGGCGCCCAGCAGAGGGCGCTGTGGGGAATCGTGACCTGTGTGAGCCCTCCTGTCCCTGACGCTCCGAAGACCTGCCGGGGAGCATGTAAGTATGTATGTGTGTTTGTATGTCTATATGTGTGTGTATGTTTATGTGTGTGTCTGTGTCTGTATGTGTCTATGTGTAGCCGGATCCGTAATGGACTCCATTGAAAGTCAATGGAGGGCGGATCCGGTTACCATTATGGTCACACCAGACGGATCCACCTCCATTGACTTGCATTGGGGGTCATTCCGGATCCGTCTTGGTGCGGATGCCTGGACCGGAGAGCAAACCGCAGCATGCTGCGGTTTGTTCTCCGGTCTGAAGACGGAACGGAATGCTTTCAGGAGCATTCCGTTGTCTTCAGTTCAGTTTTGTCCCCATTGACAATGAATGGGGACAAAACTGAAGCGTTTTATTCCAGTATTGAGCCCCTATGACGGAACTCAATACCGGAATTTTAAAACGCTAGTGTGAAAGTAGCCTAAATAAAATTATATTGGAGTAAAATAAAAGTAATTCTGATAATACAACTGCGGGGGGATAACATTTTGCACTACTGCCCTGAACAGCAGAACACAGAAACAATTTACACAGGGGCGTAGCTACAGGGGGTGCAGAGGTAGCAGTCGCTACCGGGCCCAGGAGACTAAGGGGGCCCAAAGAACCTTGTACCGCATAAGAAGACACTGGTATTAAGTGCATGCTGGTCAAGTTACGTTAGAATTTGGCATGGGGGGGGGTTGCCCCTGCATTTACAGCACTGCACATTTTGTAAATAGATTTGTCTCAAAGATGCTCCCCATCATTCCATCATTCAAAGAATTGTGCTTAACATACTTCCGGTATTCGTCTTCATAAAAACAGATGCTTTATTGATCTATATTAAAAATTCCATCCACAGCTACAAAAGTGGTTATTAAAAATGGACCTACATGTTTTGGATAATAACCAACAAATCCATACTCATGGTCTGACAACAAGTAAGGATATGTTTGGTTGTTGAACATGTAGGTCCGTTTTAATCACCACTTTTGTAGCTGGGGATGGCATTTTAATATGGATCAATAAAGCATCTGCTTTTATGGAGACGAGTGCTGGAAGTATGTTAAAAATAAGTGTAAAAACTAAAGCCAACACGGAGGTCCGAAGCATGACTCTGATGCAGGGGAAGATCTTGGTATTATAATTAGGGCTGTGGTGAGCTGAAACAGTTATCTATAACATTCAAAGATACAGACTACTGTAAATGGTACCTGTGTTCTGCTGATGGTTACTGTATGTAATTGTAGAGAGTCTCAATTACTATTACGTGTAAATAGTGTGATCGCATCTTAACATGACGTTGACAAATGACTCACAGTACAGTTTCTCAATAGTTAAAATGGTTCAAATCCACCGCCCACTGGACTCCTGAGACAGAGAGTAGCAACTTGCATGAATAAATTACAAGTTATACTTAGATCAATCTAAACAGCTCATTCTACTGTATAACACACCGCCTGCCAATTAGGTCTAGTTCACACTTCAGTGATTTCAATCAGTGATTGTAAGCCAGATCAAAAGCATGTAACAGGTGCAAATCTTTCCATTATACCTTATCTCTGATGTTTTAAAACATGAATTTGATGATTTGAGAGTAAATAAATTTACGCAGGCTAAGTGAAAAAATATATTTACTAAGTGTGATTAAATATAAGGTAAAACAGAAAACTCACGTATAGAGTAGTAAATAATTATCACTGGCTTACTGAAACAAAATAGGATGAGACTCCGGTCGCCAAGTTGTAGCACATGGTCGACAACCCAGGGTGTTACAAGAAATAAATAGTGTTTCAATAAATTCATCCTACCTGTATAAAGTTCCTCAGACATTCTTGAGAGGAGGTACACGCATGTTTCTGAAGTAACCACTAAGAAATGTGGTATTATCAGCACAATGGTGGTTGTGTATGTCTAACTATTCCTAACTCACTACATTACACACATACTCACATACAATATAGAAGGTAATATAAAAGGGGACATAAATTAAAGACACAGAAACTATGAGTATTTAATTATGTATGTAAAATACCCTTACAACACATCTGTGTAGCCTCCACTTCTGGTTTTGGCTCACAATGGCTGGCGGAAATTGCTGAGCAAATCACTGAAATGTGAACTAGGCCTTAGACTGCATTGTTAACAAGAAGGTATTCATTTAAAAGGATGTGTAGTTTAGAAAAAAAATATTTTTAATACCCATTAAAGGGGTTATCTGGGAATTTGATATTGATGGCCTATCCTCAGGACAGCTCAGCAATATCAGATAGGCGGGAATCTGACT
The DNA here is from genome assembly GCA_900303285.1 of Rhinella marina. NCBI lineage: Eukaryota > Metazoa > Chordata > Amphibia > Anura > Bufonidae > Rhinella > Rhinella marina. The sequence goes on along the minus strand of ONZH01007658.1, from coordinate 525,788 downwards.
CCCGACACTACCGCCGATCAGCTATTTGAAGTGGCCTCTGTGAGCACTTGGGCATCTTCCTAAGCCAGTGATGTCATCTTATATCAGTCATGTGGCCTAGGCTCAGCTCAATCTTTTTCAAGAGAATGGGGCTGAGCTGCAATACCAAGCACAGCACCTATACAGTGTACAACTGCTATGCTTGGTAAGTTGTGAAGAGACTGCAGCGTTCACCGGAACTCTGTCAAACGCAGCGGACTCTTCAAACAGCTGTTTGGGGTGTGTGGGTGTGTGTGTGTGTGTGTGGGGGGGGGGGTTGCCGGAAGTCAGACCCCTGCTCACCTGATTCTGATGACCCATCCTGAAGACAGACCATCAATATCAAATTCCTGGATACCCCTTTAAGGAATTCTAAAATTCTAGAAAAGTCTTCTCTCATCTCTCTTGTTCTCAGGTAGATGTGGCACGTTAATGCAGTACGTGAGCACCTACTCCAAAAGGAACTGTGTAAGGCTGAAAGCCACGTTTATGCTGCCTAATCTGAGGATCTATGACTAAAGACCCTTTTACACTGGCCAATGATTGGGGCATTTATCAGGACGTGGCATTCCCAAGAACTTTCATGCTCAATAACTGTTCTGTGTAAAGGTGCCATGAATCATCTAACGAATGAGCAATATTTTAGCAGATATCAAAATCATTATTTCTGGAGAGCAGATCGTCCAGTGTAAAAAAGGTATCTGCTGCCCTGAAGCTATGCCTCTCTATGGGGACATACGATCACTGTAGCGACTCAACCCCATAAGAGGAGATGATTGCTGTATGTCTATGTAGCTCTCACCTCCTCTAACAAGCAGGTAATTATTGTGAATTAACAGTTTGTTCCTAATAATTGCACACTGAGTCACCCTATGTAAAGGTACCTTTACTGTACATTTTCTCCTGAAGCACTGCTAGCCCACTCAATGAGAAGCATACAATGTGTAGTCCTTCATATTCATGAATGCTCAGTACTCCCCCTTCTGCTGGCTGGCAGCTTTCTTTTAATACACAGACAGAGCTGACACTTGGTTAAGCCCCATCTCTTGAGTTTTGTCCAGCAGAATACGTAATAACGAGCAGGAGAGTAACCTCTAATAACCCATGTGTTTAGCAGGACTTCTACAAAACTATTTGTCAACCTTTTATGAACCACCTACAAACTGAGCCCAGTTTTGAAAATCTGACATGCGTCACTTTATGTGGTAACAATTTTGGAATGCTTTTAATTATCCAAGTGATTTTGTGGCACTTCATGTTAGCGGTAAATTTGGATAAGTATGATTTACCTTTATTTATTAAAAAAAAATCCAAAGTTTACTGAAATTTTGGTAAAATTAGCAATTTGCTAAATTTGAATTTATCTACTTTTGAGACAGATAATGATGCCACAAAATAGTTAATTAACATTCCCCATATGTCTGCTTTATGTTGGCATCATTTTGTAAATGTAATCTTATTTTTTTAGAACGTTAGAAGGCTAAGAAGCAGTTTTTCAAATTTCAAGAAAATTGGTCCTTAAATTTTGTTTTGGAAATTTAGTTGTGAAGGGATTTTGAGACGCTTAAATAATACAAACCACATATAAATGACTCCATTTTAGAAACCCCACCTCTCAAATTATTCAAAACTAACTTCAGAAATTTTGTTAACCCTTTAGGTGTTCTAAAGGAATTAAAGCAATATTGAGGTGAAATTTAAAAATGTCCTTTTTTGTGCAGATTTTCCATTTTAATCCATTCTGTCCTGTAACACAGCAAGGGTTAATAGTAAAACATACCTCAATATTTATTACCCTGACTTTGCAGTTTACAGAAACACCTCATATTTGGTCATAATCTGCTGTCTGGGCTCTGAAGGGAATGTGCGCTATATGGTTTTTATCGTGCAGATTTTGCTGCAATGGTTTGGGGCACCATATCACATTTGAAGAAACTGAGGTACTTGTACAATACAGTGGAAACTTCCAATATGTGATCCCATTTTGGAAAGTACACCCTTCAAGGAATTTATCGAGGGATGTACTGAGCTCTTTGACCCACAAGCATTTCATTGAACTTGGAAACACTTGACTGTGAAAATAAAAAATGTCATTTCCTTTTTTTTTAGTTTTGCTAATTTTACACTGTAAAAGCATTTCAAAAAATGTTTTTGTTTTGCCATTTTCTGAGAGCCATGTTTTTGATTATTCTGGCTATTGTCTGGGAGCTTATTTTTTGTGGGATGAGTTGCTATTTTCATTTGTAACATTTTGCGGTACATAAGACTTTTTGATCGCTTTATATAATGTTTATTGGGAAGCGAGGTAACTAAAAAAATCGACTGTTTTGTAATTGTTGTTTGTTTTTGGCATTCAACCGATCGGTAGATCATGTGATATTATTATGGAGGAGAAAGGCCAATCTGCACACAATAACAAAATAGATAGTGTTTATTGTATTAAATTATTAAAAACAGCTTTAAAAAAACCTTGCAGGAAAAGTGCAGCATCACTGGAGAACATCACATGAAGAGGAATAGTGATGGCAAATACATATTTATGAAATCCACAATACCAAAAGTTCCCACTAATACTGCAAAGGGCACTTTGGGCATAGGCACTTTATTATTCTATATTTTATGGCCAAGAATTGTGTATTAGTTTACATGGAAACTGCTCCTTATTATTGTTTTTTGTATTTTTTTTTAAATAGAACAGGTTGTTATGGACACGGCAGTGCCAAATATTTGTACTTTTTATTTTCTTAGTTTTACACAAAACAATTTAGAAAAGTCATGTTTTGTGTCACCATATTCTTTGATTTTTCTGCTGATGGACTTGTGTGAGGGTTCATTTTTATTTTATACTTTGGGCCTCCATAAGGTCATACAAGACCTTTTTAGTGCTGATTTCTCCTGTAACTGAGGCTGACATATTAGCCTCAGTTATGGGGTCAAATAGCCCCCAGAGAGGTTGGACAGTGCTGTACAACCTCACTGCTCATGATAGGCCATCACTAGCTGATCGGCAGGGTTTTGACAACCCACACAGCTCTGCTCTGTCAAGTTTGCAATGGACTGAGTTTGTCACTACAGCTCTGATCTCATTGAAGTCAATCCTGAGGATAGGCCACCACTTACAGGGATTGCCTAAGTTATTTTTTCTTCTTTTTATGTTTCTAAGAAAATGTAAGGGGATTTCAATTCACTTACTTCATCTACAGTGGCCCTGTGATTTCAGTTTCTTTCCCTGCTCTGATGACGTTTTGTGCACAAGCCTGAGGGAGCAGGTCTACCTCTGTGCACAGAACATCACTGTGAAGGCTGTTTGGACTAAGATGCCACAGCCCCTGCGCTGCCCAATCTGCTGGCAGAGCTGTCTGACTGGTGTTTCCCCTCCCACTGGATTCTTCAGCAAAGTTTAACCCCTTCTGCCATCAGCAGCACAGTATCGGGCTTCAGGTACTGAGCAGCTGCAGCAGAGTTTCCCCTTCTCCAGGCACTGAAAAGACTATTGCTGTGCACAGGATCTTACCTCCCTCCTCACCCTGCAACCACAGAGTTGACAAAGACTGGAGGAGTTCTCTCCTCTGTACTCTTCTGCTGGCTGTGACGAAGTGTCTGCAGGGCATTGTGCAAGAACAGGTAGGTGGAACATCCTGTGTGTATCAGTAATGTCACTGTACAGCTGGGACTTGTAGTCCCACACATACAACATGATTATCCCAGCAGTCAGACTGCAGACAGGGCAGCACTTTTATTCACTCCCTTTACAGAGCAGGGGGAGGGGAAAGGCAGTCTTTGTTGACACCCACAAACTAAAAATTGCTTAGCTTATGCATACCGTATTTTTCACTTTATAAGACGCACCCGATGATAAGACGCAACCCAGATTTTAGAGTAGGAAAGTAAGAAAAAAATATTTTTCATCAGACCTTACATCAGACCCCCCATAAATTTTAGAACATCACATCAGACCCCCATCAGCCCACTCAGCCCCATCAGACCTCAGATCAGCCCATCAGCCCCCATATCAGCCCACTCAGCCCCCATATCAGCCCACTTCCCCCCACTCAGCCCACTGTGCCCCTATCAGACCTCAGATCAGCCCACTGTGCCCCCATCATACCTCAGATCAGCCCACTCAGCCCCCATATCAGCCCACTCAGCCCCCATATCAGACCACTCAGCCCCCATATCAGACCACTCAGCCCCATCAGACCTCAGATCAGCCCATCAGCCCCCATATCAGCCCACTTCCCCCCCATTCAGCCCACTGTGACCCTATCAGACCTCAGATCAGCCCACTGTGCCCCCATATCAGCCCACGGTGCCCCTATCAGACCTTAGATCAGCCCACTGTGCTCCTATCAGACCTCATATCAGCCCACTGTGCCCCATCAGACCTCAGATCAGCCCACTGTGCCCCCCTCAGACCTCGGATCAGCCCACTGTGCCCCCATATGAGCCCACTGTGCCCCCATCAGACCTCAGATCAGCCCACTGTGCCCCCATATGAGCCCACTGTGCCCCATCAGACCTCAGATCAGCCCATCAGCCCCCATATGAGCCCACTGTGCCCCCATCAGACCTCAGATCAGCCCCCATATCAGCACACTTCCCCCCCTTTCAGCCCACTGTGCCCTATCAGACCTCAGATCAGCCCACTGTGCCCCCATCATACCTCAGATCAGCCCACAGTGCCCCCATATCAGCCCACTCAGCCCCCATATCAGACCACTCAGCCCCCATATCAGCCCACTCAGCCCCCATATCAGCCCCATCAGACCTCAGATCAGCCCATCAGCCCCCATATCAGCCCACTTCCCCCCCATTCAGCCCACTGTGACCCTATCAGACCTCAGATCAGCCCACTGTGCCCCCATCATACCTCAGATCAGCCCACTGTGCCCCCATATCAGCCCACGGTGCCCCTATCAGACCTTAGATCAGCCCACTGTGCCCCTATCAGACCTCATATCAGCCCACTGTGCCCCTATCAGACCTCATATCAGCCCACTGTGCCCCCTCAGACCTCAGATCAGTCCACTGTGCCCCCATATGAGCCCACTGTGCCCCCATCAGACCTCAGATCAGCCCACTGTGCCCCCATATGAGCCCACTGTGCCCCCATCAGACCTCAGATCAGCCCATCAGCCCCAATATGACATCACTGTGCCCCCATCAGACCTCAGATCAGACCATAAATGAGCCCACTCAGCCCCCATCAGAATAAAATAAAAAGCTTGCTCACCTCTCCTGCGCCGCGGCTCCACACCGGGTCCAGCAATCCTCTGTCTTCTGCCGGCACTGCACTGTCACCTGACTGCGTGCAGCATCAGATCAGAGTGCGCACACTACGTACTGACGCTGTACGAGGTCAGGACAGTGCAGCACCAGGAGGAGAAGACAGAGGAGCGCCGGACGCGAAGCGGAGCTGCAGCGCAGGAGGGTGAGTATGTTTCCCCGCTCCAGGCAGCTAATATATACTAGTGAGTGATAATGGAAGCGTTCACTAGTATTCGATTTATAAGACGCACAGCCATTTGCCCCCTACTTTTGGAGGTAAAAAAGTGCGTCTTATAAAGCGAAAAATACGGTATATTGCTGATTTACAGAGCTTTATTTTTCTTTTTTTTTATAACTCAGACAACTCCTTCAATAAAAGGTGGACAACCCTTTCAAATAGCTCAATATTTAAAGAGATATTCTGGGTATTTTAAGTTATCGCCTAACTACAGGCTCGGTGGGGGTCCTACCACTGAAATTAACAGTGGCCCAGCGCTAAGGTATCTCTGGAACTCCCATAGAAATGAATAGAGCGACTGAACGTATGCTTGACCGGACAATCCATTCGTTTGGGGGTGCTCCGCGGGCTGCCGGGTCCCCATTCTTGAGACTGGTGGGGGTCCCAGCAGTATGACTTCTACCAATCTAATAGTTATCCCCTGTGGATAGGTGATAACTAGAGATGAGCGAGTGCCATTTTTGCGTATTTGCGTACGCATTTTAAAATTCGTACGCTATTCATACGCATATTTTAATCTATACGCAAATGTGTACGAATAGCGTACAAATTCAATTTGTACGCTATTCGTACGAAATTCGTACGCATTTGCGTATAGATTAAAATATGCGTATGAATAGCGTACGAATTTTAAAATGCGTATGCAAATACGCAAAAATGGCACTCGAGCATGCTCGGCCGAGCATGCTCGCTCATCTCTAGTGATAACATAACCAGAATACTCCATATTTTTCATGCTTAATATTAATTGCATGTTAAAGGGGTTGTCTCACTTCAGCAAACAGCATTTATTATGTAGAGGAAGTTAATACAAGCTACTTACTAATGTATTGTTATTATGAATATTGATTCCTTTGCTGGCTGGATTCATTTATCCATCACATTAAAAACTGCTTGTTTCCATGGTTATGACCACCCTGCAATCCAGCAGCGGTGGCCATGCTTGCACACTATAGGAAAAAGCACTAGCCTATGAGCGCTCCCATGGTCCGGGACACCAGTGAGGCCAGTGCTTTTTCCTATAGTGTGCAATCACGACCACCACTGATGGATTGCAGAGTGGCTGTAACCATGGAAACAAGCAGTTTATAATGTGATGGAAAAATTAATCCAGCCAGCTAAGAAGGCAATATGGACAATCACAATACATTAGTAAGTGCCTTGTATTAATTTTCTCTACATGATAAATGCCCCTTTAACTGCTCACAAAATACTTCCACCTGAAAAGGTATTTGAAAATACAGTATATAAAATGTATTAGAAAAGTAATATGCTGAACTGATGGAATAAATTACAAGACTCTGATTGGAAAATGCAAAAACAATAACGGTCAATTTTACAGAAGAAATCTTTCCTACAATGTCAAGTACAGATTGTGATGTAAAAAGGAAGGAGTTTCTGGGGCTAAAAAGAAGGTTACAAGAGAGTAGAAGACAACAGCATATTTGCAACTGCTGAGAAGACTGATTTATCCTAATGGCAAAGAACATTTTCTTACTACATCCATATATTCGTTTAAGCAGCCTTCAATAAAAGGGTTCGTCTTCCAGTCAGTTGGGCACATGGTCCTAATATGGGCCTGTCAAATGCTTGTGACTGATTGAACTTATACAGTAAGAAACCTTTAGAGAATTACATTTCTGAAAAGCTTGGAAGAATGAAGGCAAATTAGAACCGGAGTAGGACTCTGGAAAAGAATGTCTACAGTTAAAGAATTGCAGGTCAATACAAGCTCTGAACTGCTATAAAGACCCAAGGAATTATAAGAAAAGGGAAGGCATGCTAGTCATGATTAGGCGGGAGGCAAAACATAAAAAAAAATATATGAAAAGCTATCCATGATAAGTACACAAAGTGACAGATGCAGGAGTCTATAGTTCAGCAGTCTATAGTTCAGCACTGAGCTGTTCAGAGGCTCTCAGATTTCATGCAGTCAAAGAAACCATTTCTTGTTTGCCAAAATGCCAAAGGCTCGGGGAGAAAACGCTCTTCTGCAGAAGGAAAGCATTCACACTATATATAAAATAAATACATGTGTAAATTAAACTATAATTGTTTTTCTATGAAATGCCCTTGATTATGAAAGCCATGAGGATATGGTGTCAAGCACACAGCATATAGCCTGTACAGCGGTATTCCCTATGGCTGCATACTACTGCTGCTGTCTGGTGCTTGTATAGTAGTCATCATTTCTCTATAAGGTGACCTGGCAATTTTTATCTCTCAGAAAAAAACCTGTATATAATTAGAGGTGTACGGAGGAACTGTATGGACCCATAGACTTCTAAAGGAGCCATATTACAGTTCAGTACAATGTGGCACTTGTATGTAGCAATAAAATATGGCTCAGTAACGGATTGAAAAAAAAATAACAGTAAAAGTCAAAGGGATCCTTCATAGTCCAATTGTTCATATCCATCATGGCTCCACTATTAAGAGCACCAGGACACCAGTCTATTTTTTATTTTTTTAAGACAACTGCAGCCCACATGCCCGTTGGGTCAGAACACAGAGTCAACTCTGTCAAACCTGCTCCCCCCACTTTCCAGCAAATATATTACATGGACAGCCATTCATCTGAATGGCCACCATTTAATACTACATTTCCATTGCACAGGCTCCTGAATAAGAAAAGTCTAGCTAGCCTTGGCTTCCCTGAGTAAAATTAGCTATTTGCCAGGGGTGATGGCAGCTGAACCAGGGCATTTAGCTTACCCACTGTAAAAAGAAGTTCGCTCTGGCGTGACAACCCCTTTAAATACTATGGACACCTACATATTTTTTTTATTGCTCATTAGTTTCCTAAACGCGAACTGTAGTATTTAAAATAAATGAGCCATATGTTGTACATTCATACACTGAAACGGCACTACTGCTGTAAAACCTCATTGAAAAAACATATTACTTACCTATACAGTACGGCTGCGTTCACACTTCAGTTATTTGGTCAATTACCATCATTTAATTGTGAGCTAAAAACCAGTAGTGAAGCCTACAGATACGATATAATGGAAACATTTGTACCTGTTCTGTGTTTTTGACCCGAACCTGGTTTTGACTCACAATAACTGATGGAAATCACTGACCAAATAACTGAAGAGTGAACTTGGCCTAAATCATATACCGTATTACTGAAGTAGAGTACTCTTCATTGTTCTAGCGGAGAACACAGAATCTCAGAAAGGAACTGTATGATGGCATAAAGAGAGCCTACAGGTCTGTTATAAACATCTGCAAGGACTTGTTTGTTCTCATGGAGGCGCTTGAAGCCTTAAAGGGGTTATCCCATGACTAATTAAAAAAAAAAATTAAATCATACTTCACATAGTACATGGCAATCTCTTTCTAGCGAAGTTAGAACCAGTTCTGTACCTCAAAAAGATCCATTGCTTCTCTCTTCCATTGCTCCTATTGCCAAGTTAAATTTATTTCAAGCATTCAGCTCAGGGGGCGTGTCATTTCTTGGAGGGCATGTTCTGTAACTGTCACAGCTTCTAACAGAAGATATGGCAGTGGCAGTTGAAGGTTGGAATTGAACATGTGCATGGAACTCAGTGTGGTAGACAGAGATGAAGAAAAGAACAAACTGCAGGTGGTGCTATACAGATACAGTTTATTGTATCTGTACAAGATTTTTAATGAAATACAATTACAAAAGTATTCAAACCAATGTGATGGTTTGAAAAATGTAGAATATTTATTGGGGGAAACTCCTTTAAAGGGAACCTGTCATCATGAAAATGCAATGTAATCAACAGGCAGCATGTTATAGTGCAGGAGGCGCTGATCTGATATATAGTTTTATGGGAAAAGATTTAGTAAACTATGTATTTTACTCTTTTATATCCCTGCTAAATTTTAGATTTTGATATAAAGGACACAGGTGATATAAAACTTGTAATTTGCTGAGCTTTGAAGTCAAGGACGCGGTCCTATCAGTGACTGACAGCCTTGACTCTTTGACTGTGTATATACAAATGAGAGATGTCAGTCACAGATAGGACCGCCTCCTTGACTTCAAAGCTCAGCAAATTACAAGTTTTATATCACCTGCTTTGCAACTCCTGCGCTATAACATGTTGTCTGCAGCTCGGAAATCCATGCGCAATGTGACAGGTTCCCTTTAAAGTGATTTTGTTTTTTATCCAGTTCATATGCTCTGGTTTTGGAGCCAAGCTGCAGCCTGTATGGCATTTTTCCCCAATGATTTTAATGGACAAAATCAAAACTGCATAAAGTACTTAAAGGGGTTATGTCATCTCAGACAATGGAGGCATTTCGCTATGATATGCCCCCATTGTCTGATAGGTGCGGGTCCCACCTCTGGGACCTACACCTATCTTGTAAAAAGAGCTGGCAAAGTCCCGGAGGGCACACCACGCATGCACGGCTGCTCTCCATTCATTTCTATGGGGCCACAGGAAATAGCTGATCGCGGGCTTGGCTAGTTCCATCGGCCCCATAGAAATGAATGTGAGCGGTGGCCATGCAAACGCAGTGTGCTCCCATTCTATGGCGATTCCCTGGCTACTTTCAGCAGACCAATAGGAAGACTAGGACCCAGCACCTCTAGCCACCACTTTACCGGCTTCGTGCTAGCCTTCATTTTAGAGATAGGTGCGGGTCCCACAGGTGGGACCCACACCTGTCAGACAATGGGGGCATATCCTAGCAATATGCCCCATTGTCTGAGATAGGAATACCCCTTTAATGGCACCTGTTCCAGTGGATAACGTAGTTGTACAATGAGTTTTCTTCTTTACATGGCTTTTCCTGTTTCTCTTAGATACATTGGAAGCTTATCTCCAAAACAGTTTTCTTTGTGTCACGATATCAAAAATGGAAAAAAAAATCTTTTACAGTAAAGAACTTTGGTGGAATCGCAGACTGAAGCTCAAAAGATCAAGTACTATAAATGGTAAGCCCTGAATTACAGCATACAGAAACTATGTGGAAAGACCACTGAAGGGAAATTGCACTCTACTTAGATACAGGGTATATTTCTAACTGTACATACCTTTATTCTTTGGCCTGCAGCACTTTTTCATCTAAAGCACTTGTTATCATAGAAACTGAATTTTCAAGAGCAATCCTGATTAAAAAACATAGATAGTTAATGGTAAATGAAAAGTATAAAGGATTTTTTTCTAAACTTGATGTTTTACTGAAAGAAAGAAAAGAGAGTCAGCTCACTAGGCTATGTTCACCAATCTGGGATTCTGTGCACAGATGAAGTTCACAGCAATGATATGAATAAGGACTTAGTCTAAAATGCAGAAGCGGGATTCATTCCCCCATATGTTGTGTGTACCTATACAATAAAAGTCAAGTTTGAACCGAATCTGCAGATTCCTATTGCCGAATTACTATGCCTATTTTCTGTGCTGTTACATGCGATGATCAGCGCCTCATAGACCTTGATACTGTTTAGTAAAAAGGTACGTGAATGCCATTTCTATTGCCTATTCTATTGCTATGTCACTATAACGCAAGAAAGAATCTCTGTCTGATGATGTCATCAAATCATAAAACTCCACTGAACGTTAGTCTTTTGATATTACTACACTGCAGTAACTACCAGTGCCGTACTGGAGTTCCTTGGGCCCACCAGAGAAAACACTTTTATTCTCGATAAAGTCTGAATCAAAGAAATATAACTAAGAGGCAGCCCAAAGGGCAGCTTTGAGTGTTTTTTTCTCCTGGACCTTTGGGGCCCACTATGGCATCATAGTCTGTGCAGAGGCATTAGATTGGAAGCTCATGGAAATAACTTGGAAGCCATTCCCCTAGCCTTTCGGCTCTGTGCCTCCACACCGCAAAAGATAGAACATGTCTTATCTTCTTATCTTTTGCCGTATCTTGTAGATTGCGGACCCATTCTAGTCAATGGGTCCGCACTTCAATACGGCGTTTATATCGCTGGTGACCGTGTTTTGCAGACTGCTATTTGTATGGCAACCATATGGCCATGTGAATGGGCTCTGGAATATATCAGTGCTTGAGCAAAGGCTATGCAACGTGATTTCAAGAAGGATCAGCAAAAAAAACAAATATAATTCATTTGCAAAGTTTCTGTGTAGGTTATATCTATTTATAAAGTATAAAATGTCCAACATCGTTGGCCTATCATTATGATGATGTTCTGCTGTGGCTATTACGGGTACCAACCCTGGTTACACAAGTAATCTGCATAATGTGCATGAATTTGTGCAAGCCCCTTTCGTGCTGCATTCACATCTATATGCAAATGACTAACCACTGTCTATGATCCTCTAAGTTGTCGATCATTTGGATCACTGAACTTTACTCAAAAAGATTGATGTAAATTGCTAGTATAAAAGGTCAGTCATTTGAATACAATCACATTCTGAATCATACATCTTTTGTGAAGACCAGAAATAGGTCTTTCTATACATTCCTAAGAGATGCTCAATGTGAGTCTGATTAATGTGAGGCATCGACAAACTAACTTTAGGTCCATGCTAAAAACGCTTTATAATTCAGGAAGTCAGAGTGGTACAAAAGAGAAACAGAGGCTGATAAATACAGAGTAAAGCACTAGATTAGGAAATTAATACCAGTACTATATCACTGATGTAGTCTACAATAGGGTCAAATTTTTTTTTAAAATCTGGGACTGCTTCACTAAAGAGCTACTCTGATCTGGACATTTGTGGTATATCCATAGGCTATGACATAAAATGTCTGATGGGTGTGGGTCCAGAGATGAGTGTGGCCTTCTTCTCTGCACCGCAGGGAACGCGGATGTGGCCGTGCTTGCACAACTCTCTCTATCCACTTCTATGGGAGTTCCAAAAATAGCCAAGTAAGCATGCCCAGCTATTTTCACATATCCCATAGACGTGAAAATATAAAGTCACACATGCACAACCATCACCCATGGAAGCATGAGACCAGGATATGAATAGGTCATACATGTCTACATGGGAATAAACCTTTCATTTTTCCTGTAATGACACTGCAGGGAAATTAAACAATTACTGCCAGGTATCCCAGCAGACAACAGTTGATCATTACGACTCTTAGCAGAAAGACACTTTTCAATCGACTTATTACCAAGGAGCCCTTCTAAGAAGTAAGATTTTTTTAAGTTGACAACCCCTTAAACACAAGCTTCTGTAAAAACAAAATTATCTTTACAATAAATCTGGAAATATACACTAGATGCTGGTGACCAAAAGTTAATTCGGATGACAGGGATCTCCCTAGAGTCTACCATAAATATGCATGCTCAAGTCGGCTGAGGATGCATGTTTTCAGCAAAAAGGAGAGAAACATATGCCTGATACTTCAGCTTTCCCACAAACATGTCCATCAGAAAAGTTCCCCAACTCCCTAAAAAAATACAACTAAACCGAAATTACCGACACCTACATTATTTCAAAAGGCAAAGGGGATATGTGGGCCTTTTCTTTTTCACAGTGGGAAGTCTGGGTGTTTATGCTTTGTCTATACACATGCCTATTGGAATTAACAGAAAGTAATCTGCGTGGTCAGTTAGATAAAGATAAAGCAAGCCACAAGAAGCAAAGTGAGCAGTTGATATAGGATGTTTTATACTGGTTGTCAAAGGGTTAAGGTGTCTTATGCTGCTTATCTGGGTGTGTTTCATACAACACTCAAAAGCCTTTTATTACATGTGTAATCTAATGGAAAAGAAAATGTGAGGGGAGGAGGGAGAAGCCCAGAATGTAAAGGGAAAGAGAGAGAGAGAGAGCGAGAGAAAAAAGAAGAGTATTGGGGGAGGGGTGATTATAGTAATTATCAATGTAATAATGCCCTTACACTGACAAAACAGCATTCTCCTTGATTTAATATGTGCTGTTACTTGGAAATATTTTCTCAGTCATCTATTTTAGCTCTCCTCACATTTACTACTTACTTAAACAAAGCACTTCACCAGAATTAGTTTACAAAAATCTCATCAATGCAGAACATGTAACTTGTGCTGCGACAGAGAGGGAGACCCGAGGAAGCGAGACTGCTCGACAAGGGAGGGGGGGAGCATAATGAGACAGGACGATTATCAGGGTAGGATAAAAAAAATTACAAGAATAGCAAGAATCTGAGGAGGAACTAGAGAGGGAAGCGAGAAAGGGAAAAAGTATGTCACTTAAGTAGAATCAGAGCACAGAGCTAAGGAAAAGTAGGCTTTGGGTTAACTTAATTTCACCAAGTGCTCAAGGGATCCTTTTTTGCCATGTGTGTCATATTACTGAGGTTATGAGCTGGAAAAAGTGTCAGGTGTCTCTCCAGGTGTGTGGGAGGGAAGGAGTTAAATACTGTATATATTGTATATAGCATGCAGAAGTCAGAGAAAAGATAATGAGATTAGGGCTGGCGCCAGTAAGGGGGAGCGTGGTGGGTGTGCAGGAGGAGGTGAGAAGAGTGGGGGAATGGGTGACAGTGCAGGGAGAAAGTAGGGAATCATACTTGGTGCATGGTCTAGTATAGGAAGACTAGGAAATGTTGCAAGAGAAAAAAGTCGCAAAACTGTGCTTTTATTACCTTAAACACATAACTGTATTTTTTGCATTATAAGATGCATGGGGGAAATGGCATAAAGCGAATACTAATGAGCGTTTCTACTATGGAATCGCTCATTAGTATACAGGAGGCATGGGGAGCGGTAACTGTAGTGCTGGCTGTACTCACCACTCCCTGGTCTTCTTCCGGGTACCATGCTGCACTGTATCCTGACTGCGTGTACCACCATGACATAATTCACATAGGCATGCACTATGAGCTGACTTTGTGCATCATCAGATCACAGTGCAGCGTGGCGCCGGAAGAAGACCAGGGAGCAGAAAGGCCCACAGCAGGGGAGGCACCCAACACCCCCAGTCAATCAGCCATTTGGAGAAAAGGCGACGCTCCATTCTGAGATGACAAGCAGTGTAATAAAGACAAAGCAGCGCTTGCATGGAGCTCTCTCTCCTCTTCAAACAGCTGATCAGCGGGGTGCCGGCTATCAGACCCCTGCCAATCTGATAACGATAACTTATCCTCAGGATAGTTCATCAATATAAACTGCCTGCACAGCCCTGATCTGTGGTTGATGAGGATTGGGGGTCTGATCTGAGGTTTGATAGAGATTCAGAGGTCTGATCTGAGGTATGAAACTTTGGGGTCTGATTGGGGGGTCTGAAAGGTTGCAGGGTCTGATGAGGATTCGGGTTCTGATATGAGGTCTGATGAAGAGTGGGCGTCCAATCTCAGGTCTGATGAAGACTGGGAGGACCGATCTGAGCTCTCGTGAAGAATGGGACTCCAAACTGAGGTCTGATGAGTGAGGGTCCAATCTGAGGTCTGATGAAGAGTGGGTGTCCAATATGAAGTCTGATGAGCAGTGTGACACTGATCTGAGGTCTGATAAAGAGTGGGAATCCAGTCTGAGGTCTGATGAAGAGTAGAAGTCCTATCTGAGGTCTCATGAAGAGTGGGGGTCCAATCTGAGGTCTGATGAAGAGTAGGGGTCCAATCTGAGGTCTGATCAGCGTGGGTCTAATCTGAGGTCTAATGAAGAATGGGGGGTCTGATCTGAGGTCTGATGAAAAGTGGAGGTCCAATCTGAGGTCTACTGAAGAGTGGGGTCCAATCTAAGGTCTGATGAAAAGTGGGGGTCTAATCTGAAGTCTAATGAGGAGTGTGGGTCTGATCTGAGGTCTGATGAAGATTGGGGGTTGCACAAAAGATGGGCATGGGAAAGTGAACTGAGAAGTCTGGGTAAAGAAATGAGTACTACACATGGAAAATTGAGGATGGGTTAGGAAACGTTCACACCTGCATTAAAGGGGTATTCCGGTAAAGTAACTTAATTTTTGAAAAACTGCATTAAGGCTGCAAGCTGTGACCCAACCAGAACCCATACCTCTACATATAACCAGATCTTCAATTTACCTTGCAATCCATTTATCTAACTCCTGTGTGAGCCTGTAACACACAGAGCATCATGGCTCCTGATCTTCCCTCACATGACTATAATCCCCACAATTAGAGATGAGCGAATCAAAGCTAACGAAGTGGAATTCGATCCGAATTTCAGGATTTATTCGATTCACACCAAATCTGAATTCCTGGCGGTTACATTTTTTTCCCTAAAATGGCTGCTGCACGTGTTAGGACATGGAGCAAGGAACTCTGGGAACGAGGGATGACCCACAGTGCCATGCATGCAGCCAATCAGCAGCCAGACAGTCCTGTGATGTCACAGCCCTATAAATATCCTCAACCATCTTGGATTCTGCCATTCTCCAGTGAACTTAGTGCAGGGAGAGACGTTAGCAGGCGCTAGGTTAAGTGGTAGAAAAGACTTTCAAACTTATATATTGCTCAATAGAAGTGTAGGGAAAGGATAGGGAGGAAAGTATTGAAGCAGAACAGGGTTCAATAGAGGTGTTTAGAGCCAGGGTAATAGGAACCATCCTATTACACCTTGGTGCACTGACTGAGGTTCAAAATTGCCATGATACAGATGCTTATTTCAGGTTTGCAATAGATCATACCTCTGTATTTCGATTATTGGGGTCTTATAAGCCCTTGTGTGCCGCAGTCATATTTAGTAAAGCCTTTTTTTGTTGTGTATTAGTGGTAGAAAAAAAGAAAGGGCTTATTAGCCGTTGTGTGGTGAAGAAGGAAAATTACAGTCCTGTTTGGCGTGTTTTAATTTCCTTTTTATTTATTTATTTGATCTAACTGTATGTCAGACAGAGAAGTGACAGGCCCTGCACAGGGGAGTGGCAGAGGCCTAAATGTTTCTGGCGCAGGCACAGGTCACAGTAAGGGGGTGTGGCAGTGGGGGTCACTTTGAGAGGCTTGAGCTCCCAGTGTCATCTAGCGGTCGTGTATTTACCAGCAAACCAGCGGTCTTCGACTTCGTTGCAAATGATATCACACACCCCCAGCCAAGAGACACAACCCTTAGTTGGCATGGCCCGGGAGCAGGCCCTGTGCCCTCACCTGACCTCAACCTGCTTCTGTCCTTTTTATTCCCTTACCCAGAGAAGTACTTATGCTGTGGGCTCAGCTCCACTATACAGCGAGGACGAGCTATTAGAGAACAGTCAGCAGCTACTGGCCGGCAAAGTTGTGGAGGAGACATCTGCAGCTTCCTCCGGTAGGCAGGCAAGTAGTAATGAGGAGAGTGGCGTGGGAGCTGGTGTTGCGAGCGGTCAGGCTCCTGACCCAGAGACCATTGAGGAGGACATCAGTGACGTACAGACAGTACTCGATGATGATATAGCCAATCGCACTTGGGAGCCAGGTGAATTAGGGGCTTCATCATCATCATTAGGAGAAGAGGATGGCAGCTTGCCCGTGAGGCAGTGGCGGAGCCAGCAAGTCGCTAGTGTGGCTGGGAGTCAGCAGGGTGGCAGCAGTGGGAGGTCGGGAGCCAAACGCGCACGGGGTAGACCACCCGCTTCGCAGGAGCCTACTGGGCTGGAAAATAGTGTCGCAGGTGTTCAAGGAGGCAGTGGCAGTATCAATCAGTCAGTGCGGAGTGTTGGGGGTAAAATCACCTACTCGGCGGTGTTAAGCCACCAGGTGAGATGAACATAGTCATTTGTAGAATCTGTGGGCAGAAGGTGATGCGTGGCCTGGGAGAACTGTGGCTCCAATGTGGTGGTCCAGCCTGCTGCAGCAGCTGCTGCATCACCCAGTGGCATGCACCCGATTTCAGGCAGTCAAAGCTCCACCACCTCAGCCGAATGGAGCTGTCTGTCCCTCCCATCATCTAATGCTCCTACTCCTCCTGCTCGTCAGTCATTCCGTCAGCAATCAATCAGCAAAGCGATTGCCAAGAGACAGCAGTATGCGTGTACTCATCCAACGGCGCAGAAGCTGAATGAGCTCCTGGCCAAGTTGCTGGTGCTGCAGTCCCTCCCTTTTCAAGTGGTGGACTCTACACCTTTCAGAGAACTGATGGCTTGTGCCGAGCTGAGGTGGCGAGTTCCAAGCCGTCATTTATTTGTCAAACAGGCAGTACCAGCCCTGCACAAATATGTGTCTGCCAAAGTTCACGGCAGCGCCGAAGTGTGGAGCTGTAACTACAGTTAGGGACAGTATATGTCCTTTACGGCCCACTGGGTAAATGTGGTTCCTGCACAGCCAAACCAGCAACTTGGCCAGGTGACGCCACTTCCGCCTCCACGTTCTCACACCGTTGGTCCTGCGAAAATGTCTGCCTCTGCCTCATCATCCTCCACCGTGTCCTCAGCCACTGCAGGGACAATTCACAGTGCCCCACCAGCATACCACATGTGCAGGGCACAGCGGTGTCACGCTGTTCTACAGTCATGGCCAAAAGTTTTGAGAATGACACAAATATTATATTTTCACATGATCTGCTGCCCTCTGGTTTTTATGTGTGTTTGTCAGATGTTTTTATCACATACAGAAATATAATTGCAATCATATTATGAAAAAAGCTTATATTGACAGTTAGAATGAGTTAATGCAGCAAAGTCAATATTTGCAGTGTTGACCCTTCTTCTTCAGGACCTCTGCAATTCTCCCTGGCATGCTCTCAATCAACTTCTGGACCAAATCCTGACTGATAGCAGTCCATTCTTGCACAATCAATGCTAGCATTTTGTCAGAATTTGTAGGTTTTTGTTTGTCCACCCGTCTCTTGATGATTGACCACAAGTTCTTAATGGGATTAAGATCTGGGGAGTTTCCAGGCCATGGACCCAAAATCTCTATGTTTTGTTCCCTGAGCCATTTAGTTATCACCTTTGCTTTATGGCAAGGTGCTCCATCATGCTGGAAAAGGCATTGTTGATTGCCAAACTGCTCTTGGACGGTTGGGAGAAGTTGCTCTCGGAGGACATTCTGGTACCATTCTTTATTCATGGCTGTGTTTTTAGGCAAGACTGTGAGAGAGCCGATTCCCTTGGCTGAGAAGCAACCCCACACATGAATGGTTTCAGGATGCTTTACAGTTGGCATGAGACAAGACTGGTGGTAGCGCTCACCTCGTCTTCTCCGAATAAGCTGTTTTCCAGATGTCCCAAACAATCGAAAAGGGGATTCATCAGAGAAAATGACTTTACCCCAGTCCTCAGCAGTCCACTCCCTGTACCTTTTGCAGAATATCAGTCTGTCCCTGATGTTTTTTCTGGAGAGAAGTGGATTCTTTGCTGCCCTCCTTGAGAACAGGCCTTGCTCCAAGAGTCTCCGCCTCACAGTGCGTGCAGATGCACTCACATCTGCCTGCTGCCATTCCTGAGCAAGCTCTGCACTGCTGGTAGCCCGATCCCGTAGCTGAAACACTTTTAAGAGACGGTCCTGGCGCTTGCTGGTCTTTCTTGGGCGCCCTGGAGCCTTTTTGGCAACAATGGAACCTCTCTCCTTGAAGTTCTTGATGATGCGATAGATTGTTGACTGAGGTGCAATCTTTCTAGCTGCGATACTCTTCCCTGTTAGGCCATTTTTGTGCAGTGCAATGATGACTGCACGTGTTTCTTTAGAGATAACCATGGTTAACAGAAGAGAAACAATGATGGCAAGCACCAGCCTCCTTTTAAAGTGTCCAGTGGTGTCATTCTTACTTAATCATGACAGATTGATCTCCAGCCCTGTCCTCATCAACACCCACACCTGTGTTAATGGAGCAATCACTGAAACGATGTTAGCTGGTCCTTTTAAGGCAGGGCTGCAATGATGTTGAAATGTGTTTTGGGGGATAAAGTTCATTTTCTAGGCAAATATTGACTTTGCAAGTAATTGCTGTTAAGCCGATCACTCTTTATAACATTCTGGAGTATATGCAAATTGCCATTATAAAAACTGAAGCAGTAGACTTTGTAAAAATTAATATTTGTATCATTCTCAAAACTTTTGGCCATGACTGTACACTTCGTTTGCCTGGGCACAGGGGAGGAACTGCTCTGTCTCCTTCATCATGAAATCGAATCCTGGCTTTCCCCACGACAACTCAAAATCAAAACCACGGTGACCGACAATGGGAAGAACATGGTGTCGGCGCTGTGTCAAGGCAAGCTGTGCAATCTGGTTGTCAAGCGGTTCCTGAAGTCTTCTACCCATCTGCAAGGCATCCTAAAAATGGCCAGGAAACATTGCATGCATTTCAGCCACTCGTACACCGCCAAGCACACCCTCCTTGAGCTACAGCAGCAGAACGGCATCCCCCAATATAGGCTGATATGCAATGTTTCCACCCGTTGGAATTCCACCCTCCATATGTTGGGCCCACTGTACGAACAGAGAAAGGCCATAAACGATTTCTTGATGATCCAAGCGGACAGAGGTACTCCCCTGTGTAACATCTATGTCAGCCAGTGGCAGCTTATGCGTGACACCTACCATTTGCTCGGGCCCTTTGAGGAAGCCACTTTATTTGTTAGTCGCCAGGGCTACGGGATGAACAACGTCATTCCACTGATTCATATCCTGGAAAAGATGCTTGTAAATCTGGCTGGTCAGGGAAAAGGAGATGTGATGACTACATCTCACGGCCACATGAGCCCCGTGGGGGCTGAACTGGAGGAGGAGGAAGAGGAGCAGGACATTGGAGCACAAGCAATGTGTAGTGAAATGGGTGGTTTTTCTACACAGGTGACAGGAGAGGAGTAGCAGGAGCAGCCAGAGGAACTACAGGGCAATGAGGAAGACGAGGCAAAGGACCCAGAAACACTGTGGCAGTATGCAGTGGAGATGGAGGCAGGGAGTCCTTCCGAGTCACTTGCGCAAATGGCCTTATGCATGCTCACTTGCTTGCATAATGACAGCCAAATTGTCATCATTCCACAGAGGGATGACTACTGGGTCTCCACCATGTTAGACCCTCGCTAAAAATGGGGGCCTTTTTTACACCCGCCGAGAAGGAGGACAAACTGAACTACTATGGAGACATCCTATGTAGTCAGTTGGCCGCTGCCTATCTGAACCATCGTCCATCCTCATGCAAGTCTGACCAGGAGGGCCCTGTGAGCTCACGTTCCACTGCCATGGCTGCTGGGGGGGGGGTTGGCAGGAGCAGTACCAGCTCCATCAGCAGCAGCCTGAGTCTAGAGTCACTGATGAGCAGCTTTCTTCACCCGCATAGTGAAGAAACTACTCACCAGCAGCATCAGCTAGAGACCTGGAGCAGGACCTGAACCAGCAGGTGGTGGCATACTTGGACAGCACCCTGTCACCGATCATTGAATATCCACTGGACTACTGGGCAGCCAAACTGGATTTGTATCCGCAACTGGCCGAGTTTGCCCTGGAAAAGCTGTCCTGCCCGGCCAGTAGTGTGGAATCAGAGTGGGTGTTTAGTGCGGCGGGGGCCATAGTTACCCCAAGAAAAACTCGCCTGTCCACCCAAAATGTGGAGCGACTGACCTTTGTCAAGATGAATCAGGCGTGGATCAGCCAGGATTTCCACCCTCCAATGCCTGATACGTCAGATCATCCATGCTGCCTCACCCAAACCTTGACAAAAAAGACTGGTCTCTTCTGGCTACCTGCCTCAGCCACTATTCTGATGCTACCACCTGCCTGATGCCACACATGTGATGCCAAGTGCTCCTTCTTACACCCACCATCGTCAGCGGGTACTGTTATTGCCACATACCTCCCCACAGTCATCGTGCCACTCTGTGGCCTCCGGCTGCTGCCGCTGCCACCTCCACACTGTCGTTGTGCCACTCTGTGGTCTCCTGATGCTGCTGCCACTGCCACGTCCACATTGTTGTCGTGCTACTCTGTGGTCTCCTGATGCTGCTGCCGCTGTCACCTCCACATTGTTGTCATGCCACTCTGTGGTCTCTTGATGCTGCCACCTTCACATTGTCGTTGTGCCACTCTGTGGTCTCCTGATGCTGCTGCCACTGTCACCTCCACACTGTCATCGTGCCACTCTGTGGTCTCCTGATGCTGCTGCTGTCGCCTCCACAAAATGTTGTCGTGCCCTGTGGCCCTGCTGCTGCCGCCAGTCACCTCTGTGCTCTGCCAGCCACCTCTCCACTGTGCACTCTGTGCCACTCTGTGCTGCTCGCTGCCACCGTCCACGCGCTGCTCCACCTCCACATGCTGCTGTGCCTGTCGTGCCACTCTGTGGTGCTCCGTGATCTCCTGTGCTGCGCTTGCATCCACTGTCACATTCTGTGGTCTCCACTCTCCTGTCACCTCCACTGTCATGCCACCTTGTCTCTGCCATTGTGACTTCTGTGGTCTCCTGATGCTGCTGTGCCACACCTCTGTCACCTGCTGCTGCTGCTGCCGTGGTCTCCTGACACTGGCAACTGCTGTCTGTGCCTTGAGCTCTGTGATGCTCCTTTGACATTGTGCCACCTGCACTCCACACTGCTGTCACTCGTTCATCCTGAAGTGCACACACAACTCTGTGGTCTCCTGATGCTGCAGCATCATGCCACTCTGTCACCCTCACATTCTGTTTGTGCCACTCTGTGTCTCATCCTGCTGACTGCTGCCACCTCCAGACTCTGTCACTGGGCCACTTTGTGGTCTCCTCATGCTGCTTCCACCTCACCACTATGTCACTGGGCCACTCTGTGGACTTCTCATGCTGTTCCCACCCTCCCCACTTCATGACTGGGCCACTATTTTGTCTTTTGGCCTGGCTGACATCATCATTTATTTGACCCTTCTTCTGATCTGTCAGAAGAGAGGGAAAATGAGACGCACAACGGATCTTGTCTTTGTAGCAGCTGCAAGGCCTGTATGACATTGTCCCATAAGAATTGGCTTATGATTTGTTAGCCAAAAGCGGGAGTGGGTACAAAACACCGACCGAATCAAGTTTTTGAAAAAATCACTCATCTCTACCCACGATCCCTAGCATTCCTGCTGTGAGTTTGTGCTTGTTCATGAGTGTTGATGTTTACTGATTGGCTGCCTGATATTCCTGTCCAGGCACACCCCCTCTACTCAGTAATCACCAGCACACTAACATTTAGTGAGATAATTGATAGCAACACACTGAGCATGCTTGACCTAACAAAGGCTCAGAACTACAGGTCGCTGCTATGGTAACTTATGAGGAAACACAGTGGGTAGCAGAGGAAGAAAACTACTTTTATAACTACTGAATGGTAAATATGTGACATTGACACTATATTAGGTAATTATTGATGATGAATTAGTCTAAAACATAATGTATATTTATGGTAACTGGAATACCCCTTAAAGCTATACAACAGGCTGTTCTGGCAGAGGAACAACCTGCTGGAGTTCACTGTATCTGACCTACCTAGTTACTGCTGTTCACCACCAGACCCCATTGACTATAACGGGATGTGGCCGGCATGAGTGCTGGATCCAGACCCACGGCTCATACCAGATCCCATTATAGTCAGTGGGGTCTGGTAGTGATAAGTGTATCCAGCTAGGCCGGATACGGTGAACTCCAGCAGGTTGTTCCTCTGCCGTAAGAGCCTGCCAGACAGCTATTGCACAGTTGTGAAATTAGAGAGACTCCTATATAAAGCATTTTCATCAATATTTAGCTCATTCTCTGTATATCATGAAATTTTCAATACATTCAGTACAGTAATGACAACTAGTAGACAGGAACTCCCAAGGACAAAGTTAACTTTTCCCTGGTAATCTTGAATGGAGTCCAGAGAACAGGCATGCAGTCCTGTATAGACGCTTGACAGTACCTTTGTACGTATAGTCAAGACATTGCCTTGACCTGAACAGTTACATAGTTACACAGTTAGTATAGTTGGAAAAAAGACCATCAAGTTCAACCAAGGGATGGGTGGGGATGTGAATTTAAGGGGAGTGCAACTCAGACTTCTAAACATTTTCGTAAGCAGTAATGTTATTTAAACTGCCCACTATTCCTGCAGTTATGAGGTAGACAATTTCATAGAGTAAGGCCCCATTCACACGACTGTATGTACAGTGCCTTGTGAAAGTATACAACCCCTGGAACTTTTCAACCTTTTGCCACATTTCAGGCTTTAAACAAAAAGATATAACATTTTAAATTTTTGGTGAAGAATCAACAACAAGTGGGTCACAATTGTGAAGTGGAACAAAATTTATTGGATCATTTAAACTTTTTTTGTAATAATAAAACTGAAAAGTTGGGCGTGCAAAATTATTCGGCCCATTTACTTTCAGTTCAGAAAACTCACTCCAGAAGTTCATTGAGGATCTCTGAATGATCCAATGTTGTCCTAAATGACTGATTAAGATAAATAGAATCCACCTGTGTGTAATCAAGTCGTATAAATGCACCTGCTCTGTGATAGTCTCAGGGTTCTGTTTAAAGCACAGAGAGCATCATGAAGACCAAGGAACACACCAGGCAGGTCCGTGATACTGTTATGGAGAAGTTTAAAGCCGGATTTGGATACCAAAAGATTTCCCAAGCTTTAAACATCCCAAGGAGCACTGTGCAAGCGATGATATTGAAATGGAAGGAGTATCAGACCACTGCAAATTTACCAAGACCCGGCCGTCCCTCTAAACTTTCATCTCCAACAAGCAGAATACTGATCAGAGATGCAGCCAAGAGTCCCATGATCACTCTGGATGAACTGCAGAGATCTACAGCTGAGGTGGGAGAGTCTGTCTATAGGACAACAATTAGTCGAACACTTCACAAATCTGGCCTTTATGGAAGAGTGGCAAGAAGAAAACCATTTCTCAAAGATATAAAAAGTCTCGTTTACAGTTTGCCACAAGCCACCTGGGAGACATAACAAACATATGGAAGATGGTGCTCTGGTCAGATGAAACCAAAATCCAACTTTTTGGAAACAATGTAAAACGATATGTTTGGCATAAAAGCAACACAGCTCATCACCCTGAACACACCATCCCCACTGTCAAACATGGTGGTGGCAGCATCATGGTTTGGGCCTGCTTTTCATCAGCAGGGACAGGGAAGATGGTTAAAATTGATGGGAAGATGGATGGAGCCAAATACAGGACCATTCTGGATGAAAACCTGTTGGAGTCTGCAAAAGACCTGAGACTAGGACGGAGATTTATCTTCCAACAAGACAATGATCCCAAACATAAAGCAAATCTACAATGGAATGGTACAAAAATAAACGTATCCAGGTCTTAGAATGGCCAAGTCAAAGTCCAGACCTGAATCCAATTGAGAATATGTGGAAAGAGCTGAAAACTGCTCTTCACAAACGCTCTCCATCCAACCTTCAAGAGCTCAAGCTGTTTTGCAAGGAAGAATGGGCAAGAATTTCAGTCTCTAGATGTGCAAAACTGATAGAGACATACCCCAAGCGATTTGCAGCTGTAATCGCAGCAAAAGGTGGCTCAACAAAGTATTAATGCAAGGGGGCCGAACAATTTTGCATGCCCCACTTTTCAGTTTTATTATTACAAAAAAAGTTTAAATGATCCAATAAATTTCGTTCCACTTCACAATTGTGACCCACTTGTTGTCGATTCTTTACCAAAAATTTAATATTTTATATATTTTTGTTTGAAGCCTGAAATGTGGCAAAAGGTTGAAAAGTTCCAGGGGGCCAAATACTTTCGCAAGGCACTGTACATTTCCGCATCTTATCCGTGCTAGTAATCCCATCCTCTATTTCATTATAAATAAGTTAAATAATAGCAGACCCAGCACTGAACCTTGGGGTACCCCACTTATAACTGGGGGTCATTGAGAAAAGCAATCATTGACCACAACTCTCTGGACTTGATTTTTAAGCCAGTTTTCAATTCAATTACAAACTATACTATGTAAGCCTATAGACCTTACTTTACCTATTACATGTCTATGAGGGACAGTATCAAATGCCTTTGCAAAATCCAAGAATACAATATCCACAGTCGCCCCTCTGACCAGGCATCTACTCACCTCCACATAAAAACAAATCAGGTTAGTCCAAAAACTTCTGTCCTTGGTGAACCCATGCTGGCCATCACTTATGTTATTATTAACACAGTCATATACTCCCTTACATAGTACCTTAAGAGTCCTTCAAACACTTTTACCATAACAGAAATTAAGCTTACTGATGTATAATAACTTGGGGAAGACCTAGAGCCCATTTTGAATATGGGCACCACATTTGCCTTGAGCCGGTCGCTTGCCACTGTACCAGTCACTAGAGAATCTCTAAAAATTATGAGCAGGGGTACAGCAACAACTCTTGGATTTAAGCCGTCTGGACCTGGAGCCCTTAGTCAATTTAGTATATTACTGGATGTAATAAGAGCCCTGGCACCACCCACATCAGGTCTTTTCTCATCTTTTATATACAAAGCTAACAAATTTTTTAGGAGCTCTGCCT
Source organism: Rhinella marina (assembly GCA_900303285.1). Taxonomy (NCBI): domain Eukaryota; kingdom Metazoa; phylum Chordata; class Amphibia; order Anura; family Bufonidae; genus Rhinella; species Rhinella marina. The sequence continues at coordinate 499,991 of ONZH01007658.1, read as the reverse complement.
TTTCCTGATCCTCAGTGACCATCTCCCTGTTACCATCATTTAGAGGACCCTCCTGTTTGGATCTTATTTTTTTTTAGCATTTATATATTTACATTTTTGGGGATTTGTTTTGCTGCCTTTGGTCATCTCCTCTTCATTTTGCATTTTTGGGGATTTTATCTCTTTTTTACAGATTTTATTAAGCCCTTTGTGTATTTCAAAGGTTACTGCTGACCCCTCAAATTTATATTTTTTAAATTCCCTTTTTCATTGTTTATTGCTTTTTTTCCTTTCTTTTACAAAAGCTCTAAGCCATGTGTGGTTTAATTTAAACCATTTATACTTGTTACCTACAGGAATAAATTTTGCATTATAATTACCCAATGTAGATAGGCAAAGACTCCTTTATCCTATGTATTATTCTGTGACAATAGCTGCTCCCAGACTATGCCCTGCAGTGCTGTCCTCAATATGGGTAATTGGTCATTTTAAAATTAAGCGTTTTGTCCTTCCAGCCAGAGTTTGCTTCTTACAGTTCAGGGGGGGAATATAATTATATTGTGACCACTATTACGAACAGTGACTTTCCCAGCAAGTCCTGCATTGTTAAAAATTACCAGATACAATAAAGCATCTGTGTTTATTCTTCTTCGTAACTATCTTTGTCAACAATTGCCTCTTTCACACCCACCTTCATATCACACCTAACATCCTGACATTTGCCTTCACCTTTTCTACTGTCCCTGTCTTTCCTAAAGAATGTAAAACCCTGAATATTAACAGCCCAGTCATGCAAAGAGTCCAGCCACACCAACTACTTGTATATATTCCCCAAGTAAAGCTCCCCATTTCATATGCTAGCAGTTCTAGGAATGTGAATACTTAAAGGAGTTCTCCGGGAATTAAGAAAATGAAGATACTTAAATATTCCTTTATAATAAATATATTTCCAAATACCTTTCATTATTTATTATGGCTTGTTTTATCGGGGGAGCAATCATCAGGGGAAACAAAATGGGCGCTGTCCTACCATTACACACAGAACCTGTCCTGATCACACAGGAGGACAAGTTACTTTACAATACTGAGGTAAAGAGCTGCCTCATCCTCCTCTCTGCTCTGCTTGTCAGGAATTATGATCCTGAATATAGATGATAAGATCTTCAGCTGAATCTGTGGGGAATTTAGTTCAGAGGAGACATGAAGTACAGAGGATGGACAGGACAGACTGTGGTGATATGGGGTTGTGGTAATGGAGACTGCATACGAGTGCTGCTCATTACCCCCATATCTCCTCATCATTTCCATTCCCACAGAGCAGACAGGAGGATGAGGCAGCTCTTTACCTCAGTGTTGTGAAGTAACTTGTCCTCCTGTGTGATTAGGACAGGTTTTGTGTGCACTAATAGGACGGTGGCCAATTTGTTTCTGCTAGTGATAGCCCCATAGACAAAACTAGCCACTCTAACTAATGAAAGGTATTTGGGAATATATTTATAATAAAGTAATATTTAAGTATTTTAATTTTCTTAATTCCCGGAGAACCCCTTTAAGATTTTGGGAACACCTTGGTTTTTATTTTTGGTTTGTAATATGCTGGTTACCAGCAGCTCTGTTTTCCATGGGTGTATACTTATTCCTAGTCATCTCCTTACTTTCCCCACTAACCTCTGCCCCAAATAAATCCCCACTGTCCCCTCCTATATTCCACTCTCTAGCTACCCAAATATTGGCATGAATAACCTCTTTCCCACAGATTCTAGTTTTAAAAGCTCCTCTAGCTGTCCAACTATTCTTTCCTCCAGCACAGCTGTACCCTCACCATTAAAGAAGAACTCCCGCAAAAAAATTTATTCCAGGCCCTGCTAGAAATGTACATGATGTAATCTGTATTAAATGTCATTTTCTTACCAGTGTCTGTATTTTTGAGTTATATCTCCCTGATGTTTCTCATCTGTGTCATGTGACTAGGAATCAGACCCACCAACTCACACAGTATCTTATGTGTGGACAGGAAGTCTAATTCTCTATGCATTCTTATGGGAGCCTCACTTTCAGTCTCATAGGAATGAATAGAGCAGTAACTGTCTTCCTGTCCTGGGTCAGTTGGAGGTCAGGGAGTTGGTCACATGACCCAGCTACAATTAAAAGAGATGGGGATAACTCAGAATTACAGTCTCTGATGAGAAGATTGCATTCACTACATATTATATCATGCACCTTTCTAACAGGTCAGAGAATAAAAATTTTTGCGGGAGTTCTAATTTAACCATTTCAGTCCCGGAGGTTTTTTCGGTTATGCATTTTTGTTTTGCGCTCCCTGCCTTCAAACAGCCATAACTGTTTTATTTTTCTGTTCACATAGCTGTATGAGGGCTTGTTTTTTGCGGGACAAGTTGTACTTTCAAACGCCACCATGTAATATTGCATATGGTGTGGTGGGAAGCGGGAAAAAAATTCCAAATCGGGTGAAATTGCAAAAAAAACGCTATTCCGCTACAGTTCCACGGGTTTCTTATTTACAGCATTCGATGTTCATTAAAACTGACCAGTTACTTTCATTCTACTGGTCAGTACGAATCTGGCAATACCTAATATGTATAGTTTTTCCTGCGTTTTGATAGTGATAAAATAATTAGAAAGTTGCCCTTTTTTTTTTTTCCTTGTCGTATCTTGACCCCTATAACTTTTTGGTATTTATGTGTACGGAGCTGTATGGGGGCTCATTTTTTGCGGGGCGATCTGAAGTTTTTATTGATACCATTCTGGGGTGTGTATGACTTTTTGATCACTTTTTATTTAATTTTTTTTTAGAAAAAAAAAAAGCGACAAAAAACGGCGAATCGCCATTTGGACGCTTTTTTCCGCCACACAATTCGCCGTATTTGAAATTTTTTTTTATATTTTAAAAGTACGGGCGTTTTCGGTCACGGTGATACCCATGATGTCTATATTTATTGTTATTTAGGTATTTATTTTTTACTTATACGGAAAGGGGGGTGATTTGAACTTTTATATATTTTTTATATATTTTTTAACATTTTTTTTAAATTTTTTTGTGCTTATTTTAAAGCTCACATATGAGCTGATATATTGTGTTTTTTTTTTCTTTATGAGCAATCAGGGATTTACTAGTTTGAGATAAATCCAAGAATTGCTCATTTCTTATCCTGGCCTGCCATCTAGTGGCCAGAATAAGAATTGCACTTTGAAAGCTGTAAACCTCATCAGCGAGGTTTACAGCTTTCAGATCGTGTACAGACACCCCGATTGGCCACACGGGGTGTCTGTACACCACCCGGAAGCGTACGCAACTAGACGCAACTAGATGCCGTGATCACGGCATCTAAAGGCCCAGCAAGACACCGGCGATCGGGTAAGTAGCGGCAAGTCTCTGCTGTTAGAAACAGCAGAGACTTGCCGGCCATGACGCCCGCCACATTTGCGAGCGGGCGCCATGTGCCCGCATCGCCCCAGCGCTGTACATGTACGGCGCTGGGAGTCTAAGGGTTAAGATGCAGCCTGTCCCTACTGTAGAACCTGTAGCCAAGAGATAAGTGAGCCCAGTTCTCCATGAACCCAAACCCTTCCTTTGTGCACCAGCTTCAGAGCCACTTATTTAGCTCCCTAAGCTCCTTCTGTCTTTCTATTGATGCTTATGGCACTGGTAGTATTTCAGAAAACACAACCTTGGAGGCCCGGGACTTCAGCTCACTTGATTCCCTAAAATAATTTTTAAAGGACCTTCCATCTCCCCCCAATACATTGTAATTGGTACCAAAGTGTACCATGAACCCCAGGTCCTCCCTAGCCCCACCCAGCAATCTGTTTATCTGAATTGCAATAATCAAACCCAAGCACCCAGAAGACAACAAATTATTCAGCAATCACAGTTTCGTTGACAGGTGACCCTGTCTGTCTGCCTTATAATAGAGTTCCCTATCACCAGCATCTGCCTGAATTTTGCTGCACTTCTCTTCCTATCTATCCTGGTTGTTAGGATCAATGCCCTGTTGCAGTGATCCTGGCCCTGGGCTTGGATCTCTAATATCAGCCAAACATACATATTAACTAGGGAGTACCAGCTCAGAAATAGCCTCCCTGACACTTTTGCCCCTACAGCTTCTTGTTGTTACCTAGCTAGTTACCCCAGAGTACCGATCTTGCCCTCATTCACCTACCTCCTTTTCACTGGCCCCAGGCAGTCTGCACAGTGAGGTCTAAACCTCTTTCCAGGTTTGCAATGGTTTTGAGGGTTGCAAGCTGTGCATTCAGATCTAAAACTTGGGCCTCCAAATATGAAATGTGCATGCATCTAGTGTAAATGTAACCCTCAAACAGCTGTTCAAGGCATGCATACACTGCACAGAACACACACTTGTCCATGAGGCACATGTTTAAATAGGGGTGAGCAGTAAGAGAAAAAATGCAGAATACGAATTTAAGTTTAACCCCTTTAAGGGCTTGTTCACATATCAGTTATTTGATCAGTTATTTCAATCAGTTATTGTCAGCCAAAACCAGGTTCGGGTCAAAAACACCAAACAGGTGCAGATCTTTTCATTATACCTCATCTCTGTGGAGGCTCCACTCCTGGTTCTGGCTGACAATAACTGATGGAAATAACTGATCAAATAACTGATGTGTGAACAACCCCTAATTGGGAATCCTTTTAGGCCCCTTGCAAACAAGCGTGTGTCACGCACGGAATCCGCATCGCAGCCCTTGGCCTGAACTCCCGGCACTGACAGGGTCACATAGCATTATACTGATTTATGTTGCTATGTAACCCTTAGGGTTCTGGAATGTATTGGATAACACTAACAGCATTATGTTAGTGTTATCCAACACATTCCAGAATTGTAAGGGTTACATAGCAACATAAATCATTATAATGCTATGTGATCCCGTCAGTGCTGGGAGTTCAAGCCAGGGGCTGCAATGCGGATTCTGTGCAGATTCTAGTTGGGTCCTATATCCTTGTGTTTAACTATGGCCAAGTGTCAAGTGTTAAAATATGCACTTATCTGTATCTTGCACTTTACTGTACTCTCCATTCAGTAAACCTCACTTGTAGTTTCTATGGCATGAAGCTCAAGACCTGTACTTTAAGGCCCCATTCAGACGGCCGTAATATTGCGGGTCCGCAATAATGCGGACCCGCAATACTACGGCTGCCGCCCGGCATGTGTTCCGCACCGCTCGGAACACACGGCCGGGCGCTCCATTCAAAATGCCTATACTTGTCCTTGCATGTGTGCAAGTATAGGACATGCTTTATATTTTTAAGCGGAGCCGCGGTATGGAGCTAGCTCCCATAGAGGTGCGGTCGTGTGAATGGGGCCTAACCCTTTCTATCCAGAGTTTTTTTCTTTCTGTTTTCGTCCCTGTGTTCCCAGAACTTTAACTTTTTTATTTTTCTGTTCACATAGTCGTATGAGTTGTTTTTTTTTGCGGGACAAGTTATACTTTCCATTTTCACCATTTAATTTTGCATTTGATGCAGTGGGAAGCAGGGAAAAAAAATATCCAAATGGGGCGGAATTAGAAAAAAAAGCAATTCCGCCACAGTTTTTTTTTTTTAAATTTACGATGTTTGATGTGCGATAAAACTGACCAGTTACTTTCATTCTACAGGTCACTAGGAATCTGGCAATACCTTATATGTATAGTTTTTCTTGCATTATGATACTGATAAAATAAAAATAAAAAACCTTCGTCACCATATTCTGACCCCTATAATTTTTTTCTAATTATGTGTATTGAGCTGTGTGAACGTTCATTTGTTGCAGGGTAATCTGTACTTTTCATTGACACCATTCTGGGGTGTGTACAACTTTTTGACTAATTTTGAAATTTTTTTGGTGGGAAATGAAAAGAACAAAACCGGCGAATTGGCTATTTTGATGTTTTTTTTCCATTTGCCATATGGAGAAAATGTTTTTATATTTTTATAGTATGGGCGTTTTTGCACGTGGCAATACTCATTATGCGGATTTTTTTATTTTGCGGAAAGGGGGGTGATTTGAATTTTATATATTTTTTTTATTTTTAAAAACTTTATTTTTTTGTAACAGTTTTTTATGGTTACCATAAGGAACTATAACAAGCAATCATTAGATTGCTATTCTCATAGGCTCCAATGAATTAGCATTGGAGTCTGTGACAAATTCACTAGTTTCCTATGGAGCCCTGCTACAAACAGGGGCTCCATTGGAAACACTATGCAGCAACCTCCTGTCCTATGATAGGAGCTGTTGCATACAGGCTCTGGCTTCTTTGATTGCCGCCAAAGGGAGCTGGAGCTCAGGTTTGACCGTGGGATGCAAAGTGTTAAATGTCCACGACCGGTATTATCCTGGGCGCCATGTTTGAAGACCAAGTGTTACGCGCAGGTGTGGGGGGGGAAACCAAACCAAGCATAGGAGGGAAAGGAGATTAGGCCTAGAAACTAAGGAAGGAAGATGGACACCTCCTACAGGAAACCCTGGCTCAAATCCTGTCTATCTACCAGTATGAACAGGCCTCAAATGTAGGCAAGTTCATACACAGGAACCTAAACACCGAACTCACCCTATAGGACCCTGGAAATTAATGACAGGAAAGAGTCTACCTGTTCCTCCAAAAGGAAGGACGAACAGGAGTCTCCCTAAGGCCTAATAAAAAAAACAACAGGAGGGAAAAGGAAACTTATCTTTCAATGAAGAAATGGAGGCTCCAGGATGTCAGCTGAAACCAAACTGCTGCTCACCACCACAACACTGAAGCTATAAACCGCGAGGAATAGTGGGAGAAGAAGCAATAAATAGGGGAGGGACACTTACCACACCAGGAACACCTGAGGGAAAAGGGTGTGGTAAAAACCAACAACAAAAAGGAAAAACATGTCAGATTACACCACGTGTTGCCAATCTGACAGACCTCCTGTTATCTGTCATATGAATGTCCGTGACGTCGGGAAGGGGCTAAGAATTACAAGTGATTTTGCTTTCTTCATCCATATTTTCCTTCCTTCACACTTATTTCCAAAACTGCCTACCTATTAGTACTCGATTATCGTTCTGCATGCATTAAACTATGTTCACAATCGAATAATGGCTTCCAATTATAATGGAGCCAGGACAGCTATGGTGGATCTATTTGCAAATTGATATTTACTGAGACAAAAATACAAAAAATCTGATGGACCAGTATTTTTGTTGAAAGAATTATGCTAAGAGGACAGGAATATCTCCAGTAATATACTTGCTGCCAAAAATACAAGAACCCTGATGGACTAGCAAAACTAACTGTATGAAATATTCTCTTTGGCACCTTCATTTGTATATTCTTTGCAAGGAGCTTATGCTTGTAACATGCTTTAATTAAATAATTACCAACTTACCATAAAACATCTTTTATTAGCTAAAGAACAGCCATATATCTATACAACCAATAAGGCTGAAATTTGTAGTAACAAAACAATTCCTGAATTAACAGGTTTTCCAGAATCAACGTTTTTTTTCCTCTCTCAGCAAATGGTGGACAACATAGTACTACAACAAATACATGGCAATCTGCCATCACTTTCCATATGCTACCATGTCTCATTTTACTATTATGGTAATTTATGGGTGGAAAAAAATGGTTCCACATACCAATATATGTGTGTGTGAAAACAACTACTATATATTCAAAAACCTTAACCACTTCCCAACCGCCCATTGACTATAAACGTCTGGGAAGTGGTTAAGTATCTCTGAATGGACGTTTCTGAACGTCCATTCAGAGATAACAGCTGTACGCTAATCGTGCAGCTGCACAGCAGGGGACCCGCTGTCAGTGACAGAAGGGTACCCCATAGAGAAGGCAGGGACCGTTCCCAGGAGTCCCTGCCTCTAGATCGCTGTATACACAGCGCTCACCAAGCGCTGTGTATACAGATCAGGAAGCGCTATGTGTGCTTCCTGTCCCAGCGGTCACGTGATCGCCGGGGCCGGGAGAGTGCAGGAGCTGCCGGGTCTTTCATAGACCCTGATCAGCCCTGCACAGAGGCTGTACAGCATAGTATTATGCTGTACAGTGTCTCTGGGGATGTATTTCCCCTGTAACTGGGGCTACTATGTCAGCCCCAGTTACAGGAGAAATCAATAGTGAAAAAAAAGTGAAGTTAAATGTCCACTAGAGGTCTTGTATGACCTTATGGGGGACACAAAGTGTAAAATAAAAATAAAAAATAAAAAAAATAAAAATAAAGAGTATAAAAAAAAAAGGTTCGCATATAATAAAAATAATTTTCCCCCAAATATGTCATTAAAAAAATGTTAAAAATAAAAATAAATAAATAAAATAGACATATTTGGCATCACCGCGTCCGCAACAACCGGCTCTATAAAAATATCACATGATCTACCCCATCAGTTAAACGCCGTAAAAAAAAAATAAACATTACGCCAAAACAGATTTTTTTATTACCTCATCTCTCAAAAAACATAATATCAATCAATCAATCAATCAAAAAGTTGTATGTATCCCAAAATGGTAGCAAAAAAAACATCATCTCATCCCGCAAAAAATGAGCCCACACAAGATCATAGCCAAAAAAATGAAAAAAAAAAAAGGCTCTTAAAAAAATTGCAACACAAAAACTTGATTTTTTCTAAAAATGCTCTTATTGTGTAAAACATAAAAAACATAATAAAAAATAGACATATTTGATATCGTTGCGTCCGTAACAACCAGATCTATAAAAATATCACATGATCTACCCCATCAAGTGAACGGTGTAAAAAAAAAATATTGAAAAGTTCCCCTAAACTGCTTTTTTTGTGACTTAACCTCCCAAAAATGAGATTAAAAAGTGATCAGAAAGCCAGATGTACCCCAAAATGGTGCCAATAAAAAGCACAGCTTGTCCCACAAAAAATAAGCCCTCACGCAGCTCAGTCCACAAGAGTTATCGCTCTTAAAAACCATGACAGAAAATTCCATGTTAGAAAATGCAGATGCTGCTCCTCCCCTTCTGAGCCCTGGCGTATCCCCAAATAAAAGTTTACGACCACATGTAGGGTATTTCTGCAAACTGCAGAATCGGGGTAATAAATATTGAGTTTTATTTTGTTGTTAACCCTTGATGTGCTACAGAAAAAAAATTGATTGAAATGGAAAATCTGCAAAAAAAGTGAAATTTTTAAATTTCACATCTATTTTGCTTTAATTCCTGTGGAATACTTAAAGGGTTAACAACCAGTTTTGAATAGTTTGAGGGGTGCAGTTTCTAAAATGAGGTCATTCATGGGTGGGTTCTATTATGTAAGTGACAAAGTGACTTCAGAACTGAACTGGTCCTTAAAAAAGTTGATTTTGCAAATTTTTAAAAATTGCTTCTAAAATTCTAAGGCTTCATTCACACTACCGTATGTTCATTTCCGTATCTTATCCGCATTTTTGCGGATAAGATGCGGAACCATACGGACCCATTCATTTTTCCATAGGAGAAAAAAAAATGCGGAATGCACACCGTGTGCATTCCGCATCCATATATTACGGAAGTTCTCCCGCAAAAAAAAGGAAACATGTCCTATACTTGGCCGCAAAACATGTCCGTAGCCCCATTAAAGTCAATGGGTCCGCATAATTACGGAACAATACGGAAGACTTTCCGTATGTCTTCCGTTCCGTTTTTATACGGACACGGAATACATACGGTAGTGTGAATGAAGCCTAAACCTTCTAACGTCCTAAAAATATAAAATTACACTACCAAAATGATGCCAACATACAGTAGACATATGGGGAATGTCAATTAATGAGTATTTTATGGGGTTTCACTATCTGTCTTAAAAGCAGAGAGATTCAAATTTAGAAAACGGTGAAGTTTTTCAAATTTTCGTTAACTTCTGTATTTTTTTATAAATAAAGGTAAAATATATCGACTCAAATTTACCACATGAAGTACAACGTGTCACGAGAAAACAATCTCAGAATGGCTTGGATAAGTAAAAGCGTTCCAAAGTATCCACATGAAGTGATACATGTCAGATTTGCAAAATTAGGCCTGGTCAGGAAGAGGGTAAATGGCCCGGTCTTGAAGTGGTTAAAAAAGCAAAGATCTTCATCCATTACTCAATCAGCAATAGAATGTTTTATTGGATGCTTAAAACAAGAAGAATCTGCAGTAATATGTGAGACTAGCGAGATTTTCCAGATGACAGGGTCCTTCTCACACAGTATTCTTTTCTGGCATTTTAAAATACATTAAAATGCATTTATTTTGTACATGTGGTTTTTCTTGTGTTTTTCAAGTGCTATAAGAAAAACACTTTACCCAGAGAATGTTGCATAATTTTTTTTTTATATTTCAACAAAGACTTTTCAGAATAAGCTAAATTTTGTGTGTGTGTGTGTGTGTGTGTGTCGCGTGTATGATGTCTGGCCATTGTCTGACATATTTAGCATTTTTCACCTGTTTTCAAACTCTTCTGGCTTCATCTCTAATTGTTAGTTGTGCTTGAGCTATTGGTTAGAGACTAGCTGCTATAATGTATCAAAGATCCTGCTTTCCCATTTCTATGTAGCACACCTTCAGAGGAAGCAGCAGCAAGGAGGACATTAGATAGCAGTATTGAGCAATGTAGCTGTGAATCTAACACTAGGGTGAGGCCAGTGGCGTAGCTACTGGGGGGGCAGGGGGGGCGACGGCTCCGGGCCCAGTGACTCAAGGGGGCCCATAAAAATAAAAAATCTTACTTACCTGTTCTGCGCTGCGGCTGCCCTCCGGGAAGTGGTTAAGTATCTCTAAATGGGCCAGGGAAGAGAGCGGATCGCGGACCGGAGGGCAGCCGCAGCGCAGAACAGGTAAGAAAGGTTTTTTATTTTTATCTTATGTGGCTGGGTGGGCTGATCTGAGGTCTGATGGGGGCACAATACGCTGATCTGAGGTCTGATGGGGGGCACAATATGCAGATCTGAGGTTTGATGGGGCACAATACGCTGATCTGAGGTCTGATGGGGGCACATTAAGCTGATCTGAGGTCTGATGGGGGCACAATACGATGATCTGAGGTCTGATGGGGGCACAATATGCAGATCTGAGGTTTGATGGGGCACAATACGCTGATCTGAGGTCTGATGGGGGCACAATACGCTGATCTGAGGTCTGATGGGGGCACAATACACTGATCTGAGGTCTGATGGGGGCACAATATGCAGATCTGAGGTTTGATGGGGCACAATACGCTGATCTGAGGTCTGATGGGGGCACATTAAGCTGATCTGAGGTCTGATGGGGGCACGATACGCTGATCTGAGGTCTGATGGGGGCACAATACGCTGATCTGAGGTCTGATGGGGGCACAATACGCTGATCTGAGGTCTGATGGGGGGCACAATAGGCTGATCTGAGGTTTGATGGGGCACAATAGGCTGATCTGAGGTCTGATGGGGGCACAATACGCTGATCTGAGGTCTGATGGGGGCACAATATGCAGATCTGAGATTTGATGGGGCACAATATGCTGATGTGAGGTCTGATGGGGGCACAATACGCTGATCTGAGGTCTGATGGGGGCACAGTACGCTGATCTGAGGTCTGATGGGGCACAGTACGCTGATCTGAGGTCTGATGGGGGCACAGTACGCTGATCTGAGGTCTGATGGGGGCACAGTACGCTGATCTGAGGTCTGATGGGGGCACATTAAGCTGATCTGAGGTCTGATGGGGGCACAATACGCTGATGTGAGGTCTGATGGGGGCACAGTAGGCTGATGTGAGGTCTGATGGGGGCACAGTAGGCTGATCTGAGGTCTGATGGGGCACAATACGCTAATCTGAGGTCTGATGGGGGCACAGTAGGCTGATGTGAGGTCTGATGGGGCACAATACGCTGATCTGAGGTCTGATGGGGACACAGTAGGCTGATGTGAGGTCTGATGGGGGCACAGTAGGCTGATCTGAGGTCTGATGGGGCACAATATGCTAATCTGAGGTCTGATGGGGGCACAATACGCTGATCTGAGGTCTGATGGGGGCACAATACGCTGATCTGAGGTCTGATGGGGGCACAATACGCTGATCTGAGGTCTGATGGGGGCACATTCTGCTGATCTGAGGTCTGATGGGAGCACAATATGCTGATCTGAGGTCTGATGGGGCACAATACGCTGATCTGAGGTCTGATGGGGACACAGTATGCTGATCTGAAGTCTGATGGGGGCACATTCTGCTGATCTGAGGTCTGATGGGGGGCACATTAAGCTGATCTGAGGTCTGATGGGGGCACAATACGCTGATCTGAGGTCTGATGGGGCACAATACGCTGATCTGAGGTCTGATGGGGCACAATACGCTGATCTGAGGTCTGATGGGGGCACATTAAGCTGATCTGAGGTCTGATGGGGGCACATTAAGCTGATCTGAGGTCTGATGGGGGCAGGGGAGTGATGTAAAAACTGGGGACACGTTTTCTTTAACATAGGAGTCCCCTTGTTTTTTACTCCTATTAATCCTATATTTTACTGCATTATGTGGTAGAGTATTTAGACTAGGGTATGTAGAAAGTCTATTGTACTGTACTTAGCAGCATAGACGATCTTGCAGTTTATACAGTCATCTTTCTAATACAATATTATAACCACAACTAGTAGTATGTGCCTGTGAAGTTGGAAACGTGCGTTTGGGAAGCCAATAAGTGGGGGGCCCACTCAAGTATGTTTCGCCCCCCCTGTGCTGAACCTCTAGCTACGCCTCTGGGTGAGGCAGTAAAAAACTGGAACAGGCAGGGTTCCTATGTTTGTCGCTCTCAGAGAATCTCTTTCTCCCTCCAACATCTATGGGAAGTAGCTGTAAACTGATCTGGTGAGACTAAAAATCTAACTGGTCCCTGCCTCTAGAAACATGGATTTAAAGGGGTTGTCCCACCAAAAATATTATACAGTTTTTAAACCAGCACCTGGATCTGAATACTTTTGTAATTGCATGTAATTAAAAATGTATTATAGCCACTGTTATTCAATAAAATGTATCAGTATAGCCCCGCCTGCTCTTTGTTTCTTTAATTATTTGTTTTACCTGCTCACTGCGAAGGTCGCACATGCTCTGTTTCATCCTCCAACTGCCTGCTGAACTGTGATAGGGAGACACGCCTCCTTAGCCGAAGCAGAAAAGACACTCCCCTTGAGCTTTCAGCTTGATATAAATCTAGCAGAGCAGTGAGCGTGGAGATCTCTGGATCCATGTAAGGTGCAGGGCTGGTTCTAGCTTTGTTAGAAAGAGGTTGTCATTTACTAGATGATGTCTGATTTCTGATTTTTTAAAATTAGTCATGGGATAACACCTTTAAGCAGTGCAAAGTGAATGAATGATCAGTGCAGGATACAGAAGAAGAAGAGGCTCATAACTGGAGAAAGAGGATTTTCTGCTAATAAGATATTTTACAAACGTTCTTATCTTTGCTTGTACTATTGATTTATACAAAGTGAGTAAACATTTAAAACATCTGTCTGCAAAAAACACTGTTAAAAATGCATATCTCTGAAAAAAAGGCTGTGAGTCATCTCAAACCTCATACTCTAAAGGGCTTATTACACTGTACGAATACGAACACACACTCGCGATAGTCGCTCATCGAGCAGACAATCGGCCAATAAACGAGCAACAGGCATGTCTAATTGATTTCTATGGGAGAGATTTGTAGGCATGATCTATTTGTAGAGGTCAGAAGGGAGTAGATAAGCTGTGTTATAACTTATTGTGACCTTCACAAATGTCATTCATGCATTAGGGCATTTTCCGCAATGGAATCTGCAAACTTGACATGGGGTGCAGATTTAAATCCACAGCATGTCAATTGTGGTTGAAGATTTCTGCTATGCAGTACCTAGATGAGTCAGCAGAATATTAAACATTAAAATCCGTACTATTTGGTTTGGATTTTACCACTGCAGATTTCATCCAAAAAATCCATAGCAGACATGCTACATGTGCCTGCACCCTAACAAAGAGACCTAGTTTTGAAGGCAAATTATAAGATGGTGGAGGCAGGACATAAGGACTTTCCTTATATACAAATAGGCCCTGATTTATCATACCATCACTCCAGAATTCTGGCATCAAAAAGTCGCAAAATAGGGCTTTTGCGACTTTTTTGCGCAAAATTTTGCGACTTTTTGCATGTGTACACCACTCACTCCAGTTTTGTAATATGGGTGGAAAAGTGGGTGTGGTTAGCTATGTTAATGAGTTTCACTCCAAATTTATCATTGCGACTTTTTAAAAAAAGACGCAAAATATTCGCAATCTCACTCCAGGAGGAGGGTGGAGTAGGAGAAGTGGAGTAGCTTCTCTAGAAAGAAGTGTTAGGTTTAAGGACAAGCCACATTTATCAAACAACCTGTGACATTTGATAAATGTGGCACAAAGTACTCCAACACAGACTGAAGCAAAACTGACTTCAAATATTCTAATGATAAATTCCCCCATAGGATCTTTAGAAAGAAACTTGAGCTTGATCAGTTGCATGATGTGGGTAATAATGCTTTTAAAAAACAAGTTTTCCATATGTTCCTTGTTTACTAAGTAGGGTAGAAATCAATAGGATGCCATGCTTTTCAAGCACTAAAACCATCACTGTCTCTAAAAATATGTCATAGTCCGTGGTATAATTTGGTATCATGGTTTTACTTTGATTATGAGTATAATGGATCTCTAGACCGTTCAGTTTGTGTATATATTTGTTTCTTCACCTATTTGAAGTTCAAAATGACTTTTCCAGGACTGTAACTAACCACCGACTGTGTGTACAGTCAAAAATGTTCCATCATTTCTCAATGGAGCACAGAAAATCCCTGATTTCAAAGAAAAAGCTGACGTGATATGGTAAATAAAATGCTCAAAGGACTTCTATTAAGATCACAAAAGGCTGAGTGGAGTCCTTGGGTGACTGCTGGAATTTCTTCTTCACACACAGTCAAGTGTATTCATGGGTATACAATATTATTGTTCCTGGTTCATTCCAAGCCTTCAGACAAGGAATGAATCCTTGGAAGAATGACACTTTAAGCAAAAGCCAAAAAAAAAATCACTTCTGAAAGAAAAGAAAATCCAACTGTAGAGGACAAGCTACGGAGATGTATAGCTCTGCAACACAACTAGGATGGTTTGCTGTGCATAGCTAAAGACTCACGTCACAGAGAACACTAGACTTCCTTGGTGACTGTAACCTGGTAATCACTGAAGTCTTGTGTCAGCAAAGTATAGCCCTTGTACTTTTAATATATTCACTTTCCTGGTTCCAGTCTGCAAATCCTCTACAGAAACCCTCATGTTCTGTTTGAACTGCAAAGCATTACAATGAAATATTACAATATAAGATAGCTACTAACGCCACAAGTATATATGTGGGCACCATAACTCTATATCTATTGCACAACATTTATACATTTCTCCATAAAAATCAAAGCTATTCATACTCGTCATCATTCTGAAAGAAATAGAGAAAGAGAGAGAGTACAATATTCCAGTGCAGGAACAAACGGGTTAACTTGAAGGGGCCCCTTCAAATTTTCCCCACGTGAGGTCTGAGTCTCTATAAAACGCCAGGCGGAAGGAAGGCGTCTTTACGATGGTGCTTTGAGGCAGAGAGAGATGGGGTCAGAGGTCAGCAGGCCCCAAATAACTTCATACTGCTTTTATAAAACCCAACCCAGTCCTATTATGGATGGGGTCACAACTCTTAAGAGAATGAGAGTGAGAGGGGTACCCAGAGAGGGGGGATGTACAGGCACACAAGCTGAAACACAGACGGTAAAGAAGGAGAAAAAAAAACCTGGAGAATCTATAAAATGGAATGCATGTATAGTTAAATATTATACAAGAGATAAAAAGAGGAGTCTAGACAGCTACAGCACTGGGAATATAAATAGAGGATAGAATTAAAAGTTCAGAGCTATAAAACGGCTTGCCGTGCATACAACAGTGCATATACACAAGTACTGGACAAAGACAACCAAGCCTGACAATCATATTTTAAAATAATTGCATTTGTAACATAGGTATATGGAAGTAGTTCAGAAACCTCAATGAATGATATAACAGTGCTCCAGATGGCGACCAAAATGGTCACCAATGCGACTTTAATTTACTTTTTAGTCTTGTCACTATTTGCGTCTAGAGCCGACCGGCATTTACCGATACTAGGCTGCACTACTGCGCAGCCTAGTATCAGAGAACATGGTGCGCGCTGCTCTCAGCATCCCTCCCTCCCCCTGTGCTGCTGCTGCCGCTGCCACCAATGAGAGGAGAAAATGGCGGAAGAGGGGAGGGGCTGTGGCCACTGCGCCACCAAAGAGGAGTGAGGGGGAGGGCGCACTGCGCCACCAATGAACATAACTATGTTAAATACAAGTACAGGAGACGGGTGCCGGCGCGGAATCACATAGCCGGCACCCGACCTGTATGACAGGTAGCTGCGATATGCCGCAGTTAACCCCTTAGGTGCCGCACCTGAGGGGTTAACTGACGCTGATCGCAGCTCCCTGTCATACAGGTCGGGTGCCAGCTATGTGATTCTGCGCCGGCACCTGTCTCCTGTACTTGTATTAAACATAGTTATTTCCATTGGTGGCGCAGTGCGCCCTCCCCCTCCCAAGTAATAAAAAAAACTTTGGTGGCGCAGTGCACCCCCCCCCCAGTATAATAATCATTGGTGGCAGTGACCACAAAAACAAAAACAAAACACCAATATATTACGTTTAAAGGGTTATTCCCATCTTAGACAATGGGGGCATATCGCTAGGATATGCCCCATTGTCTTATAGGTGCGGGTCCCAACCCTTGGACCTGCACCTATATCAAGAACGGAGCCCCAAAGTGAAGGAGGGCACACTGCGCATGCGCAGCCGCCCTCCATTCATTTCAATGGGGCCTGCGAAAATTTCCATCGGCTACATACAAATAAATGGGAGCAGTGGCCGCGCATGCGGGAAACCTGGGGTCCTCTAGGCGCAGCACTCTCCGCTCCGTTCTCAATATAGGTGAGGGTCCCAGTGGTGGGACCCGCACCTATCAGACAATGGGGGCATATCCTAGCGATATGCCCCCATTGTCTAAGATGGGAATACCCCTTTAAATCACCCCCTTTCCCAATTTTACATATAAAATATATTAACAATAAATAAATAAACATTTTACATATCGCCACGTCTGAAAAGTCCAAACTATTAAAATATAAAAAAATATCTCCTATGTGGTGAACACGAAACAGAAAAAAAAAAAAAAAAAATCGCACAATTTGCCATTTTTTTGTCACCTTGTCCCCCCAAAAAATAGGATAGGACTGTTCTATTATGGGGTGGACGTTCCATAAAATGCGTGGTATCAAATTATATCGAGTATCGCAATACTTTTTTATGGTATCGAAATTTTGGTATTGTGACAACCCTATGATCATCCTCATAGGCTTCAGGCTTAGAAGGCCTGAAGCCTAAGAGATAGTAAATACCCACGCAGGCGTGCGTGATGACGTCATCACAGCCGATGCATGCATGATGATATAACCACGCCCTTCTGCACTGGGACACAGCGAAGCGTATACATGTATACATATATACACACACACCCAAGAGAAGTGCCGCATATTATTAGGCCTAATGGCCAGTGTGAAAACTGCCGGATTTTAGATTTTTTTTTAAATATACTGTATATAGTGACAATGAAAATGAAAATCTGGAGAAGAAAATTGATCCTTTCAAAATGCATCCGCTTTCTCGTCCACAACAGCTCCTGTAGCTGTAATCTAGGGTGACATCACTAGCACTCCGATCTGGAGTGCAAGCTTTTTAGAATAGGAAACATACTGCCGGCCAGGGCATGTTTTCCAACTACACAGCCTGACTGCTTCCACTGACTGGAGGATCGGGACAACTATCAAGTATTCACCACTACACATCAACATTACGAACTCTTCTCTCCAAGTACAGGTGGGCATGACGGTGTCACTTTTAGATAATACTACTTATAACTTAGAGGACAGCAGATGTGGTAGAACCCCGTTTCTAGTCATTGGTATTTAAGTGCAGAGAGTAAGCACCGGAATTCTTCTTTTACAGATGACAAAGAAGCACACAAAAAGTTGTTACCTAATGGGAATTCAATAGATTACATGCAAATAAGAAGCAGAAGAATGCAGGATCTCCACAAAATGCTATATGTTACATGCAAACATTAGTGGCCATGGAAGGACAGAGAGTCCCAAGTGACAATGTGAAATGTCTGTTTTATTATTCATTCCATGCCTAGAAAAACAGTTAAATATTTAGAGGCTCTGGAAAAGAAAACGGGCAGAAAGGGACGAGGGAAATGAAACAGGCACAGGGGCTTGTGAACTGCAGTCACCTAAAAACAGAGGATGCAGCTAGCATTGCCTTTATATGCTGAAGATACAACAAAGTAACTCTTCCATGTGTCACACTATGCTGCCTCCAAAGTCGAAAGAAAAAAACATGGCTTCTCTCTGTCATTCTTATCTTCTACAAGTAAAGTTGTCATAGTGTACGGGATTCCTGAGGATAACATTCACAGGCATCCAGGGAAGTACACTTATTAAAGCCATTAAAATGAACCAACTATGCAACGTTGAAAGTATTGCTGAGATATTACACTTTCTAAGAACAGTTATCTATCAGTCTTCCCATCCAAAACTGGTTGTCTCCCATCCAAAACTGGTCCTCTCATAATGCAGCTGTCACGGTGAACAGCAGGTCCTGCTCCTAGTACCACCTTACTTTGCCGAAGTGAAGCCACAGCCAACCAAACATTTATATTAGAACAGGCGCTTATGTGGCTGTGATTGGGATGAATGGCCTTCCATGTAATAAAAGGACTGCTTCAGTTCACCAGAACAGGAGCCACTTGCATACAGAGTTTTCTGTTTCTGCTGACAGGTGCTGGTCCTAAAGCAGAGGATAATTCTCTATGATCTCTATGTGCCCTAATATAGCACATGGACAGGGGCTGTCTTCATGAGATGTCTGAGTTTTAAAAGATGTCAGTCCAACATGTCACAATGGTCACACTGCTGTTCCAGGACTCACATAATGTCCAGGTACTTATTTAAACTCCTTGAAATCAGCTAATGAATGGAGTGCCAACAATGTAATGCAAATATCTGACTTTTCAAATGTTCACTGCAAGTCCAAGAGGAAGAAAAAAAGGTCAGTATGACCACAACAAAATACACATGAACATGTGCCCTGTAGAAACCGTACTATTAAGGGAAAACAAAATAAAATAAATAGCAAAATAAATAATTAACGCATGAAATAAAAGCAGCACAGGTGGGCAGACTGCTACTCTTCCTTTAAAACCTGAATTACAACAGGAATAAAGGGTATTATCACAGAGCATTACTTAACCCCTTCAGGACACAGCCAGTTTATACTTTAAAGAGGTTATACAAGGATTTGGTAACCCCTTACCCTCCATTCGGACCTTTAAAGAAAAGATCTGCTTCTTGGCGCCAGCTCCTTCTCCTGCAGCCTTGTAATGCTCTGTTGGGCCTCCTCAATGTCAACATCCGGTTTGACATCGTTGCAGCCAATCACTGTCCACAGCGTTGTACGGCTCCCCTTACGTCATAATAAATGGTCACATGACGCAAAGGGATTCAGTCTCCACAACAGCCAGTGACTGGCTGATGTATTGTCAATCCGGATGTTGACACCGATGGAGCCCAGCAGAGCATTGCAGGCCTGCAGGATAAGAAGCCGGGAGCTGGCGCCCAAAAGCAAATAAGTCATCATTCCTTTACAGGGCAAATAAGTCATCTTTCCTTTGAAGGGTTTCTTTCACATACCCTTTAAGGACATAGCCTAAGGCCAGCTTTCACTGTGTGAAACACGCACCGTGTGGGAGCATGAATTGCCATAGAGAACTCCACTCCTTTGACCGGACTACATGATTTATAATGCTCTGTGTCTATGCCCGACCTCAGCTGTAATGACTTGTACTGACATAATGCCTTGCAGTCTGGCAAAGAAGCAGAGTTCACTATGGGAATTCATGCTCCCACAAGGAGCGTATTTCAGAGTGAACACACTCGTCTGAAATTGGCCTAATTTTGCAAATCTAAAGTGTCACTTTATGTGTTAATAACTTGTAATGCTTTTACTTATCTAACCCATTCTGAGACTGTTTTCTCATGATACATCATACTTTATGTTTGTGGTAAATTTGGGTCCATTCGTTTTACCTTTTATTTATACGTTTTACTGAGAAAATTTAGAAAAACTGAGGGGGTTATTTACTAAACTGAAATACATAATTGCAACTTACAGTTGCGCCGCTATCTGCAACTTCGCACCCGCTCAGGCCAGTTCTAAAATTGTGGGCATGGCATTTTCTACACCTGTTTTAGGCATAGAAAATGGTCAAAATGTAAGACAGCTAGGAAGCTGTCTTACATTTAGAACTGGCGCTGGATGTGCCATAACTTCATGTGCCTCTTCATAACTTCAGTGGATCCACAGCCAGCTATGTGCCTTTATTAAGACTGGTGTCTAAAATGCCAGTCTTAATAAATGTACTCCTAATTTTCTAAATTTGAATTCCTCTGCTTTTAAAACAGATAGTGATACCTCGTAAAATAGTTATTTTCACAATGTGTCTTCCTTATGTTGCATAATTTTGTAGATGTCAATTTATTTTTTAGGACGTTAGTAGGCTTAGAATTTTAGAAACAATTTTTAACAATTTCCAAAGGACCAATTCAGACCAAGTCACTTTGAGGAGCGTAGATAATAAAAACCACCCATAAATGATCCTATTTTAGAAAATGCTCCCTCAAATCATTCAAAACTGAATTTAAAAACTTTAGGTGTTTAGGTGTTAACCCTTTAGGTGTTCCATAGGAATTAAAGCAAAATAGAGGTAAAAGTAAAAAAAAGTCATTGTTTTGCAGATTTTCCATTTTAAACCATTGTTCATGTAAAACATCAAGAGTTAACAGCAAAACAAACCTCAATATTAATTACCCTGATTTTGTAGTTTACAGACACACACCATATATGGTTGTTAACTGCTATATAGGCACACAGCAGGGCTCAGAAAGTGAGGAGCGCCATATGGTTTTTGGAGACCAGATTTTGCTGAAATGGTTTTCGAGTGCCAAGTTTCATTCAAAGAGACACACTTCATTCAAAGAGACACAAAGAGACACAAAGAGGTACACTTACAGTGAAAACTCCCAAAAAGTGATGCCATTTTGGAAATGACACTCATTTTTGAATGGGTGTAGTGAGGTGTTTCATAGAATTTACAAACACTTGTCATAGAATTTGGAAACACTTGGCTGTGAAAATGAAAAATGTTTTCACAGGGGGTAACAGGAGAAAATGCACCCCATAATTTCTTACACTTTTACTCCTGAATATGACAATACACCATATGTGCCTATAAACTGCTATATGGGAGCACTGCAGGAAAGAAGTTCCATATGAATTTTGGAGGTCAGGTGCCATGTCATATTTGAAGAGTCACTGATGTATCCCTACAGTAGAAACCCCCAAAAAGTGACCACATTTTGAAAACTACACCCCTGAAGGATTTTTTCAAGGGGTGTAGTGAGCATTCTGACCCCATAGGTGTTTTACAGAAATTAATGTGCAATAGAAGGAGAAGAGAATATGTAAGCCATTTAGAATATATCAGAGTGTAAAATTACAGGGTACCTAAATAGTTAAATTATTAAACAATGGATGTGTGAAAGGCAAGGTTTTTCAGGGAGTTTTCACAGTGATAAATTGTATCCTTTCATATCCCCCTTTTAGAACACACTATTCATCTTTTTGGGTACTTCCTTTCCTTGCTTTTTGGGGACTTCACCAGGGAAATGTTACCCTGGTACAATATTGGCACCATCACTTTCAGAAGTACCCAGGCCCTCACTTTCCTACAGTACCTTTGAAAAATTAAAGCACTGATCACCAAGTATTGAAAATGAAGAAATGTTTCTGTCTAGCCTGCAGAACGAACAAGTAAACATTATACAGTGCCATGTGTACAATGTGCACTGCCAGCTTTTTGTAACACACCTTTGTTTTCCGCATGGCTCTGTACAGCTTCAGCACTTCATCTAAAAGATCAACCTCTCCCATGTTCGTGTTGTAGTCCAGGATGGTAGTGGTTGGGGGTAATGGTAGTGGTACCTCATACAGGGGCAGGGGAGCTGCTGTTCCAATGAATTGTGGTCAGTACAAGGACATCCCTCTCGTTCTTTTACTTAACCACGGACATTTTCTCATTTAGGAGAGCCTTGCTGTCACCCTTTCTGAGTGGTTGCCTGAGCAGGGATCTAGGAAAGCCTCTCTCATTTTTGTCTACTGTGCCACGAGCTACAGTACCTCTGGATCTTAGGAACTTGAGTGTTGAAGTAGTAGTTATCCACATAGAGGTGGTAACCCTGATCTAGCAGTGGGTGCACTAAGTTCCATACTAACTGCTGGGATGGGGGGGCATTAACCTATTGGTGTACCCAGAGGTACTTTCACACTCTAATTCCATACCTTGCCCTTTTGCTGGGAAGGTATTGGTAGAATTTTACCTTCCCTTTAAAAAGTATAAGGAACTAGTCTGTGCAAACACCTCAGCAAACGTGGTGCTAAAATGGACAAGAACTGCCCTAATTTTAAATAAACGGTCATATCTAGGGGCAGGCACTGTAATGTAAAAATGTTTTATATTGCTTCAAATCATGTGTAGGTCATGGCCATACGGTAGATTGGAGTCTGACACAAAATATCTGTATTCCAATATGGTCTAACTTGTGGCTTTATTACAAGGCCTTTATGCAGCACAAGTCCCCAAAACATTATCATCTCTGCTGCATTTACTTGGGTCCAACTCAGGGGTCAAGCAAATAATCAAGTTGGATGTTGGGCAATTAATTGCTGGCCATATATTTTTTTTTTCTTGAAGGGCGGCCCTCGGGTCATTGAGGTTCTAGGGTACAGAATTACGAGTCTCTACACGGCGACTCAGCTGTTTCAATGGGATTCAGGCAAAATGACTGGATTAATTATGTTATTCAAGTAGTATGGGCTTGTCACTGTACCATTCACAAAGTGTAGGGCAGTTCTGTATTGACTAGACATACCTGTCCCCACTATAACACCACCACCACCAAAGGCAAACAGTGGCTGATGCATATCACTCTCCCTGACGACTCCAACCTTCTTGGCGACCTTCATTTCTGCTCAGCATGAATCGACTTTCATCAGTGAACAGCACTGAGGCCCACTGGTCCCTCGTTCAGCGTAGATGCTCCCTGGCCCGTACAAGACAATGACGCCTGTGGTCAGGTACCCTTGCAGGTCATCTAGCACACAGACTGTCGAGGTACTGTTAAACAATTGTTAGGTGTCATCTTGCTTTCATGATGAGGAGGACTGTTTAAATACTAATTCTAATTGAACCAGGAAATTTATTGGGCGATTCATTGGGCGATCAAACACCTGTTGAGAGTTTTGCCGTTAAGCTCCTTGTTAGAGAACAACAATTTATGCAAAAAGTACTGAAACATTGAACATTTGGACATGTGTATTCAAAAGTTTAGAGAAGGTCACATTATGTTTACCTGTAAAGGTTAGAGTGCATTTTAGGTTCATCCTGAAATTTCACCCACAAGCCAAATCAAATATCCATATATATATATATATATATATATATATATATATATATATATATACAAAACCACCGATGTTGTGTCTATCAAGTGTATATGCAGAACAATACAGGAAGTAATTAACAGCTGGGGATAAGGAGGCATGAGAACAAAAAAGGGGAGGAATCAGATGTGCTACTGGATTGCAGAAATGTGGTTTTGATAGTTGAATATGCCTTTATAAAAGCACGCAGGTAAAATTTTGCAGTGTACATGAGGTAGGTAATCTTCTTAATTTCTGATTTATCAGCTCTCTTCCGTTTCTCAGATGTACCATTTGATTCTGACAAATTATAAATTATAGACACTATATGCATGGACAGGAAGTCAGTCTCTCTAATAATTCCTATGAGATGCTTAAAGAACCACTCCCATGTTTTTTTTCAGACTTGCATTTCAAATGGATATTAAACCTCCTTTACTAATACAGTTACATTCTTAGATGTTTGGTTTAAACATAAATTCACATCTTCATTTTCAATTACTGCACCATGTGACTTAGATAGGACTAAGCAGTCTGTTCCTATACTTATGTCTTCCCCAGGAAGCCAGTTTCTCTCCTTCCTGTGCAGATCCAAACTACAAGCAGAGTCTGAAGGAAGATAGTCATCTGCTGTATGTACCTCTGCCCCTCAGAAGCTCTTCATTATTCCAACTACAGCCCACACCTCATCCACAACAGTATAGAATGCTTAGAGTCACTAAGCTTTAAAGGGGTTTTTCCATTTTGGACAATGGGGGCATATCGCTATATTGAGAACGCGGCCCCAAAAGAGAAGGAGGGAGCACCGCGCATGCGCGGCAGGCCTGCATTCATTTCTATGGGGCCGACGAAAATAGCCGAGCCATGGCTCGGCTATTTCCGTCAGCTCCATAGAAATGAATGAGAGCGCACTGCGCAAGCGCGGCCCGGCTCCCATTAATTTCTGTGGAGCCAACGGAAATAGCCGAGCCAGCGCTCGCCTATTTTCGGCGGCCCCGTAGATATGAATGGAGGGCGGCCCCGCATGCGATATGCCCCCATTGTCCAAGATGGGAAAACCCCTTTAAGGACCTTTTGACATTTCATGGTCATGAGACCAGATTAAGTCCCATGGGTTACACTTAAAAAAATGAAACAATCAACAAATGCATATATCTATGTTAGCCCCTTTATATTAGGAAATTAAACATAATTTAATCAAATTAGTGTTTTGATGTTTGGAAGTCTGAAAAAAGGGGTCAAGTGATATCATAAGGTCCTGTTAGGGCGATGGGAATATAGATTGCCAGGAGGGGGATCAGTGGGTTGAAACAAAATTATGGAGGAAATTTCCACCCTCATTTCCACTCTCCACCTTAGAACAGCAGTATTCTGGGACTTGTAGGCAAGACTGCAGCAACATGGGAAAGAATTCTGAAACAGCAGCAGCCATTTTTAATGAATATAGTAGAGGGAAAAGGCAGACCAGCACAGGAAAACCAGAAAGGATACTTGTAGCAGGGATGAAGCAACAGAAATATCTGACTTGACGAATCTTCGCAGAATGTTCGTCAAATTTTTAAAAAGATTCGCTCTTAAAGGGATTCTGTCAGCACGATTTTGCATATAAAGGTAATGCCACTACTGGATTCAGCTGAGCATGTTGAATTAAAAAATGTTATTATTACAGTTCCTAGTAGTAGATTTAATGCTGAAAAAACATTTTTTATAATGTGTCAATCACTCACATAAGGGGCCCAGGGGGATGTGCCCAGCCGCGTTCGAGCCCGGGCTCGCCGAGACAGTTGAAGCCCAGGACCGCCCACCTCATTAATATTCACTTCACTGCTTCCAGCAGTGAAGCTCCGTCATCGTTGTAATCCCGCGCAGACGCAGTACGTCAAACGGTCTGCGGGCATCGGCCTCAGAGAAGGTACTGCGCATGCGCGGGATTACAACGATGCCGGAGCTTCACTGCTGGAAGCAGTGAAGTGAATATTAATGAGGTGGGCGGTCCTGGGCTCCAACTGTCTCGGCGAGCCCGGGCTTGAACGCGGCTGGGCACATCCCCTTGGGCCCCTTATGTGAGTGATTGACACATTATAAAAAACGTTTTTTCAGCATTAAATCTACTACTAGGAACTGTAATAATAACATTTTTGAATTCAACATGCTCAGCTGAATCCAGTAGTGGCATTACCTTTATATGCAAAATCGTGCTGACAGAATCCCTTTAATACGAATCTATTCGGTTGAAGCTGCGTACAAGTCATTTGTTATTCTGGTCATGTTCTGTGAACTAATAACGAACATAGCGTTGTTAAAGGTACGCTACTTAAAGGGGTCCTCTCACTTCAGCAAGTGGCATTTATCATGTAGAGAAAGTTAATACAAGCCACTTACTAATGTGATTGTGATTCTCCATGTTGCTTCCGTTACTGGCTGGATTCATTTTTCCATCACATTATACACTGCTTGTTTCCATGGTTACGACCACCCTGCAATCCATCAGCGGTGGTCGTGCTTGCACAATATAGGAAAAAGCACCAGCCTATGTGCGCTGCCATGGTCCCGGCCACCAGAGAGGCAGATGCTTTTTCCTGTAGTGTACAAGCACGACCACCATTGATGGATTGTAGGGTGGTCTGTAACCATGGAAACGAGCAGTGTATAATGTGATGGAAAAATGAACCCAGCCAGCAAAGGAAGCAATATGGAGAATCACAATACATTAGTAAGTGCCTTGTATTAACTTCCCCTACATGATAAATGCTATTTGCTGAAGTGAGACAACCCCTTTAACTGAATACGTATGTACATTAGCATACAAAGTGCGTACGAATCCTTAGCGTACTATTGTTTAGCAATTGCGTAATACACAGGCACGCACGACGCTAGGCCGCGGCGTGCACTCCTCAGAGACAGAGCAAAGTTTGGAAAATGACATCCAGGTGATCCTCAGCATTTAGCTCTGGAGAGCTTAAAGGGGTTGTCCCACGAAAAATATTCTACAGTTTTCAAACCAGCACCTGGATCTGAATACTTTTGTAATTGCATGTCATTAAAAATTTCGTACAGCTACTGAGTTATTCAGTAAAATGTATCTGTATAGCGCCACTTAATTTCTTATTTCTTTGACCTATTCACTGAGTAGGCCGCACATGCTCGGTTTCAACTTTTAACTGTCTCCTGAGCTGTGATAGGGAGAGCATGGACACGCCTCCTGAGCTGCAGCAGAAAAGACACTCCCTGAGCTGTCAGCTTGATATGAATCTAGCAGAGCAATGAATGGGGAGATCTCTGGATCCATGTGAGGTACAGGGCTGGTTCTAGCTTTGTTAGAAAGAGATTGTCATGTACTATACGATATCTGATTTTCATTTTTTACATTATTCGTGGGATAACCCCTTTAAATACATGATCCGGCTGATGGACCGGCAGGATTACGATGGCACCCGAACCAGCAGAAGAAGGAGATTAGTGCAGCAGGTGATCCGAGGCTTGCGCCATCGTTTTCGACACTGTGTGGACCCCGGGCCAGATCCAGCGGAAATGGTCCGATTTGAAGTTCAAGTGCCCAAAGCAGCTTAATGAGATCCGCGCAAACAGGGCCGCTTCTGCCATGAGGTGAGATGAGGATCTCGCCTCAGGCGGCAGTTTTCTGTATTTTTGAGGGGCCGGCATCCACACAGCAGTTAAACACTGCTGGTGGATGTTGCCTGTGTTCTGTTGCCGGTGGGCGTGTGTGGGCGGAGCCTGCAGCCCGGAAATCTGCATACGCTCCACTCACACAGTGCTGCAGAGAGATCTGTGTCTGCAGGGAAGAGAGGACTTCAGGAGCGGGACAAGGTGAGTAAGTACTGTGTTTTGTTTTGTTTTTTTTAAAAACAGAGAGGGCACAGGTGGAATGTCTACTACAAAGGGGGCACCAGAGGAGAGGGCATTAATACTAAAAAGGGGGCACAGTGGGCATTACTATTACAAAGGGGGCACAGTGGGCATTACTACTACAAAGGAGGGCACAGAGGGCATTACTATTATAAAGAGGGCACAGTGGGCATTATTACCATAAGGGGGGCACAGTGGGCATTACTACTAAAAAGGGGGACACAGAGGGCATTACTATTACAAAGGGGGACAGTGGGCATTACTACCATAATGGGGGCACAGTGGGCATTACTACTACAACAGGGCTCCAGATGGCGACCAAAATGGTCGCCAATGCGACTCATTATTTGCAAATGGCGACAAGACTTTTTAGTCTTGTCGCCATTTGCGCCTGGACCCCACCAGCATTTACCGATACTAAGCTGCGCTACTGCGCAGCCTAGTATCGGAGAACATGGTGAGCGCTGCTGTCAGCGTGCTCCATATTCCCGCAGCAGCACAGGGGAGAAGGAAGCTCTTCCTCCCCCCTGTGTTGCTGCTGTCGCTGCCACCAATCAGGGGGGAGAGGGGAGGGGCAGGGCGCACTGCACCACCAATGAGAGGGGCGGTGGAGGGCGCACTGCGCCACCAATGAAGTTAACAATGTTTAATACAACTACAGGAGGCGGGTGCCGGCTATGTGATTCTGCGCCGGCACCCGCCTCCTGTATTATAGGGAGCTCCAATATGCCGCAGTTAACCCCTCAGGTGCCGCACCTGAGGGGTTAACTACCGCTGACTGCAGCTCCCTATAATACAGGTCGGGTGCCGGCTATGTGATTCCGCGCTGGCACCCGCCTCCTGTAGTTGTATTAAACAACTTCATTGGTGGCGCAGTGCGCCCGCCCCCCCAACCCCCCAGTATAACAAGCATTGGTGGCAGTGGCCACAGGGTCCCCTCCCCCCCCCCCTTATATGGTGGCAGTGGTAGATACCGATCGGAGCCCCAGCAGTGTAATCGCGGGGCTCCGATCGGTTGCCATGGCAACCAGGACGCTACTGAAGTCCTGGCTGCCATGGTGAGCTCCCTGCTGCCCTGTGCACAAAGCCCAGGGCAGCAGGGAGCTTTTGAAGTCCTATTCACCCTAATAGATCTCTATTAGGGTGACTACAACAAGGGATAACGATCCCAGGTTCTAGCCCCTGGGGGGCTAATAGTTACTAAATAAAAAGTTTAAAAAAAAAAAACGAATGTAAAGCACATTAGTTCAAGTATAGGAGGCAGCGGTATGACATACCCGGCCTCAATAACAGGGAAACGCGGCAATTATCCCTCAGATGTGCCACCGAAGGGTTAATTGCCGCGGATTGCACGCCCTGCTATTGAGGCCGGGTATGTTATACCGCTGCCTCATATACTTGATTAAATGTGCTTCATATTCATTGGTGGCGCAGTGCACCCTTTCCCCTAAAGAGGCTAATAGTTATTAAATAAAAAGTTAAAAAAAAACAAAAAAAACCCCAATATATTAAATTTAAGGGCCCATTCACACAACCGCGTGAATGCGCCTGCAATTTTGTGGAATAGATGCTGCCGTATTCACTTCAATAGGTGTGGTGTGAACTTGCTGCGGCTCTGCAAGAAATTACAGAACATGTCCTATTCTTGTCTGCAACTGCGGACAAGAATAGACATTTTGAACGGGGAGCCCGGCCGTGTGTTCCGCAAATTGTGGAACACATGCCGGGCGGCATCCACGGTATTGCCGAGCGGATGCGCAATACTACAGCCGTCTGGATGGCCCCTTAATCACACCCTTTCCCAATTTTACATATAAAATATATTAACAATAAATAAACATTTTACATATCGCCACGGCCGAAAAGTCCAAACTATTAAAATATTTAAAAAATCTCCTATGTGGTGAACACGTAACAGAAAAAAAAAAAATCTGCACAATTCGCCATTTTTTAGTCACCTTGTCCCTCAAAAAAAATAGGATAGGACTGTTGTATTATGGGCCAGACGTTTCATTTTCTCCTCCAAGTCTTTTTTTTTATTATAATTATATGTATTTAAATTTGGCGACTAATAATTTAATTTGGCTCCTAAATTTTTCAGTTCAGGAGCCAATGGCTCCTGGGTATTTTTTTTAGTCTGGAGCACTGCTACAAAGGGGGCATAAAGGACATTACTACTACAAAGGGGGCACAGAGACAATTACTACCATAAAGGGGCACAGAGGGGATTACTACCATAAAGGGTTACAAAGGGCATTACTACTATAAAGGAGCACAAAGTCGATTACTACTATAAAGGGGCACAGAGGGCATTGCTACTATAAAGGGGCACAGAGGGCATTACTACTATAAAGGGGACACACAGGGCTTTGCTACTGTGAAGGAGGCACAATAGGCATTATTACTATGAAGAGGGCACAATGGGCATTACTACTGTGAATGGGGCACAAAGAAGGCATAACTATTATTGGGGCACAGAGTGGGCATTACTACTGTGAAGGGGCCACAGAGGGGCACAAAGAGGGTATTTCCACTGTGAAAGGGGCACAGATATGTCTGTCCATCTGTGTGTGTCCCTGTGTGTTTGTCACCATCACCATGCCCACAGTGTTCCTATGTCTTGACACAGCTGCATCAGGACATTCTGTGAGGGCAAGAAGAAGATGGAAAAGGAGGCAGCGCCGCCAGCATGAAGTCCATGGGAGAGGCACAGGGAGGCACACTAAGGACGCAGTTAACACATGTTCTACACTAGTGTTATCTGTGGTTTTACATAGGACTGCAGGTAACACTACCGCATGAGCTACACTAGTGTTATCTGTGGTTTTATGTAGGACTGCAGGTAACACTACCACATTATCAGCACTAGTGTTATCTGTGGTTTTACATAGGACTGTAGGTAACACTACCACATTATCAGCACTAGTGTTATCTATGGTTTTACACAGGACTGCAGGTAATACTACCACATTATCAGCACTAGTGTTATCTGTGATGTTACATAGGACTGCAGGTAACACTACCACATTATCAGCACTAGTGTTATCTGTGGTTTTACATAGGACTGCAGGTAACACTCCCACATGATCTACACTAGTGTTATCTGTGGTGTTACATAGGACTGCGGGTAAAACTACCACATGATCTACACTAGTGTTATCTGTGGTTTTACATAGGACTGCAGGTAACACTACCACATTATCAGCACTAGCGTTATCTGTGGTGTTACATAGGACTGCAGGTGATATCAATAATATTATCTGTACTTGTACCGCCCCAGATCTGGCGTTTGGAGTTTGGTGGCTACTTGGCTTTCATACTATTTTTTTTAATTGGAGGGGGGCGCCATTTAAATTTTTGCCTCAGGTAGCAGAAAAGCTAGAATCGGCCCTGGGCGCAGAGATATGGCAGGGCGAGTAACAACATATTTGAAAAGTAAAAACATGTTAAAAAATGAGTGTACTGTATTGTATATATACCAGTGCCAATAATGAAAACCGTATAGAACAGTGGTTCTCAACTCCAGTCCTCGGGACCCACCTGCCAGTCAGGATTTAGGAATATCCCACAGAATGAATACCTGTGGTAAGTCCTGATGGATGGACGCTAATTATATCAGCTGGTCTAAACTAAGGAAATCCTGAAAACCTGACTGGCAGGTGGGTCCCGAGGACTGGAGTTGAGAACCACTGGTATAGAAGGACAACGTGGGCGTGCGTAGTGCACTGCAGCAATTTTCTTTCATGCTAGGCCACACCTCTAACTCCACCAAAACAAGTGAAGGTATTCTCAGATACGTGCCTCTTCCCAGTAATTTGCCTTAGTCTACTTTCACATATGTGGTGGTGATCCTGCAGGCTGTTCTGCAGTATTTGTCCTGCCAATTCCCAGCTTTCTTGCCAGATAGCGGCAGGCTCAGCGCTAAATGGAAAAAAATGGATATGGCCCTCCTCTCACCCATAATATCTTTGTAGTAGTATACAGTGTAAGTATTAAAAACGGTCATCATAACAATTGCGTACGGATTTATGTTGCAGAGCAACGTCAACGACGTCACCATCAAAGTCGAGGTCGGACGGCCCCTACAGTACCATCAGCTTTTAGTAAGTGTAAACATATTTAATTTATTTTTAATCCAGGCTATGTGGGAGTGCAGCTGCAGCGATACAGTAGAGCACTAGTGGTTAGGAATGGTCCAACCCCAAACTATTCACATTTATCAACATCAGAAGTTACAACTGTTCATGAGTTGAATGTAATGCCATTATTTGATGATTTTTAACAGCTGCTGCACCACAGAGGAGCCCTTCTCACC
Organism: Rhinella marina; assembly: GCA_900303285.1. Lineage (NCBI taxonomy): Eukaryota > Metazoa > Chordata > Amphibia > Anura > Bufonidae > Rhinella > Rhinella marina. Next base: position 468,154 of record ONZH01007658.1, on the reverse strand, counting down.
CTCCTCCATCACAACAGCGAGAGGACCCCACCTGCCCCTCCAACACCACCAGCCCAACTTCCAGAAGTAGAAGGTAGGTAAAATAAAAAGTGTAATGGGTGGACCTTCTGTCTTCAAAATATAAGCTAAATTTATGTTTTATCTTTTGTAGCTCCAACCGTCAGGGAGGATTTTTCCCCAGGACCATGGGATGACCACTCAGTATGGGTGTCCAGTAAGTACAAATCCAAACTGACCATGTGTGTTGTGTGGCCTTCTCAGTGAGCAGTTCAAAGAAAAAAAAATGGTTCAATAAAGATACATGTCACTGAATAACTCGTTCCAGTAGATATACCACATATTTAATGACATGATATTGGGCTGACATGGGGCTGGCTTGAGGCTGGGGCCTGACATGGGGCTGGCATGAGGCATGGGGGCTGACATGGGGCTGGCATGAGGCATGAGGGCTGACATGGGGCTGGCATGAGGCATGGGGGCTGACATGGGGCTGGCATGAGGCTGGGGGCTGACATGAGGCATGGGGGCTGACATAGGGCTGGCATGGGGCTGACATGAGGTATGGTGGCTGACATGAGGCTGGGGGCTGACATTAGGCTGATGAAGTGGAGCTGACATATGGCTGGGGGCTATGAGGCTGCTGGGGGCTGATATGAGGCTGCTGGGGGGGCTGATAGGAGGCATATAGGGGCTGATGAGAAGCTTGGGGCTCTTATCCGAGGTCTGATTGGGGGTTATTCACATTGGGGTCTGATCTGAGGTCTTATTGGGGTCTTATTAACATTGGGGGTCTTATTAAGGCTCTTAGCTGAGGTCTGATTAACATTGGGGGTCTGACTGCTGGTCTGACCAGAGGTCTAATGAAAAATATTTTTTTTCTTTTTGTCCTCCTCTAAAACCTAGGTGCGTCTTATGGGTCGGTGCGTCTAATAGGGTGAAAAATACGGTAATTATATTACTGTTTCCACACCTACAGATATCCCGACAGAATTTGAGGTGGAGGCAGCCTTATGCCGCTTTGATACCAGGCTCCATGCTGCCTCCCGGCTTATTCGCGGCCTGCAGCTGGAGCTCCGAGAGCTGCAGGTGATGATGGCTAGACGTCGTCAAAGGCCGGCGTAACCTTTTGATTTCCTTTTTTCTTTACTTATTTATTTTTTGTTGAAAGTTGTTATTTATTTTACTAAAATTATTCTTCTAAAACCTGTGTTTTAATAGTTTTTTTTAAACCTTTAACACCTTCCTGACATAGTGTGAAGAAGACAGGGTTGTCTGTTTAGGCCGGAGCTTCAAAAAATTGTGCATAGGCCGGAGCCCGCATTAGTGTGAAGAAAACAGGGTTGTCTAACTTGTCTGTTTAGGCCGGAGCCTCCAAAAATTGTGCATAGGCCGGAGCCCACATTAGTGTGAAGAAGACAGAGTTGTCTATTTAGGCCGTAGCCTCCAGAAATTGTCCATAGGCCGGAGCCCGCATTAGTGTGAAGAAGACAGGGTTGTCTAACTTATCTGTTTAGGCCGGAGCCTCCAAAAATTGTGCATAGGCCGGAGCTCGCATTAGTGTGAGGAAGACAAGGTTGTCTGTTTAGGCCAGAGCCTCCAAAAATTGTCCAAAGGCCATTTTCCCAGATTAATGAACACAGGATGTCTTCAGGCCAAGCAATAATAAATTACGCACACTCCGGTTCCCGTATTACAGTAAGAGAAAAAGGCTTGACTTGTTTGGACAACAAGCCTGTAAACATTCTACCTTGTAAAGATAGGCAGTGAAAATTATATATGGGCTTTTCATGGGTGGCACGGCCAGTAGCAGTAGGGGACAGGGTACATCAGCACAGCAGAGAGTGAATAGTAAATACAACTAACCGCGGTGGAGGATAACAATCTCCGCTAATGTAACTTGTAACGGGAGGCGGAGGTAGACAACAGTGTAACTATTTTATTTTTTAATACCATTTTTACTTTTTAAATTTTTTTTTTTACATTTTTTTTTTTTTTGGAGGAAAGTCTTCAAAACAAATTTACGAATACTAAATAGAACTAAGAACGGTGTATACCAACAGCTGCTAGCCTGCTAAGTGCTAATGTTGAAAATGGAGGCATGGGTAAACAAGAAGTTTTGGATTTTAATAACATTTTGGGGTTTTGGTTTGGGAAGTTCTGGTTCACTCAGCCCATGACATGAGACGTTTGGCATGCAACTTTATGGGCTGGCTGACAGCAACAGTGGGAAGACACTCGGACTATTTCGGCCTACCAGGCCTGATCTAATCATCTGCTTCAGCAAGAGGAGTGTGAAAATTGGAGGTAATCCAGCCTTGATTCATTTTTATAAAGGTGCTTTTTTGGACATTGCCTGGTGACAGTTTGGTCCGTTAGGGTGTCACCACCCCCCAGCGGCGCTAAAAACCCTCTCTGACATGACACTTGAGGCTGGGCAGGAAAGAAGCCCTAATGCATAGTGGGCAAGTTCCGGCCACTGTTGTATTCTGGCTGCCCAGAAGTCCAGTGGGTCTGAGAAGAGGCTTTGCAAGCCAGACTGCAGGTAAGCCAGAAGCTGTTCGTTGAGGCGGGTGGACTGGGCTTGCTCACTTGGCTGCGGCTGTTGGGAGGCTGAAAAAAATTGTTGCATCATACTCACGAGGCTTAATTGGCTGCTGCTGGTTGTGGCAGGAGGTGGGTGACTCTGCCGGATCTCCATTTCAGAAACGCTGGCAGCAGGCTGGGGATGGCAGAAAGCTGTGGCCAGGTTAGTACATATCTTCTCCCGGTATGAAGCTCATTTCTCCTCCTTTTCTGGGGGAGGAAAACAATCCCCCATGTTGGAGTGATACCACAGGTCCAGAAGCATCGCCAGCCAGTATTCATCAGTCTGCCTTATTTTTAGGATACGCCTGTCAGTGCGTAAGCATGTGAGCATACAGCTCGAAATCCTGGCCAGTGTGCCTGAGGAGCCAGTTCTTTCCATCTCAGACTCTCTCTGAGACACTTGAGTGTCCCCGAAGGTGTCATCATCATCCTCCAGCTCCTCCAACTGTGAAATCTCCTCCTCCTGGTCTCCTCCTCCTCCCTTGCTGCTGCAAGACCAGCAGAGCGTTGCGGGACACATAAGAGTGACTCAAATGAGTGCAAAGCTTCCGTGACTTGGCCAGCACTGTGCGCAGGCCAGTGAATGTTTTGAGAAATCTCTGAACCACTAAATTTAGGACATGTGCCATACAGGGAGCATGCGTGAATTGCCCCAAGTTCAGTGCTGCCACTATATTTGTCCCGTTGTCACTCATGACCTTGCTCACTTCCAGCTGGCGGGGAGACAGCCAGCGTGCAATTTGCTGCTCGATGTGATGCAGCAAGCCCTGGCCTGTGTGGCTGTTGTTGCCAAGACAGATTAAGTCTAACACAGCGTGGCAGCGTTTAACCTGGCACATGTGATAGGAAGGAGGGGGGTCAACTCTCTGCCCTGATGCTCCTGCAGGCGGACTGCCCGTGGAGGTGGAGAAGGGAGCGGATAAGTGTTGGGTGGTCTGCAATCCTGGCTGGAAAGCGCGTGGAGGTGCCAAAAGCAATTGGCCCTGTTGCTGGGGGGGTTCCTGCCTCGCTGCCACTAAAAACATTTAGCCAGTGGGCCATAAAGGACGTGTATTGCCCCTGGCCATAAGGACTGCTCCAGGTGTCAACCGTGACATGCACGGTGCTGCAGAGAGACAGCTGCAGGGAGCGTCCTATACTGTCTGCCACTTGAGAGTAAAGGGTGGGCTTTACTAGCTTTGTTTGAAATGTAATGCCGGCTAGGGATCTGCCAGTGCGGCTGAACGCAAGCCATCAGCTCCCTAAAAGCTGTACAATCAGCTAATTGATTGATTGACTGCACGGCCAGCAACTTGGTCAGGTGAAAATTAAGTTTGCGCACTGTTGGAATTGCTGGTTGCGTAAACTTGCTTCCTGGCCACGCACTCGACGATGGACGGCTGACAAGTAAGAGGAGGTGGAGAAACGCACACGGTTGACGATGAGGTGTATGTACTAGTTACATCCCTACATTTGAGGCTTTCCCACGGCTCAATTTCTGCTTGCAGAAATTGCACGTGGCCGTGCTGATGTCCCCCGGCAGAGTGGTGAAATACTTCCACACACCTGACATTCGGCCTCTAGAGGTCACCAAACTTGTAGCCCTTGCATGCTTAGATCCTGATGCCGGCCCCACCCCGACCCCGTATCCTGATGGGGTCTCACTAGTTCCCAAGGCAGGCCTGGCCCTGGGCCTAACTCTCCTCTGCCCTCTGTTGCTGCCACTACCACCGCCCTCCACCTCGGAGATCAAATCCTCCTCACCAGCCCGATCCGCCTCCCAGGTCCTCCTGTCTAACATACAGTAAACATCAGACTCCACACCACTTTTGTCTGACTGCAATAACGGCTATTCCCCACCAACCTCCGCTTCCGGGCAGTCCAAACTCTGACTGCTCTCTAAAAAATCATCAGGGAGGCTTTCCTCCACATCTGCCGGATTGTGCAATGGGGTTCAGTGGCCTTTCATTTGAAAAAATGCAGAAGGGACACCACTAGAAGGGGGCACTGAAGGCTGAGAGGTGGCAGAAAATGACGGGCCCCAGTCTGACCCCTGGTTACATGATACTGTATCAGCAGAAGAAAACACGTCATCCGGCTGCAATTGAGATGAGTGAGCCATCCACTCCACTACCTCATCCACTTTCTCCTCTACAACAATTTTGCGCCTTGGTGGGTTAGCCTGGTGGAACAGTGGCCAACTACTACGAATTCCACTGGTAGAAGCTGCGGCTACATGTCCTTTGCCACTGCTGGCCTGTGCCACCTTCTCCTTCTTTTTTTTCGAGCTCGAGGTCTGGCTGGAAGTGGAACCCTTTTGCTTTTCCATGCCAGACATTTTCACTTGACTGTGGCCCTGCAGGTCTTTGTCTCTCTCCCTGCCTGATTAATATTACTAGCCCTGCACTGGCCCTGATATGTGTATTATTATGGATGCCCAGAACAACACCACAATTTCCATAAAACAGTTTTCTGTCTTTCACAACTTCACAGTGCTTCTGCTCGTCTCAGCAGTCGCAGCACAACTAATGCGTCACTGGCTTACCGAGCCTATGGGCCAATCAGAGCAGGCCCTTCCCACTAGGTCAGGTGACTGGGTTCTTCCCGGGCTTTTTGCCGCTCTCACCGCGAACATTTCCGCACAAAAAACGAACATACAGTAAAAGTTTGCTAATTAACTGAATTTGTACGCATCAGCGTATAAATTAACTGATACGTGGCATTAGCGTACAATTCATTGGACAATTACGTAGCGTTTAAGAACATTTAAGATTCGAATGGAGCGAATCTGAAAAGATCCGTATTCACTTCGAAGTAGAAAATTGCGAAGATTTGTATCGAATCTACAAAGCGGCGAATAGATTTGCTCATCTCTATTTAGGAGCTATGTTTGAGACTTTGATTTTTTGCATGCCACAGACAGGAGGAGGAAGTTGGAAGCACCAGGGACCCAGGTAGCGTAAAAACAGCATTTGCATGTAATTGGTGGAGGTTTTATGGTTTCAAGCCGCTCTGGCCCCACCGTCACCGCTTTTTGCTCCGCTAGAAAACCCCTTTAAGATGCTGTATGATTGGCATGTCACTCATGTGGTATTACAGAAGGACAAAAATTAGGTGATAAATCCATACTATTCACCTCATGTAGATTACAAACAAAGCAAACGATAACAATTGTTCCCAAAGTGCTTCTTTAAGTAAGCTTAATATTCACAAATTTAAGGCAAAGTTTATCATAATAAAGTAAATTTACTTGAACTGTGTGACTTTTGCTTAAAATATTATTCCGTGTTTGAATAACATATAGTGATGTAGTTAGCTAATGTGTAGACAATCACATAAGGGGTTAAAAACATATACATAACCCTACAATTATAGCATAACCCACCTTCCCCCTCTCTTAAGCAGCCACACAGTCCTAAGTGGGCCTCTTGTAGGTCAAAGAAGTTTTGGCTCCTGAAACCCCCCGACTTCATAAATCTGCATCCCACAGCATCATGTCAGATCTAGAAGAGAAAATTGCATTTAGTCAGATCCCCAAAGACTAAGGCATAACACACACAACCCAAACAGTAACATAGAGCATAGTGGTGTATCTATACTGTGCACGTGGTGCTAGTGTGACCATGTCTCTGCCTGCATTTTTCTTTGTAAGCACATATAAGACCACAGAAACACACCTTCATTTCTAAGGAGAAATGTAAAACGATATAAAAATCTATCAACATCTCACTTGGCAGAGCTCCCAGAAAGTTAATGTAGCAACTATGGTCAGGATTTACCTTGATTTATAAGGAATGTCAGGACAGTCTTATATCTGTCACTGGACTGCATTATAAATTCTTAAGAGGACATCGGACAATGTAGAGGCTCTACACAACGCACAGTGATCTTCTGAGGACTATGAGATCAGACAAGTGAATTTCCAAATAAACAATGCTAGCTTACAGCGACTGCTCAGATTTTATTAGGCTACTTTCACACTAGCAGCATGGGGGTCCGGCAGGCTGTCCCGGCAGGTGAACAGCCTGCAGGATCCGTGCTGCCACTAGTGCACGTGTGCGGGCGGAACTACGCTCCGGCCCCATTCACTATAATGGGGTTGGGCCGGAGTTCCGGCCGCAGCATGGCAAACATGCCGAGAGGCTGCCTGACTGAAACTACACAGGAAGTAGCACAGGAACTAAGCAGCATGGTCAACTGTACAGTGGAAGGAGCTTATTACTACAGTGCTTCTTTCACTGAAGTCAATGGGAACAGGGCTGCAGTGACAAGCACTGTCAACTACACAGTAGACAGAGCTGTGTAGTTCCAACACTGGAGCTACACCCAAATAGCTGATCAACAGGAGTGCAGGGTGTCAGAAACCCACTGATCAGCTAATGATGGCCTTTTCTATGGAAGCAAAGGCTGATCAACTCCTTCCAGTCTTTGTCAACTTATGAACAGATGGGGTTACGTATGCTGCTGCAGCCAATGACTGGTCTCATCAGTTACTTACCCCAAGCTGCACATGAAGCAGGAGTAATGTGCCCTTTGGGGACAGCACACCACTGAGGCCAGTCATTGGGTGCAGTGACACACATAACCCCGTCTGTACATAAGTTGACAGGCAGGGACCGGAAGTCCAATGAAAAAAGCATGGAAGTAATGAAGCAGCATGAGCAGTTAAGTATGAATGTCTTCACAGCTACCATTGGCTGAGGGAGGTTTAAAAAAGAAAAAAGAAATTAAAAATTATGGACAACTGTGAGTAAAAAAAACTGTATAATTTTAGCACATACCAGGCCTTTAAAAGGTCATCAACCACCTCAATTAGTTTCAATACTCTTATCTTTTAAAGGACTTTAAGAAACATTCCAACAGAGAATATATAGTCCCCTCTCAGCGCTCAAAACAGCCTCCTCTCCTCTGTTTTAAGAGTCACAATTTGGCAATGTGTCTATGGCAGAAGCCCTTCATCACAGAAGAGCAAGAAGATCCACCCGACCGCCTCATCACTCATTACTAAGTAGTAGCCTGAACATATTAAGGCTATTGCTTAGTTATCAGCACTGCTTAGGCATTATTCATTTTAACTCCCTAATGAATAATTACAATGGAAACTCCAGTTGACCTTAAAGTGACTGACCACTGTTTAAAAGCATACACTTTTTGTTTCCAACTTTCTGTGTCAGTTTATTTGTAATGTATTTTTATGGCAGTCAAGGCTCTATTTTTCATGAAAAAGCCACAAATCTCACAGACTCAAAAGATAAAATCCTGTCTGCTACAGCTATGACTAGAATGAGTTTTGGAATTTGCAGTATACTATGTTATCATCGGGTTCAATGTATCAACAGTATACAGTAAGATCCATCTAGTGGTTGCTGTGAGCAAACAGAATTTTGTATTTGTCTATGCAGCAAATTTGTTTCTCTGCATCAGAAAAACTTTACAAGGGTTTTCTAGGCTAATGATATTGATAACCTACAATTCTCATCAATATCAGATTAGCGTCCGATACTAGACACCCCCAATGATTAGCTGTTACCTGCAGCCGCCAGCAATAGAACTTTGGAATGGAGCTGGATCTGTACAAAGTGTAGAGGTTGCGGAGGGTTACGTTAACACAGCTACCAAGCAAGTAAATGGTCATCCCTGAATAACATTTTATTTATACCATAATTTACAGTGATCTCCAAGTAGATTATCAGGACTGAAACACATAGTGCATAGTGCCACAGCAGTCTTCAGACTACAAACTATCATATCAGGATCACACAGTGGTGAAGAACATTATATATATGCAACGGACCAGCCGCAGGGCTCGTGAGATATGATGGTTATGGTGTCACAGGTGTGGTGTTGCTGATGGTTACTCACGGTTTGGTGACTCCCTGGGCCGGCGTGCAGTGGATGGAGGGGGGACACTACTTCCCTCGGGGCACACTATATACTCAGGACCTTCGCCGGATGGTGAGGCGAGGTGCCCTTGATGTTAACTTTTATAGTGTCGGTCGGCTGGGTCCTGGATATTCGTGACGCCAGTGTCTTAGGTAGACACAAACCATAAGAAATGATGGAGAAGTAGGTTTGATACAAAACGGTAACTTTACTTCTTCGTCTTGTTAGGTATGAATAAAACAGTTCCAGTACTGATGGTACAGAATAGGCATTAGTTTCAAGGCAAGATATCTTTCAATTGGTAACTGTGGATATTATATCTGTAGTATATTGACCTCCTCTTTAGCAGTCCACCTGTTCTAGGTTCAGCATTGGATGATTATAGTTCTAGTACACTACTGCAATTCCTTAGGGCGGGCCCCTGCATGACAGACATCATAACTGCTGTTTCCTTTCTGACTAAGGTGCATATAGTCACTATATAAGTTGCAGTCCTCACTTCCTGGAGGGTATAAAGTGGGCGCTAATACAACTGGTTGCGCTTACAGTCGTTTGATTGTGTGCTGATGCTGGAAGCTATCTTAGTTACACACTTGTGCCAGTGAAGTCCATTAAGCATAAGTATTAGCTTTTACCTAGGCTAGTCTTCTAAATCCAATTTTGCTGCTTGCGTAGGGGCTTGGATGTGGTAAATGCCATCAAGGGTACTGACTTGGCCAAGGTCAGGTACATATGGCAGCCCTCAGGATGGTACTTGCACTCTTCCTCCTGCACACGGCTTAGGTTACCTCTCAACTGCCTGAGTTACATTCTCTGGTCTACTCTCCAACTCCAACTTTTCACTAACTTCTCACTTCCTGGTTACAGTGGATATATATATATGTAGTGGTACTACAGCACCATCTAGTGGTGGAACTATGAAATGTGGCCTGCATATAAGAAAGGCTACTATAAATGACATGGCTGACAGGAATGACATGGCTATATAAAATACAGTTTGTAGTGTCCCTTCCACACACATAATACAATTATGTGGGACACTGCATACCCCACTTCTTTAAATTAAGCCGACCTCGGCTTATCCTTGACACGTAGAGGCATCTCCTGAAAAAGGGTAGAAAAAGTGCACCGTACACATATACACTTAAATTACATTTGTTCATCTCTCAGCATTATAAAATGACTTCACCCTATAAAACAGAGAATAAAATATACATTATTAAATAGTAGCATAAATATCAATATATTAGCAATATACATATTCTTTACATTCTTGAGACTCATGACACAAATGGTGACAAGGGGCGTCGTGACTTCTTTACTTGACGGTGACAAGATTGGGCGATGTCATCAGAGAATGGGGGAAAAAAACATAGTCCAAGTCAAAAGTCCTTCAAGACGAGGTGAACTAGCTTGGTGGTTATAGAAACAGTCACAGAAAATGTCCTTCTGGGTACATAATTTGAACGTTGCATAAACATGGTCATAGTCCCTTTAAATAACCTGAAAAGGGGTTAAAAAGGGGATAAAATGGCGCAAACAAGGGCACAACTGGGATATATACAGTATATGGCTCCTTACATCACTGGAGTCCAGCAGGTAATCCTGATTAATATTAAGTCAGAAGGGCCACAGGCTCAGGAGTGGACTAATAAAAACTGCCACTGTGCCCAAACAAAACAAGAAAAACGCACAACCGAGGGCAGAGTCTCTGTGGTACTGAAATATAATGATCCATGTGGCTGGTCAGCCGACTTACAGTTTTTTTTCTTTCAGTCCTTCAAGGATAAGGATCCTCTTCTGATGGGACGTCTGTTGTGATTGGGCTCCCGGATTCCCACTCATCTGTGCAGCACTCAGACAATTCCTCCACAGGTCATACACGCCTGGCAGGTGAGGGAGTAGACGCAGGAGTTGCATGCTGACAAGACTCCACTAGCAATTCCTGCTGCTTTACATAAGTGGGTACAGCCAACATTGTGGAATCGGACCTGGTCGAATCAGACTGGGGCGTTATCCCGAGCATCTCCCAGAGCTCTTTTGGGTCCACTAAAGACTGAGTCACAGAGTAATTGCACTCTGCCATTTGGGGATTACCACGAGGTCTGGAACGTCCGCAATCTGCAATAGCTAACGTCACTTCGGTGCCGCCCCCCAGGTTCTCCCGGCGTTAGAGATCTAGACACGCCTTCTGGGGCCATACCTTAATCAGCATGAACAGTCACTATCAATCTAGTTTCAATAGGTGGAGCTTCACAAAAATGGCGCGAAAAAGGCGCAGTTACAGTTCTCTCAATTAAAAACTATGCAATAGGCCCAACATAACAGAAACTGGGCAAAGTCCATAGGGGTTTAAACAAAAATAGACCCCATACAGTCACTAAAACATCATTTCACATTAAAGCGGCTTTTCAGCCTACTTACAGGGATTTCTTTTTTGGCTGGGTTGCTTGTCGAGGGTATTCCCAGTATTTGTAATCCAAACATCAGATGACGTTACTGCTGTGTCTTGAAAGGTAGATGACGAAGCATTTGCACTTTGGTTATGTAAAAATTCAGCCCATATGGTAGATGGTTCCGTACACCAATATGAACGGCGTTGAGCAATTTGATGAAGATGAGCGGTATTAAGTTAATCAATAAGGTTGAGATGTTCCTCCACTTTGCGGGGATCTCACACATTTTTCTCAGAGGGGTTTCTTTCGGAACTTCTTCCATATCCTCGGGTTCGGTTTCCGAACACAGGGTCCACAAATCAAATGGCCCAGGTATAACTTGTTCAGCGGCAGCAGACTTCAGTAACTCACACAAATGGGGACTGCCATAATATTTGGGTTCAGCTTCAGGCCTTGGTCTCGAGCATCTCTGCTTACGAAGCGTTCCTCCAGGGTATCTCTCTTTTCCTCCTGGGCAAACATTCTGACTTTCTTTAGGAGGTTCAGTTGCTGGTCTTCCTGCTCTTATATTGTGGCCTCTACTCCGGGCTCGCAGGGAACGGTCCTCCATCTTGCTTCTCTGAAGGTCTAGCAGATTCCCTCTTCTGATTAGCCCGCCCCCTAGGTTCTTTTGCATAAAGGGGATGGTGCAAACATTTGCAGACATAGTGTAAGTCTGTGATGGCGCAGCAAACAATATTTTCCCGCTTCTTGGTGGGTGTTGACTTAGTCTTGCCGCCGTTTTCAGGGCGTTGGCACAAAGAAGAACAACAAGGTGCCTAGGTAGCCATCTTGAATGCACACAACAGTCCATGCAATATCACTGTAAATCCACAGGTACTTCTTTAGGCTGCTAATAAACTTGACACAGTCCTTTCAAATTGTAGTGGGGCTTATTCACCTACTATTCGCATCCTGTGCGTGACGCCAATTCAAATGCAACGGACCAGCCGCAGGGCTCGTGAGATATGATGGTTATTGTGTCACAGGTGTGGTGTTGCTGATGGTTACTCACGGTTTGGTGACTCCCTGGGCCGGCGTGCAGTGGATGGAGGGGGGACACTACTTCCCTCGGGGCACACTATATACTCAGGACCTTCGCCGGATGGTGAGGCGAGGTGCCCTTGATGTTAACTTTTATAGTGTCGGTCGGCTGGGTCCTGGATATTCGTGACGCCAGTGTCTTAGGTAGACACAAACCATAAGAAATGATGGAGAAGGAGATTTGATACAAAACGGTAACTTTACTTCTTCATCTTGTCAGGTATGCATACAAACAGTTCCAGTACTAATGGTACAGAATAGGCATAAGTTTCAAGGCAAGATATCTTTCAATTGGTAACTCTGGAGATTATATCTGTAGTATATTGACCTCTTTAGCAGTCCACCTATTCTAGGTTCAGCATTGGGTGATTATAGTTCTAGTACACTATTGCAATTCCCCAGGGCGGCCCCTGCACGACAGACATCATAACTGATATTTCCTTTCTGACTAAGGTGCATATAGTCAGTATATAAGTTGCAGTCCTCACTTACCGGAGGGTATAAAGTGGGCGCCAATACAACTGGTTGCGCTTAGAGTCGTTTGAATGTGTGCTGATGCTGGAAGCTATCTTAGTTACACACTTGTGCCAGCGAAGTCCATTAAGCATAAGCATTAGCTTTTACCTAGGCTGGTCTTCTAAATCCAATTCTGCTGCTTGCGTAGGGGCTTGGATGTGGTAAATGCCATCAAGGGTACTGACTTGGCCAAGGTCAGGTCCATATGGCAGCCCTCAGGATGGTACTTGCACTCTTCCTCCTGCACACGGCTTAGGTTACCTCTCAACTGCCTGAGTTACATTCTCTGGTCTACTCTCCAACTCCAACTTTTCACTAACTTCTCACTTCCTGGTTACAGTGGATATATATATATATGTAGTGGTACTACAGCACCATCTAGAGGTGGAGCTATGAAATGCGGCCTGCATATAAGAAAGGCTACTATAAATGACATGGCTGACAGGAATGACATGGCTATATAAAATACAGTTTGTAGTGTCCTTTCCACACACATAATACAATTATGTGGGACACTGCATATATATATATATATATATATATATATATATACAGGGTGAGCCATTTATATGGATACACCTAAATAAAATGGGAATGGTTGGTGATATTAACTTCCTGTTTGTGGCACATTAGTATATGGGAGGGGGGAAACTTTTCAAGATGGGTGGTGACCATGGCGGCCATTTTGAAGTCGACCATTTTGGATCTAACTTTAGTTTTTTCAATGGGAAGAGGGTCATGTGACACATCAAACTCATTGAGAATTTCACAAGAAAAACAATGGTGTGCTTGGTTTTAACACAACTTTATTCTTTCATGAGTTATTTACAAGTTTCTGACCACTTATAAAATGTGTTCAAAGTGCTGCCCATTGTGTTGGATTGTCAATGCAACCCTCTTCTCCCACTCTTCTCACACTGATAGCAACACCACAGAAGAAATGCTAGCACAGGCTTCCAGTATCTGTAGTTTCAGGTGCTGCACATCTCGTATTTTTACAGCATAGACAATTACCTTCAGATGACCCCAAAGATAAAAGTCTAAGGGGGTCAGAGTTGAATGGGGGCCATTCAACTGCTACATGATGATGTGTTTCCCTCTTTATGCACTGAAGCTGACACGCTCCCTGAGTTTTTCCAGCAAGATGGTGCACTACCACATTATGGGTGTCAGGTCTGAGCATTCCTAGATGAACAGTTTCCTGGAAAGCGGATTGGTCGTCATGGGCCAGTTGAATGGCCCCCAAGGTCTCCCGATCTGACCCCCTTAGACTTTTATCTTTGGGGTCATCGGAAGGCAATTGTCTATGCTGTGAAGATACGAGATATGCAGCACCTGAAACTATGGATACTGGAAGCCTGTGCTAGCATTTCTTCTGCAGTGTTGCTATCAGTGTGTGAAGAGTGGGAGAAGAGGGTTGCATTGACAATCCAACACAATGGGCAGCACTTTGAACACATTTTATAAGTGGTCAGAAACTTCTAAATAACTCATGAAAGAATAAAGTTACATGAAAATCAAGCACACCATTGTTTTTCTTGTAAAATTCTCAATAAGTTTGATGTGTCACCTGACCCTCTTCCCATTGACAAAACTAAAGTTGGATCCAAAATGTCCGACTTCAAAATGGCCGCCATGGTCACCGCCCATCTTGAAAAGTTCCCCCCTCCCATATACTAATGTGCCACAAACAGGAAGTTAATATCACCAACTATTCCCATTTTATTTAGGTGTATCCATATAAATGGCCCACCCTGTATATATACACACACACACTGGGGGTCATTTCCAAACATTTTTACTCAGTTTTTGGAGAAAAAATAGTTGCAAGACTCCTTTTTGCAACGTTATTTTAACTCCAACATGAGAAAATTTTGCCACACGGGCACTGTGCTAGCCACTTGTGAGTAGCGGGGGCCATGCTGAGACATCAGCCCTGGCAAATTTACAAACATTTATGCCTGAAAACAGGTGAAAATGTTGGTGTAAATCTACTCCAGTAAGGTAGTACTGCATGCCTTATCAAATTAGGCAAATCCCACAGCAGCAAAGAAGCCTGTCTTTGTAAATTACCTCTACTGTTTCTTTATAATGTACAGTATAGTTATCTTCTGACTGTAAATTAAAGGGATGGTCCACTGATTTACTGATTGCTCATCCTCGTTAGGTCATCAATATCTGTTCCGCGGGGGTCTGTTGACCAGCTGTTTTGCAGTAGCTCTCGCACTGTACTACACAGCCGTACTCGTTGGGTAGTGAATGGAGATGGTTACTGCAGTGCTGCTCCCATTCACTTCAATGGGAGCGTCACTGCAGCAACCAGCCTGAACCACTACACAATGGATGAGGCTGTGTAGTTCAGGCACCAGCACTACTGAAGAAGGGCGGGGAGCAGAGAGTTGGACCCTGATGATATTGGTGGCCTATACTGAGGATAGACCGTCTATATAAGGAATGGACAACCCCTTTAAGTGCCCAAAAGGCCATGTTTTAACTTTAATCCTTTTTTTATGTTTATTATACATTTTAACAATTCCAGTTTGAAGTCTTTCACCTTTACTATTGTAGTATACTTGTGTTTACATTCCATCCCAAGCTACATGTGAATGATCAAGATCAGATGGTGACTGGTATGACTGGGTATTGTCTGAATTTCATTTATGCTGCAGGCACCTCAAAGTACAATGCTTATTAAAAGGATAGGAACAGACAGAGCACGATTTCTATCAGTACATACAATAACCAGTGTGCATGGGCTGGGTTTCAATGCAACGTTGACGGCTTCTATGCAGATTGCCATCACAGGTTTAGCATTTCATTCCAGAATGACAGCTGACACCCCCTTTTTATCATAAGTTAACTCTCTTGTCTCAAAAGCGTAAGACTTTGTGGGTTGGCAGTGAAGTAGTTACTGTCTGTAACATAAAGCAGTGCAGGAGGAGTGATATCACTGCAGAAGCATGCAAAAACACAACTCCATTTCCCTCAATTAGCATAGCGGTTTAGCTACACATATTTCCAGAAAGCGTCTAATCAATTTTTGGCTGGGAGAGAAGAATCAGACGCCAGTTGCTCTGAGTTCCAACATGCTAATCAGGACTCATGGGGAATGAAGACTGACGTGAGGGGTTGAGGGAGGGGTGAGTGTGTGCAGAACGAAAAATACATAATGTATATTTATTACATATCCACTCTCACAGCAGCCCAATGGACAGTGTACTCTGTTGCGTCAAGGAGGCACTGTGGACAGAAACCACTCATCACTTTTGTATATCGTTCAACATGGGGTCACCTTATGTGTACAGAATTTCAAAGAGTCACACATTAAGTCATTTAAAAGGAACCATTCACATCAATGAATGGCTTTAACTAATGCAGCTTTCCAACTTGCTTATGCCTTATGAATATGAGTTGGCACATCTCAATCTACTTATAAGGAAAGGAAGTATTAATATGCCCTCCCACTTGTCTCATGTGGCACAGACATACATGCTTAGGCACAGGTGTCTTGCTTAATATGTTATAGGCAGAAAAAAATGGGTTACTTGGAGGAACAAAACATCTGTCGTGACAACTATGCAAAAAACCCCAAGGATCACGCGAGCAATGCGCTCCTTGCCACTTCATGCACATGGACAGCCATTAAAGTCAATGGCCACATGTGCGAGAGAAAGCGGCCCAGAGCTTTCCTATCAGCCATGTGAGGCTGTAGATAACCCAGCAGGTAGTTTGACCACTTGATTGCAGTTGCACAGTGAATTAGTGTTAGGGTTTATGCACAAACTTATTTTTGGGCTGCATCCAATCCACATTTTTTGCGGGTTAAAAGAGACCTATTCACTTAATTGAGGCCGTAAAAGATGCGGACAGCTTTCCGTGAGCCGTCCGCACAATTCTATTAGGTGCCAGATGTCCCATTCAGCAAAATGCGAAATGCACACAGCTGGTATCCTATTTTGCAGATCTGCAATTTGTGGACCACAAAACAGCCAACGGTCTAGTGCAGGCTCAACCTGCAGCCCTCGAGCTGCTGCAAAAACTCCCATCATTCCTGGACAGCCTACAGCTATCAGCCTACAAAAGGGCATGGTGGGAGTTGTAGTTTTACAACAGCTGGAGGGCCGCAGGTTGAGCATTCCTGGTCTAGTGCATGAGGCCTTAAAGTAGTACTAATCCTACAGTCAGCGGCTCACAACAGCAAAGCTTATAAAAAGAGCGGTTATTATCACACATGTGAATGGAGATTTTTCTGAAGGTTTCCAGGACTGGAGACACATGAAATAACGCAGGCATCATGGAAGCAGCACACATTTCCCTGGGCTTCTTGTCAATAATGATATCGTAGAACATGACGCTCAACCTATGACCCTCTGAAAAGGCTGATAACAGGGAGAGATTGCATACAACGGCATAGCTAATGTAGGTAAGAAATATCTTCTAGAAATTAACAGCAGTTTGTAATGAAGTGAGGAACAGACATTAAAGACGACCTATTGGCTCTCCTGGCAAGTCCCCAATAACAATTCTGCATCATCTTCTCTTAGAACTCTGCATTTTGAATGTATGAATAAACTGACAACCATGGAGCATGTCCCTAAATACTGTCCAATCTGTTCTAGGGGACAACCATACAACAAGGAAAATGGTAACGCCCATACATTTTAAGAAGAATAAAAGAGAAATGGCTTGATGCAGATCTGCAAGAATAGCTGCTCCAGTTTTGCTATCTCGTGGGGAATGCAAGTATTAAGTAAAATATGTCAAGGTGATAGATCAACTTTATAGGAGTTATTTCCTCTGAGGTCCCATTGAACTACAACACACAACATGCCAAATCAGTTGTCAGGAGTTATAGTTTACAAGCAGATGGAGAGCCACAGATTGCAGGCCACAGTTCTAAACTTTATGAAAAAGAGGGGGGGTACAAATTTAACTGGATAAAAATACAGTTGGGCGGGAGGATAAACCCAACTACTAAGAAGTTTCTGGGATCAAACAGATTATGTGGCTTTACAGCTGGCAGTGAACGAGCAGGCTATTCAGGCCAAGTGTGAATTATCTATCAAATTCTTAAATTCCATGTTCAGGATGTCAGTTCCCTACAAAGGAAAAAATAATCTGATAAGTAAGCACATGGCCGCTCTTTCTATAGGGGATCTAGATTGCCTAGCTGCAGCAAGACAAGCGATAACTCCTTACTTGTATGGTCCTCGCTGTCTGTTGTCACGGTAACTCTCACTAAGGATGCTGCGTGGGAGGATGTGAATGCTGCCGTCAGTGGCTCAAAGCAGACAAACAAACCCTGATGACCCCTCAGGCGTGATTGTGGGGAGTGAAGCACTCCACCTGACACCCCGGCCCCTATGTAATTCAGGTCACCCACAGGCCTTCATATGTTTAGGCATTAGGTCTGCATCACATAAAGCGCAATGAGAAGCTAAGGACTAAGAAGAGCTGTAAGTGTTTCATTTCCATGAACGTGATGCTAATGAGGGATCTGTTGACGATCAATATCAAACTATCATATCAAAGCAATCCCCAAATGTTCCAGTGTTAGTTTCTAAGGCCAGAAAAAGTGTCTGTGGTTCTGCAGTCTCAGAGGTGCCCACCTTAATACACAGTAATTGCTCTAGTCTTCCTCTAAAAGTTTATGGCAGGTTCGAGGACAGAGGATGTGGCTATAATCATTGCAAGCCTGACTCAATGGTTTTATTCTCTGTGCAATTAAAGAAAAAAAAATAGTCATTAGCTGCTCGTTGGAAGTAAGCACTCGGCTGTTAACCCAATATTCTTCAACTCAGACTGCAATGATTAAGACCAAGATAACAGTACAGTAACACATTTTTGAAAATCTAATTATCACCCATGTTACAGACATAACAGGACCTCAGTGGCTCTAATGTGTCTAATGTACTACTGTTGGGTATGATGATCAAAATTAGGTATAGTGGAAAAGCAATGGGTCTAAGATTGTGGTACAAGTGAATATAAGCTTATGAGCCACCACTGCTCAAACCATATTGACAGATGAGATGACTGGGTGATCAGGTTAAATGCTGCCCATTGAAGTCTATGGACAGGGCAGTCAGGAGATGGAGTGAGAGAGACACATAGACTGCTTATTCCAGTAAGGGCAATTTCACACAAGAGTATTCAGGGCGAGAAATATGCTCTGTGTGACAGCAGGATTTCCCAGCTCCTGTGATAAACTCCCATCATTATAATGATTTATAATGCTGTGTGTCCCTGTTTAATGGCGGCTGTATTGACTTGTACTGACATCATTATGTGAGTACAATTCAGTACAGTACAGCCCGAGTAGGGCAGGGACACATAGCATTATAAATCATTATAATGCTGGAAGTTCATATCACAACAGCAATGTTCAATCTGGGAAACAGTGCTGTCACACAGAGTGTGAAATTGCTGTGTTTTACTGCCTCATCTCGGTGCTAGATTCATAGCTGCACTGCTCAGTACTGCTTTATAATGTATTTTATGGTGCTGCATCCTTTGAGGCTGTGCTACAGAATAATCTTTTTTCGGTGTGCTGTGTATGGGATACATTATAGCAGCTTGTCTCTAACCAATAAGTTAGGGACAGCTAGCAATTAGAGATGGAGCCTCCAAATAGTGAAAAAGTGTTGAAAAAAAGCACAATATGTTATATTGTATTGCCAGATCTAGTTCCACTCCTCATCTACACACACACCTGCTTATTCTGAAAAGTCACCTGAACTAACACATATGCTTTAAAGTTTATGTTGGAATATAAAATACACTACATACATTTTTGTTAGTGGCAGATTTCATGGGTCAGTGACATTTTTTTTATGTAGAATGCTCTAGGTATGCACCAATTTAAAAAATGAGACACTAAGACGCTGCTGTACTGGATTCACAGCTCCAATGCACTATAATATCATATGATGCAGATTCTAGTAGGTTTTCTATCTTATCCCAGTGCTAGATTTACAGTTACACTGTTCAGTACAGCTGTATAATTTACTTACTTTTTACTCCACTCTGCTGCTTATGAGACTGTACTATACAGATATAGGAGAGCAGGTTGCTCTCTTTTCTAGGTGAGCTACAGTACAGACCAAAAGTTTGGAAACACCTTCTCATTCAAAGAGTTTTCTGTATTTTCATGACTATGAAAATTGTAGATTCACACTGCAGGCATCAAAACTATGAATTAACACATGTGGAATTATATACTTAACAAAAAAGTGTGAAACAACTGAAAATATGTCTTATATTCTAGGTTCTTTAAAGTAGCCACATTTTGCTTTGATTACTGCTTTGCACACTCTTGGCATTTTCTTGATGAGCTTCAAGAGGTAGTCACCTGAAATGGTTTTTACTTCACAGGTGTGCCCTGTCAGGTTTAATAAGTGGGATTTCTTGCCTTATAAATGGGGTTGGGACCATGAGTTGTGTTGGGCAGAAGTTAGGTGGATACACAGCTGAATAGACTGTTAGAATTTGTATATTGGCAAGAAAAAAGCAGCTAAGTAAAGAAAACCGAGTGGCCATAATTACTTTAAGAAATGAAGGCCAGTCAGTCGAAAAATTGGGAAAACTTTGAAAGTGTCCCCAAGTGCAGTCGCAAAAACCATCAAGCGCTACAAAGAAACTGGCTCACATAAGGACCGCCCCAGGAAAGGAAGACCAAGAGTCACCTCTGCTGCGGAGGATAAGTTCATCCGAGTCACAAGCCTCAGAAATCGCAGGTTAACAGCAGCTCAGATTAGAGACCAGGTCAATGCCACACAGAGTTCTAGCAGCAGACACATCTCTACAACAACTGTTAAGAGGAGACTGTGTGCAGCAGGCCTTCATGGTAAAATAGCTGCTAGGAAACCACTGCTAAGGACAGGCAACAAGCAGAAGAGACTTGTTTGGGCTAAAGAACACAAGGAATGGACATTAGACCAGTGGAAATCTGTGCTTTGGTCTGATGAGTCCAAATTTGAGATCTTTGGTTCCAACCACCGTGTCTTTGTGCGACGCAGATAAGGTGAACGGATGGACTCTACATACCTGGTTCCCACCGTGAAGCATGGAGGAGGAGGTGTGATGGTGTGGGGGTGCTTTGCTGGTGACACTGTTGGGGATTTATTCAAAATTGAAGGCATATTGAACCAGCATGGCTACCACAGCATCTTGCAGCGGCATGCTATTCCATCTGGTTTGCGTTTAGTTGGACCATCATTTATTTATTAACAGGACAATGACCCCAAACACACCTCCAGGCTATTTGACCAAGAAGGAGAGTGATGGGGTGCTACGCCAGATGACCTGGCCTCTACAGTCACCAGACCTGAACCCAATCGAGATGGTTTGTGGTGAGCTGGACAGCAGAGTGAAGGCAAAAGGGCCAACAAGTGCTAAGCATCTCTGGGACCTCCTTCAAGACTATTGGAATACCATTTCAGGTGACTACCTCTTGAAGCTCATCAAGAGAATCCCAAGAGTGTGCAAAGCAGTAATCATAGCAAAAGGTGGTTACTTTGAAGAACCTAGAATATAAGACATATTTTCAGTTGTTTCACACTTTTTTGTTAAGTATATAATTCCACATGTGTTAATTCATAGTTTTGATGCCTTCAGTGTGAATCTACAATTTTCATAGTCATGAAAATACAGAAAACTCTTTGAATGAGAAGGTGTGTCCAAACTTTTGGTCTGTACTGTATGTATGGGAGACATCATACCAGCTAGTTCCCACTATCTCAGAGAACACTAACAAGTAGCGAATATTCACCCACAGCAGTTGGATTGCTGTAAAAACCACATCTGTAAACACCACACGTTTTTGCTATTTCTCATGTACTTATTCTGAAAAGTCACCTGAAATGAGAGGTACATTTTAAAGGGGTTATGCCATGATTGATGTAAAAAATTAAAATCAGACATCATATAGTAAATGGCAATTTATTTCTAACAAAGCTAGAACCAGCCCCATACCTCACATGGATCAAGAGATCTCTCCATTCATTGCTACAATTGCTCTCAGAGATTTATTTCAGGCTGGCAGCTCAGGGGATGTGTCTTTTCTTAGAGGTCATGTCCTTTCTGCTGTAGCTCTTTCCCTGTAACTGCCACAGCTTCTAACAAGATATGGCTAGTGGCAATTGAAGATTTAAACTGAGCATGTGCAACCACCACAGTGAGGTGGACAGAGAAATAAGGAAAAAACAGCAGGTGGTGCTATACAGATACATTTTATAATAGCTCAGTAGCTATACTAAATTTTTAATTACATGCAATTATAAAAGTATTCAAATCCAGTTGCTGGTTTGAAAAAATGTAGAATATTTTTCGTGGCACAACTCATTTAAGTGTATCGTAAATGGTATGCAGAGAAAGGAAACGTGATAAGAGAATGGGCAAAGCAGCATGGAAAACAGTAAAAGGAAAGCATGAAAAACACAAAGGAAATGCTTGAGGTGCAGGCAATGACACACCAAAAGGGTAACAAATCAAGGCAGGTGGCTGAAATTATGAAAAGTAGAAATGTGAAAAAGGAAAATAGGGGCAACCTAGAAGTGATGACAGAAGAGTGAGGGAACTCATCCAGAAATTAAAATAGGATGTTAGAATTAAATGATGTGGAAAACAGCAAAATGAACGAAACTTGTCAGATGATAGTGTAGGCATCTTGCAAGATGGAGAAAAGTGATAGAAGTAAAAGGGAGAAAACCTGGCAAGTTGAGGTGTGTGAGAAGATGGAGGTGCAATATAGTGACACATTATAAGGAAGCTTTAGCAAGGTGAAAAGCTAAAAAAAAAGGGACAAAGTGTAGATAGACAGAGAGGAGAGGAACTTCTGTCATTAAAGAGTTATTTCGGTTACCATAAATATAACTTATGTTTTAGACTAATTCATCATCAGTCATTACTTAATATAATGTGAATTTCACATATTTACCGTTCAGTAGTTATAAAAGTAGTTTTCTTCCTCAGCTACCAACTGTGTTCCTCATAAGTTACCATGGCACGGACCTGTAGTTCTGAGCCTTTGTTAGGTCAGGCATGCTCAGTGTGTTGCTATCAATTCTCTAGCTAAATGTTAGCGTGCTGCTGATTACTGAGTAGAGGGGGCGTGACTGCACTGTGATATCAGGCAGACAATCAGTAAACATCAACACTCATGAAGAAGCACAAACTCACAGCAGGAATGCTAGGGATCGTGGTTAGAGATGAGCGAATTTTTCAAAAACTTGATTCGGTCGGTTCGCCGAATTTTCCGAAACGATTTGATCTGAATTAATTTGTGGCGAATCGTGTTAAAAAACAGCTACTTCCTATACTTTTCTAGTGTCTACTACTATAGTGGTGTAATCACTATCACAGCAGGAAAGCTAGGCATTGTGTAGTTTTGTGAGGGAAGATTAGGAGCCATGACACTCTCAGGCTCACAGCTAGACAAATGGATTGCAAGGTAAATTGTAACTCTGGTTATATGTATAGGTATGGGTTCTGGTTGGGTCACAGCTTGCAGCCTTAATGCAGTTTATCAAAAATTAAGTTACGTTACCGGAATACCCCTTTAAAGAACATCTGTCACTACAATGCATCTTCTCTGTTTTCCTGTGCAAATCATTTTGGAATTACACAACACGTATTCTGTACTATATGAAGGTTATTATCTTCATATATCTTAAACAGTAATCCTACTGAATTACATCTTTATTTTACACAAAATGGGGCAGTGGTCAATAGCCTGTGGCTTCATATTTCATATCGAACTTTTGTGTCATTTTCACCATTGAGCAACTTTTTAGGGTGGCCATACATATTAGATAGAAGTAAGCAGATGGATGAGCAACCATGGAATGAACTACTGTCTGGAAAACAACCATACTGCATAAATATTTTAGTTAATATTGACCATTTAGCTAATATTGACCATTAAAGCCTCTTAAGAAATCAGGCGCTTCTCTGTCCTGCTGTGCGCCAAAAACTGAAGTCTTCCTCTGTGCAAAGAACCTCACTGTGAAGGCTGTGCTGGTTGGAGAAACAAGCCATGTCCCTGCATTGCCCAATCTGCTGGCATAGCTGTCTGCCCTATCTCCCCTCCCACTGGATTATTCAGGATATTTTAACCCCTTTTACCATGAGCAGCACAGACTCAGTGCTGGAAGACTTTTGGCACCAGAAGAGGTAAAATACAGGGTGGGCTTAGCATATATTTGGAACCTGCCTTCTCTGAATTTACTGGAGGCCAGTTGGCATCAAAAGGTAGCATTTAGCATAGAGATCCCCATGCCATGGTGGATAGGAACAAATTATTTTGTACAAAATGTATTTGCCAAAAATATCGCATTTATGTAATGAGTATAGTATTAGCACTAGTACAGTGATGGCTAACCTCTGGCACTCCAGCTGTGGTGAAACTATGACTCCCAGCATGCTCCATTAATTTCTATGGAGTTCTGAGCACAGCCAAGCAAGTGTACATCTTGGGAGTCGTAGTTTTACCACAGCTGGAGTGCCAGAGGTTAGCCATCACAGCACTAGTATATTTTCTTTAGTGAGTATGGTATTATTTTATGTACTGTATTTTTCATTCTATAAGATAGACCTACCCATAAGACATACCTAGGTTTTAGAGGAGGAAAATTTAAAAAAATATATTTTTGATCAGACCCCAAATGTTAATCAGATCCCTACTGTTAATCAGGAATTGGATCATGCCCTAGCAGATTTGCCCCTGGTAAAAGCCCAGGTCCCGATGGCTTCCCTGTTAGGTATTATACAATTTATTGTGACATTGTGCTTCTCAGTTTACGTTTCCTTCTTTATCTTCAAATGCCACCTTTGCACCACAAACATTGAACGCACACATCACTGTTTTGCCCAAGAAGGGGAAGGACGTTACTTTATAAAATAGTTATCATCTAATTTTATTACTGAATGTCAATGTCAAATTGTATGCAAAACTGATGGCCAGTCATCTTCAGCAGCTTCTCCCCTCCTTGCTAGATCCAAACAGGTACTGTTAGCTTTTTTTCTCTACCGATGCTGAAAAAGTGTAATCGCATAGAATGGTTGTACATGACTAGACACTAGAAAAGTTTGGGATTCCCGCAGAGTTCATTAAACATATTATGGCTCTGTATTCTCATCCTTCAGCCTTGTTTAGAATTAATGGTCGTCTGTCCAATGCTTTTATTTTTTTCTAACGGGACGTGGCAGGGTTGCCCCTTCTCCCCCCTTTTATTTGTTCTTACCGTGGAAACCCCTTATTCAATACATTTAACAGCATGCCGCCAGTCAAGGTATTAAGATACTCTAATGCAGCATATGCTGATGACCTTCATATTCACACCTTAAATCCAGATACCTCCTTCTTAATAGAGTCAAAAATATTTGCTAACTTCCAATCGTTGTCCAGTTTTAAAATAAACCCCTCAAAGTCAACAGGCCTCAATGTTTCCTGTCCGTAGGCTGTGGTAGACCAGGCTAAACTGAACTCTGAGTTTAAATGGGTGGTCACCTTAATTACATATTTGGGGTTTCCCCTTCGCCGAAAATACGGTATTCGTTAATTACTCTCCTTTGCTACGTTAAATTGACCATACATTACAATCCTGGAAGATCCCCTATATATCCTGGTTTGGACACATGAAATTACCTAAAATGATGTTTATCCCTTAACTATTATATTTGTTTCAGACTATGCCAATTTACCTCACGGGTTCTTTCTTTGCAAGCCTCCGTAGATGACAGTTGCAATATGTATGGGGTACACAGGACCACAGGATTGCTTTTAAGACTTTGAGGAGGCCCAAACAATCAGGTGGGGTGGACTTCCCATATGTTGAGCTGCTGTATCACTCTGTCCAACTAGCCAGAACCGTAGACTGGCCATGCTCCAAAACTCTATGTATCTGTTGAGGAGGTCGCTAGATGCTTTTTAACCCAGCTGTTAGTTCTCATAGGAATGGGTAGGACTTTTCCCACTATACCTAATGTTCTCACTAAGGCATCTCTATATATGTGGTGACGGTGGACTATGTCCACTGCCACATGGCACAATCCTTCTCCATTAATAGGTCTTGGTGATCTTTTGGGACTTTGTGACATTTCTGCTTCTTTGTGGCTTCCACTTCAACAAATCCTCAATCACCATAAACTGGGAGATATATTGGTGGATGGGGCTTTTGGTGAATTTAACGCTCTGACGCAGATTTTCTATTATACTCCCACTTGATTGCAAATTTAAAAAAGCTATTAGCAAATGACTTCTCTAAGACTTCTCTTGGTTCGAACAGTTGACAGCCCATCATTCTCAGACTCCTAAACTTGAGTCTAAAATTTATAAAACGTTGAATAAGGCTACTTTCACACTAGCGTTATTGCTGAATCCAGCGGGGTTCAGCAATAACGCTTCCGTTACTGATAATACAACCATCTGCATCCGTTATGAACGGATCCGGTTGTATTATCCCACAGATCCGGTTGTATAACCCCACAGATGATGTAACATCGCATATATTAGGGCTTGGGAGAAAAAAATGGATTTGTCGTCGTCTCCTGCTGAAGTCTCTCGAATATACAAATCCTGCTGTGAGCCATCCTGTTGTGTGACAATGCAAGAGACATCATATAAGCTGATCAGTTGTGGTATAAAACCCCAATGGTCCTTCACACTATCAGTTCCTTGATCCCTTCTACCTACTGGAGATGTTTCAGCCAGGTTGGCTCTTATTCCCATACATGGTGAGAATGCGATCCCATTAAGCCTTATTGGACCTTAGTGAAAGACAAACAGAACCTCCATCAATATCTCATTGGCTGTGGAGGGTGGGACAAGTGGCTAAATTGGAGGAATTGAGCTATACTGCACTCAGATCATTTTGGAAAGTCTATTTGGGAACCTTGGCCTGCTTTTGCTGGTGGTTCAGATATATTATCAAATATATAGTGATATTTTTCTACTTGGTAATGTCCAGGTATCATCTTGAGGCGCTTCATTCCCCATACATTCATCCACTCATCTTATTATTTGTCCATTCACTCGTTCATTATTTCGGATTTATCTCAGAAGTCTCTTTTCATAGCTTTTTAGTTCTATTGAGGAGCTTTTATGGAGTCCTTTGGGAGCCCTCTCATTACAATAAATAGCTTCCTCTGATACACTGTGGACGCTCTAGGGATACTTTATAAACTCTATGTATATTCTTCTGTTATGTATTTAATATTCCCGTGACCAATAATGTCTGGGGTAATGACATTTCTCAGTTTTGGCTATATTTGTTTTTATACTTTACTTTGTTAGTATACAGAAATGCTACTTTACTAACCCTTACATACAGGATGCTTTTTGTGAAAATGATAAATATATTTCTATGCATGTATGTACTGCATCTGTTTTGCTATCCTGTTAATAAAAAGAGATTTGACACAAATGTTAGACCGTAGCTCATACCCCCAATCAGATTTCAGATCAGACCCCCAGTGCTGATTAGACCACAGCTCAGACCCCTAATCAAAGCTTAGATCAGACAAAAAAAAACAAAATCAACTCACTTCTGTTTCGGATGCCACTCCTGAGACTGAGCGCTCTTTCTGCTGCGCTGTGACCTGACGTTGCACAATGTGAGGTCACTGAGTGCGCCTACATCCTCACACTTTGTGCAGGTCGCAGCACAGCATGCGGCATCTGCATAAGAAGACCAGGAAGCGGTGAGTACAGAGCGAGCACAAGGAGCACTGTATTCACTGCTTCCAGGTCCTGCTGTACTAATGAGCGCTTACGTTAAGTATTCGCACTGACATTTTTCCCCAGTATTTATTTTTTTTTGTGTTTGCAGAGTGCTGTTTCATTGTGTTTGTTTAAGTGTTTACTTTTGCCTCCTTTTACGTTCTTAAAGGGGTTCCCTGGGAATTAAGAAAATGAAAATATGCAAATATTACTTTATTATAAACATATTTCCAAATACCCATTATTAGTTACAATGGCTTTTTTTGTCTAGGGAGCAATCGTTAGGAGAAACAAAATGGCCGTTGTCCTATTAGTACACACAAAACCTGTCCTAATCACACAGCAGGACAAGTTACTTCACAACACTGAGCTAAAGAGCTGCCTCATCCTCATATCTTACTTGTCAGGGATTATGATCCTGAATACAGTTTAGTCAGATATTTAGCTTAATCTCTGGGGAATTTAGTTCATGAGGAGACATGAAGTACAGAGACGATGGACAGGACAGACTGTGGTAATGGATACTGCAGACAAGTGCTGCTGCTTATTAGCCAAATCTGCTCATGAACTCCATTCCTACAGAGATTCAGCTGAAGTTCTTATCATCTGCATTCAGGATTATAATCCCTGACAAGCAGAGCAGAGAGGAGGATGAGGCAGCTCTTTACCTCAGTGTTGTGGAGTAACTTGTTCTGCTGTGTGATTAGGACAGGTTTTGTGTGCACTAATAGGACAGCGGCCATTTTGTTTCTCCTGATGATTGCTCCCCAGACAAAACAGGCCATTATAAATAATAAAAGGTATTTGGGAATATATTTATAATGAAGTAATATTTAAGTATTTTAATTTTCTTAGTTCCCAGATAACCCCTTTAACGGTGGACAGGACTGAGCACTATTCAGCTACATGGACCTTTTGGATGACTTTGCAGAAGGCATGGCAATTCTAGGGATGACTTCTGCAAAAATCTCTTCTCAATTCCCTCTAACCTAAGACACTTTAAAAGGACTCCTCACAACCACCAACAAACTGATTAAGCCTTGAATTGAATGGAGACTGCTGCATTTATTTCCTCATTTCTGTATTAGAATTCAAGAGTAAGAATAAAAACAGGGCCTTTTTATTGCGGGTCTGGTCACCTTAGTTGCCTTCTGAATATCTAAACCCAGCTTCCGATAGGGCTGCATAACAGATCCCTCCCACTCCTCAGCCATTATGCACTACACATACTCAAACAAGCCTCAGTTGCTTGTATATTTCGTGGTTTCCACCCCTCTCATCTTGCACTGTATTTTTTGTTTCTATGTTGGGTAGCTTGTTTAATCGAATGTTGTGTCTTGTTACAAGAATACTTATCCTTCACTGTCAATGTCAACAAGATATGCTTATATGTAAGGATGATATCCTAGATTGCGCTGACCTGTATACCACACATTGCAGTTGACTCTATATGTAAATGACTCTTGCTGTTCAATAAATACAGATTTGATTTAAAAAAAAAAGCAGTCAAGAGTATATTCATAATTCTAGTCTAACTTCTATTAGCGAAGTGGAGGCACATTCTAGAGGATACAATTTTGGAAACTGAGCTTCAGCAACTAAGGAAACTCAGACAGGGCAGGCTCTGGAGCCAGACAGCCTCTCCCTTCCCTCCTATAAGAAACAATAGATACACCTAGACCACATCTGACTTTGGCCCCTTGCTCAAATGGGAACTGTCCTCCCAAGGGACTGCCTTAGAGCTCATGCTATGGTAGTTTATAAGAAAGAATCCTACCCAAAGTTCTAATTATAGACTCATCTCTCTACTAAATGCAGATGTGAAACTTTTTGCCAAGATTTTGTCAACCAGACCATTCACACTGTTTGCAGCAGTCATTCGACTAGACCAGGCAGGTTATATCGTGGGCAGAGAGCCCTGAGACAATACCAACAAAGTACTAAACATGAGTTGGCCAGAGTCAAATGCGATAGGAACCACCTTCCATCCAAAAACTTTGACCAGGTCAACTGGGTCTTTATGAAGGAGACACTTTGTAATATAGGCCTGAAGTGCAATATGTAGAAGTGAATGACCTCCCTCTAATCTGGTCCCTCTGTGAAGGTCTAGGTGAAAGACATCCTGTCTGAAGACTTTACCATCCCTTAGGTTTATTAGGAAATTCAAGTTGCCTTGAACATTTCACTACATTCACATTTTGCCTGTTCTCTAGAATGCTCCTTTAGTCTTTGTTGGGGACCTCAGTCTCTTAAGAATCTTGTCATTCAGCTTACAGTGGGTCCTGAATCTACATACAAATTCAATTACCTGCAGCTGTTTTGCTGTGTTCAAGAAGATTGCTCCAGATGGCTGATAGGCGCATTAACATGGTTCAGCCACAGTAATATCTTTAAAATGAACACTCTGTCAAGTATATTATATTATTACCAGAAGTTACCAGTTACAGTCCCCATTTTTCAAATCCCTCCATTCAACATATATCGGTTTATTTAGGTTCCAAGGATAAAGCGGACCTTGCTGGTAAACCAAAGTACAGGGGAGGGATGGGATTACCTGATTTACAGGCCTACTAACTGGTCTCTCACTCATCTTGTGTCATAGGCTGGTGTAACCATTCACATCTGAAGCCTTTGGTGCAATTAAAACAGCACTGCCTGTCCTACTTTCATCTATTCCTTGAGTCAATAATTTCTATTTAAGCACTCTCAGATCCCATTAAACCATATGCCCGATGTCCTTTTGTTGCTCCAATTCATGTGCCTACTCATGTTTTCAAGTTCCCATCACCACTCTACCCAAGTCTGTGAAAGACCAGATTAATATCTGAAGATGATCCTGTCTGGGTCTCTGCTGGTAGATACAGAGCTTAGCTGCTTGGTGAGGGTTTATATTGGCCTACTCTGTAATCCCTCATGGGTCTCTGCGATCTGCAGGCATGATGGAATTCAAATGAAAAATTATCTTACGTCTTTACCTCTCAGATAGAGTTTTAATCAAGGTAAGACTTCTTTTGAGGTGATTTGTACAGATTCATCTCTCTCAGATACACTTTATCCCTTATGTTATTCTTCAAACAACACTCCCCCCTTCTAGGTTTCAAAAATTGGAATCAAAATTGAATTTGGACCTCTCTCCACAGCAGAGTCATCTAACATTCACGAAACTCACAGAAACAAAGGATAAAAAAATGATAAAAAAATGATAAAAAACACCCTGCATGATGTGATAATGATTGCGGATGTCAGTGGCTATATATATCAAAGTAAATCACAGAAAAATAATATTATTAGTGCACAAAAATAGATGCAAACAATATATACTGTATAAACTAAGACCTCATTCTGATATGATAAAATCTGAGACTCTTAGCCA
The DNA here is from genome assembly GCA_900303285.1 of Rhinella marina. Lineage (NCBI taxonomy): Eukaryota > Metazoa > Chordata > Amphibia > Anura > Bufonidae > Rhinella > Rhinella marina. The sequence continues at coordinate 437,619 of ONZH01007658.1, read as the reverse complement.
ATATATTTTGATCAAAACACATCTGTGCCCACCTACCCAGCGTCACGGTGGTCTCAGGTCAGGCAGGTCCTACGCTAAACCTAACTATGCCGTTGGGCATCTATATCTAGGAGCGTGGACACTGCACATATAGGTGTGTTGCTCCTAGTAACCTCTATGTGCATACAGCAACCAATGAGAGGAGGGGCAAACACACCTATATGTACCACGCAATCAAGACGCTCAATTTGATAGGAAGAGCAAAAGTGCACAAGAATGCTACTCAAGATAAGCTAAGAGCGCATTCACACCTGAAGGTGCCACTCCCTCAGGTACATGTTATAAACTAAACGAAACTCATCTAACATTCACACTTACTTTCCAATCCTCCAGTAGCTCAATATTCACAGAAGTGGGTTATAAATTATAACGCTGGTACCCACTGTTTATGGAACTGTGTCCCACATGCTGGAGATGCCTGAAGGATGAGGATACTTTAATTGATAAATTCTGATTTTGTCACGGAATTTGAACCAAGGTCCAACAGGTCATACACAGTGATCGGTCTGACAATAACTTTAGATCCCGTGCTGTTCTTTCTTCATCACTGGATGGGGCATACTCAGATGTACAGATGACGACTGCTGTGATTCTTGGTGATGTGGCTTGAATGTGGAAAACCCCCTCAATTGCTATAAGATTTTCTAAAATAAACATAATGTACATAGAATATAAAAATCTTACTGTACCTTTATGATACATATGGTAGGTTCCATTAAGTGGAATTTCAACAATCTTCTACCTACAACTAATACCTTCAAATAGCAAAATTAGAGATTTGCTCACCCCGGATCATTGTTCCGATGTACCTTTTTCACTCCATTCCCATCCCCATCCCTCCCGTCCCCTCCTCTTATTTTTCTTTTTAAACTTCTCATATTTTACTCTCTTTCTATTTATTTTGTTCTGCTGTGACCTTTTTCTAGGTTTTTTTTCTGGCTTGTTAATATTAATTTCTCAGGGGCAGCCTTATACCCCACTCAGATGACCGGATGTTGCACTTCATCTTAATATTTATGTACCTATATGGGCCTATATTTGCAATGTACTACATAAAAAGTAACTTTTATTATTTCGTTTTAAAAGAGAAAAGAAAGAAAATAGTGCTTTGGTGCCCCAGCTATACAAACGTTTAAAAACACATGTAGCATCCTAATACCATCCGGCAATAAAGAGCGAGTTATTGTTTTCCTATTGTTGTGTGTATTTTTTAATAGGTATGAGTAAAGGAAAACACTCAATTGTGTAACCTGGGTGCTTTTCACTCTATATCAGTTATCGAAACGGGTATTTGTCTTCATAACTGTATTCTCACAGATAGAGCACTATTATCATATTGTATATCAAAGGGGTATTAGTAGGTAGCTATACACTGATAATCAGCGGATGATAGCAAAGATGTTTTTTATATATAAGGCTTAATTTCAGCCTAACTTGAGTGAGTAGAGAATCCTATTCAGATCACTGATTTTATAGTCCCTGTCATGAAGCCCTACACTACACTTAGAAATTAGCCTGCCTAGACCGGAATCCCAAAAAGCCTAAGGCCTTCCGCTGCTCTAAATCAATTCTATTATATCCCAGATTACATAATATTATTTGTTACTGACTGGGAAAATACACTGCCTGGACCGGGATACCGGGGCATTTAACACGTCCTGCCGGTCTTGGAGTGGCTGCTACAGCGGTTAAAAACAACAAACAGACTCCCCCGACATGTTTCGCCACACGTGGCTTCCTCAGGAGGTCGCTATATAGAGTGGTAATGAAGTCCACTTTGATACCCCTAATACCCCTTTGATATACAATATGATAATAGTACTCTATCTGTGAGAATACGGGTATGAAGACAAATATCCGTTTCGATAACAGATATAGAGTGAAAAGCACCCAGGTTACACAATTGAGTGTTTTCCTTTACTCATACCCATTAAAAAATACACACAACAATAGGAAAACAATAACTCGCTCTTTATTGCTGAATGGTATTAGGGTGCTACATGTGTTTTTAAACGTTATAAAAGTTTATTTTTTATGTAGTACATTGCAAATATAGGCCCAAAAGGGATCAATATAGCACTTTGCTATTAGTGTTAATAAGTAAGAAAAATGACACTGCTGTAGAAGGCTGAAGACAGCACTCGGCTATTACCACCAGTCCCACAGAGAATAAATGGAGCGGCATGGCATGTGATTGACCAGCCACTCGATTTATTTCTTGGTAAGGGGCGCTCTTGGGATTGTGGAGGTCCCAGCAGTTGAACTATTACTGATCTGATAGTTATCACCTATCCTGTGAATGGGGAGAATAACTTCTTACAACAGGAATACCCCTTTAATGGCTCACACACAGGAACGTATTTTCATTCCGTGTCTGTTCCGTTTATTTTTGCGGACCGTATGCAGAACCATTCATTTCAATAGGTCCGCAAAAAAACGGAAGGTACTCTGTGTGCTTTCCGTTTCCGTATGTCCGTATTTCCGTTCTGCAAAAAAAAAAAACATATCCTATTCTTGTCCGCATTATGGACAAAGTACTGTTCTATTAGGGGCCAGCTGTTCCGTTTCGCAAAATAGTAGGTAACTACAACTAATGCTAAGTATTACGGTGCCAAAGCTGGGCTATCCCAGATCTGACAGTAATAAAGCTGAATATCTGAATGCCATTATTTCCAAAGAAGACTGCAGGTTGTTTTTAAGAATGTCACATCTGTAAGTTCAATCTATGGCTTCTCTGGAAACAGCTTGTTAAAAAGAGCAAACTGGAGAGTTAAATTTGAAAAAGAACCAAAATATCTCCACTTCCTTTAACCCCTTCAACCCCGGGCCTGTTTTCACCTTCCTGCCCAGGCTATTTTTTGCAAATCTGACGTGTCACTTTATGTGGTAATAACTTTGGAACGCTTTTACTTATCCAGGCCATTCTAAGATTGTTTTCTCGTCACATATTGAGCTTCACGACAGTAGTAAATTTGTGGCAAAATATTTCATTTTTATTTATAAAAAAAATACCAAATTTAGCAAAAATTTGGAAAAATTTGCAAATTTACAAATTTCAATTTCTCTACTTTCAAAATACATAGTAATACCTCCAAAAATAGTTGTTATTTTACATTCCCCATATGTCTACTTTATGTTGGCATCATTTTATAAATGTCATTTTACTTTTTTAGGACGTTAGAAAACTTAGAAGTTTAGAAGCCATTTTTCAAATTTTCAACAAAATTTCCAAAACCATTTTTTAAAGCACCAATTCAGATATAAAGTGATTATGAGGGGCTTACCTAATGGAAACCACCCATAAATGACCCCATTATAGAAACGACACCCCTCAAATTATAAAAAGCTGATGTTACAAAATTTGTTAACCCTTGAGCTGTTCCACAAGAATTAAAGGAAAATGGAAATTTCAAAATTTTTTTTTGGTAGATTATTCATGTTAATAATTTTTTTTTGCAACACAGCAAGGGTTAACAGCAAACTAAACCTCAATACTCATTACTCTGATTCTGCAGTTTACAGAAATACCCTGTATGTGGTGGTAAACGTCTCTATGGTTTTGTGGCAGTGGTCAGAAGGAAAGGAGCGCCATACGAATTTTGGAGACAGATTTTGCTAGAATGGCTTTTAGGCACTATTTTGTAATTGAGAGACCCTGATGTACCCCTACAGTGGAAACCCTCAAAAAGTTACCCCATTTTGGAAACTACACCCTTCAAAGAATATATTAAGGGGGGTACTGACCACTTTGACCCCCTAAGCGTTTTACGGAATTTGGAAACACTTGGCTGTGAAAATGAAAAGTTTCATTTCTTCCAATAAAATGTTGCTTTAGCCCCACATTTTTCATTTTCACAGGGGTAACAGGAGAAAAGCACATAATTTGTTCCCCATTTTCTCCGGAATACGGCAACACCCCATATGTGGTGGTAAACTGCTGTGGGGGCACATGGCAGGACTCAGAACAGAAGGAGCGCCATATGGATTTTGCAGCACAGATTTTGATGGATTGGTTTGCGGGAGCCATTGATTTACATTTTTTTGCGTTATTGTCTTATGTGGGGTCTCATTTTTTGTGGAATGAGGTGATGTTTTCATTGGTACCATTTTGGGGTACATAAGACTTTTTGATCACTTTGATCAAGGTAAAAAAATAGCTCTTTTGGCATAGTTTTCTTTAAAAATTTTTTTACAGCATTCACCTGAGGGGGCAAATCATGTGATATTTTTATAGAGCAGGTTGTTACGGACGCGGCGATACCCAATATGTCTACTTTTTTTTTTTTTTTTGTTAAATTTTACACAATAGCTGCATTTTTTAAGAGAATTAAATCTTGTTTTTGTGCTGCCATTTTCAGAAAGCCATATTTTTTTTAATTTTAGGGCGATGGTCTTAGATAGGGTATCAATTTCTGCAGGATGAGATGAAGTTTTGATTGGTGCCATTTTGGGGTACATTTGCTTTTTTGATCACGTAGTATTACACTTTTTGTGAGTCAAGGTGAAAAAAAATAGCGGTTTTGGCTAAGTTTTTAAAAAAAAACTTTTACAGCATTCACCTGAGGGGGCAAATCATGTGATATTTTTATAGAGCAGGTTGTTACGGATGCGGCGATACCCAATATGTGTACCATTATTATTTTTGTTAAATTTTACACATTAGATTTATTTTTGAACAAAATAAAATCTTTTTTTTTGTGTTGCCATTTTCTGAGAGCCATATTTTTTTTTATTTTTCTGGCGATTGTCTTAGGTAGGGTCTCATTTTTTGCGGGACAAGATGACGGTTTGATTGGTACTAATTTGGGTTAAATACGCCTTTTTGATCGACTGCTATTACACTTTTTGTGAGGCAAGAGGGGAAAAAAATGGCTGTTTTGGCATAGTTTTTTAAAAAAGTTTTTTTTACAGCATTCACCTGGGGGGCCATCTCATGTGATATTTTTTGTTAAATTTTACACATTTGATTTATTTTTGAACAAAATAAAATATTTTTTGTGTTGCCATTTTCTGAGAGACATATTTTTTTTATTTTTCGGGCGATTGTCTTAGGTAGGGTCTCATTTTTTTGTTAAATTTTACACATTTGATTTATTTTTGAACAAAATAAAATATTTTTTGTGTTGCCATTTTCTGAGAGACATATTTTTTTTATTTTTCGGGCGATTGTCTTAGGTAGGGTCTCATTTTTTGCGGGACAAGATGATGGTTTGATTGGTACCATTTTGGGGTACATACGCTTTTTTGATCGCCTGCTATTACACTTTTTGTAAGGGATGTCTGTTTTGGCACTTTTTTTTTAAATTTTTTTTTTTTTACTGCGTTCACCTGGCAGGGGGGATCATGTGATATTTTTCTAGAGCCGGACGATACGGACGCGACAATACCTAATATGTTTATTTTTCTTTTTTTTCCCTATTTTTTACCATTTTTTTTTTTACTTTTTTTTTTAACTTGAAACTTTTTTTGTAAAACTATTTTTTTTTCACTTTTTTTCACTTTCTTTTTTTTTTTTTTACACTTTTTTAACTTTTGGGGGTCTGATCCCCTTTACAATGCATTAAAATACTTCTGTATTGTAATGAATTGGCTGTAAGTGTATTACTCAATGTAATACGCTTACAGCCTGCTTCCTGTGAGATCCAGGGGGCTGGATCTTACAGGCTCGCAGGGATGGCAGCCACGATGCCTAAGGAAGGCATCGGGCTGCCATCTAAGCCATCGGGTCCCCGTCACAGCAGCGCTTGGACCCGATGGACACCCCTTCCCACCATCCGCATTGCATATGCCGCGGTCAGCACTGACCGCTGCACAGGGGCGGATTGGGAAGTTAAAGTGGCCCTGGAAAAAATACTAAAAGTGGCCCCATTTTGTAGTTGGGTGCAAACTGATGGAAGGCAGGGCCAGCAATACCATATTGTGGCACATTATACCACCCCAACAGAGCCAAATACCACAGCCCATCACAAAATACTGCCACCAGCAGCACATAATACATCCCCAAAAACTTCCACTGGCCATCCGTGAGGAGGGCTCAGGTGGCCCCCTGAACATCGGTCCACCGGGAAATTTCCCTGTAAGCTCTATGGCCAATCCGCCCTTGCCGCTGCACATCGAGGGTTAATGCACCAGCATCGGCGTTTTCACTGAGGCTGGTGCATACAGCAGGGGTCCGGCTACTGGGCACAGCCAGACCCCTGCCGCTGATCGAGTGGGCGCAGCTCCTGCACCCGCCTGATCAGCGTGCTGTAGTACTACAGCGCTGGGCGGGAAGTCACTTCCCACAGCGCTGTACATGTACGGAGCTGGGCGGGAAGGGGTTAACTTGTATGGAATGGCTGCAATCAAACACTATAAATTTCACTTTTTTTTTTTAATATCACCATGGTCAGCAACACAGGAGCATGTAAAGTTTACACTGCATTATGTGTGCCAAGATGGGAGTGTTCCTAAAAGAGTTGCCTCACTTCTGTAAATGGATTTATTATGTAGACAAAATTAATAAACGGCACTTACTAATGTATTGTGATTGTCCATATTGCCTCCTTTGCTGTCTAGATTAATTTTTCCATCACATTATACACTGCTCGTTTCCAGGTGTTACAGCCACAGCTGCAGCGCAGATACGAGGTGGCTGGGACAGCTGTTGCGCATGTGTGCCTATGCGCACTCCCGTGGTCCTGGCCCCTGGAGAGGCTAGCACTTTTTCCTATAGTGTACAAGCATGGCCACCGCAGTTGGATTACAAGATGGTCATAACCTCTGGAAATGAGCAGTGTGGCAATATGGATAATCAGAATACATAAGGAAGTGCCTTGTATTAATTTTGTATACATGATAAATGCCATTAGTGACACAACCACTTTAAGGATGACAATCATGAAACTGCAGTAACCACCTAACAGTTCTGCCTGAGCACAGACGCAGAGGGGTGCTTTAGCTGCTCATATCTCTAGATTGGTAGTAGCTAGAGACATGGGCTTGGTCTTGTTTGAATGCTGGCAGTCCAAGCCAATCAAATGTTAGCACAACATCAGCAGGAGATATGTTAGTTGGGAATAAACGCATTCAAATCTACATTTACTTTCTCTTTCAGCTGCATTCACCGCCATCCCATTTCTAACAGCGATATCTTCCAATGTAGTGAAGATAGTGCTGTGATTCTGGTATTTTGAAATGCCTGCTTTCAAAAAAGATAAAGCCCATATCTCCAGCTGCTACCAATCCAGACATTGGAGCAGCAAAACAGCCCTCCCCCTGCTGCTGGAGAACTCCGGCAGAACTATTATGAGGTTAAAGGGGTTATCCTGGGAACGATAATGATGACTTATCCTCTGGTTCTGGTGAGCAATGCAGCCTCCCGGCAGCTTTCTAAGCACAGCACCGTAAATCGTATATGGCTCTACTGCTTTGAAGAGCACTGAGCTGCAACTAGGCCATGTGACTGATGCACAGTGATGTCACTGGCCTAGGAAGAGGCTGTGGCCCTCAAGGCCTCTTCTAACAGCTGATCGGCAGGGGTCACGGGTGTCGCAGCCCCGTAGATCTGATACTCATTACCTTTCCTGCAGATAAGTCATAAATATATTTTCCTGGATTAACCCTAATACTTGTGTACAACATCTTGCAATTTGTAAAAAATCTACAAAAAATTCTATAACAAAATTACCCATACACCTAACTTAAGCAAAGGTCAAATTATCATATTAATTTGACCCTAGTAACATAAAAGAGTCTCAATAAACATTTATATTGGACAGGTCTCTCTGTAGTCTATATTACTTCTGCTCCATTTGGGAAAGCTATGACACAAGCCCTGGATAATTGTGCCTGTGATTACATCTCTGTATGAATCATTTTAAACAAAACTTGAATGTACAGTATTAACTGCACTTCCTGTTCTTATAATATAAAGAACAGATGTTCGGAATTACTTTCACTGACGACCTTATTAGTATTTTCTATCTCTTTAAATTAAAGGGGTTGTTTATCTTTTATTATGTGATGGCCTATCCTCAGGATAAGCCATCAGTAGCTGATTGGCAGGGTTCAGACTGCCCGCCGATCAGCTGTTTGGGTGTAGCTCCGTTGCCATAAGTCAGCACTGAAAATACACCATTAACTGTGTAATGGAGTGAGTTCGTTACTACAGTGCTGCTCTCTTTGAAGTCAATAGGAGCAGGGCTGCAGTGACAAGCTTTGTTCACTACACACTTGACAGAGCTGTGTGGTTCCGCCAGTGCACCAAAAAGCCGATTGGCAGGGGTGCGAGGTGTCGTACCCTAACTGATCAGCTAGTGATGGCCTATCCTTAAAGGGAACCTGTCATCTCCGAAACACCCCCTGAACTAAAGTAAGCGGTGTATAGTGTAAGTGATGCTGAATCCGAATATGTAAGTTTTATCTTCATACTCACTTCCATTCCGACGCTGTGCTCCCACAAACCTGCAGTAAAATGCACTCAGTGGACTCCAGTGCTCACTCACATAATGGAGAGGACTCAAAGAAGAGTCCTCTCAATGCATTTTACTGCAGGTTTGTGGGAGCACAGCGTCGGAATGGAAGTGAGTATGAAGATAAAACTTACATATTGGGATTCAGCATCACTTACACTATACACTGCTTACTCTAGTTCAGGGGGTGTTTCGGAGATGACAGGTTCCCTTTAAGATAGGCCATCAATCAGTAAAAGCAGGACAGACAATATTTTGCAGATCTGTGGTTTGCAGACCGCAAAACGGTCACCGTTGTGTACATGATGCCTTATACAGATCTGCAGAGACTCCATTTGCGTCATGTAAAACAGATCTGTGATGAATCCATGAGCATCAATCTAAAAGCACTCAGTGCTCTGTAAGAAAAATTCCACTGCTCAGTCTGACTACTGAATATTTTGCCTCGCAGTGTCATAATTTAATTTCCCATGCACATGACAATAATGACAATGAGACGTTTTATTGTGCAGTTTCCAGGAGCTATAAAGCAATGCACACGCATATTAAGTTATTATTTTTTGGAGTAACTGATGCATATGCTAGATAATAAATTAAATCTTAATCAAGATATATAATGTTTCCATTTTTTTACACAATATATTAGTCGTTGAAAAAAAAATCACCATTTCCTATCCACATCATTTAGTGAAATTAACAAGCATTGCATGACAAACTGCTCCACTAAAGCACGAGCTACAATTCTGCCTCCTGGGTATTTTCCCTCCATATTACAGAGCAAAACGATATCTGACCTAGACAGAGATATGATACCCAGAGTGTGCCAGCCTGCCTGCCTCTCCTGTTATGCTCCATTTCCTTCACATGTATGGGATCATCTCATGCGCACCCTGAAGGTATCTGTAACCCAGAAAGGAAAGAAGAATATTATTTATAGGGAAACACCCATGTGCAGTTAAAAGAGAAGATCTATGGACCATTATGGGATGAAGACAGATAACGACTGATGCTTGGAGAAATAAAGGATTAGAGGGAGAGCTATGGGATGATGAGAAGGTTAGATAGAAAAAATATTGATTCAAGCAGAAGGGATGATGGTGCAAATACAATGGCTGTGTCAGATCTTGTTATATGTCATACTGATGTTAGAAAAATAGAGCAAATTTGCTTATAATGTTAGAAAATATCCTACCACTTTGAGTATACAGCTCCTAAGCAGACCTATGTTTTGCCATGGAAATAAACTACAAACAAACCCTGTGTGTGTGGTCTGATCATGCAGTTATGAGTTACTTCATTTCCTCTGACATCTCTCCCACTTGCAGGAAAAGATGCAGGTGGAAAGAGCACTACATGACCACAGGATCAGACTACACACATTTTCTGTTGCTTTTTTCTTAGCTAGTGGCTGTTAATTACTTAGGACTCATGCACACAACCATCCTTTTCTTTAGTGTGCTGTTTTTAAACCAATAGAATATTGACCCATACAATTCAATGAATCCAATCACACATCTGTGCAATCTCCCATCAATCTCATGTGCAAAAACGGAAAAAAAGGTTCCGCAGTGACATTCTCGGATCTGACAATCTCACTGCAGGTTTTATTCTTGTTCAATTTTGCAGGTGAGATTGATGAGGGAGAGAAAAAAGTGGAATGGGCACTGAATGTGTTCCTTTTTCAAGGACACATTTTTTTTATGGATCAAAAACTAGGTCTAAGGCCCTATTCACACGTCCGTGACAAGATGGTCAGTGGTCCATATTCTACAGACAATGCTGCGTTGATCTCCTAGCAACGTTCCATAAAACATGGACAACATGGAAACGCGGATACCATCTGTGTTTCGTCCATGTTTTCTATGGACTCATAGACTATAATGAGTAAGGCCTCTTTCACACGAACGTTGTTTTTGCGGGCTCCGATCCGCATTTTTCACATGAAAAATGCGGACCCATTCATTTCTATGGGCCCGCAAAAAATGCGGACAGCACACCGTGTGCTGTCCGCATCCGTTGCTCCGTTCTGTGGCCCGCAAAAAAAAAATAGAGCATGTCCTATTCTTGTCCGTTTTGCGGACAAGGATAGGCAATGTTACAGTGGATCCGCAAAAAATACGGATGCCATACGGACGCCATCCGTTTTTTTGGCGGATCCGCAATTTGCGGACCGCAAAACACAACGTTCGTGTGAAAGAGGCCTAAGATGGATCCGTAAACATGGACGAAAATAGGACATGCCTCTGTGGTGCAAACCCGGACTATGGTAATTTACAGATGTGTGAATACACACATATTAAAATCAAGTGGTACGTGTGCTGTCTGTGGAGAACATGGACTGCTAGCCTCCGTGATTCACCCATGTATGAATAATGCCTAAGAACTATACACTTAGCAAGTGATGCCGAACTAAATTGGTTTTCAGTAATCATGTTCATAACCAATTACCATAACCATTTTTGTAAATTTTGATCAATTAAAATTGTGTCCAATAATTAAATAATGCAAAAAGCTTCACAGGAAAAAATCATACAAAAATAAAAATGATAACAATGCACTAAAAGATTCCATCGCATGTAACAGGGTATCGGTAAGTGGAACAAACGTGACCTCAAAAGCTGGATAATTTCCATATAGGTGAAAATCCATATTAGCACATTAAAGAAGAACTCTCGCAAAAATTTTTATTCTCTGACCTGTTAGAAAGGTGCATGATATAATCTGTAGTGAATGTCATTTTCTTATCAGAGGCTGAAATTGAGAGTTTCCACTCTCTTCTTATTGTAGCTGGGTCATGTGACCAACTCCCTGACCTCCAACTGACCCAGGACAGCAAGCCAGTCACTTCTCTATTCATTCCTATGAGACTGAAAGTGAGGCTCCCATAGAAAATTAGACTTCCTGTCCACACATAAGATGATGTGTGAGTTGGTGGGTCTAATTCCTAGTCACATGATACGGATAAGAAACTTCAGGATGATATAACTCAAAAATTCAGCTACTGGTAACAAAATGACATTCACTACAGATTACATCATGTACATTTCTAGCAGGACATGGAATAAAATCTTTTGCGGGAGATCTTCTTTAAGTGTGAAGCATTAAAAGGGTTGTCACATCTTATGGCTTAGATAGATATAACCACAGTAAGCGCTGGCCTTGAGTGGCTGGAATCAGGGAAATATCTGAGCATCCGGCGATTCATGGAAACAGCTTAGCTTACTATATGCTATGCTGTTTAGCTACTGAAACAATGGAGTACTGGACAGACTAGACCAATGTAAGTCCACATCCTCTGGCTGGTGGTTACTGTAGTTATGGCCATATCAGCCATGACAATGAATAAAAACATACTGCCCAAGGGATTCCTGCGCACATACACTGACTAGGCAGGCAGAGATGGAGGCTTTCTATGAATGTATACTGCCTTCTTAAAGGGAACCTGTCATCTCCGAAACACCCCCTGAACTAGAGTAAGCGTTGTATAGTGTAAGTGATGCTGAATCCGAATATGTAATTTTTATCTTCATACTCAATACCATTCAGACGCTGTGCTCCCACAAACATGCAGTAAAATGCACTCAGTGGACTCCAGTGCTCACTCACATAATGGAGAGGACTCAAAGAAGAGTCCTCTCAATGCATTTTACTGCTGGTTTGTGGGAGCACAGCGTCTGAATGGAAGTGAGTATGAAGATAAAACTTACATATTTGGATTCAGCATCACTTACACTATACAACGCTTACTCTAGTTCAGTGGGTGTTTCGGAGATGACAGGTTCCCTTTAAGCTTCATCCGTAGGGATATACCAGAGGAAAAAGGAGCCATGCAGCATAAGGCTATGGCCTTAGATGACATAAAGAGGGATTCCCTCTTGAAAATGTTTTGGTGGCAATACCATATTTTGTCATTTTCTGAGCATCTGATAAAGCACAGCTTGGTCTCACTAAGAAGAGGTGCTCCCAAAAAAGTACTGGCAATTCATAATACATTAGTCCAGAGGGAAGTAATTGATGAGCATATCTAAATAAGCGCCAAACGTCATCTCCCTCCTGAGCACAGTTGTGGCAAGGAGGGGATCACCCCAGCTTGGTGTAGCCATGCTGAAGTACAGCTGCGTAGATCATTTAGGCCCCTTTCACACGAGCGGGAGACTCGCATGTCTCCCGCAACGGATCTACAGGGCTGGACTCCGCACTGACAGGGATCGCATAGCATTATATGCGATCCCTGTCCGTGCGGAGTCCAGCCCTGTAGATGCGTTGCGGGAGACATGCGAGTCTCCCGCTCGTGTGAAAGGGGCCTTAGTGTCTGCTGGTAAAGTCAGCAGGCGGGTGGCCAATATGGGAATCCAATCATAGTGAAATGGGGGGGAGGGGGGGAGCACAAAAAGAGCTGAAAAGTGGAGCAATAAGCATTTTTCTCTGATATGATACATTACAGTGTATCTTATATTTGCTTGTACTATTGATTAAATTAGAAAAATTTAAATGACTGTTACTTGTTAAATGATTCACTCAATGGCATGCTACAGCATAAAACAGAGTGCCTACTGATCTATAACATTTACATGACGGCATCAATGCCAAAATGTGACTAACAAATGACCATGGCAGCCAATCACTGACCATACTATTGACAGCATGTGAGTGCTGCAGCACATGACCAATGTTGAGACACGTCATCAACGTAGTCAAGCAAACAAACACAGGTATTTGAAGGGTGAGTATGTGACATTTTTTAGTCATATGCCGCTTACACTATACTTTCAAAATGTATGCCATATTCACATTGAGAAGCCTTGTGGCTGCATCCAGGAGTAAAGAGAGGTCTGTTCTCTCAATTCTCTCAAATTGTAAAACAAGTCCATGGGTATGCCATTTATGTCTAAAAGTCCTTTTATTCATACAGATTTTTCTATAGAACATATATTTTATTTTACATTAGTACACAGATTACTTAGAAGAGCCTCATGAAAGTCCTCAGTTTTCGCCTACAGGCTACTGCGGCTCCTATCCATGTTTCACACTTACTAAGACTGAAACAGTTGGAAATTTTCCACTCTATATATTGAGAAATAAATCTTTTCATGGGATAAAATGTCTTTTTCAGCTCTAAGAACGGGTCCCTGTGGGTATAAAGCAAATGTATGAGCACTAACTGCAGTCAAAAAAGTTAAAATACAACAGAAAAAAACAGGAGGTGCTGGGCGTCTCCGCCCTGGCTCACACTTGCCCATCACTGGTTGGGGACTGTGGACACAAGGGAGAGGCAGTGACGGGTACATTACTCATAGCCAGTTGTCCATAGAAACCAACAAAATATTAGATTGCATAAGAAGCTATATACATTAAACTAGCTTCAGCTCTCAGCAGAGAATAAAATTACTGTCAGGATGTTAGTAAATGATAAAGATGAAGGGTATGTTCACACACTATATTTTTCGCTCTGATTTCGGCCTGTTTACTTAGACAAAATCCGTATAAAATCCACATCCCATGCATGTGAATAGGGTTTCTGCAACACTGTTCTCATGCATAGGAATATTCCTGTGTGGATTTCCAGCATCACAGGAGAAAAAAATTGCCTTTGATGTTACAGTTCTTTTTGGTGCAGAACCTTAACAGGGGTGCATGGGGGTCGACTGTACCTCTGTATGCCTCAAATTTTAATGCTTCATATCTTATACTTGGCATGATTCATTGGATACTGTACGTACAGAGCTATTCCCTGCCCCAAAAACATTATAGAGAATATATATCTGTACATGCAGAGTGGGGAAAGGCTGCACACAAAGTCCAAGGCCTAATTTAGATGTCTGTACTTTGGATATGAATTACACATATCCATATGGAGATCATATATTTCAATGGAGCCATGAACGCTGTTGTATAAACATACACCAGTCTACAGAGATTTGATAATGTGGAGTCCACATAAAAGGAAAAAAAAATATCATCATGTTCAATAAGTTACCATGTATCAGATTAAAATTTTCCATTATGATAATCACTCCACAAAATAAAAGTAAGAAAGAGATCCAATTTTACTTTGTGCCGCATGCCTTGAAGTGGGTAGTAACAGACCTTCCAAGAATAGTCAATCAGATCGTGAGAATGTTGCCAGCAGAAGACAATTGTGTTGTATTTTGCTTCCGCAAAATGCAGATTTGCAAAAAATACAGATGATGGCCGTGTGACATCCGTTGTGCATCCGTTTTTTTTATGGACCCATTGTAACAATGCCTATTCTTTTTCGTGAGACTGCGTAACGGACATACAGATGCGGAAAGCATACAGTGTGCTGTCCATTTTTCTTTTTTTTTTTTTTTGTTAATCCATAAAAATGAATGGGTCCATGCGCGATCTGCAAAAAATGTGAATAGGATGCAGACCAAAAATACTGTCATTTGAATGGAGCCTAAGCAAGATAACCTGGGAGAAGCCTCTGTTATGTTCTGGCTAATAGGGAATTCCAAGAAGGGAATACATGACATTCATACAGTCTAAAAGGGAATATAGATAGAGATTGTCTTGTCTGCAGTGTTTCAGACATTGAGATACACCCACTAGCTTCCATTTATTAGCTTTCATAATGATAACAAGGCTTCTACAGTGAGAGTAGAAAGTTTATAACGCCTAACTTTAGGGTTCATTTGCACATCAGACTTTGACGCTGTCAAAATCCACCACTTTAATTTTGTCAGAAACTGCAGCAGTTTCTGCCACGGTTGTTCGCTTCAGATGCTGCAGACACTCTCGCAGCTTAGCTCCATTGATTGGAGCTAAGCCACAAGCGTACAGCCGTCATGGCTTCAAGCAGCAGCTGTACACACACTACACCAAGAAGGGACACATCCCTTCCAGATGCACTCCGGGCTTTTAACTGTAAACTGCAGCGCTGCCTACCATTGAGAGCAGTGGGAGGCAGACACAACACGGCTGCCATCTGAATTTTGGCACTGTGTTCATGTCAAACTGCCAGGGGCAAAACTCACTGTGTGAATGGCCCTATATACTACATCCTCTCTGGTCAGGAAACAGGTCAACACAGAGATTGCGCAGAAATAGACAGATACCAGATGTCAAAATAAACTAGTACATTTGTACATTTTTGCCTAATGAAGCCACTAGGTGTCACTGTTTGGCATGTGTGGGTAATTAAAGAGACATTCCACATGTTTTGTGCATGAGGTTTAACACTAACTTTGCCGATTACCCCACCACTGCCATTCTGATGGTGCCTGGGTCCCTGCTGCGCTACACTTCCTGCTTCTGTTGTTGACATGGCTGTGAGTGCTGTGTTGAGAAAAGGAGCAGGAAGTGGAGCACAGCGGCAAGGTAAGCATATGATCATTTATTTTTTTTTTAACCATTAGCAGGCCATGAAACAATGTTTTCATTGTGCTGGAATATCTCTTTAACCCGTTCAGGTTCAAGCCAATTTTCATCTTAAGGACCAAGCCTACTTTTGCAAATCTGACACGTGATTTTTTTTTTTTTTGCACACAAAAACAGTTAACAGAAAAACAAACAAATATTTATTACCCTCCAGTTTACAGAAACTCCCCATGTGTGGTCATAAACTGCTGTATGGGCACAGAATGGAAGGAGGGCCATAAGGTTTTTAGAGGGCAAATTTTGCTTGAATGGTTTTTGGGTGCTATATCACATTTGAAGAGACCGTGATGTACCTCTACAGGTGAACCCCATAGGCAGTTCATAGAATTTAGAAACACTATGCTATGAAAATGAAAAATTACATTTTTTTTTCAATAAAATGTTGCCATTGGCCCAGATTTTTCATTTTTACAGGGGTAACAGGAGAAAAAGCACCCCACAAGTTGTTACCCATTTTCTCCTGAATATGGCAACACCCCATATGAGGTCATTAACTGCTGTATGGGCACACCGCTGGGTTCTGAAGAGAAAGAGCGCCATATGACTCTTGGAAGGCAGATTTTGCTGGAATGGTTTTCGGGTGCCATATTGCATTTGAAGAGACACAGTGGAAACCCCCCCCCCCCAAAAAAAAATGACCCCATTTTGGAAACTACACCCCTCAAGGAATTTATCGGGGGATGTACCCCATAGAACTTAGAAACACTTGGTATGAAAATGAAAAATTTCCTTTTTTTTACAATAAAATGCTGTTTTAGCCCCAGATTTCCATAAGGGGTAACAGGAGAAAAAGCATTCCCCATTTTGTTACGTAATTTTTCCACAGTAAGACAATATCCCCTATGTGGTCATAAACTGCTGTTTGGGCACACCGAGGAGTTCAGAAGTGAAAGACAACATGTATTTGAGGCCTAGTTTGATGATTTTTGCACTGAACAACAATTGACGAGGCACTGTGGTTAAATTTAAAAAAAAAAAAAAAGAAACGTGATGTGACCCCATTTTAGAAACCACACCCCTCAAAGAATTTATCAAGGGGTGGAGTGAGCATTTTGACGCCACAAATATATTACAGAAATTAATGCATAGCAGACCGGAAAAATTGCAAGTTTTCCACAGATAAGGCATTTCAGTGCCCTATGTGTTGTGCCCAGCTGGTGCTTTATGAGACTTACACCACACTACAAAAATGTGGATGTAGCTGTTGTATGGGCACACGGCAGGGCTCAGAAGGGAAGGAGCGCCATTTGGGTTTTGCTGGAATAGTTTTCAAGAGCTTTATCACAATGGCAGAGCCCATGAGGTACCCGTACAGTGGAAACACCTTATAAATGACCATATCTTGGAAACAACATCCCCTTAATTTATTAAGGGGTGGAGTGAACATTTTTCATAACACATGTATTTTGCAGAAATTAATGGGGACAGTGCAAAATAATAATTTAAGTTTTAAACAGATTTTTAAATGCATTTTAATGCCCAATATGTTGTGCCCAGCATGTGAGACACAACTCTTAAATTGCAAGGTGAGTTCTACTGACTACATGAATGACATAAATGTGGACGTAAACTGCTATTTGGGTATGCTGCAGGGTTCAAATGGGAAAAAACACCTTTTGGCTTTTGCAGCGCAGATTTTGTTGGATTACAAGTGCTATGTTGCTTTCCAAAACCTCTGGGGTACCAGTACAGGCATTTTCTATTGAAATTGGATGAAGAAAAGGTAGCACTTCTGCCACTGCTTTTGAGATTTTGGTTTCAGTGTGCACTGTGCTGGAAAAATGTCACACTAAGGCCCCATTCACTTCAATGATAGCAGGCAGCCGTGGCACTGAGCGGCCAAAAAAACAGAACATGTCCTATTTTGGTCAGTACAACAGAGTATACAGAGGTATATATAAGACAATGATCTTGTTTAACAGCTATTTTTTGTGTAATAAGGCGATGTTTTTATTTGAATTATGATATTGATACCGTGAGCTGACCAAATAATGTCTATTCTGGTACTGTTTTTTTTTTTTCTTAAGGTGTTCACCTGATGCCAGTCTGATCTCTTTTGCAATGCACTAGAATACACGCTTTATTGTACTGCATTGGAACTGTAAATTTTACAATGACTGTCTAGGAGACCCAGTCTGGTTACAGCAGCCACTGGCTGCCCGCAAATGCATGGCGGGGAACTGTTGGGATGATGTAGGGAGCCCTGTCCCTCTTTAAACCCCTTAGATGTGGCGGTCAGCATTGACTACAGCAGCTAAGGTGTTAATCAACAGTCAAACACAGCCAGGCCCTTGGGAGCATGTGCAGCTACTAGAGATGAGCGAGCATGCTCGTCCGAGCTTGGTGCTCGTTCGAGTATTAGGGTACTCGTAAGTGCTCGCTGCTCGGACGAGTATCTCGCCATGCTCGAGGAAATGGCATCTCCCGTATTTTGAATTTTTGGCGCCTATAAACTCAGCCAATCACAAGCCAGAAGACTCTGCGGTACACCCAGCATCACGTGGGGCCCTTACATGTCGATAGCAGGAGTTGGCTGGCCTGATCAGGTGACCCTGGAATATACTAGTGACTGCCCGCGGTGCTCGGCTCAGATGCTGTCTGGATGTCGTTAGGGACAGATCTGCTGCGTTTCAGGGAGAGTGTTAGGGCCTGGATTTAGTTCTCTGTTAGGCAGGAGTGATCTCAAAAGAATCCAACAGCCCTTCTAAGGGCTACAGGTTGCAGAAAGTCTGTAGACTTGCACAAGTGACATAATCTGACATGTTTTCCTTTTTGTGTTATTGCTATTTACCACAACCCTTCCCCTCTGGTAATTGTCCTTCCCCTGCTTCCCTCTCAGTTCCTTGCAGTTTATAGTTTCAGTGGACATTGTGGTTGATTGGAGTGGTTCTCTGCTGAGATTCGGTTGCTTCCATTTCTTCTATTAAGATAAATGTCCTCTTTTCTCTTTTGTGTTTCCCCTGCTTTTCCCTGTTGAGTTTTGGTGTTTGGGCCTGAGGGGAGACTACTGGTCGTCCAGGTTGGTGGAGGAACAGTTGGACTCTTTCCAGTCACTAGCTTCAGGGTCCTTCAGGGACAGTTAGGGTCCTAGGTTTCCTGCGTATGAACGCGCCTACCTTCAAGGCCTGGTCATACTGGTGTTAGCCAGGACTGGAGTCAGGGATTCCCTCGGAGGTGTCCATCTGCCTTCACTAGTTCCCAGGCCTTTTCCCATTTCCTTATCCCCCTCTCCCTCCTGCGCTTGGTGTGGACTCTTCCCCTCACACCGGAGAGTGACACCTACTGCCTGCTTACATGTCAGTTACCGCAGCGGCCGCATCCTCCTCACTCCTTCACAGCTAGGGTGGCCATTCAGGCCAAAGACTGACTTAAAAACCCCACAGACGACGGGGATTGAAAAAATGAAGGTAAAAATCAACTTCGTGTCAGCTTCAGAGGTGGGAGGGTGACTTTCTCCCTGCAGCTCACGCTCAGACAGCACAGTGCTGCGGTCTGAGAGTAAGTAGTTCAAAAGGACATCCCTGTGTCTGTCCAGGCCCTGCGCCGGACGGAGGACAGGGAGGCTGAAAGCCGGACTGTCCAGCCTAAAACCGGACCTCTGGCCACCCTAGACCCCGCCCACCCACCATGGAAATCGTTGCGCACACAAGCCAGGTGGCCAACGTCAGTGAGAGAGGCCAAGCTAGTCTCTCTCAGGGAGTTCTAGTCCTGGCTTTCAGTATCAGGCTTTTCTCTGGGTACAGCTCACTAAGGGCTTAATATATGAAAAATGTCTAGGTCAGGGATGGCCAACCTGCGTCTCTCCAGCTGTTGCAAAACTACAACTCCCAGCATTCCCACTCTGCCTACAGCTATCAGCCCACAGCTGGACATGGTGGGAATTGTAGTTTTACAACAGCTGGAGAGCCGCAGGCAAAAGACTTTCTTTGTTGCCCATAGCCCCTTTCATTTCTGCAGAGCACTATATGAAATGAAAGAGGAGCTCTGATTGGTTTCTATGGGCAACAAAGAAACTTCTACACCTAGACGGTTTTCATACATAACGCCCTAGGTGTTTTACATCATACTGCTTCACAGTCTAGAAAGTCAAACTACTAGCAGTGCTAGATAACAAAGGCTTGGCAATGGCTTCTACACATATAGTACTTTTCCACATGTGTTTCTGTATTTCTGAATTTGACATGTTAGAAAACAGTTTTCCATCTTATATTCTATGTATAGCATATAAAAGTCATCAGAGCAGCTAACCTCTCCAAACATGAGCTCAGAGGAAAAGCAAACTCAAACATAAAGCTTACAGATACATACATGCACTGGACAATTGATTTATGCACAGTTTCTTGAAAGTTTAGATATACTAAGAAGTACCTGACTTAAAGGGGTTTTCTCAGCACGTTGATTCACTCTGTCTCCTCAGGCTGTGGGTGGGTCTCCAGCAGTTATTAGCATATATTAACTTACTCTGACAGAGCAGGAGATTGTGATCTCTAACACAGTTACAGGTAAAGCCATGCTTCTCAGTCCTCACAACACTTGTACCTTTTGCTTACTGCAGGTAATCTCACTCAGAGCTCAGTCCCATCATTCAGAAAGATAACAGTCTTTCTGGTATGCAGGTTACCATAGAAACCTGTGTGCAGTGAGAGACCTGCTGAACTGTATATAGTTCATGACTAAGGTAAAATCTGACCACTGTATTTACAAAATGTCTTCTTTTAACTGTCCCTTTATGTTGAAAGCTAATCTTTGTAACTAGTTAGAAAACCTCTTTAATCCTGTTTTCTCTAGCAGATGTGAGATGAGTGCAGCCATTCCTTACTAGTGCCTTTTTCCTCTGATCTGTAGTGGAGGAGCTTCACTACTGCGCATCTACATAAAGGGCAGCACACAGTCGTCTCAACTAAAAGCCTAGATCCTTAGATCAGGAATAGAACAGACATTTATACAACATTTCATCATTTTCCCAAATTGTTATGAAAATAGCACATACTGCATTAACCCCTTGAGGACAGAGCCCATTTTGGCCTTAATGTCTGGGCCAAATTTTTGAATTCTGACATGTGTCACTTTATGTGGTAATAACTTTGGAACGCTTTTACTTATCCAGGCCATTCTGAGATTGTTTTCTCGTGACACATTGTACTTCATGACAGTCATAAATTTGAGTCAATATATTTCACCCTTATTTATGAAAAAATCCCAAATTTACCAAAAATTCTGAAAAATTTCCAAATTTCAATTTCTCTACTTTCAAAATACACCGTAATACCTCCAAAAATAGTTATTATTTTACATTCCCCATATGTCTACTTTATGTTGGCATCATTTTGTAAACGTCATTTTACTTTTTTAGGACGTTAGGAGGCTTAGAAGTTTAAAAGCCATTTTTCAAATTTTCACCAAATTTTCCAAAACCATTTTTTTTAGCACCAATGCAGATATAAAGTGATTTTGAGGGGCTTACATAATGAAACCCACCATAAATGACCCCATTTTAGAAACTACACCCCTCAAATTATAAAAAACTGCTGTTACAAACTTTGTTAACCCTTGAGGTGTTCCACAAGAATTAATGGAAAATGGAGGTGAAATTTCAAAATTTCACTTTTTTCGTAGATTATTCATGTTAATATTTTTTTTCTTGCAACATAGCAAGGGTTAACAGCAAACTAAACCTCAATTTACATTGCTCTGATTCTGCAGTTTACAGAAATACCCCATATGTGGTGGTAAACGTCTCTATGGGTTTGTGGCAGTGGTCAGAAGGAAAGGAGCGCCATGCGGATTTTGGAGGCAAAATTTGCTAGAATAGTTTTTAGGCACCATTTTGTAATTGAGAGACCCTGACGTACCCCTACAGTGGAAACCCTCATAAAGTGACCCAATTTTTGAAACTACACCCTTCAAAGAATATATTAAGGGGGGTACTGACCACTTTGACCCCCTAAGCATTTTACGGAATTTGGAAACACTTGGCTGTGAAATTGAAATTTTTTTTTCTTCCAATAAAATGTTGCTTTAGCCCCAATTTTTTTTATTTGCATAAGGGGTAACAGGAGAAAAGCCCCCCCCATAATTTGTTACCCATTTTCTCCTGAATACGGCAACACCCCATATGTGGTGGTAAAGTGCTGTGGGGGCACATGGCAGGACTCAGAACAGAAGGAGCGCCATATGGATTTTACAACACAGATTTTGATGGAGTGGTTTGCGGGAGCCATTGATTTTTATTTTTTTGAGCTATTGTCTTATGTGGGGGCTCATTTTTTGCAGGATGAGGTGAGGTTTTCATTGGTACCATTTTGGGGTAAATACGCCTTTTTGATCGCCTGCTATTACACTTTTTGTGAGGGAAGAGAGAAAAAAATGGCTATTTTGGCATAGTTTTTTTAAAAAATTTTTTACAGCATTCGCCTGGGGGGCCATCTCATGTAATATTTTTATAGAGCAGGTTGTTACGGACGCGACGATACCCAATATGTCCAACTTTTTTATTGTTGGAAGGTTTTACACATTAGATGCATTTTTGAACAGAATAAAATCTTTTTTTTGTGTTGCCATTTTCAGAGAGCCATATTTTTTTCAGCTTTCAGGCGATTGTCTCAGGTAGGGTACCGTTTTTGCGGAACAAGATGGCGGTTTGATTGATACCATATTGGGGTAAATACGCCTTTTTGATCGCCTGCTATTACACTTTTTGTGAGGGAAGAAGGGAAAAAATGGCTATTTTGGCATAGTTTTTTTTAAATTTTTTTTATAGCATTACCCTGGGGGGCCATCTCATGTAATATTTTTATAGAGCAGGTTGTTACGGACGCGACGATACCCAATATGTCCAACTTTTTTATTGTTGGAAAGTTTTACACATTAGATGCATTTTTGAACAAAATAAAATCTTTTTTTTGTGTTGCCATTTTCAGAGAGCCATATTTTTTTCAGTTTTCAGGCGATTGTCTCAGGTAGGGTACCGTTTTTGCGGGACAAGATGGCGGTTTGATTGATACCATTTTGGGGTAAATACGCCTTTTTGATCGCCTGCTATTACACTTTTTGTGAGGGAAGAAGGGAAAAAATGGCTATTTTGGCATAGTTTTTTTTTAATTTTTTTTATAGTATTACCCTGGGGGGCCATCTCATGTAATATTTTTATAGAGCAGGTTGTTACGGACGCGACGATACCCAATATGTCCAACTTTTTTATTGTTGGAAAGTTTTACACATTAGATGCATTTTTGAACAAAATAAAATCTTTTTTTTGTGTTGCCATTTTCAGAGAGCCATATTTTTTTCAGTTTTCAGGCGATTGTCTCAGGTAGGGTACCGTTTTTGTGGGACAAGATGGCGGTTTGATTGATACCATTTTGGGGTAAATACGCCTTTTTGATCGCCTGCTATTACACTTTTTGTGAGGGAAGAGGGGAAAAAAATGGCTATTTTGGCATAGTTTTTTTAAAAAATTTTTTATAGCATTCGCCTGGGGGGCCATCTCATGTAATATTTTTATAGAGCGGGTTGTTACGGACGTGGCGATACCTAACATGTTTATATATAGTGTTTTCTTTATTTTTAATGAATTAAAATGGGGAAAAAAATTGATTTTTTTAAACTTTTTGTTTTACTTTTTTTTACCACTTTTTTTTTTTACACTTTTTTTTTTTTTACACTTTTTTCACTCAGACCCACTTGGTTCTTGAAGAACCAGTGGGTCTGAGGGCTGTATAATACACTGCAGTACACTGTATAGTGTACTGCAGTGCATTTTCATTCATTGTAAGACTGATCAAGCTCCTGCCTTTAGCAGGAGCTTGAACAGGCTTACCTCTACCATGGCAAGCCATGGCAAGCGTCTGGTTGCCATGGTAACCATCGGGACGCTGCCACAGCAGAGCAGCGTCCCGATGGGAGGGAGGGAGCTCTCTCCCTCTCACTGGCCACACCATCGGAGCGCTGCTGCAGCTCCCGATGGGGGAGGGAGGGAGCGCCCTCCCTGTTAACCCTTCCATGCCGTGGTCCTTATGGACCGCGGCATGGAAGGGGTTAAACGGCCGACATCGCTGCCAGCAGCGATGCCGGCCATTTGAAGCAGACTGTCAGCTGTATGCTGACACTCTGCTTCCACCGCTCGGCCATCCTGAAAATTGGGGTGGGGGGGGGGGGCACCCGGGGCAAATTAAAAATCATAATATGGGAAAGGAGGGGGGGGAAGGATCGGGGGCACCCGGGGCATAATTACCTTCATTAGCAGGATCTGATCCCCTGCAGTCTCGGACTGCGGGGAATCAGATCCTTACAGCCAGCCCCTGCATCGCCGTGATTGGCTAGTCTGCACAGACTAGCCAATCACAGCAATCGCCTTTATGGGGGGGGAACGGCTCCCCCCGAGGGCTTTACTGTGGATGGCTGGCTGTGTTTAACAGCCGCCATCACAGCATGTAAACCCCCCTGCACTGCGCAGGGGGGGATTACATTCAGGACGTACCGGTATGGCCTGTTGCGCGAACTACCTCGTGCTCAGGACGTACCGGTACGTCCTATGTCGCCAAGGGGTTAAACTAACTGTACCAATTTATTATATATTTTTGGAGTCAGTCGGTCCATTTTTTAACGACTCCAAGTCCGACTCCACAGCCCTACTCCCCACACAGTATAATGTCTCATTGTGGCCCACTGCCCCATAGAGTATAATGTCACCTTGTAGCCTGTCACCCCATACATTATAATGTTTCCTTGTGGCCCCAAGAGGTTTTTTTTGCTTCTAAATGGGTATTTATCATGATATATATCATTATCGCAATCAATTTCTTAATATCGTTATCGTGGGAACATTTTTGATATCGCCCAACCCTATACAGTGGTCCCTCAAGATACAATATTAATTGGTTCCAGGAAGACTATTGTATGTTGAAACCATTGTAAATTGAGTAATCGGTTCCAAAGCCTCAAAATGTCAACCAAGATAAGAAAAAATGAGGATTTAAGAAAAATAAGCAGATAACTAAGACAGATAAAACAAGTCCTTACACATAACAGTGAGGAATAGCTGATAACTAGCAACGAATACAGCTATTTTACCAGAGACGTGGCCTTGATCGGTTGGATCTGAGACATTCTATGTTGAGTCTGGTTTCAACTTATGATGGGTCAGAAAAGATCATTGTATGCTGAAAATATTGTATCCTGAGGCCATTGTATCTTGAGGGATCACTGTACAGGTATGTTTAGAATGCCACGTGCTGATGGATATTGCTGGTAGTTTAGTGAAAAGTCCATCACAGATTCTCTTTAAAGTGTTTTGCCAATTTGTAGGAACATTCTTCTATATACTTTATTTAGGGAAATCATTTATTTATAATAGAAACTTTGGGCAGAAATGTCCCTTAGCAGCGATCTCTTCAAAGAGCATTGCTAAGGCACACCCGTCTTCCTGAGAGCACAGTGCTGCGCTGACTAGGAAGAAGGGCTGGGATGGAAGGTGATGGGTGCCTGTCCTCCCTGCTCCCTCGTATAGTAGTGGGGACAGTACAGTAATAACTATACATGAAATATATATTTATATTATACTTAGGTCCTGCTCACTGATCAGTGTGGCCACACTGTCATTGAGCTCTTCTGCATTTACGGCAAGCTGCGTAATTTAAGGGGTATATTCCGATTAGATTTTTATCACCTATCCACAGGATAGGAGATAACTAGTGACGAGCGAGCATGCTTGGGTTCAGCCGAACACCGCGTTTTCTCGAGCGCCATGCTCGAGTCCCCTCCCCGCACATTTCTTGCCTGCTACGCAGCCAATCAGCGTGCGGGGATTCACTGTAATGCCGTAGTCATGTTGGCTACTGGCATTATAGTGATTGGCTGGCCGGGAACGCATCATCGGGTGCTATATAGCACCCGGTGACATGTGACCTGGCTCAGTCCAAGTCAGGGAGAGCTGCTGCAAGGAGGGACAGATAGTGTAGGGATAGAAATTGTCTAGGCAGGGCTAGTTTTTCTGTTGAAAAGACCCAAAAGTCGTTTTAAGGACTATTTTTATATCTGGCTGCAATATTTTATTTTTTTTGGGGGGGCAAGAATTGCGCAAGTTTTCCTGACCTAAACACCACCTGCGCAGTGTGTGCTGTATAACATTTGTGTATTCCAAATACCTGACATCCGGTGTATTGTTTTCTGCTGCTAATCAAGGCAACATTACCTGCACTGCGTCTGCTGTATAACGTTTGTGCAAGGAGGGTCAGATAGTGTAGGGATAGGATTTGGCTAGGCAGAGCTAGTTGTTCTGTTTAAAAGACTCAAAAGTCCTTTTAAGGACTATTGTTATATCTGGCTGCAATATATATTTTTTCTTTTGGGGCAAAAAAACCTTTCTGTATCCTAAATACCTGAAATCCAGTGTATTTTTTTCTGCCGTTAATCAAGGCGACTTTACCTGTGCTGCGTGTGCAGTATAAAGTTTCTGTATCCTAAATACCTGAAATCCAGTGTATTTTTTTCTGCCGTTAATCAAGGCGACATTACCTGTGCTGCGTGTGCAGTATAACGTTTCTGTATCCTAAATACCTGAAATCCAGTGTCATTTTTTCTGCAGCTAATCAAGGCGACATTACCTGTGCTGCGTGTGCAGTATAACGTTTCTGTATCCTAAATACTTGACATCCAGTGTAATTTTTTCTGCCGCTAATCAAGGCGACATTACCTGTGCTGCGTCTGCTGTTTAACGTTTGTGTATAGTAAATATTTCTGACATTCGGTGAAATTTTTCCTGCTGTTGGTAACGGCAACATTACCTGCGCTGCGTCTGCTGTTTAACGTTTGTGTATAGTAAATATTTCTGACATTCGGTGAAATTTTTGCTGCTGTTGGTGACAGCGACATTACCTGCGCTGCGTCTGCTGTTTAACGTTTATGTATCCTAAATATTTCTGACATTCGGTGAAATTTTTCTGCTCATACACTTTAAAAAAATCTGCGCAACTGTACTTGTGACAAACTTGCATATATATCATTTAACCAAAAGTTCTAGCTTCTTGTCCCAGTTTGCAGGGCAGCGCAAGACACCACTCTTGACACCACACCAGTGCGACCAGGTAGTCGGTTGGATTGCAGCAGATAATGCTTCCAGTCGGTTAAGCACCACCCTCTCTTCCACAAAGTCCAATCTTAGTAGCCAAGAGTCTGGTCAACAAAATCCTCACCCTGATCGTCCTTCCTCCCACCATGCAGAGTCTGAGCAAACAAGTGATCCCACACTCGGATATTCCGAGGAGCTTATTTCATCGTCGTTCCTTGATTTTGGCCTCTCGCCAAGCCCGCTTGAAGAGTAACATGAGGGGATGTTGTACCCTGATTCCCAAACTCATGAGCATCTACAGTCTGAAGAAGATGACGGTGGGGAACGGCAATTAGTGTCTGACAATGTGCATGATGATGATGAGACACAGTTGCCAATAAGTCAAGGGCAATTAGTGTCTCAAGAGGTTGATGATGAGAATGAGACGCAGTTAAGTCAGGTTCTTGTTAGGTCACCATGTCAGTAGGAGGACCAGAGTGAGGAAGTGGAAGAGGAGGTGGTGGACGATGAAATCTCTGACCCAACCTGGGAGGGTGGCAAGCTGTGCGAGGACAGCAGTACAGAGGGGGAGGGATCCGCAGCACCACAACAGGCTGGAAGAGGCAGTGGGGTGGCAAAAGGGAGAAGGCAGGCCATGCCAACCAGGCCCACAACTATTCCACGGAGCAGCCCCTTGCGGCAATCTCCCTTGCCAAGGGGTAGATGTTCCGCAGTCTGGTGCTTTTTTGAGGAAAGTGCTGACGATAAAAGAATTGTAATTTGCAACCTGTACCCGTACCAAAATGAGCAGGGGCGTGAACACTAGCAACCTGACCACCACCAGCATGATCCGCCACATGGCAGCAAAGCACCCTAATAGGTGGACCGAATGCCTGGGTCCACAATCGGTGTCTGCGGGTCACACGACTGCGTCCTCTTCCCCTGTGTTTCGTGCTGTCCAAGACGCAGTCCCAGATGCCTCCCGCCCTGCACCTGGACCTTCGCAAGCACCATCAGTGAGCACATCCACTTCAGTGTCCCAGCGCAGCGTACAGATGTCCTTACCCCAGGCACTTGAACGCAAGCGCAAATACCCAGCCACCCACCCACAGGCCATAGCACTAAACACGCAACTTTCTAAATTGCTGGCCCTGGAAATGTTGCAGTTTACGCTGGTGAACACTAAGGCTTTTCACAGCCTGATGGCGGCGGCTGTCCCTCGTTACCCAGCCGCCACTATTTTTCCTGGTGTGCCGTCCCCGCCTTACACCAGCATGTGTCCCGAAACATAACCCGTGTCCTGACCAACGCAGTTACTGGGAAGGTCCACTTAACGACTGACACATGGACAAGTGCTTCTGGCCAGGGACGCTATATTTCCCTGACGGCACACTGGGTGAACGTTGTGGAGGCTGGGAGCGAGTCGTACCCTGGGATGGCACAGGTGCTACCGACGCCAAGGATTGCGGGCCCTACTTCCATCCAGATTTCCGCCACCACCTACAGTAGCGGCTGCAACCCCTCCTTCTCTTCCTCCACCTCCTCCTCCACTTCCACTGCAGAATTCTCATCTTGCAGCACCAGTCAGACTTTAGTCAGTAGCTGGAAGCAGTGTAACACAGCAGTCGGGAAGCGGCAACAGGCCATGCTGAAACTTATTTGCTTAGGTGACAAACAGCACACCACCGCAGAGCTGTGGCAGGGCATAAGGGACCAGGCTGAGCTGTGGCTCTCGCCACTCAACCTACAGCCAGGCATGGTTATGTCTGATAACGGCCGCGACTTGGTGGCGGCTTTGGAGCTCGGCAACCTCACACACATACCATGCCTGGCCCACGTCTTCAACTTAGTTGTTCAGCCGTTTCTCAAAACCTACCCCAATTTGCCTGAGCTACTGGTGAAGATGCGCTGCCTGTGTGCCCATTTCCGAAAGTCACCTACAGCTTCAGCCGGTCTGGTAACGCTGCAGCAGCGCTTGCACTTGCCAGCTCAACGACTGCTGTGCGACCTGAGCACGTGCTGGAACTCCACTTTCCACATGTTGGGCAGGCTTTGTGAGCAGCAGAGGGCAGTAGTGGAATACCAGCTGCAACATGGTCAGCGCCTTTCCAGTCAGCTTCCGCTCTTCACAAGCGACGAGTGAGCATTGATGTCTGACCTCTGTGAGGTTTTATGCAACTTTGATGAATCTACACAGATGGTGAGCAGCGATAATGCTATTATCAGCGTAACCATCCCATTTCTGTGTCTACTAAAACGCTCACTGCTCACAATAAAGGCGGACGCTTTGCATGTGGAAGAGGTGGAAGAGGGGAAAGACCCTACACAGGGTGATAGCCAGACCACCCTCGGTCGTCTTCCTAGGAGGAGGAGCAGGAGCCACCGCTACAGAGGGTAGTACCCATAGCAGGTTAACTCCATCTCTTCGGCATGGATGGGCCAAAGAGGAAGAAGAGGACGAGGAGATTGAGAGATCCTCCTGGTGAGGAGAGCGAACCCTCTCTGTTGGGACTCTGGCACACATGGCTGACTTCATGCTATGCTGCCTTTCCCATGACCCTCGCGTTATACGCATTTTAGCCAACACCGATTACTGGTTGTTCACTCTTCTCGACCCCCGCTACAAAGAGAACTTCTCATCTCCTATTCCTGTGGTGGAGAGGACTAGCAAAATGGTGCTATACCAGAAGGCCCTTGTAGAAAAATAGCTCCAAAAATTTCCAGTTGACAACGCTGGCGGCAGAGTACGTAGTTTCTTGGGCACCCGAGGAGGGGAGATGAGGGGAACACACAGCAGTTCCAACAGAGGCAGAGCGACACTCTCCAAGGCCTGGGACAGTTTCATGACACCCCGCCAGAACCCTCACTCTGATGAGCGGCCTAGTGTCACAAGGAGGGAAACGTTTTGGAAGATGGTGAAGGAGTAACTAGCTGACCATGTCAACATCCTCCGTGATCCCTCTGTGCCTTATAATTATTGGGTGTCTAAACTGGACACGTGGCACGAACTGGCGCTCTACGCCTTGGAGGTGCTGGCCTGCCCTGCCGCCAGCGTTTTGTTGGATCGGGTATTTAGTGCCGCTGGGGGCATAATTACTGATAAGCGCATCCGCCAGTCAACTGAAAATGCTAACAGGTTGACGCTTATCAAAATGAACAAGGCCTAGATTGCCCCTGACTTCTCTACCCCACCAGAGGAAAGCGGCTTAACATAAAGGAACTTTAAATGCGGATTTTAGGGTGTATTGAATACACTTTATTCCCATGTACCCCTACCTCTTCTCGTCCTCTTCCTCCTCCATCATATCAAACTGCTTATTAAAGGGTTATTCTCATTTTAGACAATGGGGACATATCGCTAGGATATCCAGAACGGAGCCCCCGAACTGAATGAGGGCGCACTGCGCATGCGCAGCCGCCCTCCATTCATTTCTATGGGGCTGCCGAAAATAGCCGAGCGCTGGCTACTTCCGTCGGCTCCATAGAAATGAATGGGAGCGGTGGCTGCGCTCCCATTCATTTCTATGAGATCAGCGGGGAGCTGCGCCTGGTGGTGGCCGGACCCCCGGTATCCTCCAGTCGCAGCGCTCCCCGCTCCGTTCTGGATATAGGTGCGGGTCCCTAGCGATATGCCCCCATTGTCTAAGATGAGAATACCCCTTTAAGCTGTCCTCGACGTTCACCAGCAGGCCCTCACCTCTAATTTTTAAGACGGTCACCAGCAGGCCCTCACCACTAATTCTTAAGACGGTCACCAGCAGGCCCTCACCACTAATTTTTAAGATGGTCACCAGCAGGCCCTCAACCATAATTTTTTAGACGCTCAGCAGCAGGCCCTCAACCATAATTTTTTAGACGCTCAGCAGCAGGCCCTCACCCATAATTTTTTAGACGGTCAGCTCAGCAGCAGGCCCTAAACCATGATTTTTTAGACGGTCAGCTCAGCAGCAGGCCCTCAACCATAATTTTTTAGACGGTCAGCTCAGCAGCAGGCCCTCAACCATAATTCTTTAGACGGTCAGCTCAGCAGCAGGCCCTCAACCATAGTTTTTTTAGAAGGTCAGCTCAGCAGCAGTCAACGTCCAACGTCCTCCCTCCGCCATGGTCACCACCCATCTTGAAAAGTTTCCCCCCTCCCATATACAAATGTGCCACAAACAGGAAGTTAATATCACCAACCATTCCCATTTTATTTAGATGTATCCATATAAATGGCCCACCCTGTATATAACATATATATAGAGGGAGGGGTGTTGGAGCATATATAATGCATATAATGTATATAGAGGGAGGAGTGTTGGAGGGTATATAGAGGGAGGGACGGAGGAGGGTACGTAGAGGGTAATTTCCTATGCTGAAATACGCCGTCTTACATTTAGAATTGGCGCTAGATGCGCCAATGTTATGGAGAAGCCTGTGCCTCTTCATAACTTAAGTGGATCCTCCACCATTGCAGGGGCTTTATTAAGACCAGCGTCTAAAACAGTGGTCTTAATAAATTTGCCCCATAGTGGCAGAGGGAGGACTGGAGGAGGGTATATAGTGTGTACAGAGGGAGAAGTGGGGAAGGGTATATAGTGAATATAGTGTATATAGAAGGAGGACTGGAGGAGGGTATATAGTGTATATAGAGGGAGGACTGTAGGAGGATATATAGTGCATATAGTGGGAGGACTGGAGAAGGGTATATAGTGTACACAGAGGGAGGAATGTACACAATCTATATAGAGGGAGGTGTGGAGGAGTGTATATAGAGGGAGGACCATAGGAGGGTATATAGAGGAAGGACTGTAGGAGCATATATAGTGTACATAGAGGGAGGAGTGGAGGAGGGTATATAGTTTATATAGAGGGAGGACTGGAGGACGGTATACAGTGTATAAAGAGGGAGGAGTGGAGGAGGGTATATAGTGTGTACAGAGGGAGGAGTGGGGAAGGGAATATAGTGTATATAGGAGGAGGACTGGAGGAGGGTATATAGTGTATACAGAGGGAGGACTGGAGGAGGGTATACAGAGGGAGGAGGATATATAGTGAATATAGTGGGAGGACTGGAGAAGGGCATATAGTGTACACAGAGGGAGGAATGTACACAATGTATATAGAAGGAGGTGTGGAGGAGTGTATATAGAGGGAGGACTAGAGGAGGATATATGGTGTATATAGAGGGAGTGCGTGGGGTGGGTGTATGGGGCACTCCGCAGGCAAAATCACAGTGTGGGGGAAGAGGGGCACTCTACAGGCAAAACCACAGTGTAGTAGCGATTAAGGAGGCAAAACTGCTGCGCAGATGGGGCACAGAGGAGGCAAACCACTGTGTGGAGTAGTGATGAGTCTTTCGCGACTGATTTGGTACAAATAGCCGGCTCTTGTACCTGAATGATGAGAGGCAGCTCCCAAGCGAGAGTGAACCGATAGCACAGATAGGGCAGAGGGCAGGCACAGGGGTAGTATGCAGAGAATAAATGAGAAGTAAAGGTGGGGTTTCGGGCAAGGCATCATTGGATTAGCCCTACTAGTCTCGTGATGATTAAAGGGTTTGACTCACCTCAGACGTTGGGGGCATATCACTCGGGTACCTGCAGTTATACTTAGAGAGGAGCACTGGTTCAGCTATCAGCCCCATAGAAGTGAAAAGAGCAGTGGCTGCGCTTGCACAGTGCGCTTCCCATTCATTTCAATGGGTTTGCCAAAAATGGCTGAGCGTGCTGCTCTGCTATTTTCAGCACTCCTATACGAATGAATGGAGGGCAGCCATGTATGCGCAGTGCCCTCCTCAGGGATTTTGCTGTCTCTCTTCAAAGGATAGAGGTAGGACCCACAACTATTAGACATTGGGGGCATAGCCTAGAGATATGTTCTCGATGTCTTAGATGGGAACATCCCTAAAATGCTTCTGTTTTCACATTGTTATTTCTTTTGTATTTGTTATATGGCAACGTCATATAACAAAATACTGATAAATTTCTCAGAAATCCATAAATTCTACTAAAAGAGCCATTTGAAAGCCAAAGGAGACAGTTCTTTTTAATTAGGTGAGCCAAATGATCAGGATCACTAAAACCAGTCGAAATGTCCATCACTAGCATGGAGGGGGCACAATGGAGGCAAAACCACTGTCTGGAGGGGGCACAAAGGAGGCAAAAGCACGGTCTGGAGAGAGCTCAGGGGAGGCAAAACCACCACATGGAGGGGGCACTAATGAGTTACAAATACCTTGTAAGGGGATGCATGGTGAGCAATGTAACTGTAGGTAACTTTATAAACACTTACAGAAGCTCTCAGACCCCTTATACACTCCCCTACAAACTACATAAAAAATACAGCTGCCAGACCCCTCACCAGAAATCACTGACCACAGCAAATGTGCCAGCACTCTCCCTGTTCTAGACAAAGCAGTGCTGCTCTGGCTCTACTTCTCTTCACAACTCTCGTCCTGCAACTGGCACAGTCTGTAAGGGGCGGGAACAAGCAGTCACATGATTTCATACCCTCAAAGAAGCCAATACATTCTAGGCTTTACCGTCAGGCGCATGATCACTTTGGGATTGAAGCTTCCAATGTCACATGACCCGGTGACATCAGAAGGCCCTTACGGCGCATGGCGCTTTGACGCTACCCTCAGTCATTGGGTTGCGAGGAACTGTCATGGCGGCTGCTTATTTAGAACCTTGATTGTGTTGTGGTCGCAGGTAAGGCGGATTATCATCGTACTGATTGATGCTGTAATGGATGGGAGCGTGGAAGTATTGTTTGCAATGACTTGTTATGGAAGTTAGAGCTGTTATATGTATTTTAGGAGTTCTCCCATTCACTGTATATAGTTATCTGTATGGGCATGTTTGGACTGATGGTACAGTAGATCACACTAAGATCTTGCATAAGTGATCACCTTTGTTTAGACTTGGACTTTTAATTGCTTAAAGGGGTATTTTGGATAGAGCAAGTAATTGGATAGATCATTGGGAGCTCTGACTTTCTGACTGTTGTTACCCCCACCAATCAAGACAATAGTGGGAGTAACAACAGTCAGACCTGTAACAATGTACCCCTTTGTGAATGGAACAGTGATCAAGGGTGCACCCATTATTTTTGACAGCCCCATAGACTTTGAATGGAGCGGTGGGCCACATGCTGTACCCAGCGCTCCATTCATTAGGGGCATGGGTTCCCTGTTCTGTTGATCGATGAAGGTCCCAGCAGTCAGACCCCCACCAATCTAACAGTTATCTCCTACCCGGCACCCCCGCCGATCAGCTGTTTGAAGAGGAGGCGCGCTTTTTTCATTTTTGCTTTTTTATTGATGACCTATCCTCAGTATAGGTCATCAATATCAGATTAGCGGGATCTGACTCCAGGCACAACCGCTGATTAACTGTTTGAAGAGAAAGCAGCGCTTATATGAGCGCTGCCTTCTCTGCTCTGTTTACCTGCGTGCCATCGCTGACAACCCAGTTAAGTAACCAACACAGTTTTAGCTATCATTCAGTATAGCATACAGAAATAACAGAAGATCACACAAAAATGGTAACCGTTTTATCTTAAAGGGGGGTGGTTCCGGTAACATTAACTCCTATCCATAGGATAGGGGATAACTATTACATCAGAGACGGTCTGACTGCTTGGTCCCACACCATTCACAAGAACAGGGACCTTGTAACCTGTGAGCCTCCACATAATGAGTGGAGTGGCAGGTCGAGCATGCGGACTGGCGCTCCATTCATCGCTATGGGACTACCGGATGTAGTACAAGCTCTCTACCTCTTGCCCCATCTGTGTTTGACTCCATGATAATGTGGAAAGTTGAATATTACTAATAAAACAGCTGATTTATGTAGAGGAAGAAATGTTTAATGTGTCCATATCATCTTCACTATTTTGTTTTACAGAATTGTAAAATGAAGCTAGTAAACTTGAAACAGGCCATTCTACAGGCCTGGAAGGAGAGGTGGAGCGATTACCAATGGGCTATCAACATGAAGAGGTTCTTTCCCAAAGGAGTTACCTGGGACATTTTGAATTTAGCAGGTAAGTTAACTCAAGTTCCTACAGCTTCCTACTTAAAGGGAAAGTCCGACCACAAACAGTTATTCCCTATCCACAGATTAGGACACAACAGGAGATAAATGTCTGATTGTTGGGATTCTAGCTGCTGGGACCCCTGCCAAACACTATAATTGTGGCCCTGTGCTCCCTCATTTGAATGGTGGTAGCACATGTCTGCTGCTGCGTTTTTAAACTCTATAGGACTGCCGGACATAGATGAGCACTATCTCCATAAAGTGTCACTTCAGTCAAACTTGGGAATGGGAAACAGGGCTCGTGATTGGCAGGGGCCTTGGCAGTTGGGACACTACTGATCACTTAACTCCTATCCTGTCCTATTCTGTGGATAGGGAATAAGGGGCACGTTTATTAAGACTGGCGTTTTAGACGCCGGTCTTAATAAACCCCTAAGCTGGCGGTGGCTCCACCCAAGTTATAAAGAGGCACCAGCCTTATCAAAACTTCGGCGGATCCTCCGCCACTTCTAAATGTAAGTGAGCTTCCTTGCTGTCTTACATTTAGACCTTTAAATGGTAAATGAGACTGATCTGCTAGTCAGCACAACTAACCATTGCGCCACCATCTGTTCCTGAAATACGCCTACATTAATAAATGACCACCTAATGCACCTTTCACACGAGAGACTCGCATGTCTCCCACAACGCATCTACAGGGCTGGACTCGGCACTGACAGGGATTGCATAGCATTATATGCGATCCCAGTCAGTGCCGGAGTCCAGCCCTGTAGATGCGTTGCGGGAGACATGCGAGTCTCCCGCTTGTGTGAAAGGGGCATAAGTTTTTGTCTTCGGACAACCCTTTTAAAGTAGATGGACATGTATCACCTATCAACAGGGGAGATTACAAATGTATGATTAGTGGGACCCCTTTGAATTAGGCCCCTTTCACACGGGCGAGATTTCCGCGCGGGTGCAATGCGTGATGCGAACGCATTGCACCCGCACTGAATCCTGACCCATTCATTTTAATGGGGCTTTTCACATGAGTGTTTTTTTTCACGCATCACTTCTGCGTTGCGTGAAAAACGCAGCATGTTCTATATTCTGCGTTTTTCACGCAGCCCAGGCTCCATAGAAATGAATGGGGGTGCGTTAAAAACGCAACGCAACGCATTGCATCCGCATGCAATCCGCGCGTTAAAAACGCAACGCATCCGCAACGCATCCTGAACAAATCCGCGACGCTCGTGTGAAAGAGGCCTTACTAGAACAACGTTCCTCCCAAGTAGTGAACTGCAGCACCATTCAAATTATATGAGACTGATGGACAAAGGAGCATCTGGTCTCACAAGACGCAGCTGGACTCTACTCAGTTAGCTAGTCCCAGGAGGACCCGTTGTGCAATCCAAAAGTTGTGCACTCCTAATGGGGACAACTTGTTATAAACCTTACACATGGGTCTGTGTAGTGAATGCATTTGAAGATTTTTTTGGTTGCAGATGTTGTAGCCAAGTTATTATTTTTTTTTTTCTCCCTACAGAAGCACTTTTAGATCAGGCTATGATTGGACCTGCACCCAACCCTCTCATCCTCTCCTATCTCAAGTATGCTATCAACTCTCAGGTATGTCATCTCAATCCCGTAGCAGAAAGATCATGATGCTCTGATGTGCATACAGAAGGTTCCCAACCCTGAACCAAATACACAGAAACTGTGCTAAAAATATAATTCATTTTATTGAAAAACGCATATGGCAGTCGACATGTTGGCAAATGTTTTTGAGCATCGGATGTTCCTCAGACCATCGGATTTCCATGTGTCAGTTCAATATTTCATGTTTTTACACTCAAATAATCCCCAGTTCAAGAAACTGGAGTGTTCCAGGTAATTGTCTTTTTATTGGGCTCCTCAGTCCTAGTCAAGTGATGGCTGCACGCTCCGTTCATTTCTAGTCTCTACTGATGATCGGATTAGACAGTTGCCATCTCTTCTAATCAATGTATGTAAAAACCTTTCACTTGTTTGATAAAGAAGTGCCAAAAATCCTCCACACTCCCATTGTATGTGTGTAATTAAATTAAAGGGCTTTGCTGCACATTCTACAGTTTTATGAATAGTTGAATTGTATAATTAGTAATTGTGATTATCTATGAAAAGTATACAGTCCTATTATATAATGTAAGATAAACAGCCTAGATTCTTTGTTAAAGTGACTCTAAGCTGTTTCACAGTTGATGTATAGCACTTTCCTACATAAAAAGTTGAGTCAATAGCATTCATTGTTATGTACAGCCTGGATTTTAGTTTTAAATTTTCCAGGCTTCAGAGCTGGAATCTCCCAGAATTTGATGCTGGTGCAATGTCTGAACAGCTGATGATTCCAACACTGAACAGTAATCTGTCCTACTATTTAGCTGTTAAAGGGATCCGGTCGCTAAATTTAAAAGGGTTATCTGGGCTACAAATATTGATGAAGTATTCTCTGGATAGGTTATTAATATCAGATTGGTGAAGGTGCGGGAAGTTGGACCTCCACCAATCAGCCGTTTCCGGCTGCTATGGTACCAGAAACTGTACTGTTGTGGGGCTCCGTACACCGTGTCTTGGTCAAGTTCTGCTCCCATTCAGAGGCATGGGAGCTGAGCTTCAATATGCCGATGCCAGAAGTTACACTGCAGCAGCCTGAAACAGCTGATAGGTGGGGGCTAGGTATTGATCTGATATTCATGATCTGTTGCATGATAAGTCACCAATATCTGTAGCCTGGAGGACCCCTTTAACAACTCCTAACTAGTAGAACGACTATAAAGATGCAAAGACTCAGAATATGTAAGTGTCGTTTGGCTGTTCACTAGCTATTTCACCCTTTTATCCTGCAAATGGTCCACACACTGAAGCACCCAGGAGTCCTTTAATGATCTCTCCAGGCTTAAGTGTTCTCCAAATTGCCATATGTGATTGATAGAAGCACTGCGGAAATGTGTCAAGCTGAGCAGGGTGTGGAGTGGGCAACAGGACAAGTATAGGAAATATTTAAAAAGCAGAGAAGAGCGCCAGAGTGGTTCAGTATTGAACTGCATTAGCATAAAGTGGTAACATATTATGTGGCATTATGGTGGGGGAATGCTGGTCACTTGAACAAAAAAAGACATATTTGAGGTCGTCGTCTTTTGACCAATGCAGCCGTTACTCTGGCTTGTGTGTGATAAAACATGTTGACAGATTCCCTTTGAAGAGAACTTATCACCATAAAATTTCAGTTCTCTCCAAAGGCATAACATCATAGGGTGTAACTGCCATTTATTTATTCATTAATGAATTATATTTTCTTCTAATGTGTAGGGACAGTGATCAGAACTGTTTTTCAAGTATACTTTATTTAGTGTATTTTTACATTTCTAGGAATAAGATTGCTCCGAAATGTCCCTTAGCAGCGCTTTCCAAAATGTGCATTGCTAAGAAATATCTGTCTTCAAAGTACAGCGCAGTACTGAACGTTGAAGATGCTGGGCTCACTCCTTTTGCCCTCACTACACTGCTCCCTCATATATATCCCTAAAAATGACTGTGTACTGTATGTGTGTGTGTGTGTGTGTGTGTGTGTGTGTATACATTTTTTTTTTTCTTTAAAGAGGCTCTGTCACTAGGTTGTAACCTATGTATTTAAATACATAGGTTACAAGTCCTAGTGACAACTTTTAAAATCATACCTTTCATGCAGAGTTCTGCGCAGCGGTCGCGTAGAAATCTAAACTTTAAAACATATGCAAATGAGCCACCGGAGCACCTCTTTCCTCTGGAGCACCGCTCCTTCACCGCCCCCCCCCCGGGCTCGAGGCACGTCCCCTGTCTCTAATCACGCCCCCTCCTGTATTTGATAGACAGCGCTAGACTGGTAAGTCTAGCGCTGACCTCTCGCGCATGCATCCTAAAATTTTCCCGGCGCATGCGCAGTAGCGCTTGCAGTGTCTACACTGCAAGCGCTGTCTTCTCTTCTGCGCACGCGCCGTCACTTCGCTAGTCCCGGGAGTGACAGTGCGTGCGCAGAAGAGAAGACAGTGCTTGCAGTGTAGACACTGCAAGCGCTACTGCGCATGCGCCGGGAAAATTTTAGGGCGCATGCGCGAGAGGTCAGCGCTAGACTTATCAGTCTAGCGCTGTCTATCAAATACAGGAGGGGGCGTGATTAGAGACAGGGGACGTGCCTCGAGCCCGGGGGGGTGGTGAAGGAGCGGTGCTCCAGAGGAAAGAGGCCGCCCCCCGGTGCTCCGATGGCTCATTTGCATATGTTTTAAAGTTTAGATTTCTACGCGACCGCTGCGCAGAACTCTGCATGAAAGGTATGATTTTAAAAGTTATCACTAGGACTTGTAACCTATGTATTTAAATACATAGGTTACAACCTAGTGACAGAGCCTCTTTAAATTCTGACTTTGTCTCCCTGCCTACAGTATATAATTATTATGTCCCTACATACGGCTGAACAGCTTCTCTCTTTCTCCCTGCCTTCTCAATGGCGAGCGCGGACTGCTTGTTATGATGTGTCTCCCGGAGGCTTTTTAGTTATTCAGCATGCTGGGGATACAGAACGATCATACACTGTCAGCAACCATGCAGGGATATAGCAAAAAAAAAAAAAAAAAAAAAAAAGCACAGCTTCTTCACAGTTCAGTCCTGTACTATACTGTTATTGACTATTACTGGATATTCACATATACTTATGCTTACTGCTAATGGATACTTCAGAGCCATTTTTCTCCTAGAAATGTACAAATTTGCTAAATAAAGTATATTAGAAGAAAGTTTCTTATTACTGTCCCTAAACATTAGAAAAAAACAAAAAACAAATGGCAGGTACAATTTAAATCTCTGTTCTTTCTATTGTTAGGAGTCATCAACGGTCCTACTTACTGATTGACAGCTATCTCTCTATGCAGAGATGACTGTCAGTTACTGATTAGGACTGCACATACCTCTAAGGTCACAGTGAGCAGTGCTTTAAATGATTAAATTACAAGTTTTCCTAAACCAATTCACATTAAACTATATATCAGTCTCAGCTTCTCCTGTTCTGTTACATGCTGCATGAACTTGACAGGTTCCTCTTAAAGGGGTTCTCAGGGCATTTCTAAATTCCCCCTGTGGAAGGAGGATAATTTTGGCAGTACCTACCCCTCTATCACGTCCCAGAGAACACTTTTAAAAGGGTATTCCCCTCTCAGAATTTGATGACATAGCGCAAGGATATGCCATCAATGTTAGTTAGGTGCGTGTTCAACCTCTGGAGACATCTCCTATCTCTAGAACATGGTCCTCGAAGTGAAGGAGAGCACATCACACATGTGCATTCTCTCCCTTCAGTTTGGGGGAGGTTGGATCTCTAGAACGGGCCCCGAAATGAAAGGGAGAGCATGCACATGCGTGTGATACACTCTTTTATTTCTGGGCCCCTCTTCTACAGTTAGGAATGGGTCATGGAGGTTGAACCCACGCCTATCTGACATTGATGGCATATCCTAGCCATATGCTATCAGTGGCTGAGATGGGCAGTCCCCTTTAAGTCAACGGTTTACAGTGAAAACCAGCAGAATTGTGAATGCAGCTTTAAGGGGCTTTTCCAGGATTTTTATTGATGGCCCATGCTGAGGGTTGGTCATCAAAATACAAATCTTGAAAAACCCCTTTAAGTACAAGATTTACAGATACTAAATGGTATTAATATAAATATATATATATTTATATATACACAGTAAAAACTGTACATTAAAATGGCCTGTCTTTTCTTTAGATGGTGTCCTACTCTACAGTCCTGACAGCTATAAGTAAGGTATGTCATACAGCTTGGTTCATGTGTACATAGAGTTAAAATACAAAGTAAGCTTATTTACACATAAGTGAATCACAAACGTGTGCTGTCCATGTTCTTCATGAGCAGAACACAAATCTTTTGGATTTTAAAGTGTTTAGTCACACATCCTTGTTTTCCACTAACCATGAGCCATGCACTACTTTGGTCTGTGGTGCAAATCAAAGGGTCTATGGAGGCTATGGGTCTATGAAAAAACTGACATGGATGGCTTTCACCTCCTGTCGATGGTTTTAACTAACCATTGGTAGGATATGCTCTGGAAGTCCCCTTATCAGCTTAGTTGTGCATGTGAAATACAGATGTCATTAGACACATGCCAATAAGGCCTACAAAACTGTATGAGCCGAGACACCTGTAAACGAGACCGTGCTCAACCAAGAGTTAGTTATCTCGAACCTATGCAAAGGATGATGGGATGAGAAGTGTCGCCATTCCTTTAAAGGCGTTATCGGCTCATACTTACCATCTGGTCCTGTGACCTGCTACATGGGTGACATGTCAGTGATTGACTGCAGCGATCACGTGGCGCTCATCAACAGGATGTTGATACCAGCGCATCGCAGAGCTGCAGAAAAGCCTGGGCAGCAATGGAGCCAGAACCGAGAGGTGAGACCAGGTAAGTATGAACCCCACTGCGGGCGGCCATTGTGAGAGTTTTTTTTTTGGATAACCTCTTTAAAATTCTAGAGAAATCTTGTGTGAGTCGCCTAACATTAGACATTCTTCAGCCCTTTATGACCTAAAGCATACTTCCAGTTTCGCAAGAAAAATGATTATAGTGCAGAACTTTGCAGTACAATCGATTTTCTAAATCAATGTATTAGTGAATATTGCTTTTAACCCGCAGCACGGACTGGTTAGGATCTGTGAAATGGCAAGCACTTAACTAAACAGCATCCTGCCCTGCTTCCTAGGCTACTCAACAAGGGAGCCAAAGCTTTTAATGGCTGTAGATATTAAAGTGACCGCTCAATTCACGAAAAACATTCAATTACTAGAGAATGAACAGAACACTTGCCTTCTGCGTCCCGCTCTATCTGATGGTTGCCGAGATTAGTTGTCGGCCCCCCACAGGTCTGATATTGATTATAAATCCTGAGGATTGGCGATCAATACAGACAGACTTGAAAATCTATAAATATCCTGAAATACGCTCATACTTCCCGTTCTGTAGAGATCACTTTTCAGGAGTCATCTCAGGCAGGATCACAATAAAAGGTAACACGTGTATGGATAACACTGGAGCCTCTTCCACTTACCTGCATAGTGACCTCTGCACAGCCCACAGAACATATTCACAATACTCTCCCGTAGAAGTGAGTCCTCTCCAGACTATACATTCGTGTGGTCCATTTTTCTGCTGCACAGCATATGTCTGAATGTTGTTAACACCTGCTTAGGTAATATGGCTGTCCACATAATCATGTACAGGAAATAGATTTTTTTTTTAAATCTACATTTGGAAAATAAAAACAGGTGAGAAAAAAGATGTTTTTTGGGGAAAAACCTTTGTTAAAAATGGGGCCAAAGAGTTTAAAATACCAAGGAAAAACTACTCACCATCCCTGATTCTTCGCTGCTGTGCCAACACTAGTCTGTCACCTGCTGGTCTCCACTTCCTGTCCCAGCTAACACGACCGAAGTGCCAAAAAGGCCTGCTCAGCCAATGGTTGGCATTTCCAGCATGTCAATTCAATACTGGAATTGGAGAGCAGTATGAAATGGACCAGTGTCGGAATGGCACAGGCGGGGCATCGGTGGAGGTGACCAATCCTTCTTTGTTATTTTTAACATTGTCTGACCCCTTTTTCTAACAAATGTTTACTATTAGAAACCCCTTTAAAGTGAATGTATCACAGATATATTTTTTTTTAAATTATTAAAACCACATACCAACACAAACTCCTATTTTAACAGACTACTGCAGCATGTTGTACCTATTGAAAAAAAAATTATATTCAACTGCTTCCTGTCGCTCCAGTCTTGCTCCGTTTATCTGTCTTCTGTCCTGTCAACTTGCAGGTGAATGGGGTCTTGTGTGCAGCTACAGTCAATGGCTGGCTGTAGAGGTGAGATGTCTCCCAGAGGCATGTGACTCAGCAGTGCTTTGGGATATATCACCCCTGAGTCCAGTCATTGGCTGCATCAGCACATGTAACCCGTCCATCCAGAAGTTTACAGGACGGAGACCTGATGCAGGGCACTGTTAAAGTCCCCTGGGTTAGGCAACCTCTTTAACGCATATGGAGAGCCAATGTAAAACACATCTGTATCTCTAAAACAGTTTTTCTCAACATTTGTAAGTCAAG
Organism: Rhinella marina; assembly: GCA_900303285.1. Classification (NCBI taxonomy): domain Eukaryota; kingdom Metazoa; phylum Chordata; class Amphibia; order Anura; family Bufonidae; genus Rhinella; species Rhinella marina. The sequence goes on along the minus strand of ONZH01007658.1, from coordinate 394,495 downwards.
TCAAATAAATTACATCAAACTACTGGCTTTTATCAAACAAACCAAGGCTTTCATCAAACATTGAACTGTGAGCAGCATGAGAATAGTGCATATAAGCGCATTAAGAAAGTGTTCAGACCCTTTCACATTATTCACATTTTGTTTTGTTGTGACCTTGTGCTAAAATTAAAAAAAAAAGTTCAAAATTTTCCCCATCATTCTGCACTCAATATCCCATAATGACAAAGTCAAAACAGAACGTTCAAAATCCTTGCTCATTTATTGAAAAGGGAAAACTATAATCTTGCATTGACTTAAGTGTTCAGACCTTTTACTCAGGACTTAGTTGAAGCACCTTTGGCAGCGATTATAGCCCCCAGTCTTTTTGGATATGTTGCTACAAGATTTGCACCTCTGCATTTGGGTATTTCTGCCATTCTTCTCTGCAGTTTAGGGGTTCATGTATAAACAGTCATTAATAACATAGCGACAGACAATTCAATAATTACAACAAGAGGCATGAAGACTCTTCTCGCAAGAGCTTACAATCTATGGGGAGATGGGGTGATGCAAAAGGTAAAAGTCCTTTTTCTGTACAATGGTCCAGCCTACTTAGGAAAATAGGGGAGCAGATTTTAACGCTGCATGAGCCAGTCACCAGCTGATATATGAAGTGGCTGGGTGCGGCGGAGAGTTTGGTGGAGGATTAGGTTCAGGAACTGATGAATGGACTATATATATGGAGAGGTGTACTTCAGGAGATGTGATATGCCACCCTAAAAAGATGCGTTTTTAGGGAGTGGCTAAAACTGTGTAAGGATATTCACAGAGTAGTATCAAAGCCACTCCTGTGTGCTTAGGGTCATCATCTTGTTAGAAAGTAAACCTTCGACCAAGTGTGAAGTCAAGAGCACATTAGATCAGGTTTTCAGTATCAATATCTCTGTACTTTGCTACATTCAGCTTTCCCTCAACTCTGATCAGTCTCCCTGTCCCAGCCGCTGAAAAACACCCCCACAACATGATGCTGCCACCACCATGCTTCATTGTAGGGATGGTATTGGGCAGGTGATGAGCAGTGCCTGTTGTCCTCCAAATATATCGCTTAGAATTAAGGCCAAAAAGTTCAATCTTGGTTTCATCAAACCAAAGAATGTTTGGTTTGAGAGTGCTTTTTTTTTTTTTTTGCAAACTTTTATGTGTGATTTCCTGAGGAGGTGCTTCTTTTTTCCCACTCTACCATAAAGCTCAGATTGGTGGAGTACTGCAGTGATGTTTGACATTCTGGAAGTTTTTCCCATCTGTGCACAGGATCTTTAGAGCTCCACCAAAGTGACCATTGGGTTCTTGGTCATTTCTCTTACAAAGACCTTTCTTCCATGATTACTTAGGTGAGAAGACAAGCTTTAGGAATTCCTGGTTGTTCCAATGATCTTTCATTTAAGAAATATGGAGGCTACTGTGCTCTTGGGAACTTTAAGTGCAGTGAAAAGTTGTTGTACCCTTCTCCAGATCTGTGCCTCCACACCATTATGTCTCTAAGCTCTACTAGCAGTTTATTCCTCCTCATGACTTTTTGCTCTGATATGCATCGTCACCTGTGAGACCTTATATAGACAGGGGTGCGTCTTTCCAAATTTTGTCCAATCAACTGAATTTACCACTGATGCAACTCCAGTCTAGGTGTAGAAACATCACAAAGATGATCATGAGAAATTGGAAGCCTCAGAGTTAAATTTAAAGTGTCATAGCAAAGTTCATCATTATGAGGTATTGAATGCAGATTGATGGTGGGAAACTTGGTATTTTTTTATTTTTTTATTTTAGCACTAGGCTACAACATAACAAAAAAGGAGAGTCTAAAGACTTTCTGAATGGGAAATGTAAATGGGGAGAAATCCACATGAAACATTGGACTAGGGATGTAGAAGATTGTTCCTTGCTGGGTACGATGTTTCTTTTCATCCTTATGAACCAAGCCGCTTCCAACAGTACAGTGTTTGGAGCATTATCTAAAAATAGTCTGAGAATGTCTGGACTTAAAGAAATACCATAACTGGTTTCTGTTTGGGGGTTTCTATTTTTCCATCTCAAGTAAACCAGACGAGATTGAAGCTGAAGTGAGCAGCCGGAGCAAGGATATTTGTCATAGAGCAGGAGCTACAGAACGGAGACTGTTTTTTACTTTTACAAAGAAACATTGGAAGGTCGGAGGCAAATGAGGACTGCGTGTTTACCCTCCTGTGTATACATTAATGTGTACATAATATTGCTCTCTGGTCACCTCATGAAAAAAAGTTGCAGCCTCTCACTGAGAAACGCAAATATTTACATTAGCGGAAGAAATATGGTCGTCAGCGGGGGAGATGTATATACCAGGAATTTAACCCTGAAGGGTCTGTGGCTAGCAGCAAGCAGAAGGTTAGGTGGGGCTTCACATAATCAAAAGTTATATGGGGAAACATGGATTTTTGTGGTTGGGAACGCACAACAGAAATGACATAAAAATGTGGTAAACAGTGAGGAGTTTGAGAGAGAACTTATGTTTAACCAGTGAAATGGGGCCTGCCAACAAGACAGTATAGAGGGAATTATTTTTTTTCAGTCTGCAACCTGTGACTCTTCAGCTGTAGGAAAACTACAAGTCCCAGCATGCATAAGACTGGCAGGGCATGATGGGATTTGTAGTTTTTGCAACAACTGAAGGGACGCAGAGTGGATTCATAAGTGGCATAATTTTATGTCGCAGACAAATCAGGTGCAACATCCTCATGTCAAACGTGCAGATTTGGATTTCCTATGGACTTGCTGACGATTTCTTTCTTTACATTGCAGAAGGTGAAATTTATAGCAAATGTAAGACATGCAGATTAACCCTTTCTACCCTGGGCCAGTTTTCACCTTTCTGCCCAGGCTATTTTTTGGTAATCTGACATATGTCACTTCATGTGGTAATAACTTTGGAACACTTTTACTTATCCAAGCCATTCTGAGATTATTTTCTCGTTACACATTGTACTTCATGACAGTGATAAATTTGAATCAATATATTTTTCCTTTATTTATAAAAAAAATCCCAAATTTACAAAAAATTTGGAAAAATTCACAATTTTCTAAATTTGAATTTCTCTACTTTTAAAATTGTTGTCATCATTCCCCATATGTCTACTTTATGTTGGCATCATTTTGTAAATGTCATTTTATTTTTTTAGAAGGTTACTAAGCTTAGAAGTTTAGAAGCCATTTTTCAAATTTTCAACAATTTCTAAAACTGTTTTTTTAAGCACCGATTCAGATATAAAGTGATTTTGAGTGGCTTACATAATGAAAACCACACATAAATTACCCCATTTTAGAAACTACACCCTCAAATTATTCAAAACTGGTTACAAACATTGTTAACCCTTTAGATGTTCCACAAGAATAAACGGAAAATGGAGCCGAAATTTTGAAATTTCATTATTTTTATGCAGATTTTTCATGTTAATCAATTTTTTGCTTGCAACACAGCAAGGGTTAACAGCAAACTAAACCTCAATATACATTACTCTGATTCTGCAGTTTACAGTTTGATAAACTGCTCTATGGGCACGTGGCAGTGGTCAGAAGGAAAGAAGCGCCATATGGATTTTTGAAACCTCCAAAAAGTGACCCCATATATACCCCATATATATTAAGGGGTGTACTGAGCACTTTGAGCCCCTAAGTGTTTTACGGAATTTGGAAACACTTGGCTGTGAAAATGAAAAGTTTAATTTCTTCCAATGAAATGTTGCTTTAGCTCCAAATTTTTCACTTTCATAAGGGGTAACAGGAAAAAAAAGCAAGGTTACAAAAAATGGCTGTAATAGATATTTTTATAGAGAAGGTTGTTACGGATGCGGCGATACCTAATATGTCTATCATTTTTATTTTTGTTACGTATTACACATTAGATGCATTTTTGAACAGAATAAAATCTTGTCTTTGTGTTTCCATAGAGCCGTAGTTTTTTTTTTTTTGTTTTTTTTTGGCCGATTGTCTTAGGTAGGGTCTCATTTTTTGCGGGATGCGATGACGATTTGATTGGTACCATTTTGGGGTGCATACGCCTTTTTGATCGCTTGGTATTACACTTTTTGTGAGGGAAGGTGACCATTTTTTTTACTGCGTCCACCTGGCGGGGTGTATCATGTGATATTTTTATAGACCCGGTCAATACGGACGCGGTGATACCTAGTATGTCTACTTTTCTTTTTTTCTCTATTTTTTACAATATTTTTTTTTTTTTTTTTACTTTATTTTGGGAAAAGAACACTTTTTTTTTTTCTTGAAACGTTTAAATTTTTTGGGTAAAACTTTATTTTTTTAACTTCTTTTTTCACTTTATTTTTTGTCCCACTCTGGGACTTCAACTTTTGGGGGTCTGATCCCCTTTACAATGCAACTTCTGTATTGTAATGCATTGGCTGTAAGTGTATTACTGGGGCTGGATCTCACAGGCTGTCACGGAAGGCATCGGGCTGCCTTCCCAGCCATCGGGTCCCCGTCACAGCAGCGCGGGGACCCGATGGCCTCTTCCTTGCGCTGCACACTCCGCAGGTGCCACGGTTCGCGCTGACCGCGGCACGTAAAAGGTTAATGCCTCGGCATCGGTGTTTTCATAGATGCCGTAACATACAGCAGGGGTCCGGGTAATGGGAACAGCCGGTCCCTTGCAGCTGATCGGGCAGGCGTGAAGGGGTTAAGGCTGTATTACACCTGCTGATTTTTCGGCAGATGATAATGCTCGTATGAATAGTCGTTAGTGATCATCTTGCAATGTAATACTGCCGCTGATTGCCCAATGAACGAAAAACTCTCGTTCATCAGGCAATTGTGATATTTAAAGGGTTTCTGTCACCACTTGTGTCTATTTAAACAGGATGACATTTGCAATGTGCAAATGTCACCTGATGCTAACTGTGTAATTTATTTTATTATCACTGCCCCCGTTTTTATGTAATTTAAACATTTATAATATGGTAATTAGCCTCCTAGCGTTGCCCCTGCTCCTAGAGGCTCCATTTGCCCACCTTCAAAAACGCCTCCTTTGTCTTGATTGACAGGGCCAGGCAACTCGCTCTATCTCCTGCCGGCCCTGTCCGATCCAAATCCCGCGCCTGCGCCGTGCGTACTTCATTCAGCTCAATGAGGAGGCCGGGAGCCTGGCAGCCTGCTGCACTCACTGCACCTGCGCCGAATGAAGGACGCACAGCGCAAGCGCGGGATTTGAATCGCGGACAGTGCCGGCAGGAGATGGAGCGAGTTGCCTGGCCCTGTCAATCAAGACAAAGGAGGCGTTTTAGAAGGTGGGCAAATGGAGCCGCTAGGAGCAGGAGCAACGCTAGGAGGCTAATTACCATATTATAAATGTTTAAATTACACAAAAACGGGGGCAGTGATAATAAAATAAATTACATAGTTAGCATCAGGTGACATTTGCACATTGCAAATGTCATCCTGTTTAATAGACACAAGTGGTGACAGAAACCCTTTAAGCACGCTTAAAAATCAATGTTTGCCGGTGGCAGATTGTGCTGGCTAATTACGATCTGCCCCGGCAAACCACTGTACTGCATGGGGACGAGCAATGGCGTAACGATTGCTTTTCCCCATGCTGCAGAAGAGATGGCTGCATGTAATAGCAGCGGTCTCCTCCGCTAGCGAGCAGGCAATTGCAGTGTGGGAACACTTCCCTCCCGACAATCACTTTCCCAATCGGCCTGTGTAATACAGACTTTATGCTGCAGATTTGATTATGGCGTAAAGTTAAAGAAAATGTGTGACCTATAAAACAATTTTTGTGCCAGTTTAAGGGGTTTTTCAAGTGTTTCATACTGGTAGCCTATCCTCTGTATAGGTCATCACAGTATCTGATCAGTGGAGTCCCAACTGCTGGAGCTCCGTTTGAATGGGCTGTGGCCTCTTCTTATGCCAGTGACGTCATCGGTCTTGTGGCCTAGGTAAAGCTTGGTCCTATTCAAGTAAATGGGGTTGAGCTGTGTTACCAAGCACAGCCGCTATTCAGTGGACGGCGCTGTGCTTGGTAAGATGCGAGGAGGCTCTGGTGCTCACGGTGCTGATATGGACCCCCACAGGTCACATACTGATTACAGGTCACATACTGATCCTAAAGATTGGATTAACCCCTTCACCCATTTTCACGTACATGTACGTGAGTGAATACGGCTCCTTGCCGCATTCTCACGTCCATGTACGTGATAGGATCGGGCGTGTGCAGGAGCTGCACCCTCCCGATCAGCAGCACGGGCCCAGCTGTTGCTGATAGCCAGGCCCGTGCTGCATCCCCCGGCATCGCTGTGTGCGGTGATGCCGGCGGATTAACCCCTCACACGCCGCGATCACCGCTGACCGCGGCGTGTGAGGAGTCTGAGAGAGGGAGGGGGCTCCCTCTGACCCCATCGGCCCCCCTCGCTGCGCTGGCAGGGGGCTGATGGTTGCCATGGCAACTCCAACGCCTCACATCGGAGGCATCGGAGCTGCCATGTACGGAAGCCTAGGGGATCCAGCCTGAGGGCTGGATCTCCTAGGCAACCTGTCAGCGTCTCACACAGTGAGACGCTGACAGTTCAATTCAGTACAATACAAAATGTATTGTACTGAATTGAAACAGGGATCAAACCCTAAAAATGTGAAGTCCCATAGTGGGACATAAGTAAAAAGTAAATAAAAGTGTAAAGTGTTTTTTTAATAATAAAAAAAATAGTTTCAAGTAAAAAAAAAAAAGAAAAAACGCCCCTCCCCATAAAATAATGTGTTTTTTTTTTTTCCAAATAAAAAACACACATATTGGGTATCGCCGCGTCCGTCACAAAGTGCTCTATAAAAATATCACATGATCTACCACCTCAGGTGAATGCCATAAAAAAAAAAATTAAAAAACTGAGCAAAAATGCCATTTTTTGGTCACCTTACATCACAAAAAGTGTAATTACAAGCGATCAAAAAGACTTATGTACCCCAAAATAGTGCCAATCAAACCGTCATCTCTTCCCGCAAAAAATGACACCCTACCTAAGACAATCGGCCAAAAGATAACAAAAATATGGCTTTCAAAAAATGGAGACACTAAAACATGATTTTATTTTCTTCAAAAAAGCTTTTATTTTGTAAAACTGAAATAAATGTAAAAAAGTAGACATATTAGGTATCGCCGCGTCCGTAAAAACATCACATGATCTAACCCCTAAGGTGAATTTCATAAAAAAAATTAAAATAAAAACTCTGCCTAAACGACCATTTTTTTGGTCATTTTGCCACATAAAGTGTAATATTGAGTGATCAAAAAAATCATATGTACCGAAAAATGCTACCTATAAAAACGTCAACTCATTCTGCAAAAAATGAGCCCCTACACAAGACGATCGGCAGAAAAATAAAAGAAATGTAGCTTTTAGAAAATGAAGACACAAAAACATAATTTTTGTTTTGAAAAATGCTTTATTATGTAGAACTGAAACAACAACAAAAAAATACAAATATTTGATATTGTTGCGTCTGTATCAACCTGCTCTTTATAAGCAACACATGATCTATCCTGTCAGGAGAACTCTGTAAAAAACAAAAAATAAAAACTGTGCCACAACAGTCATTTTTTTGTTACCTTGCCTCACAAAAAGCGTAATACTGAGCAGTCAAAAATCATATGTACCCCAAAATAGTACCAATAAAACTGTCACCTCATCTTGCAATTTCCAAAATGGGGTCACTTTTTGGGAGTTTCTACTCTGGGGGTGCATCAGGGGGTGTTCAATGTGACATGGAAACTTAAAATTATCGCAGCGACATCTGCCCTCTAAAATCCATATGGCATTCCTTTCCCTCTGCGCCCTGCTATGTACCCCTACAGAAGTTTACCACCACATGTGGGGTGTTTCTGTAAACTGCAGCATCAGGGTAATAAATATTGAGTTTTCTTTGGCTGTTAACCCTTGCTGTGTTACAGGGACAATAAATTAAAATGGAAAATCTGCAAAAAAAGGGAATTTTTGAAATTTCACCTCCATTTTCCTTTCATTCTTGTGGAACGCCTAAAGGGTTAACAAAGTTTTGATTAACTTGATGGGTGTAGTTTCTAAAATTGGGTCATTTATGGGTGGTTTCTATTATGTAAGCGCCACAAAGTGACTTGATAACTGAACGGGTCCCTGAAAAGTGGGTTTTGGAAATTTTCTTTAAAAAATTTAAGAATTGCTTCTAAAATTCTAAACCTTCTAACTTCCTGAAAAATAAAATGATGTTTACAAAATGATGCCAACATGAAGTAGACATCTGGGAAATGTACAGTAACAACTGTTTTATGAGGTATCACAATCTGCTTTAAAAGCAGAGACATTCAAATTTAAAAAATTATGAATTTTTCCAAATTTTCTGTAAATTTGGGAATTTTTTATAAAGAAAGGTGAAACATATTGACTCAAATTTACCACTAACATGAAGTACAATATGTCACGAGATAACAGTCTCAGAATCGCTTAGATAAGTAAAAGCGTTCCAGAGTTATTACCACATTTAAAGTGAAACATGTCAGATTTGAAAAATGTAGCTTGGTCCTTAAGGTGAAAACTGGCTGTGTCTTGAAGGGGTTAACACTTGGGAAAATCCTTTTAAAACCAGATAGTGACACACATCCTTTTTTCCTGATCTGTTTTTCATTTATGATTGTAGAGTTTTCTTTATTCTATTTTCTGAACATGATTATGGGGGTGGCCATCTTGCCTGAGCCGTTCGTACCAGCATTTAGAGAGATGCTTTACAGCAGCCACTATTAGCCATACACAAAATAGACTACAGCTGACTTGATTGACTTCTATGGGAGAGATTTCTAGGCCTGCTCTGTGACCTGTGGCGAGGTCATTGTACAATCAAGAAGTAGATAAGCTGTGAATCGCCTACTGTGACTGGTGAATTTTATGCTATCTATATAAAGGTGAGGTCTGTCATTTTTATCCTGCCTGTGGTGAAAATGAGATGACTGCAGTAAAGTGATCTGTACAGACAAAGAAGTAGCACCTATTAGGCTTAGTGGCCAGTATGAAAACAGCAGAATTTTAGATTTTTTTTTTTTTAATTTTTTTTTTTATATTTTTTTTAATATAGTGACGTGGAAAATGAAAAATAACTTCACTAAATATTTCTTTATTTGATTTAAAAAAATAAATAATTTTCTGATAACACATTCTCTTTAAAAGGCTATGTACACCTGTGTAAATCGTACTTTTTACTTTTACTTTGTGCGTCATCTAATAACACTTATCTCTAATTTACTAAGAGGTAATAAACACTTATTTAAGCCACATTGTTATCAGTGAGATAAGGGCTGAGCAGATCCCTCTATTTGAGCATCTCAGCCTAGCCAGTTCACTGCTGTAGGTTTACTTTAAAGGGGCAGAGCACTGTAGATGGCACTGTTAAAGGGGTATTCCAGTTACCATAAATATAACTTATGTTTTATACTAACTCTTCATCAATCATTACCTAATATAATGTAAATTTCACATATTTACCGTTCAGTAGTAATAAAAGATGTTTTCTTCCACTGCTACCCACTGTGTTTTCTCCTAAATTACTATGGTATCGACCTGTAATTCAGGCCACCCTCAAAAGATGGACTTAAAAGCCCCAGGTCCCACTAAGTCACGCCCTCGACTCAGTCAGGACACACCCCTTCCACGCCACATCTGACCGGGATTGAAAAAAATGAAGGTAAAAATCAACTTCTGTCAGCTGCAGGGGAGGGAGGGTGACTTTCTCCCTGCAGTTCATGCTCAGACTGCACAGTGCTGCTGTCTGAGAGTGAGCTGTTCAAAAGGACATCCGTGTGTCCATCCAGGCCCTGCGCATGACAGGAAAGGAAGTCTGAAAGCCAGACTGTCCAGCCACCCCCCAACATGAAGCTGTCCCACCACCTCCATGAAGCCACACCCCTAAACACAAAGCCACGCCCCCTGGTTCCATGAAGACACGGAGGAGAAGCTGTCTGAGCGTGAGATACTGAAAGGGTGGACATCCCTGTGTCTGTACAGGCCCTGCGCCGGATGGTGGACAGGGAGTCTGAAAGCCAGACTGTCCAGCCTAAAACCGGACCTCTGGCCACCCTAGGGGCAGGCTGATGTTAGAGTGGATGTCCGGCTTTAGGTTGGACAGTCCAGTTTTCTGACTCCCTGTCCTCTGTCCGGCGTAGTGCCTGGACAGATTTAGGGATGGCCACCCTTTCAGTAGCTCATCCTCGGACAGCTTCTCCTCCGTGTCTTCACAGAGCCAGGGGGCGTGGCCTCATGTTTAGGGGTGTGACTTCATGGGGACCGGGGGCGCTGCTTCACGTTTGGGGGAATGGCTGGTGAGATCCGGCTTTCTGGGCTGAAGACAGTGGCCACCCTAGCTGCTGTGGAGGTCACAGTTAAAGGGGTGGGGGCTGTGGATGTTTGTTAAGGGGCGGGCACTGTAGAGGTCACTATCGATATCTTTTAACTACACACACAAATATTAAATGAAATAGATTAAATATACCTGGGCGAAGCCGGGTCCTTCAGCTAGTTTGTAATAAAGACCAAATTAAAAAAATGATTTTTAGCTCAAAAGGAGTACATTGCAATGATAAATAATAATAAAAATAATTGCACTCAAAGGTGTACATAGCCTTTAAGCCATGAGTGAATCCAACCTTGGCGGCTCTGTCACCAGGATCAACCCTATTAAACCAGACATACTGGCTGGTAGAACTCATCATGCTGATTAGAACTGTACTTTTCTTTTCTCTGTATGATAAATAACTGCAGAGAAATCGGCGTTTTTATTCATATGCAAATGAGCAATTCGAGCACTCGGAGGTCTGGCTGAATATTCTGAGCACTGCTCTGTAACACCCCTTGAGCTCTGCACACGCCCCCCTCCCATTGACTGACAGGGCTAGACAGCAGGCTGAGGGCAGATCTTTGTCCAGGAGCTGTGTGCTTGCAAGTACATATTACATACGCTACAGCTTCACCACACTGGGATCTGCTCAGAAAGCTAATACACATATTACTACTTTATTCACAGTCAGACTATATGATTATACAGATACCAGTAATCTGTGTTAGCTTCTAAGCATAAAAACACCATGACTCTATGAGGTGATGCTATAGCTTAGTGGTATAATTGTCTGCCCTTCACCTAGAGATCCTAGGTTCAAATCCCTCAAGAGTATACATATTTTTTTATTTTTTTTTTTAATTCAAAACCATATTTATTTAATAAATAATATGTAATAATAAGGCCTTACAATATTGAGAAAAGTGTTTTTTGGGTTTTTTTTTTTTTTTTTGCTAAAACCTATTACTGGTTTATTCACAGACACAATATATGATTATAAAGAAACCAGTAACATTTATTAGCTTTCTAATTATAATAAAGACATAGACTTTTGTTATGGGGTAAATGTGGAAGAAAAAAATTTTTTGAAGAAAATTTTTTTTATATTACTTCCAAGATTTAAACCTAGGATCTCTACATACAAAAGCAACCACTTAACCTCCAAGCTATAACGTTACCACATAAAGATGCCTGTCTTTTCTAGGCTTATAAGCTAACATACAGTACTGGTGTCTGTATAATCATATTCTGACTGAATAAAGTAGTAATATGTGTATTAGCTTTCTGAGCAGATCTCAGTGTGGTGCAGTTATAGTGTATGTGATATTTACTTGCTAGCACACAGCTCCTGGACACAGCTCTGCCCTCAGCGGCCAGAGGAAGCATGTGCCGCTGGTCTCCTGGTGCACTGAATGGCATCTGCCCTGCAACCTGTTTTTATGTAAGTGTTTAATAAAACTTTAAGAAGCAAGAAGACTCTGGTGAGTGCCGCATCAATTCTCTTTCTACACATGCTTTATGCAAGTTCTTTGCTATTTATTTTTTGCTGAGCACCACAGAGGAAGTTGACTCCAGTTTTGTGAGGGAACCCATGTTCACATGGACATTAGCCTTTTTGTGTAGTGCCATCCCCCCATAACCTTTCTCCTGACTATTTGTGCTTGACACAGCTCTGCCCTCAGCCTGCTGTCTAGCCCTGTCAGTCAATAGGAGGGGGGCGTGTGCAGAGCACAGGGGGTGTTACATAGCAGTGCTCAGAATATTCAGCCCCGCCCCTGAGTGCTCGAATTGCTCATTTGCATATGAATAAAAATGCTGATATCTCTGCAGCTATTTATCGTACAGACAAATGAAAGGTATAGTTTTAATCAGCATGATGAGCTCTACCAGGCAGTATGTCTGGTTTAATAGGGTTGATCCTGGTGACAGAGCCTCTTTAACCCCTTCCCGACCGGCGCTGTACATGTACGGCGCTCGGGCGGTGCGGGGACATGACGCCCGCTCGCGGATGCGGCGGGCGTCATGGCCGGCAAGTCTCTGCTGTTTCTAACAGCAGAGACTTGCCACTTCTTACCTCCGTCGGCGGCGACTTCCTGGGCCTTCTGATGCCGTGATCACGGCATCAGGATGTGTCTGAACCCGGAAGCCTACGCTTCCGGGTGGTGTACAGACGCCCCGATTGGCCAATCGGGGTGTCTGTACACCATATGAAAACTGTAATCCTCGCTGGTGAGGATTACAGTTTTCAAACTGCAATTCTTATTCTGGCCACTAGATGGCAGGCCAGGATAAGAAATGAGCAATTCATGGATTTAACTGCATCTAGTAAATCCATGATTGCTCATAAAGAAAAAAACAAAACACAATATATCAGCTCATATTTGAGCTTTAAAATGATCACAAAAAAATTTTAAAAAATGTTAAATATATAAAAAAGATATAAAAGTTCAAATCACCCCCCTTTCCGTATAAGTAAAAAATAAATACCTAAATAACAATAAATATAGACATCATGGGTATCACCGTGACCGAAAACACCCGTACTTTTAAAATATAAAAAAAAAATTCCAATACGGCGAATTGTGTGGAGGAAAAAAGCGTCCAAATGGCGATTTGCCGTTTTTTGTTGCTTTTTTTTCTAAAAAAAATTAAATAAAAAGTGATCAAAAAGTCATACACACCCCAGAATGGTATCAATAAAAACTTCAGACCGCCCCGCAAAAAATGAGCCCCCATACAGCTCTGTACACATAAATACCAAAAAGTTATAGGGGTCAAGATATGACAAGGAAAAAAAAAAAAGGGAAACTTTCTAATTATTTTATCACCATCTAAACGCAGGAAAAACTATATATATTAGGTATTGCCGGATTCGTACTGACCAGTAGAATGAAAGTAACCAGTCAGTTTTAATGCACATCGAACGCTGTAAATAAGAAACCCGTAGAACTGTAGCGGAATAGCGGTTTTTTTGCAATTTCACCCCATTTGGAATTTTTTTCCCGCTTCCCACTACACCATATGCAATATTAAATGGTGGCGTTGGAAAGTACAACTTGTCCCGCAAAAAACAAGCCCTCATACAGCTATGTGAACAGAAAAATAAAACAGTTATGGCTGTTTGAAGGCAGGGAGCGCAAAACGAAAATGCAGAACCGAAAAAACCTCCGGGGTAGAAAGGGTTAAAGGTACTGCTTCAGGATCTACATTGGTGTGTCAAGCCCAGTACCATGTCCCTCCAGACCACTCCTCTCTGTCTTCTTTAGACAACCACACAGTAAGCTACTGACTAAAATAGGGCAATCCTATGGCCTCTAACAAAAGCCAAGTGGAGCAGGATTCTAGCAATCCTCAGGGGTCAGAGTGGACAGACCCCTTCCAATTGGACATATATAGTGATATCCCACCAATCTCTATCCTGAAACAACCTCTTTCAAGATTATTTTCACAGACCACTCGCCATTCTTGAGTTGTCCTCTTTCCTTACATTTTTGCAACTGTTAAAACAAGAAATGGTTACTAGTGGAGGGTCCTAGTGGTTGTCACCAAGCTTTTTCAGATTCCTGAAGTGCACTTTTGTCTGGTAATGGAGTGGTACATCATTATCCCATATACCATCATGACCTAGCATATCTTACATAGTATGAGGTAGCTGGGTGATGGCTGACCACCATTACAGCACTTCCGCTTAGCAGTGTGGCCGTATGAAAGAATAGCTACATACCTGTCCTAAACATATTTGACCTTCAAATGTCTAGGGAAGCTGGGATTTACTATTTAAATGCAACCAGGGAGGATATTTTTCCATCGGTAATACACATCTGGTAAATGTGGATTGTTATAATGTGGTAGTGGTTTAATGTCTCCTTATTTCTTCTTTAGTTTGATGACTTCTCTAGAGATCTCTGTATCCAGTCTCTTCTGGAGATCATGGACATGTTCTGTGATAATCTGAGGTAATTTTTGATTTTTGACATTGGCCGTACATGTGAACCTTTGAATGAGGTGTTGAGAATATTGCCATGAATAAACTGCGGTACTTGGCAAATTGAACAGATGTGAAAAATGCAGCGACTCATAGAAACCATAGAACCCATAAGGGTCTGGCATTTCTCTCAAATAGACATTAGTCTATCAACCATTTTCAAATACATTTGCTTCTGTGAAAGCTGACAACCAATATAGCAAGCCTTAAAACTCCCACCAAAATTGTCCGCTTTACCAGAATCCGCCTGGTGATGACATTTGAAGATACCACAGATGTGACAGGTTTGTTATGCAGGAGACTTGGAAAGCTGAATAAGGGGCCCTGTCATATGGCAGCCATATGGTTTAAGGTCCTAAGATGAGGCCTGATAGGATTTCTGAAGGATGTATATTTACAGGTGATTATTATGATGGGTTGCTACTGACATCTCATATCACTGTGTCACATAGATGTTCATGTTTTCTGTCACAGCTGTCATGGTAAAGCAGAAGAATGTCTAAGCTTATGCCGGGCCTTAATAAGCGCTGTAAACTGGTTATTGCGAGGCACAGCCTTCTATGTGGAGAGGTTGAAGGACGGTTTGGATCCTGTGACTGGAGAAAGTAACCTGTCAATGTGTCTGAAGAGGCTTGAGGCAATCCTCAGTAGTACCAAGAATAGAGCACTCATCCATATTGCCAAGCTTGAGGAACCAAGTAAGAAATGTCTTTTTTTATTGCATAGCACTATCGAGGCACAAGTGTTTACTCCTCCTTACTATATAGAGCAGATTCTGGTGTTGATACAGTACATGTCCTGCTAGATTTGCCAGCTTTAAAGGTATTGCCTTGTCATGAAGCCATAAACTGCTGGTATATAACTCGGATACAGTTAGCATTTCAGGTTGTATTGCTTGTTAGAGCGCATCAGAGCAAGCTATGTCACCTATAACTGCATAAGTCGGACCTGAAGCTAACCAGTAAGGTGATCAAGTGGTAGGATGAAATGATCCAATTAAATTTTTGCTAAAAGACTGGGAAAAGTAAATGATATCTCTGGGTACTAATTCCTCAATGGATGCCTGTTTTGCACCTTTCATTTTTCCACACCTAATCCTGGGGTACATGGCGACTTTGGCCATGACACATGTAGTGTGGACAGAGATCACAGTTTAGCCCTGCCTGCTTTGCAAGTAATGAATGCGAATGGGGCCACATTACGTAAGACAGCCCTACTAACCTTCATTACTTTCAGTTCTACACTTTGATCTTTGGCTGTGCTATGGGTGTTCGAGGGCAAAGTCACTGCCTTAAAGAGGCTTTCCAGCTGTGGAGCCAACAACCCCTTTGGTCTGGACCTGTGCCCCTGAAAATAAAAACGGGAAAACTCGTCAGTCCTGATGCTTGAATGGTATATCACTGCTGTGACATAGCTTTCAAGCCGCTGAGGCCCGTGATTGGCCACAAGGTCTCGAGACCCAGCCGCCAGTCCTGTCTGTACCAGAAGAGGCCAGCATCAGAACCACTGACCGTTGAGTCTTCCCTTTTTTTGTATGTTCAGATGCACAGGCTCAGACCAAAGACTTGTTGGTTCTAAGGCTGGAGAACCCCTTCAAGCTTGCCGATTTCTACTAAAAATGTGAATACTTACCACCTAATACTTCAAGAGGCTCTGTCAGAAATACCTTTCAAACGGAAAATGCGATTAGTGTTTTTCGGGGCTGAATCGGAATGTGTGATTTTCATCTTGATTTTCACCCTAATTCCCAACTATACTGAAACTGTAATGCCTTGAGAGGACTTCTTCTAAAGTCTTCTCCATTATGTGCACGTGCTCACAAGTCCTCTCAGCACGTTCTAGTAGCAAGATAAAAATTGCAGATTCCAATTTGACTTTGCTAATGTTATTCCCTGTTTTCTAGTTTAAAAGATATTTCTGTGCTTACAGTGTCTTTTTCGATTTGTGTATGATTTGCTTTTTTCCCCCCTCTAACGGCAACTGTTTGAGTGGCAATCTTTTAGAGGGTATCTTCTGATTTGCTTTTCTAAAAGTGCATGGAAATTTAAAGGGCGTCTGTCAGCAGATTTGTACCTATGAAACTGGCTGACCTGCTGCATATGTGTTTGGCAGCTGAAGGCATCTGTTTAGGTCCCATGTTCATACAAGTATGTGCCCACATTGCTGAGAAAAATGAAGTTTTGATATATGCAAATGAGCCAGAGGCTCCGCTTTCTCTGCACTTTGACTGGACCAGGCGGTGAAAATGTCATCACACCTGGCTTACTGTCAAGAGCCTTCTAACAAGCAGCGATTATGCAAAGCGGAGAGCCCCTTTTAGGTGTTTTAGAGGCTTCCTTAGTATTGTAACGATCCATTGTATATATGGGGAAAGTAGTCTTTGTTCAAGTGTCTCTCATCTCTGCATCAGATCAGCAACGTCTTCTAAATCTTGGCGCTTGCATTGGGCTATACTCTCTAGCTGGCAGATGTGTCAGACCTCGTTATTGTGTCTTCTTTACTTGTAGCCTCCTGGGCATCCGTGGAACAGTCATTGCTACGACTTGTCGAGTGCATAAATCTCCTTCCAAGTGTTCAGCTGCAGAGCAAAGCTGAAGATTGTATCTCACTAATCAGGAGGTATGGCCTTGTCTGTCTTCATTACTGTACTGGATGTATAGCTATTTCAGAGAGGGATTCTGTACATTTTTCTTTGTTCTTAAACTGAAAGCAATTAACATTTTGTATATGTAAAGCCCTGAGTCTGTATATTATTCACTTTATCCAGATCGCATCAGGCATTTAAGATCAACTTGGCCCTTATTCACATATGTTGTCTGCTGTTTCTGGCACAGATGAACTACTTTGTAAGGGCTCATTCATACGGCCGTACGGTGTCCACAAAAATGCGGATCCGTTTTTTTACAGACAGTTCAGCATGTCCGCAAAAAACTGATTACATTCCGCATTTTTGCAGACCCATAGGCTTCAATGGGGCCACTGATTTTTACTGACAATTATAGGACATGTTATATTTGTTTTGTGGAGCCGTAGAACAGAATAAAAGGGCCCCATAGTAGTGAATAGGTCTGCATCTAATCTGCAAAAAAAAAAAAAAAAGATCCGCATTTTTGCAGACATCATGCAGCTGTTTGAATAAGCCCTAAGGCTGGATAAGAAAGGATCAATGATTCAGATGATTCCTATATCTCTGTTAATGGACAAGCTTGCTAGGGCTGCATGGGATGACAGCAAGTCTCAGGCTGTTCATGCAACCAAAAAAACATAAGTTTGATTTGCTGTTTCGCAGTTCGCTTCATTTTGGCGACCGTGTGAACGGGTCCGCACATATTCCGCAAATTTGCGGAATAGGGGTGGGCCCGTTCACCTCTATGGGCGGCACGCTATCTTGCTGAGCCGCGGCTCCGTGCCGCGGCTCAGCAAGAAAAGATAGAACATGTCCTATACGCACGGACAAGTATAGGCATTTTCAATAGGGCCGTCTGCAATAATGCGGACCCGCAAAAATACAGCTGTCTGAATGGGGCCTAAGTTGCAGTCTCATGCATATTACATTGCAATCTATGATAACAAAGCTGTGTGCAACCAAAAACCCCACAGGATTGCAATTTTGGGTAGGTCTATGGTCTCCATTGACAATAATTTGTGCTGTTCTGATCGTCATGTTCTACGACACATATGTCCATGAAACCCTAGCCTTAGATGCAATGAAAAAGGATTATTGTGTGCATTCCATTTTTTGTTTTCTCACTCCCATACTCAAATTGGTGTTTATGCTCCGTAAAAGCGTACAAAAAATAGGATGTGCACTATGTTTCTCAGATTGGCATACAGATCCTTGGGGAAAAAAAATATATACTGTATTTTTCACTTTATAAGACCCACCCCAGATTTTAGAGTAGGAAAATAAGAAAAAAATATTTTTCATCACACCTCATATCAGACCCCCCATAAATTTCAGGACATCACATCAGACCCCCATATCAGCCCTCCATGTCAGACCCCCATCAGACCACGGATCAGCCCCCATATCAGTTGAGAGAGTTTTTTTATTTTATCCTTATGGGGCTGTGTGGGCTGTTCTGAGGTTTTATGGGGGTCCCGGCACCTAATACATACTAGTGAGCGCTTCCATAATGGAAGCACTCACTTGTATTCGCTTTATAAGACGCATGGCAATTTTCCCCCTACTTTTGAGGGGGAAAAAAGTGCGTCTTATAAAGCGAAAAATACGGTTTGTGTATGTGTGTGTGTGTGTATATATATATATATATATATATATATATATATATATATATATATATAGTTGTGTCAATAGCTCTATTGACTTGTATAGATCCACTTGCCTTCTATTTTTAAAAACATTCATGTGAATAAACCCTAAAACTGATACACTGTGGTATTTCTAGTGCTGGAAATGAACTGATGGGGCTTGACTGCCGTCTCTGGTGGTCTCTGAATACTCTTGCCTTGGACCTGGTATATCAGTGTATATTTTCCTGAAGAGTTCCTTTAATCAGGAAGTAAAATATCAATTTTTGCAGATGACACTAAACTGTGTAAAGTAATTAACACAGAGGAGGACAGTACACTGCTACAGATGGATCTGGATAGACTGGAGGCTTGGGCAGAGAAGTGGCAGATGAGGTTTAACACTGACAAATGTAAGGTTATGCATATGGGAAGGAATAATGCAAGTCACCAGTACATACTAAATGGTAAAACATTGGGTAACTCTGACATAGAAAAGGACCTAGGAATTTTAGTGAACAGCAAACTAAGCTGCAGAAACCAGTGTCAGACAGCTGCTGCCAAGGCCAATAAGATAATGGGTTGCATCAAAAGGGGCATAGATGCCCGTGATGAGAACATAGTCCTGCCACTTTACAAATCACTAGTCAGACCACACATGGAGTACTGTGTACAGTTCTGGGCTCCTGTGAACAAGGCAGACAGAGCAGAGCTGGAGAGGGTTCAGAGGAGGGCAACTAAAGTCATAGCTGGAATGGGTGGACTACAGTACCCAGAAAGATTATCAAAATTAGGGTTATTCACTTTAGAAAAAAGACGACTGAGGGGAGATCTAATAACTATGTATAAATATATCAGAGGTCAGTACAGAGATCTCTCCCATGATCTCTTTATCCCAAGGACAGTAACCATGACGAGGGGACATCCTCTGCGCCTGGAGGAAAGAAGGTTTGTTCACAAAAATAGAAGAGGATTCTTTACGGTAAGAGCAGTGAGACTATGGAACTCTCTGCCTGAGGAGCTGGTGATGGTAAGTTCAGTAAAAGAGTTCAAGAGGGGCCTGGATGTATTTCTGGAGGGTAATAATATTACAGGTTATAGTTACTAGATATGGGTTGTTGTTGATCCAGGGAGTAATTCTGGTTGCCTGATTGGAGTCGGGAAGGAATTTTTTCCCCTAAAGTGAGGAAAATTGGCTTCTACCGCACAGGGTTTTTTTGCCTTCCTCTGGATCAACTTGTAGGAAAACAGGTCGAACTGGATGGACAGATGTCTTTTTTCGGCCTTATAAACTATGTTACTATGTTACTAAGTTCTTCTTGGACCAGGGACTGATATCGCCAGTATATTGTCTTCTCGGTGCTAAGTAATATTTTGGCACCATGCTTAGAAAGGTTATTAATAATGTATCAAAACGTTGCATCCAGCTTCAGTTTAGCCTAAGTAGATAATCTCCAATCCAAATTCCATATCCCAGAACATCTTCCATGGGTTAAACTCATCTGCAGTTTCTTCCCTCTAATAAGATTAGCCGAGGAGATGTGAAGTCTGGTTAATGTTGGTATGATGAAGTTTTACGTGTGCTAAATGTATGGGAGGTGGAATAAAAATAGGTTTGACTTGTTTGTGTGTATGATGTGACACTGTACATGTGTTGCATGTTGGAGGAGCGCTGGCTGCGCAATGTTTACACAGTACTGTATATTTGTATAGAGGAAGTCTGCGGATGTGTTTACATTGTAGGAGATGCTGTGATGGATACAATGCTGTTAGCGGCTCCCCTGGGCTTGTTGCACCCTCATCCATGTGTCCTTAAAGGGATTTTCTAGCACTTAGATATTGATGGTCTATCCTCA
Organism: Rhinella marina; assembly: GCA_900303285.1. Classification (NCBI taxonomy): domain Eukaryota; kingdom Metazoa; phylum Chordata; class Amphibia; order Anura; family Bufonidae; genus Rhinella; species Rhinella marina. The sequence continues at coordinate 374,029 of ONZH01007658.1, read as the reverse complement.
GAATAGGTCATTGATATCAGATCAGCTGTTTTTGGGCCGGCATTGGAAACTATACGTGAATTGTAGCTGAGCTGCTGTGGTACCCTGGCACGGGCATTACACAGTGGACGAAACTTTCTGCTTACCACTGTATAGTTTCCAGTGCAAGTGCCTTCCCAAAATTCCTGCCGGACCCACACCGATTTGATATTGATGAGTTATCCTCTGGATACGTAATCGGTATCTAAAGAGGGGGCAAACCCCCTTAAAGAGCTTCTTGGAAATAATATTCCCTGGGCTCTTAGCAAATCATTACCCAAATTCAGGAAGTATTGATTTCTAGTCTGCTTTGTTCTGAATGTTGATACTTAGGGCAGAATCAATGTCTCCTACATGGCTATACTGTAAGTGTCTATAGATGTTTACATTCACCCACCTTATGGTATATGAGGGAAGGTGGGGGAATTCATCAAGCTCCTCAATCCAGAATTCTGGCTTCAAATAGTCTCATAATAAGACTTTGCAACATTTTTAGGCTTATTATGTGCAAAAACTTTGCAAAATTTTGCATTTTTTTCACCACTTGATCTAGATTTATCAACTTTTTTAAAATACTAAAAAGAAAATTGCCACAATCTTGCACCATGAGATGGGGTGGTGTAGAAAGACAAATGTGGCAGACTTAAAGATTCTCCAAAAATGAAACCGCATGCAACATTTCAAAAATTTGTCTTAAATTACGGTAACAGACACCTGTAAAACTGACTTTAAAAATCCCCCTCATGATAAGTCATGGTGTCTGTTGTGTACCAGGTCCCTAGAACCACTAGTCACATACATGTTCCTAATGTTACATATTTGTTCCCTACAGCATCCCATCTATGTTGTGCTCACATTCTGACCAGCTGCACCGGACTGGATTCCCAACAGTTCATGCTGTTGTCATGTTAGAAGGCACAATGAACCTGACAGGAGAGGCTCAGCCATTGGTTGAACAGCTGAACACAGTGAAGAGGATGCAGGTGAGAGTGGCACAACCTTGCCCTGCTGTGGGCTAACCATCACCGACCATATATATGTTCCAACTCTCCTGGGGTGGAGATCCACAGGCTGGAGACCACTATTAGTGTTGAGGGAACTTGTGGTTTCAAGTTCGGCGTACAAGGTAGCGGAATCCATAACGGAATTCTTAGATAACCTGAACGCGAACCTTGTACACCGTACTTGAAACCACAAGTTTGCTCAACACTAGCCGTTATCTTAGGTTGTCTGCTGTTAGTTTTGCCTTTCAAGAGAGTCAGCAATATTCTCTAGTGTTTTCCTTTAAAGGGAATCTCTTAGCAGTTTTGGCCGCTCAGAACTGCTGACAGCACTGATGGGGAGAGGAAGACAAACATGCCTCAGGTGAAAGTCATGATGGTTGCATGACAAAGAAATCAAAGTCCTAGTACCCCACCTGCTGAGGAGCCACAAATGCCAAGGAGGCAGTAGTTTCATCTTCATTGACCTGGGCTCTCTGTTGTTGATGTTCTCCAGGATCAGAACACCTTGGTGCATTTAGTTTAGAGAGTTCAAGGCACTGAACATGAAAAGACCACCTCCTTGGCACTTAGTCGCTATTTCACTTACAGTCGCAACATAAAATCTTAAAGAGGACCTTTCACCAGTCCTGACATGCCTGTTTTAATAGCCTCATGCATTCCCCATGTACTAACAATTCTGGAACATCTATTCTTATGGCTCTATGTTGTGCCATTCCTTTATTATTTGCACTAGAAGTTATGAATGAATTGCTATTTGTCTTCAGTAAAGGAACAGAGGGGAGGTGACCAGTTGGGGGTGTGTACCTGCACAGTCTGACTCTATCCAATCAGTGCTGTCATGTTCAGACTGTGCAGGTACACACCCCCAACTTGTTACCTCCCCTCTGTTCCCTTACTGAAGACAAATAGCAATTCATTCATAACTTCTAGTGCAAATAATAAAGGAATGGCACAACATACAGACATAAGAATAGATGTTCCAGACTTGTTATTACACAGGGAATGCATGAAGCTATTAAAACAGGCACGTCAGGAGTGGTGAAAGGTCCTCTTTAACATGCATGACTTTCACACCAGGTATGCTTGTACCTTTATCCCTATCACTGAGGGGTAAAAACTACTGACAGACTCCCTTTAGAAGTACATGGATGTCATGTCTGATCATTGCCAATGTCTTCCTTTTGACAGCGGATCCCGTGTCATCTCTTCCTCTTAGAAGTCTGGAAAGCTTGCGTTGTAGGGTTAATAGAGTCCCCTACAGGGACTGATGAGTTGAAATGGACTGCATTTACCTTCCTTAAGGTATGTCGTGGTAACTTGTTAAACTCAAATCTGTTTCTAAATTTCAATATTCTCCCTGAACATTGTATGATCCTCAACCATCAGAACAGGTTTTATCGTTAGCACCGGGAAGAGTTTTTTTTTTTTTTCAGCCATATTGTGAGCAGAGAAGTAACCTACCAGTGGAGAGAGCACAGGAGCTGTCATAGCGTTTGCCCTTCACTTGATGGATATAGCACTCATCACTTGTTCTTCCCTATGTGGAAGCTATCACATCAATCTGCACTGAAAAATTGAAATATCATCAATCCAGCCTTGATAATTGCACCTAGCCTCAGCCTTACATCTTTCTTCCCTCACTTCTCAATGCTATATTTAAACAGAGCATGGGAGATTGACAATTAAAAGAGCATTGTGACTGTCCATATTGCCTCCTTTGCTGGCTTCATTCATGTTTCCATCACATTATACACTGCTCGGTTCCAGAGGTTACAACTAGGGATGAGCGAACTTTGTGTTTCAAGTCCGGCGTACAAGGTTCAGGTTATCTAAGAATTCCGTTATGGATTCCGCTACCTCAGACCATATATGTTATGGTCCGTGGTAGCGGAATCCATAACTGAATTCTTAGACATCCTGAACCTCGTACGCAGAACTTGGAACACAAAGTTTGCTCAACACTAGTTACGACTATCCTACAACCCAGCATTGGTGGCCATGCTTGCACACTATGGCTGGGACCATGGGAGCACATGTACGCACACTTCCTTCCCAGCAACATTTTATCTGTGCTGCAGCAGTGGATGTAACCCCTGGAAATGAGCAGTGTATAACGTGATGGAAAAATGAATCAAGCCAGCAACAGAGGCAATATGGACAATCCCAGTACATTAGTAAGTGCCTTGTATTAAAGGAGTTGGCCCATCTCACACTTTGGTGGCATATAGCGAGGATATGCCACCAATGAGCGGTTTGCCAAAAGTGAAGTGTGCGGTATGCTTTCCATTCACTTGTATGGAAGTCCTGAAAAGAGCCGAGTGAGTGCACTTGGCTATTTACAGAACTCCTATAGAAGTGAATGGAGAGCACACCGCACAAGCGCGGCCACTTCTCTGTTCACGTCTATGGGAGTTGCAGAAATGGCTAAACCCACGCCACAGCCGGGACCCGCACCTATCGGACATTGGTGGCATACCCTAGTGATATGCCACCAAAGTGCGAGATGGGCCAATCCCTTTAACTTTATATGATAAATGCCATGTGCTGAAGTGAGACAACCCCTATAAAATTTAAGACAGCAGATCATAAAAGAGCCGCTCATATGAACCACACATAATTATATGAACGTTTTCTTCCTCAGATTCCGCAAGTGCTATCAAAGTTAAAGAAATTTTGGCAAGCAGATCAGGTAAGAAAGCAACCATAGCAAGTGAGATATGTATGTATATTGTATGTGTGTGTGTGTGTATAATTGTAACTATACTCTCATCATCCCTTCTCATGTAGGATTTCAATGAGGACATGAACACTGCTTTTGAGTATCTACTTAAACTTACCCCGTTATTGGATAAAGCTGACCAGAGATGCAAGTAAGTTATTTGTTGCCCTTTAAATAGGTATTCTGGCTTCAAAATATTGATGACCTATCCTGCCACCTCTGTTTGAAAGAGCTGCGGTGCTACTGTGAGTACTGCAGCCTCTTCATATTTACCCGCACAGTGTCTACATACTAGCAGCAGTTCATGGTAATTACTGCTTTATCCCATTCAAGTGAATGAGCAGAAACTGTACCCTGTATCGGCTCCACGAAGTAGGAGCGCCACAGTCCTTTCAAACAGCTGATCTGTGGGGGTGCTGAAAGTCAGATCCCACCAGTTTGATAGAGACGGCCTTTCCTGACGATAGGTTATCAATATTTTGAAGCCGGAATAACCCTATAAGTTATTTTCACCTTTCATTGTAAGATTTCTTTACACTACAGCAAGTGACTGGACTTTTGAAACCCATAAAACTTTTTTTTTTATTCTGTTTCTTTCCTGATGCTCATGTGGTACCAACATATTCTGTAGCGTTGTACAAGGATTGTCATTATTCACATTAGTACCCAGTTTTTCCTGATATTGTACCTGTGTCTCCTCAGCTGTGACTGTGTCAGTCTATTACTTCAGGAGTGTAACAAGCTCGGGCTGCTGTCTGATCATAACTTGGATCACCTTGTGGCTAAAAGGTAACATCCTATATCCCTCCAGACATCTTCAATCACCTAACTTTGCAGCTATTTTAGCATGATCTTGATCACCTCTATCATCTATTGTTGCTACTTAGATCTGCAGATCGAGAACAGGCTCCCCGATCATCTGAAAGCTCTGCCATTCAGCCCAATCCAGGCCTGATTTTACGAGCAGAACCTACTGTGACCAATATTCTCAAGGTAAGATATCCCAGCCTAGATCCATGCATCTATTTTCTTGCATGGACCATATATAAAGCAATATTCACATATCAGACATTTATGGCATATCCACAAGATATGAAATAAATGGCTGATAGGTGCAGGTCCTACCCATCTCTAAATTGGGATCTCCCAACTTCATCCTGCCTGGATGCGGAGGTCAGAACTGCTGCAACAGCCAAGCTGAGATGACGGAAGTGGGTTAAAAAAGAACTCCCGCAAAATTTTTTATTCTCTGACCTGTTAGAAAGGTGCATGATATAATTTGTAGTGAATGTAATCAGAGACTGTATCTGAGAGCTATCCCCTCTCTTCTTATTGTAGCTGGGTCATGTGACCAACTCCCTGACCTCCAACTGACCCAGGACAGGAAGCCAGTTACTGCTCTATATATTCCTATGAGACTGAAAGTGAGGCTCCCATAGGAATGCATAGAGAAATAGACTTCCTGTCCACACAAGTCTCTGTGTGAGTTGGTGGGTCTAATTCCTGGTCACATGACACAGATGAGAAACATCAGGGAGATAGAACTCAAAAATACAGACACTGGTAAGAAAATGACATTCACTACAGATTATATCATGTACATTTCTAGCAGGACATGGAATACATTTTTTGCAGGAGTTCTTCTTTAACCCCTTCGCGACCGGAGCTTTTTTCGGTTCTGCATTTTCGTTTTGCGCTCCCTGCCTTCAAACAGCCATAACTCTTTTATTTTTCTGTTCACATAGCTGTATGAGGGCTTGTTTTTTGCGGGACAAGTTGTACTTTCCAACGCCACCATTTAATATTGCATACGGTGCAGTGGGAAGCGGGAAAAAAATTCCAAACCGGGTGAAATTGCAAAGAAAACGCTATTCCGCTACAGTTCTACGGGTTTCTTATTTACAGCGTTCGATGTGCATTAAAACTGATCCGTTACTTTCATTCTACTGGTCAGTACGAATCCGGCAATACCTAATATGTATAGTTTTTCCTGCGTTTTCATAGTGATAAAATAATTAGAAAGTTGCCCTTTTTTTTTTTTTTTTCCTTGTCAAATCTTGACCCCTATAACTTTTTGGTATTTATGTGTACAGAGCTGTATGGGGGCTCATTTTTTGCGGGACGATCTGAAGTTTTTATTGATACCATTCTGGGGTGTGTATGACTTTTTGATCACTTTTTATTTAATTTTTTTTAGAAAAAAAAAGCGACAAAAAACGGCAAATCGCCATTTGGACGCTTTTTTCCGCCACACAATTCGCCGTATTGGAATTTTTTTTTTTTATATTTTAAAAGTACGGGCGTTTTCGGTCACGGTGATACCCATGATGTCTATATTTATTGTTATTTAGGTATTTATTTTTTACTTATACGGAAAGGGGGGTGATTTGAACTTTTACATCTTTTTTATTTTTTATATATTTTTTAACATTTTTTTTTAATTTTTTTTTTACTATTAGAAAGCTAAAATATGGGCTTATATATTGTGGCTTTTTTTTTTTTTCTTTATGAGCAATTCTGGGTTTTATAGACTCAGAAAGCCATGAATTGCTCATTTCTTATCCTGGCCTGCCATCTAGTGGCCAGAATAAGAATTGCAGTTTGAAAACTGTAATCCTCACCAGCGAGGATTACAGTTTTCATATGGTGTACAGACACCCCGATTGGCCACACGGGGTGTCTGTACACCACCCGGAAGCGAACGCTTCCGGGTTTAGACGCAACTAGATGCCGTGATCACGTGTGATCACGGCATCTAGTCAACCCGGAAGACGCCGCCGATGTAGTAGGTAGCGGCAAGTCTCTGCTGTTAGAAACAGCAGAGACTTGCCGGCCATGACGCCCGCCGCACCCGCGAGCGGGCGCCATGTGCCCGCATCGCCCCAGCGCCGTACATGTACGGCGCTGGTCGCGAAGGGGTTAAGTATATCGGAAAACCCCCTTTTTTTCCCCACTGTGACGTGTGGCTGAAGTATAAAATTGTGCCTTCTTAGGATATATCCGATGCAGGAGGAGGGCTCTGCAAATTCACTGCAAGTTCAAGTACAGAACTTATCTAAATGAGTCTCAATCATTCACCTCAGCCATGCGTAATGATGCAGCAGTGTTCTCAGCTTAATGAGAACCATAATGCAGTAATAATTCTTCATCTAGATTATCAAAACATCGCTCCAGAAACAATCTGTGTCCTGGTGTTTCCTTACAGAGAACCCACTCATCTAGATGTGGTTTCTGTATTACAGACAATGGATGCAGATCACTCAAAGTCTCCAGAAGGTCTTCTGGGAGTCTTGGGACATATGTTGACTGGAAAGAGTCTGGATCTCCTACTGGCTGCTGCAGCTGCCACGGGGAAATTGAAATCTTTTGCTCGTAAATTTATCCAGTAAGTAATAATATGTGGGGGAGATGCAAGGCAGCTGTAATGTCTTCCTCCATTTCTCAATACTTAACATTTTACTGTTCCTCCAGGCTGAATGAATTTACCCGGCATATCAGTGCTGAAAGCTGTAAGTCTCCGAGGTTAATGATTGATTTCACTTTATGCAGTCAATATTTCTAGCTTGGATTGCATTAAAAGGTGACGCAAATATATATTTTTGTGTATTTTTACAGCAAAAGCCGCCTCTACCCGTGCTCTTCTATTTGATATCTCCTTTCTAATGCTCTGTCATGTGGCACAGACATATGGCTCTGAGGTACTCCATTAATCATCGACTTCCTACCAATGTCACTAGGGTGGTTTCACACACAGAAGCCCACGTTTACTCATGTTTGTGCACCTAGATTCTGGCATAAATTGCGCAAAAATGCGACACACGTTGGCATATCTAGGTTTAGAGAAATTATCTGCGCCTATTCCCACCAGGGGGTGTGGCTTTGCTGGAAAGAGGAGTGATCTAATATGCACCTCAACTCTGACTTAAAATTCAGTTTTAAACTAAGTCCACCAATAATTAGAGATAAAAGTGTCTATCCATGGGCCAAATGTTTCATCCAGCCTCAGCCACTGGGATAAATCTGGGGATTTTTTTAAATTTTCAGAAAAACGTTTTTATGGCAGCTTGTCATGCAGTTTTGCGAGTCAGAGCCAAAAGCGGTTTCAAAATGAATGGGAAATCTAAAGAAAGGACTGCCTTACTTAGCCTTTCTACTGGATCCACTTCTGGCTCTGGCTAAGAAAACTGCTTCAGAAACGTTAATAAAAAATGCAATTTGTGAAACCACCCTTAGGCTCCATTCACACGTCCTGTTTTTCTTTCCTGATTCAATCCTGATCTGGATCCATTCATTTCAATGGGTCCTGAAAAAATCAGGATCAAATCAGGAAAGAAAAACAGGACGTGTGAATGGAGCCTTAGGCCCCTTTCACACGAGCGTGTCCGGATTTGGTCCGGATGCGTTCAGGAAAATCCGCACCAAATCCGCACGCAATTGCAGTCAGTTTTGACTGCGATTGCGTATGTTCTTTCAGTTTTTTCCGCGCAGGTGCGAAGCGTTTTGATGCGTTTATCACGCACGTGCGAAAAAACTGAATGTTTACAAACAACATCTCTTAGCAACCATGCGTTAAAACCGCATTGCACCCGCACTTGTGTGCGGATGCAATGCGATTTTCACGCAGACCCATTCACTTCAATGGGGCCAGTTCTGCGTGAAAAACGCAGAATATAGAACATGCTGCGTTTTTCACGCAACGCAGAAGTGATGCGTGAAAAAAAACGCTCATGTGAAAAGCCACATTAAAATGAATGGGTCAGGATTCAGTGCGGGTGCAATGCGTGATGCGAACGGAAATCTCGCCCGTGTGAAAGGGGCCTTATAGGTTTAGAATTTTATCTGTTCATTGTTATAGAACTGTCATGTTATTTGATGTCCACCAGGGGGCATCGTTGGTCAATAGTTATTTTGTATTCTCTGTGTGCACAGTGAACGTGCAGACAAATTGCATCTTATTCACTGTATGAACGTTCATAACCTAGCCATAACCTTGTGAATATTTCAATGTTGCCCTTTTATTCAATTTTCTGTCTTTGTAAGGGCTCATTGAGAATGCAGGACTGGAGTAGCAGTATTTGTTTATATTGAGGTTTGGGTGCAGAACGTAATTTAAAGGGGTTCTTAGAGATCAGAAAAAATGTGGATACAGGCAGAGGGTGGTATAAAATAAGCATTACTTACCTTTTGAATCCCTCCTGTGCTGCCTCTCTTTTTTTACGGGGCTTCAGCACTGATGTCACATCCACAGCACGTGACCACTGTCAGTCATTGAATTTGCAGACAAAGCAGAGTTTTATCTTACCTTACGTACAATCTTTACATTACAGATGATCCTGTCAGACGGTAGTGCTGGTGGAGAGACAGCATTCTTTGAAAGCTGGATGCAGACCTGTATGCCAGGAGAGGGCAAAGTGCTAAACCCAGAGCATCCCTGCTTCCGCCATCCTGATATCCCCAAAGTGGAAGCCTTGGTAGCTCTGCTCAATACATCCACAGAGATGAAATTGGTGTAGGTATTTTTATGAAGTGCTGTCAGTAAAATCTGCTGAATCTGATCTAGTCCAGCCAAGCATGATACACATCAACACATACCTTGCGCCTTTGGAAACAAACAAAACTGCAGCAGGTGGCCACACACAAAATAACTTGTTTAAATTCACAGAAGAAATCTGAGAATCTGACTCTGATTTCCATTTCAGATTCTATATCAGATTTTTTTTATTTTATTTAAAGGGTTATTCCAGAATTTTAATATTGAGGGCCTATCCTCAGATATTGATGGTCTATCCTGAGGATAAGCCATGAATATTAAAATCTTGGGCAATTAGAACAGAGCCTGCATGACCTACCTGGAATTTACTTATTTATTTTTGTTGTTTTTTTTTCAGTCAGACAAAGTGGCATGAAGTTTGTCTTAGTATTCCTGCAGCAATTCTTGAGGTTCATAATGCCTGGGAAAACGGAGTCCTGTCCTTTGAAGCCATCCAGGTATAAATTGGTTCCTGCGTTTTGCTTGCCATAACTATTTGACATCAAGTTTACTCACTCAGTCTTTGTTTTCATTAGAATACATAGACATTTCAATTTTTCTCTTTTATACATTGGGGATATTGTTGTCATTCTACCCTAATTGTGGCAAGATTTCTAACACTGACATCTAACATTGTGTTGCGCATAGTCCAGAACCTGAGGTAGTGGAGCATGACTCAAAGGACACCAAAGTGATACAGCACCTGGCACTGGGCATAGCACAATGTATATATTTTGCCATAATTGTACATTTTAAGTCTTGGGACTTTCACAAAATCCTATAGTATAGTGTTCCTGTAGACATTGGTGGCATATCACTAGGATATGCAAAGACAAAAAACTAAAGTTAGTTGGCATATCTTCAGGCGCAGGTGCGTGTTGCCCTTTCTGAAAATACAAAAATCCCTAGAATATGCTACCTCTGGGACCCACTCCTATCTCCAGAAGGGGCCTCAGAACATGAAGGAGAGGGCTATTTCCGGAAGTCCCATAGCAGTGAATGCAGAGGAGGCCTTGCATGCACAATGTGCTCTCCATTCTCTTCTATGGGTCTGACGAAAATAGCTAATTGTGCTCATGCTGCTATTATCATACCTCCTTATAGAAGTGAATGGGGAGCATATGGGTTCATTTTCAGGGGCTCGTTCTGGAGATAGTAGCAGTTCCCAGAGGTCCTAGACACATGCCACCAATGTACAAGATGGGTATAACTCTTTAACACGAAGATCCCAATCTCTTACCCAACATATATCAATACCTTTAATGTTTTCACCTTCAGATGAAAACTTATCAAGACCCTTTCCTCTACCACCCCAAGCAAAATAAACTTTAAAACCCTGTTCATCTACTCTGTAGATCCACCTTCTGATGTCCAGACACTTAAAAGGATTTTCTACATTTTTTTTATATTGATGGCATATCCTCAAAATAGGCCATCAATATCTGATCAGTAGGGGGGTCCAGAATCCCATCGATAAGCTGTTCGGGGCTAGCTCCGGCAATGGAAATATGCCGTGGAACTACTCAACTCCATTCACTATGTAGTGGACAGCTAGTAACTGCAGCACTGCTCCCATTCACTTCACTGGGCATAGAGCTGAAGTAATCAGCTCCATCCACTAAACATTGGACAGAGCTATGTAGTTCCTGCACTGGAGCTACTCCTGAACAGCTGATCGACGGAGGTGCTCGTATCAGAACCCCTGCAGATCAGGTAGTGATGGCCTATTCTAAGAATAGGCCATCAATGTAAAATTAATTACTTTTCTATTTTGTATTACAGAAAATCACAGACAACATTAAAGGAAAGGTTTGTAGCTTGGCCGTGTGTGCTGTTGCCTGGTTGGTGGCCCATGTTCGTATGTTGGGCCTGGATGAGAGGGATAAATCTCTGCAGATGATCCGGCAGCTGGGGACACCTATATATGGTGACAACATTCTGCAATTTTATAATGAGCGGTGAGCTTTTACATCCTTTATAAAAAAATTACCTTAATAAACTGGTCTTGTATATTGGTGTTCCACTACTACTTTTGTTCCTCTTTTGTCATCCAAGTTGACTACTTACTGCTTCTATTTCACAGAGTGATCATTATGAGCTCCATCCTAGAGAACATGTGTTCTGAAGTTCTGCAACAGACAGCCACTCAGATCAAATTTGCTGTGACTGGAAGTGAGCCTGTGCCTTATGTTCACCGCCTGCCCTCCAAGAAGCCAATTAAAGAGGTCTTACATGGAGCCTTCAGTTCCACGTTAGAGAAGGGCTGGGTAGACATCAGGTCTCTCCACATCTTTGACACCTTACTGCACATGGGGGGTGTCTACTGGTTCTGCAACAACTTGGTAAAGGTAATAGAAACTTAAGTTAATATGTGATGTTGGTTGCAGAAATTCCTGGGAGCTGCTTCTGTACATAGGACTAGTATCATCACAATTCAGTTTCTTTAAAATATTATTGGTGAAACTTAATGGCTATGGACATGTTCTGCAGATTCTGTTTTTTATAGTACGTGGCTAGCTGCATGAAGCTGCCCTGTGATACATCTCCAGTGAGCGCCATTCAGATTTGCATCATTGCCGGAATTGGATTTCTAAATATCCCATATTTTGTTACTTAAAGGAACAATCTGAGCAGAATGGATACTTTGTGTTATGCCTAGTGCAGGACTTGAGAGGGTGGAGCATGACACAGGGATTCTCTTTGGTGTTCTTTGAATCCATATGTCATGCACCACCCCTCAGATGCTGCATTGGCCTGAACACAATCTATTTGTTCTTTTTGAAGTGTTCCTTTTTATCTATATATGAGTGAGTCACTTGTAATAAACCCTATTTCATGTGAAAAATGTGCTAGCAACACTTGTTAATACACATTTAATGGCAGGGACTGGCCCTAAATTGCTTACATCGCATTAAAGGGGTTCTGCAGTTTTTTAAAACTGATTTAGAAATGAGCGAACGTGCTCGTAACGAGCACTGTACCGCTCGGCTCCCCTGCGCTCGCATGGGCGCAGGCAGCCGCTTCCGTCCTCCTCACCCGACGGAAGAGGCTGCCTGCGCCCATGCGAGCACAGGGAAGCCGAGCGGTACAGTGCTCGTTACGAGCACGTTTGCTCATCTCTACTGATGATCTATCCAGAGGATAGATCATCAGTTTTTTCAAACAGCTGATCGGCGGGGGTCTGACACCTGGGACCCCCGCCAATCAGCTGTTTGAGAAGGCAGCGGCGCTGCAGGAGCGCCGCGACCTTCTCTGTGTTTTTCTCAGGCCCAGTGACGTCACAACTAGTATCACTGGCCTGGGCGAGGCTAAGCTCTGCTTACATGAATGGAGCTTAGCCCCGCCCAGGCCAGTGATACTAGTCTTGACGTCACTGGGCCTGCGGTAAACAGTGAGAAGGCCACAGCGCTCCTGCAGTGCCGCTGCCTTCTCAAACAGCTGATCGGCGGGGGTCCCGGGTGTCGAACCCCCGCCGATCAGATGCTGATGATCTATCCAGAGGATAGATCATCAGTTTTAAACAACTGCAGAACCCCTTTAACAGGAGTCAGGATATAAGAAGGTATATGTCACATTTTACAAAAAACAATTTGACTTAATATGTATAAAAATATCTACGATTTTATTAATAAATATAAATTATTTTGCACAAATAAATAATCAAAAAGGAGAAGCACGATGGAAAGAATACAGAGAACTTAGTGAGGGGCAATGTTCCGTAAAACAATAATATTATCCAATGTCCTTTTAATATATCGGCGCTATTATTGAATATGTCAATCAAATAAAAAAAAAATCAGAAAATCATCGATATAGCTAACTATCCCCAGTATAGGTCAGGACGAAGCCTTCGAGGTGAAACGTGCGTCAAGGTGCTTGGGGCCGTGTTCCGAACTATCAGTGAGCCATGTCACAGGGTATGTTTAATTAGGATGCTTGATTTGATTTCTACTCCTCTTAATATAAGGCTGGCATCTGACTATATGAACCTTCTATTGGCAGTGTTGTTGAATAGTCACTTGTATTTTTAATAGACCCTTGTTGTGTTTTCTGGATATACAGGGGTTAACCCAGTTACCTATTTCAATGATTTTCTAATGTTGGATTTGATAGACATATTCAATAATACCACCGATATATTAAAAGGACATTGGATAATGTTATTGTTTTATGGAACATTGCCCCTTGCTAAGTTCTCTGTATCTTTTCCATTGTGCTACTTTTCTACTTTTATTAATAAAGTCATAGATCTTTTTATACTTAAGTCCCATTGGTTTTTCCTAGATGTATATGTAGCGGTGTTCTATGGGTTCTGTGCATTGATTAATAGGATTGTGAGGTTTTTGCAGGTTTTGTCACGTTTTGGCTTTATCATGATTGTATAACTGGTTCATTATTGAAATCTTTCTTATGCAGGAAATATACCTTTTAATGTGTGCACTGCTCTTTTTAACACAACTTCTTTTTTTCCTGCAAAGGAAATACTTCAAGAACAGACAGGTAAAGGCCCCTTTACACAGACTGGGTATCAGGAATGTACATCCATATGACCGTTTGTTCATGGTAATCGACCCATGTAAAGGTGCAGCCCATCGCCCAATGATCTGGTGAAAGCATCTTTGATTAGGGGCCCAAAATCATCATTTCTGGGAGCAGATCGTTCTTTGTAATCGGAGATCTGCTGCCCAGAAACAATGAATCTGTACGAGGACGAGCGATCACAGTAGCGATCGCTCGCCCCCATGCGGTGGAGTAGGTGTAAATGCAGCTCTCACCTCCTCTGAAGAGCAGGCAATTATCAGGGACAGACTGTTTGTTCATGATAATTGACTGCTGTGTTGGTGCATGTAAAGGGGTCTTTACACAGAGTTGCAAACAATCATGATAAAGCCAACAAAGGTCAAAACAATAACTGCAACTTAAATTTACAGATCAAGAGACCCATCAGCTCTCTTAACAAGTCTGTGTTAGTAATTAGGCTCCTTTCACACTAGCGTTTTATAATTCCGGTATTGAGTTCCGTCATAGGGGCTCAATACCGGAATAAAACGCTTCAGTTTTGTCCCCATTCATTGTCAATGGGGACAAAACTGAACTGAAGACAACAGAATGCTCCTAAAAGCATTCCGTTCCGTCTTCCGCAGGCTGCGGTTTGCTCTCCAGTCCAGGCATCCGCACCAAGACGGATCCGTCATGACACCCAATGAAAGTCAATGGGAACGGATCAGTTTGGTGTGACACAATGGTGAACGGATCCATCACCTGCACACATACATACAGACATACAAACATACACAGACATATACACATATAAATACACATACATGCTCCAGGCAGGTCTCCACAGCGCAGGAGGAGCAGGACGGCGCACACATAGGACGATTCCACCCGGCGCCCAGCAGAGGGCGCTGTGGGGGATCGTCTTATGTGCGCGCCGTCCTGCTCCTCCTGCGCTGCGGAGACCTGCCGGGAGCATATAAGTATCTGTGTATTTGTATGTGTATATGTCTGTGTGTGTGTCTGTGTGTCTGTACTGTGTGACGTGTGGGGCCGGAGCGCGGTTCCGGCCCCACACATGTCCCTGCGGCAGCACGGATCCGGTGGCACCCTTCACCTGCCGGATCTGGCCTGCCGCTAGTCTGAAAGAGGCCTTACTTGTATTTACCACAAAATTACTGTACTGGAGCATGTCATCTTAGAATTCTGCATTGTTCTATCCCTAAGTTATTCCTCCTGAAAATGTGTGAATAAATTGTCAACTGTGCATATCTCTGCACACTGTGACATTAACAGTCAGTGCTGATCATGTTAGACTTTTAAGGGACACGACCTATTGAAAAGTAGAATGGTGACACCAAGTTTTCAATTTATTCATACATTTCCAGGAAGAATACCAGAGGAATGGTACAACACACGGTTCTAACGAAAGAGGCTTCAGAATTATTTTCTATGTCAGTGTTTTACTAAGACCCATATGTCAGGAGAGCTGAGTCCTCTTTAAAGTTAAATTGTGTTCACCACAAAATTGCTATGCTGAAGTATGTCTTCTTAGAATTCTGCATAGTCCCTTCCCTGGGAATTCTGCTTCCAATCTGTGCACAGGCTGGCAGGGATCACTGTGCATACAAAATGTTATAATACTTATGGGCCTAGAGGAATGACACTGAGAATTGTTCCCTCATTAGATATGTGCAGGTAGTAAAAGACCTGACCCTTGATAAATTCCTCTCTTCTTTGTAGGAGCTCCTTAAGGAAACTCGGATGGAATTTGCATTGCGAGCAGTAGAACTTCTTTATGCCATCTTTTGTCTGGACATGCAGCAGCTCACACTCACTCTCTTAGGACATGTATTACCATCTCTTTTAACTGACTCTTCCAAATGGCACACGCTGATGGACCCCCCGGGTCGGGCACTGGCAAAGTGAGTGTATCTCTCCCTTAGGCTTGGCATTGTGAATGTGTGCCCTAAAAGCTGTATGGTATTACCCTACTCTTCACTTTTTTTTATTGCAGATTGTCTGTTTGGTGCGCAATGACATCATATTCCACCCATAATAAAGGACAGCCATCCCCCCGACAGAGGAAAAGGCACAGAGAAGACATTGAAGTGAGTTACAGAAATGAGTGTAGAAATGAGTGGTACTGGAGCGAGACAGCTACATGTGCTATCTAAAAAGAACACCGCATACATAGTTGCCAACTGTCCTGAATTTGGAGGGACTGTCCCAAATTTTCAGTGACGGTTCTAGTCCTAGCAAATGTGGGCTGTCCCATGCCCAAAATGAGTAGGTCCAATGTAAGCTCTGCCCATAAGTGGGTGTTCCTGTATAGTTTGCATGGCTTTGGGCATTCCTTTTTCTTTTAAAACTCTTTTTATTGGTTTTTATGGTAAGCATTACAGAAAACCAGTGGTCTACAAAGACACATAATGAACCATGTCAGTGGAAATGTGTGTAGATGCTTAATTGGCACACCCACGTATGATTTGTATGGGGGATTTGTAAAAAAGGTAAAAATAAAAATAAAAAAGATGTATAGCGGCTTTCCACTCAATACAGGTGGATCAAGAGGTGCTTGATTTACGGTACACCTAAGCTGTATAATGCGAAGTACTAAGTATCAGGATAATTGCTTAATCAGCATACTCACAAGTGGGTGTTTGCATGGACAGTCCCTTTTATTTATAATGTCTAAAAAATAGATATATATAAGATATATATAAGAAATGTATCAAAAAGTAGAAAGAAAATAAAAATACACAATCAAAAAATATACAAGTAAAAAAATATATGAAAAAAATGTGATCCGTTACTCAATAGGGATGATATGTGTAGTAGACGGTGATGTATCAACCGTGGCACGAATAATCAATAGTTGATAATATGTCATCAATAGTGAAAATCACTTGATATATCAACCGTGGCACAAATAATCAATAGTTGATAATATGTCATCGATAGTGAAAATCACTTGGCTATTGGATTAGCCTCTAAGTGGCAGTATGTGCAAACAGATGACATATAATTAGACTTTGCTCATGAGCAAACTGGAAACTAGTTGTTACAATTTGAACACAGTTTCATTCAATAATGTTGGTTAGTATTGTTACATAGGTATAAATGAATACATAGATTATAAAATAGTCTGATATAGGTGATGCCGCTCATGTAAAACAGATGGTTCAATACCGTCCTTTTAAGTATCCTATTCAACTTGTGATCAAAGAGTCTGGCCTGTTGGCTTGAGCATAAGTAGTAATAGTAGAACTTATATGTTGAGATTTGTAGCCTTACATAAATGGTAAGTACATTACCCTCCTTGTTAGATGGGATGTCTTGTGCAATAGCTCCGGAGGCCGCCCGTGTCAGTAGTGCCGCTCCTTCCGAATTGCAGATTCGCGCGTGTACTTCGCGCCTAATATTGGCGTTCCACGTGGCGTCCCACGTGGATGCTTACTGGAGACAACGGAGGTGCCGGGGAGCACAATTAGATAATGGCCAAGTGGTGCAGGGGAGCGCAATTGGGTATTCCTGCGCTAGTCTCCCTGTATTTAGTTGTATTCAGTCCTGTCCGACAGTTTCTCTTAGAGGGAGTAAATAGATAAGATAAATAAAATAAGGCATAAATCTTCTAGCTGCCACTTAAAGTCTTTCACCAGACGCGTTACGGGGTACTCCCCTTCCTCAGTGGTGTGGGAGGGTAATGTACTTACCATTTATGTAAGGCTACAAATCTCAACATATAAGTTCTACTATTACTACTTATGCTCAAGCCAACAGGCCAGACTCTTTGATCACAAGTTGAATAGGATACTTAAAAGGACGGTATTGAACCATCTGTTTTACATGAGCGGCATCACCTATATCAGACTATTTTATAATCTATGTATTCATTTATACCTATGTAACAATACTAACCAACATTATTGAATGAAACTGTGTTCAAATTGTAACAACTAGTTTCCAGTTTGCTCATGAGCAAAGTCTAATTATATGTCATCTGTTTGCACATACTGCCACTTAGAGGCTAATCCAATAGCCAAGTGATTTTCACTATCGATGACATATTATCAACTATTGATTATTTGTGCCACGGTTGATATATCAAGTGATTTTCACTATTGATGACATATTATCAACTATTGATTATTCGTGCCACGGTTGATACATCACCGTCTACTACACATATCATCCCTATTGAGTAACGGATCACATTTTTTTCATATATTTTTTTACTTGTATATTTTTTGATTGTGTATTTTTATTTTCTTTCTACTTTTTGATACATTTCTTATATATATCTTATATATATATCTATTTTTTAGACATTATAAATAAAAGGGACTGTCCATGCAAACACCCACTTGTGAGTATGCTGATTAAGCAATTATCCTGATACTTAGTACTTCGCATTATACAGCTTAGGTGTACCGTAAATCAAGCACCTCTTGATCCACCTGTATTGAGTGGAAAGCCGCTATACATCTTTTTTATTTTTATTTTTACCTTTTTTACAAATCCCCCATACAAATCATACGTGGGTGTGCCAATTAAGCATCTACACACATTTCCACTGACTTTATCAGACGGTGCGGGTGTACCGTCAATTGAGCACCCCTTGATCCACTAGTGAGGTTGGTGAGCCGCTATTTCCCTAATATTCACATAATGAACCATATAACATAATCCATTAGCATGTCATACTGATTAGGAAATTCTACATTTCAAGACCAGCCACACATTTTGAAGACCATGAAACAGAGAGTGCAATTTGTGGAGGTAACTAACCTCAATTTAAAGAAACTTGTAAATAAGTAGGTATGAATTACCTTGAAACAAATAAAACAGAACAGACAGACAGGAGAGGGGGGTATGGAAAGGCAAGGAAAGAGGGTGTTAGGAGAAATTTGAGAGGTCCATTTGTCATATAGCAACATTGAACAGTTCCTTATGGGCTAAATTAAATGAGTAATGAATTCTTCTATGAGTCTCCCTAGATTAAGGTATTTTTAGGAAGAGAGTATACATGTAGAGATATGGGCTTTGGGCATTCCTAGCGCAGAGCTTACCAACTATAATGTTGGTAAGTATGCACAGCATAGGACATCTTATAACACCATACACTATAGAAATGTATTGAGTGGCACAACTCGCGCCAGCCGTGGAGGGTTCATGTTTTAACTTCTATAACTTAAGTGAGCAAAAAAGGGCTTATCGCAAAGAAGTATTATCAAAGAAATTTGATAAGAATTTACCTATGATTGTTTATGAGCCGTCAGGAATTCAGAGACAAGGGCTGTACGTGGCTGTCAGAACTTTTGAATAAATTGAAAAATGATTTTTAGCCCAAAATTAGTAAAATGCAGTCCCAGAAAATTGTGCAGAACGTGTCCATAGCCGTTAAGTCCAACAGTCTATGCTGATATATTTATTCCTAAAGGAGACTTCTGAGGTAATTGAAAAACATGCCCAAAGCGAGGAATTGTGATAAAATAACACCCTTTAAATCCCCTGCTGCTCCAGCGACGATTCTCTGTACCACTGTGCCAGACTTTGTTTACTTAGATGCAGCATTGCCATGCTTCATGTATACTCCATCTGACCACTGCAGCCAGTCTTGTTCCTAAGCGATGTATACACCACAAGACCTCTGAGACCAGTGGTTGGCTCCAGCAGTCATTTGGGGTATCGCCATAGTGAAGTAAACAAAACTTGGCAGGGAGAACCGCAGTATGAGGGTGGGGAATTAAATGGGTGACTATAGCTTATTTTGTTATTTTACTGCAATTCCTAGCTTTGGGCACCTTTTTATTGTCTTGGAAAAACCCTTTGATATAATTTTATAGCCGCAAGAGCTTTGCTTCTTAGATGTAGAACTCCCTGTGTAGATATAGAGTTAAATGATAAAGTCGAACAAAGATAAAAACATCCTGCACAATATGATAAATACATTTTCGGATGTCCATGGCTACATTTACGAAAAAAATCACAGGAAACAAATAATAATGCACTAATGCAATCGATGCAAGCATTATATATAGACTAAGCTCTCGTTGTGATATAATAGAATCTGAGACTCTTAGCCAATATATCTGCCTATGTGGTTGGGTATCTATACTCAGGAGAGCCGACCCTGCACATATAATGTGCTGCTTTTAGGCTACTTTCACACTAGCGTTTTATAATTCCGGTATTGAGTTCCATCATAGGGGCTCAATACCGTAAAAAAAGGCTTCAGTTTTGTCCCCATTCATTGTCAATGGGGACAAAACTGAACTGAAGACAACGGAATGCTCCTAAAAGCATTCCATTCCGTCTTCAGACCGGAGAGCAAACCGCAGCATGGAATGACCCCCAATGAAAGTCAATGGGGACGGATCCGTTTTGTGTGACACAATGGTGAACGGATCCATCCTCCATTGACTTTCAATGGAGTTCATGATGGATCCATCACCTGCACACATACAGACATACAGACATACACATAAACATACACAGACATATACACATACATACTTACATGCTCCCGGCAGGTCTCCACAGTGCAGGAGGAGCAGGATGGCGCACACATAGAACGATTCCACCCGGCGCCCAGCAGAGGGCGATGTGGGGAATCGTCCTATGTGCGCACCGTCCTGCTCCTCCTGCGCTATGGAGACCTGCCGGGAGCATGTAAGTATGTATGTGTATATGTCTGTGTGTGTCTGTACTGTGTGACATGTGTGGGGCCGGAGCGCGGTTCCGGCCCCACACATGTCCCTGCGGCAGGACGGATCCGGCGGCCCCCTTCACCTGCCTGTGAAAGAGGCCTTAGTTACCTCTGTGTGCATCCAGCAACCAATGAGAGGCGGAACAAACACACCAATATGTACCACCTAGTCAAGGCAGCTTGTTTGATAGGAGGGGCAAAAGTGCACAAGAATGCTACTCTCAGGATAAAATAGGAGCGCCCTCACAATTGAAGGTGTCACTACCTCAAGCATACAAACTAAACAAAAATCACAGAAAAAATCTGAACAAAGCTAAAAACATCCTGCACGAAATGATAAATAAATATTGGCTAAGAGTCTCAGATTTTATTATATCAGAATGAGGGCTTAGTCTGTATATAATGTTTGCATCTATTGTATTAGTGTATTATTATTTTTTTAAATGATAAAGTCCTGGCTGCGTTCAGCCACCACTAGGAGGTCCGACATTACCAACCTGTATTATAGTCCACAGCTGCATTTAAAGTTCTTATGGTTGCTATGGGAAACCCCAAAAAGCTGAGCTGCAAATAACAGGGATAAAAGTGGTGGTGTCAAAATTACACTTCACAGAATGCAAATCACTAGACAACAAAAGGCACGTGTATGTAACATATGTCAAGATTGTGTTAATTTAAGGGTTTTTTTTTGTATTGTGTGTTTTTTTTGTTTTTTTTGTTTTTTTATCTCCCCCACCCATCTATTAGGACCTGTCAAGGGTTGCATACTATGCTGCTCCACAATGCTTAGTTCTGGCTCCATGGATCCATCACTGTCTTTACTACCCTTTTGTCCCAGCATGTAAACTTGACGCATCCAGGGGTTAGGTGCACTGCTGCAGCCAATGGTTTGTCCTTAGCAGTGATGTATTCTCAAGTAGCAAATCGCTGCACTTACGTGCCACTTTGGGGACACATCACGGCAGCACCCAGTCATTGACTTCAGCGGTGCTCTTGACTGTCATCCATGTCAGAAGTTTACATGCTGGGACCTAAGTGCATTGAGGACAGCGATGGTCGCACAGAGCCACAACTAAGCTGTGGGGAGCCTGTAAGTATGCTTCCCTTGATAGGTCCCATTGGGGAAATACAGGTGGAATTAATAAAAAAAAAAAAAAAAAAAAAAGGCATTGAAGATGGAAAACCCCTTTAAGAATTCCTGGGGTACTTTTCCATTACTTTGATATAGAACATGTTGAAGTTTGTAGTCAGTCATTGGACGCTATGTCTACCTTTTACACTGTTCTTTACAATTCCCGTAACAATATTCCTCTGTCTATTTCATAAATAATTGTAATGAATGGTTAGAGAAATGGTTTCCTGGATTATGGTGATGAAAGTCTTCATAGAATCATGTAATGCAGTAGAAAACCGAGGAACGTAGATGTAAATAATCTGTTCTTCCTTGCAGGATTACAGCAGCCTGTTTCCACTAGATGACAACCAGCAGTCTAAACTCATGCGTCTTCTCAGCTCCAATGAAGAGGAACACGCAGTGCAAGCCAACCCCAGTAAGTAGCGTCCTCCATGCCCATACAGGAGTTAGGCTGTCTACCAAGGAGTTTGTGGATGGATGCAGTGGACAGGTATTTTCTATGTGTATAAAACGTGGAGCCTCTGGACATCTGGAACTACTATTTTCCACGGGTCTCATTCTCCAGGGATCAGCAGAATTGAGATTTGATGGTTGAATGGAGTTCATAGATTGCCAGGAATACTCCAGCTCCAAAAGTAAAAAACAAAAAAATAGATTTGATTTGGAGCCTTAAAGGTTATGTACACCTTTGGGGCCATTTTTTTTACTATTGTATTTATTTTGAGCTGAAGATACTTTTGTTTTTCAATTGGTCTTAAAAAAAAAAAAAAATGGAACCCTTTTTTCTGTACATAGCTGAGATGCGCTAGTAGCAGCCTCTGGATTTTCTCTTTTCCGTCGATTGGGAAGCTGATGGGCTCCTTATCTCTGCTCTCTTACATTATAAACACTCATTATCGCTCAGTTTTATCTTACTGATAAGAATGTGGCTTAAATAAGTGTTTACGTCCTCTTAGGCTACTTTCACACTAGCGTTTTTAAATTCCGGTATTGAGTTCCGTCATAGGGGATCAATACCGGAAAAAAACGCTTCAGTTTTGTCCCCATTCATTGTCAATGGGGACAAAACTGAACTGAAGACAACGGAATGCTCCTGAAAGCATTCAGTTCCATCTTCAGACCGGAGAACAAACCGCAGCATGCTGCAGTTTTCTCTCCGGTCCAGGCATCCGCACCAAGACGGATCCGGAATGACCCCCAATGCAAGTCAATGGGGACGGATCCGTTTGGTGTGACCAACATGGTAAACGGATCCGCCCTCCATTGACTTTCAATGGAGTTCAGGACGGATCCGTCACCACAGACAGACACACACATACACACAAACGCATACATACTTACATACTCCAGGCAGGCAGGCCGCACGTCTTCATGCCCAGGAGGCGCGCCGCTATGACGATTCTCTACAGCGCCCAGCAGAGGGCGCTGTGGGGAATCGTCATAGCTGCGCGCCTCCTGGGCGTGAAGACGTGCGGCCTGCCTGCCTGCCTGGAGTATGTAAGTATGTATGTGTTTGTGTGTATGTCTGTATATGGTACTGTGTGACATGTGTGGGGCCGGAACGCGGTTCCGGCCCCACACATGTCCCTGCGGCAGTCCGGATCCGACGGCACCCTTCACCTGCCGGATCCGGACTGCCGCTAGTGTGAAAGAGGCCTTAGTAGTTTAAAGATAAGGTTGATTAGATGACCAGCACAAAGTGAAAGTACCAGTCACACAGAAAAAGGTCAACCCTTTGCGACAAAACGGCTCAATATTTTTAATAAAGGCCAATTGAAAATATGATTTTTAGCCAAAATTGAGTAAAATGCAATCATAAACAAAAATTGCCTCCAAAGGTGTACATAGCCTTTAAAGTGGCATATGACATCTGGAGTGTCATGCTGGATAAAATAAATTTTCACAATTCCTAGTGCTGTGATCCAAAACCTAGGAAAGTGCTCTTGTTGCCCTCTCAATTTCTACCAAAGGCCTTACAGTAAGCCCATTATAGTCATACCCCAACCTGTTGGACATTGATATGACATATTTCTTGTGCCTATCATTGGGGGACACAGCACCAGTGGGTATAGGCAGCTGCCACTAGGAGGCGACACTAGACAATAAAAAAGTAGCTCCGCCTGGCAGCCTATACCCCTCCTACGGACACCAGGCTAGCTCAGTTTTAGTCTAGTGTCTGTAGGAGGTAGACACTGGTGCTTTGCACCTCTATTTTTTATTTTAGTTTTATTTCTTTCTTTTCTCTTTTAGGTTATCAGGGGGGCCGTCGGCGTGGGAAGCCACATCAGACGTAGACCCCCCTGAGGGTGCCTGGAGAATGTTTTCGCATTCTCCCTGCGCCGGTCACCCGTCCCCCATTGTAGCTGCCCCCTGCAGCTGGATGCCAGTGCCCCACTCCGGTGCGAGGTCACTGAAGGGGTGACCCTGCGCGCACCTGAAGCCGTCGGAGAGGTGAGTATGCAAGTCGCCCCCCTCTCCCTCCCTCCAAGAGCCCCCTGCTGCATTTTGAACAGGTTCTTTTCTGGTGGGGGGGTCCCCCCCCACCCCCCACCCCAGCACCTGATATGCCGCCCCTCTGGGGACGTTGAGCCTCCGGCAGACGCCCGGGTGCCTCCTGGCTTCCTCCTCTGCGGCCTCCGGCTCCTTGCCTGCGGGGGGGACGGGCCGCGTGTCGCTTTCCGGGCTGCCCCCTGGTCTCTGGGGCCCCTCCGGCTCCTCCTTGGCGGACGTACGGGCTTCTCGCTCGTGCGCGCCGCACCGGCACTTCCGGCCGGGCGGCGCTCTAATTTAGGCCGCGGCTTCTGGACATGCTAGGCCGCATGTGGGCGGGCGCCTCCCAGTGACGTCACGCTGGGCAGCGCGCCCGCCCGATGTTCTGCCCTCCCCCTCCTGTTCCCGCCGGCGGGCTCTTCTGCTCTTAGCCCCCTCCTTTTTGTGGGTGGTCTTTCCCTGGCAGTCTTCTTCTGCAGTGTGCTCTGATCCAGCATCCTGCTTTTCCGGTGATCTGCACAGCTTCTCCAGTGGTCAGCCTCTCCAGTGGTCAGCTTCTCCAGTGGTCTGCAGCGTTTTCCAGTGCTCAACTGTTCCAGGGTCTGGTAGGCACCCAGTGGGTGATACTCCTCCTCCTCCTCCTCCTCCTCCCCAGGCTATTGCTTGTTCGTTGAGCCTTTCACCATGTCTGGTCCCCGGGACGACCCTCCTAGGCAGTGTGCTCCCGTGGCTGTGGCGACGCACTTTGCGTGCGCTCGCTGTAATCAAAAATTCCCTAGCGGTCAGTCTGGCTCCCTATGTGTGCCTTGCCTTACTCCTGGCACTGAGACTCCTGCTTCCTCTGGCTCGGATGCGGCTCCACCCGTGTGGGCTAGGTCCCTGACCCAGGCGATTGATGACCTCTCTAAATTGTCTCAGGTCATGATCCACGCCATTGATCGGCTGCCGTCCCAGGCACCCCCCTCTGCGACCCCTCCTCGGGTGTCTCCTGACTCCCCCTCTAGGGGACGGCCCTCCAAGAGGCGTAGGCGTTCCCCTTCTCGGTCACCTTCCCGGTGTTCCTCTGACCTTTCCCCGGAAAAGTCCACTGCGGGCGGTTCTCAGCATCTCCTCTCTGACGCATCGGGGGACTCCTGTGACTCTGCCTCAGAGTCTGACAGGGAGGATCATCTGGCCTCTGCGGTGCAAGCCTTGGTCCGTGCAGTGCGGGACACACTCCATATCCGGGACGAATCTCCCTCTGCGGTCCGAGGTGAAGTTTCGTTTAGTCGCCATAAGCGGCGTCCGCTAGTATTCCCTAGTCACAAGGACTTTGAGAGTCTCTTGGACAGAGAATGGAAGCACCCCGACCGACGCATTCCCTCCTCTAAGCGGACAGAAGCTCTCTTTCCGTTTGCTGCGGATTTAGTTTCTGCCTGGACGGTCCCACCTACTGTGGACCCCCCTATCTCCCGGCTGTCTAAATCCACCACCCTCCCCTTGGCGGACGGTGCGTCCCTGACGGATCCTGTGGACAAAAAGATCGATACGTTCTCCAAATCCGTCTTCATCGCTGCGGGTTCTGCCCTTCGCCCTGCTTTTGCGGCGTCTTGGGTCAGCAAGGCCTGCTCCGTTTGGGCCAAGCAACTGGTCCATGACATCTCCTCGGAGGTCCCTCGTGAGGATCTGCTTTCCCTAGCCTCACAGGTTCTTCACGCCTCCAAGTATCTGTGTGATGCTTCTCAGGAAACGGCTCGACTGTCTGCTCGGGCTGTGGCTAACTCCGTTGCCATTCGTCGCTCTGTTTGGCTGAAATCGTGGTCGGCTGACGCCGCCTCCAAGAAGGCTCTTACTTCTCTTCCCTTTTCAGGAAACAGGCTTTTTGGAGAGCGGTTGGACAAGATCATTTCCGATGCCACTGGTGGCAAGAGTTCCTTGTTGCCGCAGAACCGGCCCAGGCGCTCCCAGCCTCCGAAGCGCTCCAGTCGCTTTCGCTCCTTTCAAGCCCCTGCTCGTCAGCAGTCCTCGAAGGGTGCTCCCTCAGCCCCCTCTTCCGGGAAGCCCTCCTTTAAGCCCCGGCCTTCCTGGCAACCGCGCTCTCGCCCTTCCAAGGGCCCTGCCCCCAAGTCTTCTTCCTGAAGGCCTTCCCCCACTCGGGTCTTTCCCTCGGGTGGGGGGTCGTCTACTCTCCTTCAAGGAGGTATGGCTCGCCCACGTCACCGACGCATGGGTACGGGAGGTGGTGTCTTCCGGCTACAAAATAGAATTTGCGTCCCTTCCGCCTCCTCGTTTTTTCCAGTCTCGGATCCCCCGCTCCTCTGCTGGGCTTTTGGCTCTTTCCCGCGCTGTTCACCACCTCCTTGCTCAAGGGGTTGTAGTTCCAGTTCCCCCCTCCGAGCGCTTTCAGGGCTTCTACTCGAACCTGTTCACCGTTCCCAAAAAGGACGGCTCTGTTCGGCCCATCCTGGATCTGAAGCGTCTCAACCTCTTTGTCCGCCTCCGCCACTTCCGCATGGAGTCGTTGCGGTCGGTGGTCGCGTCTCTGGAACAAGGCGAGTTTCTCGCTTCCATAGACATACGCGACGCATATCTCCATGTGCCCATCGCCCTGAGTCATCAGCGCTTTCTTCGTTTCGCCATCGGTTCTCAACATTTCCAGTTTGTCGCTTTGCCCTTCGGCCTTTCCACAGCGCCCCGGGTTTTTACCAAAACCCTCGCCCCCCTCATGGCTCTCCTTCGTGCCAGAGGAGTGGCGGTCATCCCGTACCTGGACGACCTTCTGGTGAAGGGCCGCACCATGCAGGACGCTCAGTCCAGCCTTCAGATCACGCTCGATCTGCTTTCCAGGTTCGGCTGGGTGATCAACTTCCAGAAGTCGTCCCTGCTCCCCTCTCGCTCGATGGAGTTTCTGGGGATGTTGTTCAACACCGAGACGGCTCGGGTCCTCCTGCCTCGCGACAAGGTCTCTTCCCTACGCTCGGCTGTCTCCAGGCTCCGCTCGGGCTCCCCCTGTTCTCTCCGCCTCTGCATGCGGGTGCTGGGCAAGATGGTTTCCTCCTTCGAGGCCGTCTCATTTGCTCAGTTCCACTCTCGTCCCCTCCAGGGTGCGATTCTGGCGCAGTGGGACAAGTCTCCTCTCTCCCTGGACAAGAAGATCATCCTCTCCCCAGCAGTCCGCGGGAAGTTGCTTTGGTGGTTGACGTCTCCAGCTCTTCTTCTGGGACGCTCCTTCCTCCCCCTCCACTGGCTGGTCGTCACCACCGATGCCAGCCTGACCGGGTGGGGTGCGGTTTTCGGTGCCCTGACGGCTCAGGGCACGTGGACCTTGCCGGAGTCGCGCCTTCCCATCAACATACTGGAGCTTCGGGCGATATTCCTTGCCCTGACTCATTGGACCGATGTCCTCCGGGGTCGCCCTGTTCGGGTTCAGACGGACAACGCCACCGCCGTTGCCTATCTGAACCGCCAAGGGGGCACCAGGAGCCGCTCCGTGATGGCGGAGGCCGCTCAGATTCTCTGCTGGGCGGAACAGTTTGTCCCGGCTCTTTCTGCCGTCCACATTCCGGGCGTAGACAACTGGGCGGCGGATTATCTCAGTCGCGAGTCCCTGGACCACGGAGAGTGGTCTCTCCATCCTCAGGTGTTTCTGCAAGTTTGCCGTCGGTGGGGCTTCCCCGACGTGGATCTGTTCGCATCCAGGCTCAACCACAAGCTTCCCGCTTACGTGGCTCGGGCTCGGGATCCCCGCGCGTTCGCGGTGGACGCCCTGGTGACCCCTTGGGATCAGTTCTCCCTGATTTACCTGTTTCCCACGCTCCCTCTTCTTCCGCGGGTCCTCAAACGTCTGAAGGGGTTCGGCGTTCCCGCCATCCTTATCGCTCCGGACTGGCCTCGCCGGTCCTGGTACGCCGACGTGATCCAGCTCCTGGCCGACGTCCCGTGGCGTCTTCCTCTGCGACCCGACCTCCTTTCTCAAGGGCCGATCTTCCACCCCACTTTACCTCAGCTCAATTTGACGGCGTGGCTGTTGAATCCGCGGTGCTGAGATTTCGGGGCCTGTCTGATTCTGTCATCCAGACTATGCTTAGGGCCCGTAAGCCCCAGTCGGCTCGTATTTACCATCGGGTCTGGAAATCCTTCTTTTCTTGGTGCGAGCAACGTCGTTTGCATCCCCTCGTTTGCTCCACTCCTAAGATCCTCTCCTTCTTACAGTCCGGCCTCGACCAGGGTCTCAGCCATTCCACCCTGCGGTCTCAGGTCTCCGCCCTATCAGTGCTGTTTCAGAAGGCTTTGGCTCTTCGCTCCCAGGTGAAGACCTTTTTGCAAGGCGTCCTTCGTCTGGTTCCCCCTTTCCGTTCCCCTATCGAGCCCTGGGATCTTAACTTGGTGCTTGATGTGCTCCAGGGTCCGCCCTTCGAGCCCTTGCGTGAGATTTCCCTGCGTCTTCTCTCTTGGAAGGTCGCTTTTCTGGTGGCGGTTACATCCATCCGCCGAGTATCTGAATTAGCCGCACTTTCCTGTCGCTCCCCCTATCTTGTCTTGCACAAGGACAAGGTGGTTCTGCGCCCTCTCCCTTCCTTCCTTCCGAAGGTTGTCTCTGCATTCCACATCAATGAGGATATCGTTCTTCCCTCTCTTTGTCCCGCTCCTTCCCATCCTAGGGAACGCTCCCTTCACTGTCTGGACCTTGTCCGGGCCATCCGGGTCTATCTGTCCCTCACTGCTCCTTTCCGTCGGTCGGAGTCCTTGTTCGTCATCCCTGAGGGTCCCCGCAAGGGTCTTGCCGCCTCTAAGGTGACCATTGCGCGTTGGATTTCGGCCGCCATTTCTGAGGCCTATCGCTCTCGGGACAGGTCCCCCCCCTTCCGGGTCACTGCCCATTCAACCAGGGCCGTGGGAGCTTCTTGGGCGGTTCGCCATCATGCATCGGTGTCCCAGGTTTGCAAAGCCGCCACCTGGGCCTCGGTGCATACCTTTACCAAGTTTTATCAGGTCCACGTCCTGGCTTCTTCGGATGCCAGTCTGGGCCGCAGGGTTCTGCAGGCCGCCGTATGTTAGGCTGGCCGCCTGGGAAATTGTTCTCTTTTCCCACCCTCTGGGACTGCTTTTGTACGTCCCACTGGTGCTGTGTCCCCCAATGATAGGCACAAGAAAACAGGATTTTTGTAAAACTTACCGTAAAATCCCTTTCTTGTGGCTTCATTGGGGGACACAGCTCCCACCCTGTTTTTTTCTGGGTTGTTCTTTTCCCGGGCTTGTTGGCTGTTTTTGAGTTCTCGTTCCCGGGTTCAGACTGGTTGGTATCTTCTGTTTGGCTCCTACTGCTTATTAATTAAACTGAGCTAGCCTGGTGTCTGTAGGAGGGGTATAGGCTGCCAGGCGGAGCTACTTTTTTATTGTCTAGTGTCGCCTCCTAGTGGCAGCTGCCTATACCCACTGGTGCTGTGTCCCCCAATGAAGCCACAAGAAAGGGATTTTACGGTAAGTTTTACAAAAATCCTGTTTTTTGCAGTATGCCATGAAATTGCTTGTCCAGGAGTAGGCAAGTGTCTGTTATTATCAGAAAAAGCAGGTCCATGGGATAATCAGCCTCACTTACTTGAAAAAGGATAAGGTGAACAATAGTGGCACTGCTTATGGTTAAAAGCGGGCATTTTATCTAATCCTGGACCATAGTGTTCAATGACAGTGTATGACCCTATAACCCTTGGTTCCATAGAGAAACATTTTTGGAGTCATTTATCAAACTGGTGGAAAGTAGAACTGGCTTAGTTGCCCATAGCAACCAACCAAATTCCACCTTACATTTTCCAAAGGAGCTCTGAAAAGTGGAATCTGCTATGGGCAACTAAGCCAGTTCTACTTTACACCAGTTTGATAAGTGACCGCACTTGTCTTTTGTTAAGAAAATATACCTGTTAGCCTCCAAGTTGGTTACCTGACCGCTTTACATAAACAGAAAAGGATTCACTCGATGATTCATTTTGCTTGTAATCCTTTTGTGCAGCAGAATCTTTTAAGTTTTATAATCCCGTTGCCTTTTATTTAAACATCCTGGTGGTAGTAGAGGCACACCCAGCCACAGCCTCTTTAGAATTCCCCTCTGGGAGACAGTAGTCTTGGTTAGCAGCTTTGGCACCGTGAACTGACAGGTTCATCTGACGTAATGAAAAAATAAAATCCCAAGTTCGATACATCTTACTATTTCATACATGCAGCCAATTTCCTCTTTCTTTCCTATTGTGCAATTCTCCTCCCCACCTGTCAGGATCTTTGTATCGTATTGTTTCTGGGGACAGTAATTAAGCATACTTTTGGCATTGTGGAGAGTCCTGGAAACTCTGGCATTAATCATTTGCCTTTATAATAAAAATAAGGCAATGAGAATCATTGACTTGTCTATTGAAGGGGTTTTCCTGAATTTTAATATTGATGGCCTATCCTTGACATAGGTCATTAATATCTGATTGGTGGGGGTCCAGTACCTGGCAACTCTAACTTGGTTGAAGAGGCTGCCGCGGTCTGGCGCTTCACAGGTTACTTAGCACAGCACCGTATATTATATAGTGGCTGTGATTGGTATTGCAGCCCAGGCCTATTCACTTGAATGAGACTGAGCTGCACATTGGCCCTGTGACTAGATAAAAGCGAATTGATTCGTTCATCACACAGACTTGCAGCAATGGTCTAGTCCCGCTACTCAAGATGCTCCCCCTTAATTGACAGTCCTGGACAGTTCATCTGTCTCTGCCCAGTGTGCCATCACTGCTACATTTAATTTAAAAATACCTTTTTAACCAACCTTGCTTCCCTTCCTTGATGTTGCTGGGAGAGCCTGCTCTGAAGATAATCAGTATCCTGAGGTGCGTCTTGGAGTGCAACGCCTACTATTCCAAGCCTGGAAGCTAGTAGCTCGATACTGGATTCGTCCACAACCTCCCTCGGGGGCTGAATTCCTTAATAAGATGAATTATATACTCCATCTAGAAAGGGGGTGTATGTTAAGAGGAAGTGTGAAGCCAAATTTGCAGCAAAATGGGATAAGTGGTTCTCCGCTGGGGCCGAGTCCTCCTCCCCGGTTTTGTCTAGACTCCCCATACGTTGGTGGGGGCAGACCAGGTTGAGTAGCTGGAAACCAGTATTTGTGTAGGAGTTGGATATGACAAGAATCGAACCAGGATCTATTAAGAAGTGATTCGGGAGCCCTGACTAAGTGGTTAGGTATGGTTATTGACAGGCCCTCTACACGTATATGGGATATGTTTTTACTGACTGTCAGATGGACAGTATGATTAGATGCGATACGGTTATTATAAATGGCAGACCGTCTCTTCGCTAGGGGGTGGGGGGATAGGGAGGGTTTATTTCCTTTTGTGGGGGTTTAAGAAATGGCTCTGTATGTCATTTATATGATCGGCTGTATTACAATCTGTAAAGGAGGAGTCCTTATTGTTTAATTTTAAAAAAAGCTGTTTAATAAAAACTTTTATAAAAACTGATAAAAAAAAAAGACACAATCAGTATCCTTCCCCTCTGGCAGCTGATATGGGTCGTCTTAATTCCCCTGCAGACAGGTAACATGGAATCCAGAATAGAGAAGCTTTACAATGTCTGACATCTTTAGTATTTACTCCTTTAGAAACCAAGCAGGGAATCCATTTGTATTATTTGCTATGTAGTGAACTGAGGGTCACTATGGAGAGACCTGGTTGTAGGGAGGGTGACTGAGTATGTGTGTCCTCCAGCACTCGGCTCAGTAGGTGGAAGTGCAGATTGCTATATACGTTGAACACCAGGTGGCACTGTAATGTGCATGTCAATGTCATAACTCTTCACTGCACCTTTTTACAGCTTGTAAATAACAAATATTCTTCATTTGTTAGGATCACAGTTAATATTAATGGAAAGACGACCCTTCAAGTAGTAAAAATTAAAACAAAAAAAATCGACTTTTACAGACATGTCGTTTATCTCCACAGTTATTTTCATTGACCTCCACACCCACTATGTCTAGTATTACTGACTTTCCACTAGCACTGTACAGTCATTATTACATATGTGGAAAGTGCTGGAAGCTGGCAGCATCATAGGGAACCCTGCTCGCGTCACCTTACAGCCACGGACATGACTTGCTGAAATAGGAAAAAATAGCATTGTTCAAAAATTATCTTAGTAACTTCCTTTATTACTACTTTTGAGGATGAAGCCAGTGTCTTCCTTCTGCTTTCTCTATAAATGTCTGGTCAGCGGATTACATGCCCGTGCAAGTCACTACTGCTTTGTCGGAAGGAACTGTGACGCTGCCTTTTTTTGCATCCTGGGGGCCTTATAGCAAAGTGTCGGCAGATGACCTCAGTGTGTTGGATGCTGAGTGCTGTAATCCTGGAATCTTGGAGTGCAAGACTTCCTGTGTGTTCAGATGCCCATGCTTTCCCTTACGTATGATTTTGTTCAGAGGAGGACCACAATTACTGAACATTTGTCATAAAACATTTTCTCTTTTGTTAGTTACTATTTGTCAGTCGGTACTTAGTAGATGGTGGAAATGAGTCACAATTGTATCATTGTACACACTGATAAGATTGGTCATAGGTAAAGCATGAATACCTGTGGTCATTTTCCCCAAACCTCAAGAAGTTTTTTAATTTGTTACACTGGTAGTATTGTCTTTTCTATTCATGAAGATTTTAGTTGGAAAGGCGGGTTTTCCTGGATTTGTACTACTGCTGACTTATCCTCAGGATAGGTCATCAGTATCTGATCGGTGGGGGTCCGACACCCGGGACCCCTGCCAATCAGCTGTTTGAGAAGGCATCAACGCTCCTGATAGCACCACTGCCTTCTCTTCTTACCAAGCACAGCGCCATACATTGTGTAACGGCTGTGCTCAGTCTCGCGCTCAGTCCCATAGAAGTGAATGGAGCTGAGCACGATGCCAAGCACAACCACTATACAATGTACAGCGCTGTGCTTGGTAAGCTGCAGTGCTCACAGAAGCGCTGGTGCCTTCTCAAACAGCTGATCGTCAGGGGATCCCCGGTGTCGGACCCCCACGGATCAGATACTGATGACCTGAGTGCACACAGGTATGTCTGGGATGTGCCTGCAATCTTCTGTGGGGCAGTGCTGTTAGTTATATAGGTGAAAATGAGGTGAGAGACTCCCTCTAATCTCTCAGCATAACAAAGGTTTGGGCACATTAAAAGCCAACATGTCTGATCCTTCATCATGACAGTAGACATTGGGTTGAGAGAGAGGGTTAACAAGGATCAGGCATATTGATTTCAACATGCCCAGTCCTTTGTTCTCACAGGCTGCAACCATACATATTTCATTTCAACTTCTTTGGGCAACTTGGATCTGTATGGGCAGCTTCTATGTCTCAATTGGATGTCCTCAATAATTAGATTGGCCTTATATTCATATTTCCTCGTTAGTGGCATGCAACTAAATGGTCCAATTGACCTTTTCTTTCCATCCAACAGCAGATCGCCCCATGAACAGCTCTCTGTCTGCCTCACAGATTCACAACATTAGCTCCAAAGAACCCTTGAACAGAGTACTAGGTAAGTCCAACCATACTGGATGTGCACTCGGAGGCCTTTGCAAAATGATAAATGGACCTCTCTGCTCCAGCATGAATGAGAGGCTGGATCGGTATGTGCATTACTAGTCCTGTCATAATCTGGACAGGTCACACTGCCATTATTTCATTCTTGCAACAGAAGCACTGAATAATGTAAAAATGTGTAATGAGCCAAGGATTGTACAAATGTGTTCAAGTAATCTCGGATAAATTGAAATTTGTGTAGACCTAATATTTCTCACAGCTGAGGTTTTGCTTCAGTTCCCCTCTCAATCTCTCCACTGCTTTCATAGTTTGCCCTATTGTATCATCCTGGAGTCCATATTACATTGCTCACATAGGATTGTCTAGACTGGATGTTACTGTAGCACATACCTAGCTGTGAGACGTTTTCTGCCTTGGGATTTAAACAGGTATAGTTAAATTTACTAGCAGCAAGCAGAGATCTTGAAATGGTCAGAATTACAGAGCTTTTCGCTGTACGATGGTTAGGCTTTATTTACATGAGGCCAGAAACCTCCTTTAACCCTTTCATCGGGTGTTTTTTTTGTTTTTTTTTTTGCATTTTAATTTTTTCACTCCCTTCATTTCCAGGGCCATAGCTTTTTTTTTTCCCCTCCACTCACAAAGCCGTATGAGGGCTTATTTTTTGCGGGACAAGTTGTTGTAATTCCACCATTTAATATTGCATACGATATAGTGGGGAGCTGGAAAAAAATTCCAAGTGGGGTGAATCTGTGAAGGAAAAAAGCAATTCCTCAACAGTTTTATGGGTTTTGTTTTTACGGCATTCGCTATGTGGTAAATATGACGGTTACTTTCATTCTCCAGATAAGTACAATGACGGGAGCACCACATATGTATAGTTTTTCTTCGGTTTTAATACTGAAAAAAAGTAAAAACCTTGAAAAAAAATGTTTTTCTTTTCTTCGCCATATCCTGACCAACTTTTTTTTTGTAGTTGTGTACAGAGCTGTATGAGGGTTCTTTTTTTTTTTTTTTTTTTTTGCTGGGTGATCTTTTTTTCATTGATACCATTTTGGGGTGTGTGTGTGAGTTTTTGATCATTTTTAATTTAATTTTTGTGGGAGGTGAAATGACTAGAGATGAGCGAGCAGTGCTCGTTACGAGCACTGTAGCGCTCGGCTCCTCTGCGCAATGCCCGCAGGCATTCCGGATCCGTCCTCAGCTGCATGTAAGTCAATGAGGACGGATCCGTTTAGTATGACACTCATACCAAACGGATCCGTCCTCCTCACCCAACTGAAAGTCAGTGGGGACGGATCCGTTTTGTATGAGTGTCATACTAAACGGATCCGTCCCCATTGACTTACATGCAGCTGAGGACGGATCCGGAATGCCTGCGGGCATTCTTTCGCAGACGAGCCGAGCACTACAGTGCTCGTAACGAGCACGCTCGCTCATCTCTAGAAATGACCACAAAATCTGCAATTTTGATAACATTTTCTATTTCACCGTTTGCCATATGGGATAAATATTGTTATATTTTAATAGTAGGGGTGTTTTCGCACGTGACGATGCCCATGATGTGTATTTTTTTTATTGTTTATTTTCATTTTGTGGAAAGGGGGTGATTTTTGAATTTTTATATTTTAATGTTTTTATAAGTTTAAAAACATTTTTTTTTTTTTTTTTTTTTACACTTTTTTACAGTTCCAATAGGGAACTATAACAAGCAATCATAACATTGCTTCACTCATAGACTAATGCATTAGCATTAGAAATACACTATGGGGGCCATTTATGAACAGACATATGCCATTTTTTTTGGCGTATATCTGTTGCCGATTCGGTCGCAAAGGGCATTTGCAGCTGAATCTGCGACTTCTTCCCCATCCATACCACGTATGCCAGTTCTAAAAAAAAAAAAAAAAAAAGGGGGGGGGGGCAGGCCATTTTAAGGTGCAGAAAATTATCTAAATCTATGCCAACAAGGGAGCTGGCATAGATTTAGGCTGGCGGTGGATGCACCTAAGTTATGTAGAGGCCAGCGCCAGGGATATTAAGACCGGTGTCTTGTAAGACGGTCTTAATAACTGACCACATTTGCTCCTATGGAGCCCTGCCACAGATGGTCTCTATAGGAACTGATGTGCAGCTATTTCGTATCATTGAGGAATACAGAGGCTGCCACACACACACACACTCTGGCTCTCCCGATCCTCGCTAGGGGGTGCCGGAACACACCCGAAAAAATCGCGGGTTGTTGTGCCTCTAGATGTCATGGTCATGTTTTAGTTCTGGGTGTCTGCTGTTCTGCCATGACCTGTACAGCGCTGGTCGGGAAGGGGTAGTTCCACCTGGACATTTATGGTTTGTCCACAGGTCCCATCTTTTGTCCATGCTGCTGTCTCAAGAAAGGGACATAATCATATGCTTCAGTAAACTGAGAGGTAGGCAGTCATCCACAGCTCTCTCCATTCACTTCTGTGGGACTTCTGAAAATATGTGGGTAAGAACATATGCAGCCACCTCTCCATTCACGACCACGCGAGGCAAGCCCCATTTTCAGGATAGGAGCTGGCACCTATTGGACATTTTATGTAATTCTGTGGATGTCCATATACTTAAACAGATCTATTAGGAAAACCCTTTTAGTGTCGCATATAATGGATGTTCTGATGACCATGATGCTAGTATTTATCTACGTTAGACAAGACCCTCCAAGAAGACTTCTACATCTGCAGATTTCATGCTGGAACAAACTCTGTCTGAACCCCCCAATACCTGTGTCTGTCTTTTAGTTATACTGTTAGTAACTATAGGATATGGTGCATGACTCTTTTTTTTTATCTTTTTTTTTTTTTTCACTCAGCTAACCTCTTCTTGTTGATCTCGTCAATTCTTGGAGCCCGGATGGCTGGTGCCCACACACAGTTTGTGCAGTGGTTTATGGAGGAATGTGTAGAGAGTCTGGAGCAGGGAGGAAAAGGGGGGATCCTTCAGTTCATGCCTTTTAGTATGGTAAGTATTGGTGTATACAATCTTTTGTCTTTAATGGGATAAATATTTGATTCTTTCTGGTGTCCAATCTGCTAATTTAAAGGGAATCTGTCACCAACACAATGCTACTCTCACTGAGGGCAGCACAGTGTATTTACAGTCCCTCTGATTTTAGCAGTCTGTTACTTTTGTCACAGAAGTCTTTACTTTTAGGATACTGACATGTCTAATCCGCAGCGCGCACCAGCACTGCGAGTGAGATGAGTCCGATGAGGCTCACTATCCCTACCCCACCTCACCCCTCCTCGTGACTGGTTTCTTTCCTGTTGTGCATAAGTCTAGGAAATACATGTCAGGGACAGTGAGCCTCATCAGACTCCTCTCCCTCACAGTGTTGCTGTACACTGTGGGTTTGGCATGTCAATATCAGCAGGTGACATGAGGCCAACTCCCACAGTCCTGAGAATAAAGGTGGTAGAGTGTTAGTGTTGCATCACCTTCACAGTTATTTCTGCATTGTGGTGGTCCCAGGTCACCTGCTCTGCATGGAACTGCCCCTGGCCCCATTCACTGGTATGGCCAGGAGCGACCCTGTGCAGGGCAGCTTCATCACTGCCCTAAAGGATCACAACTGGTGCTTCTCTTTTAATATTATTTTGCCTTCTTTCTCCACAGGTTTCAGAACTGGTTAAAGTCTCCACACTTTCAAGCCCAAAAATTGTGCTGGCCATCACTGACCTGACTCTTCCTCTTGGGAGGAGAGTAGCTGCCAAAGCTCTGACTGCCCTCTAAGAGTCTACAGACATTCCCCGGCCTTTCCTTACAGCTGACACGTTTTCTGCCAGCTGGCTAACGTCATCATGACACGCACAAGTGGTTTTACAATACACAGTTGCTTTCTACAGATCACATGGACTCACATTCATGTTTCAAGATCCCATCCTAATTGTTTGGTGAACCCTGGACTTTTGCGATCTATTCATTTTACCTTGATTACAGAGATGACATTACGTTCTAATCATCGTCATGAGTAAATGTGGCCGTACACATTAGATGACTGTCATCTGAACCTGCCAATATCACTGGGACATAATGTGTATTGGGGTATTTCAACTCAACCAATGGATCAGGTGTTTTGAAGCTCAATATGCTTTGTTCCCAAAGGAGCTGCCATCAGTGATATCTGGCAACGGCATATTCCCCTCTACTGATTGAGGATGCATGCCCAGCAAAAGTATACATGTTTTTCAAGAATAGGTGCCACCCAACAGCTGGCTGAAGTGAAGGTTCTTTCATTCCTGCAGAATGCTACTTTCCAACATTTTTGTATTTCACCCGTTGGTTTAATTGGCTTGTGTTTGCTGCTCTCAGTGGTGACATGTGGTACTGCAAGTAACAGTAGTAGCAGTAAACTGCATGTGTCCTTAAAGGGATTATCCCATGATTAATGTAAACAAAATGAAAATCAGATATCATTTAGTACATGACAATCTCTTTCTAACAAATCTGTCCCTCACATAGGTCCAGCAATCTCCCTATTCATCATTCCAGTTGCTCTGCTAGATATATGTCAAACTGGCAGCTCAGGGGGTGTGTCCTTTCTGTTTCAACTCTCTCCCAATCACAGCTCAGGAGGCAGTTGACGGATGGAACTGTGCATGTGCATCCACCACAGTGAGATGAGGGGAAAAAAAAACAACAGGAGGCGCTTTACCGATACATTATATTGCACAATTCAGTGACTATACTAAATTTTTAATTAGATGCAATTACAAAAGTATTTTGATCCAAGTGTTGGTTTGAAAACTGCTGAATGAATATTTTTTGTGTGACAACACCTTTAAAAGACAATGGCAGTTTTCTGCTTAAAATGAGAAAACTGAGGACAGATATTTAACTACCACAATAAAAGCACTCTTTAAACCCTTTTTGCACCATTAAAATTTTGCTGTTACTGAAACTCTAATTCTACTGAAACACATCAGTAGACGTTTGCTGAGGCAATGCCAGATCCATAGAACTCCGACAGGCTGTTCTATACCGGAACAGCTTGCTAGAGAAGGCAGCCACAGGTATGAAACTAGCCTCAAATTGCTGGTACCTGAAGCCTCTGATCTGTGCAGAAAGGGCATGATCATTCTATAGGGTGGTGAGAGATCATGCATTTATAGATCAATAGATTGAGTAGGATGTTATAGAGCAGGAGAAGCTGAGCAGACTGATATATAGTTTTATGGGAAAAGATTAAGTAAAATGTGTATTTCATTTATTTAAATTCCTGCTCATTCTGGGTTTTGATGTCAAGGAGGCGGTCCTATCAGTGATTGACAGTCACTAATAGGAGTGCCTCCTTGACTTCAAAACCCAAAGAGCAAGAATGTAAATAAATATAAAGATGAGTTATATCTTCTCCTATAAAACTATATATCAATCTGCTCAGCCTGCCCTGTTCCATAACATGCTTTTGGCAGATTACACTGCGTTTCCATGGTGACAGGTTCCCTTTTAAAGCTTTCATTCCAGACGTAATGGCAAAATGTAAAAATTTCTACCTGTGTTTTTCTATCCATGTAAATATAGGAAGAGCATAAATGAATATGTGGCACCTGTGACAGATATCAAGGGGAGGAGGGATTCAGACCAATTGCTTCATCTAAGGGTTTGTTTGAAAAGGATTTTTTTTTTCATGTTCTTGCGAAATTGCTCCGCTGTGAGCAGGAAATTCCTAATCACGGATATTTAAGGGAATGTATGATGCTTCCCATTGATTATACCATTGTTGTATTATGTTTTTTTTTTATATTCTTGCATTAAAACGTCTTACATTTGTGTGATGTCATAGACTATGTATTCGTAAATCTCAGTATGCTAGACCAGGGGTCAGTAACCGTTTTTGTACAGAGTGCCGATTTTAAAAAAAATAAATAAAAGCTGAAGCACTCAGTGTGCCGAGCCATACAGGAAAGTAATATAACACAAATATGTGACATAAACTAGGTTTTTACTAGCTACGTTCCAAAATTCTCAACAACACTGCCTGACTTGCAAGATTTGAATAAGTTTTCAACTTTTTTAGAAAAATTGCCTTCCGGTAAGTATATGGATAGTAAAGATTCACTGCTCCTCAGAATCCTCCTAAGAGACTGATATATGGGGCATAACCCCCCACCACCAACAACCCTACACTTACTGACAGTGGGGGAGAGCAGCCCTCTCTCATTTTACGTGACTGAGGGCTACCTTCCCCCACCACTGTCTGACATACATTGGTGCCGCATATATTGGTTACCCCCAAAATAATAACAATCACAGCTGCACCAATCACACTTAAATCTCACCCACCACCACCAACTAATCACATTCCGACTCACCTTCCCCACTGCACCTCCCAAAGTAGTCAAAGAGCTTGTTTCCCATTTCCCCACCCCCCCTCCCCAGCAATCATTTTCAGACTTACCACTCCTTGCCCCAATCCCCCAAAGTAGTCAGAAAGCTGGTTTCCCTTCATAACCAGCTTCCCTTATCCCACCAGCAATCACGTTCAGGCTCACTATCCTCCACCCACCCCTGAAGTGTTCACAGTGCTCGTTCCCCCATCTCCCAAGCTCACCATCCGCCCCCAGCCCCAATCTGGTCACTTGCTCGTTACCCCATCTCCCCAAGCTCACCTTGCTCCCCCCACCCAATCCGGTCACAGTGCTCGTTTTCCCTTCCTCTCAAGCTCACCATCCTCTTCCCAACCCCCAGTACATTTAAATACCTTTCTTCATTTGTGGCAGTCCTGAGGAGGAGGAGATGCGCAGCAGCAAGGTACAGTAGCAGGCAGCCAGTAGCATAGCAGAGTGCCACTCTCTATCGCTCCTCTGTGGAGGCTGGGGCGGGCCTAGCATACGCGTTGTGCATGATGTAATGTACTTCTTTTACCTTTATTGCCTTTATCTTCCATTCTGGGCTGTGGTCAAATGACCATGTCCATGCAGCTCTTTTTTTCCAGTGATGTTATGACCATGGTAGTACGAGCAACATGCAGCTTGGTATTGTCTGGAAATGAAGACTGGAGGGGTCCAGATACCGTATGTTATGCCACCACACACTATATTCCCGGGGTAGGTCCTGTTCAACGTTTCCTTGTGAAAGCCTCTTCATGGCATTGCCCATGTGGTCTGCAGACCACAATCTCCGACTTTCATTGCATCCAATTGCATCCAAAACTTTCCAGTTTCCCTTGCTGTCTTGCTGTGCATCATGATAACCTTTGAGAGCGGTGGCATGAGGTCAGTGGAACACCTGTAGCTGGATGTCTGGCTCGTAGCTCAATTTCATACAGATGTCTTCTGATGGTTTGTGTAGCCGCTGTTTGCTGCCCTGGCCTTGGGATGTGATGTCTAATTTCACTTGCAGTACAGAAAGGATCACAATGCTCCATTCTTCTAATCAGATGATCTGTCCTTGCAGAAGTTTGCCTCTATGCACCTCTTGCTGTTATTCCAGTAGTCGTCATACTCCAAATCCGCTGGACATGCAACATTGAACACTGCTGACATCTTTGTCTAGGTGGGTAGTGATCTGCCTGATTGATAAACCAAGGTCTCTCAGTTCAAGGATTCTCTCAGTTTGCAATGATGGTGATAACTGTCAGGTCAACGAAGAAGAGGCATCACACTATTAACTCACATGACGATCCAATTTTTGAGGTTTCATGTGGTTAAAAAAAACTTTGTTTTCAGTCTGGCTTTTATGCCCCTCCCACATGCCACAGATTGGAGCTAAGTGCTTGAAAATTTGATCATTTGCATATGTTTGTGACACATGCTACTTCCTCAATTTGCATAGCCTTTAGGTCTTGTCATTCTTCAATTTCAATCTTAAGGAATGAATAACCTAGCAGGTAGGAGGAGCTATAAACTAGCTGGGCGATATTAAGTGTGGTACTTGAGTTGTGGCAGAGGAGAAGTGCATCATGGGTTTGGTTGGATACAGAAACAGGAAGTGCTATATACAGGATGGAAACTAACAAAGGATTTGGTTATATGATGAAAACGGGTCAGAAGAATCCAAATTGGAAAGAAAGCATGGGGAAGATGCACATGAAGTAAGCAACTACATGAGCATGTCTGATAACCATAATATTTCTGGAAAACTCCTTTTAAGGTTTACTTGAGAAAATTGTAAAATGATCAAATAAAGTTGGAGCTGCTTGTGAAGGCTGAGTAGTGCACAAAAGAACATGCTTTAATGGACCTAAGAATCAAATTCTTTTAGCCTTCATTCCATTGGCACACCACAAAAAAGCAGAGTTTGAGGATCTACCTAGGGCTACCTAAATGTGCCAAGAATAATATTTCTCATGATTGTAAATTATGAAGTTAATCCAGTTCTTGATTGTATATACCTAGGCATGTAATAAAACTCTAAATGGTAGTCTAGCAAGTGGAAACATCTAAAAACTAGAGATGAGCGAACGTGCTCGTAACGAGCACTGTACCGCTCGGCTCGCATGGGCGCAGGCAGCCGCTTCCGTCGGGTGAGGAGGATGGAAGCGGCTGCTTGCGCCCATGCGAGCTCAGGGGAGCCGAGTGGTACAGTGCTCGTTACGAGCACGTTCGCTCATCTCTACTAAAAACCCAATATCACTTGAAGGGTTCTGCAATAACAATTATTTCAATGAAGAGGGATTTCACATGAATAACCACCTCTACATTGATTTTATGGGCATGGGGATATGCTGGCTTCCTTATGGTATCCTTGAGATCCAAAGTGATTGCTATATTATAAAACCCCTATTAAAGTCAACATGGGTAAAGGAGGCTTCCGAGCAGTGTCATGGCGGTGCTGAATAGCGCATTGCATAGGGGCAGTTAAAAAGGGATATAAAACTGTGTTCACACAGTGCAGTTTGTTTAACCAAACTAGGATTAGATGTGAAAAGAAGAGAAATCGGCCATGTGTGTATTAATTTAAGTAGGTTTTGGCCAGAAATAGTGTACTAACATCTACACCATGTGAACAAGATATAGTGAATAAGGCAGAGCAGCATACCTGCCACAACCCATGGACCAGAAGACAGACATGTTTTCATAAAATCATATAACCCCTCAACTGTGTTTGCTGCCATCACTGGTGAAATGTAGTATGGTTATTCTATACATGGCATTGCTAGGGTGATTTAGGGACATCTGTGTTTAATTTAGTCACCACATTGGTTATCAAATTCCACCTAACTTATTCATACATTAAAGAACAGGATGTGCAGGAGACTCTTGTCTTCATTTCACAGCTGGTTTCCAGGAAAGGTGAGATC
This sequence comes from Rhinella marina, assembly GCA_900303285.1. NCBI lineage: Eukaryota > Metazoa > Chordata > Amphibia > Anura > Bufonidae > Rhinella > Rhinella marina. The sequence goes on along the minus strand of ONZH01007658.1, from coordinate 331,094 downwards.
TGTATATCAGTGTAAATGTAAATGTGAAGATATGAGTCATCTGTTAGAAAGTATATACTTTAGTAATTATATCCATGCATCTTTCAGACATCTAAAACTATGGCAAAGGTAAAATGGAGCCATTGCCCAGTGATTGACCATTTTAGCCACAGATCCTCCATCTTTCCCAGTTTTCATGAAACCCTCCTTTGGGTTTTATATATAAACCATAGGGTAGGAAAAGGATGAAGGGAGCAGTTCCCTCTTCCCCATAGTGGAAGAGGTGTACAAAGACATAAGAAAATATCAGTTTCTGTATAGTACCAATGAGGATCCAAATCTTTGGCTATAACAAGTGAGGTGCAGTTAATTGGAACCTAATTTAGGGGGTGAGAGAGAAAGTCTCATATCAGAGAAACCGATTACAGTAAGTGGGTGACCATAAACTGGAAGGGTAAAGTCAGAAAAGATAAAGACCATAGGTGAAATATGAGCAAGCTGGTTTCTAAGATATAATCGCCAAATAATAAACTGTGACCAAATGGAGTAGACATGCATGCACATGGATGTCTAGGTAAATATTCAATAAGTAGTTACTCAATCAGTGAAGGACCATATAGCAGAAATCAAAGTTGGCCAATATGACACCAAGTTTTAATTTCCCCATGCCTTTTTCATGACCCTTGGATCAATTTCCCATCTCCTTGTTTTCTACCAGGGAAGATCATCTGGAAAGGGAAGGCCTACTCAAGTTCTTGCCATCCAACCGTGAAGAAGATGGGCCTGCATTCTTCAAGGGCTGTATATTGAATTTATAAAGCATTCCACCTCTCTGCTCCCCTGGTGCCAGTTTCAGGATTTGAATATCAAAATTAATTCTTATTTACATCACAAAAGACTTCAATAATACTATAAAGCTTTTTCCTCAAAGAACTTGTAACTATTTTATCCTGCAAGAGATCTTGTTTTCACTCCCTGGGATCTGGTTTCTCAGGATTATTTTAAATTCCTTTAGAGTAGATAAGTAATTGTGATCTCAAGGGACAGATACCGGACTAGGAGGGTCCGGAGGGTAGTCAGTGGGAGGCTGCTTGTGTAAAGCTGGGAATTCCAAAGATCACCTAACAATAGTTTAATGGCAGTCAACAATTTCCACTCAATCTTGGGAATTTTCAAGCTTGCAGATATCCATGCCATGTGTTTTTTAACATTTTAAACATAGTTGTGGAGATCTGATTGCATATTATTTCAAGTAGCAAAATGGAAAAAGGCAATAAAAAAGTGTAGCCCATATTACATATGGTGCCTGCTAAGGTGTGAATTTCAGATGATGTCAAGCCTGTATTACATTCCACGATCTGGCAGGCGATTGTCAGGAGGGAAGCACTTTATTTCCCAAGAAAGCCATTTTCTCAAGCGGTGAAGACAAGATCTCCTGCAGGATAAAATAGTTACAGTATATTTTAAAAATTAGCAGTTGATAAATCTGGTGTAGACCTAATTAACATAGCCAACAGAGCCCACATTTCCACCCAATTTAAAGGGTTTCTGTCACCAGATTTGGGCATATCCCAATCTGGTATTCTTTTTTCTTTTGGTGCCCCCGTTTTTGTAAAAAATGCACTTTTATTTTATGCTAATTAGGCTTACTAGGTGCAAGGGGCGGTTACCCTGCACCTTGTAAGCGCCGTTTGCCCACCTCTTGTCACGCCTCCGTTCTCTTGATTGACAGGGCCAGGCAGCTCGTTCGATCTGCTGCCGGCCCTGTCCGCGCTTCAAATCCCACACCTGCGCCGTGCGGAATAAAATTGGCGCAGGCGCAGTGAGTGCCACTGGCCTGATCATCTACAGTCAGGAGATCACTGTACATTATATAGAAATCCAGCACTGTGTGATACAGTCCTGGTAATCTACAGTCAGGAGATCACTGTACATTATTATATAGAAACCCAGCAGTGTGTGATACAGTCCTGGTAATCTACAGTCAGGAGATCACTGTACATTATATAGAGAACGAACACTGTGTTGTCTAGTAGTAATCTGTAGACTTGAAATTAATTTACACCCCAGATTTTAGTGTAGGAAAATAAGAAAAATATATTTTTCATCACACCTCATATCAGACCCCCCCATAAATTTCAGGACATCACATCAGACCCCCATATCAGCCCTCCATGTCAGACCTTAGATCAGCCCGCTGTGCCCCCATCAGACCTCAGATCAGCCCATCAGCCCCCATATCAGCCCACTGTGCCCCCATCAGACCTCAGATCAGCCCATCAGCCCCCATATCAGCCCACTCTACCCCCATCAGACCTCAGATCAGCCACCATATCAGCAAATCAATGCAATGTGCCCCCATCAGACCTCAGATCATCCCACTGTGCCCCCATATTAGCCCACTGTGCCCCCATCAGACCTCAGATCAGCCCACTGTGCCCCCATCTGAGGTATGACCAGACCATCATCCCCATAAGGATAAAATGAAAAACTCTCACCTCTCCTGTGCCGCGGCTCCACTCCTGGTCCGGCACTTCTCTGTCTTCACCTGCCGGCGCTGCACTGCCACCTGACTGCGTGCAGATTCTTTAATCTCAGCCGTTTTATTTTAAATCCAATGTGGTGGTATGCAGAGCTCAAATCATGAAGATTGTGCCACTGTCCAAATATTTCTGAATCTGTATGTTATCGCAGACCAAACAGTGCAAAGCACCTATGGGGTTATTTATTAAGGCATTTTAGACAAAGGATTTACCTAAAGTAGACAAAGGTCTAGCTAAATCTATGCTAGCTCCCTTGCTGGCATAGATTTAGATCATTTAATGATAAATAAGGGGGGCCATGCCGCGGCCCTTTTACTAGACCCGGCGTGAGTGGGGAAAATTTGCTAATTCCCTTTGAGACCAAATCTGCGCCAAAAATTGCTGTATATCTAATAATAAATAACCCCAATATAGCTCAAAGGGGGTTTTGAATAATGTAATATTGGTGGGCCATCAGTAAGGGACTAATGACGCTGATCACATAACAGCTGTCATGGCCAGGATGGCAGGGGCATCACATTGTAGCGGTGATCCCATAGAAATTAATGGGCTTGCAGAGTGAGTCGCACATATGCCGTGATTGTGACCCCCTGAAACACAAAAAAAATCTGTGACTCAAGGGTCGCAGTCCCCATCTAACCATACCCAAAAGTAATGTTCCTTCCCAATCATTGCGCCATATGAGGCCCGCCAATCAGTTGTCAAACAAGCAAACACTTGTTTTAAAACAGGTGTTTTATGTTGGCATAGAAATTATCTTTTGTTGGCCGCATCTGTCGATCGTTAATGTGTCATTCAGATGAATAATCTGATCAACATGCTAAATCGTAATCTGCCTGTGTAAAAAGACCCTTAGCATAGATCCTTGATATCCGATCACTGGGGGTCCTGTCACTACAAACAATCATCTGATTGAAGGCATTTAATGCTGTGAATGCACATAAGGAGCTGTGTACTAAACTACTAAAAAGTAAGGACTACAGGGTGAGCACTCGTGGGCCTACCACTGATCTATATGACGCGCTGACATTTATAAACTATTGTAATACCCCTGCTAAGTACAGTATACAGTGTATATACTAACACTCAGCTGTTCCTGTGCCCCCATAGACTATAGTTAACATACTGCTCCTCCACTGCCAATGGGAAACACTGAACATTGAATTTAATTTAATTTGTGAACCATCAGAATTAAAGGCTGCAAAAGACTTCATAATGTGGTAGGTTTACTGAAATAGGTTCCGCTCATATACACAACTCACAAAAAGTTAGGGATATTTGGATGAAATTTATGGAAAGCGTAAAAAGTTAGCTCTACAGTGATGGTATATTATGAAAGTAGGGCATTTAAGTAGAAGTATGCAATGGTGATTTCCTCATATCAAATAATTTATTGAAACAAAAGCCAACAATAGTGGTGGGTATACCCCCACAAAAATGTCAATGTCTCGAAAACTTGGCATGTGGCCTTGAGCATCAATTACAGTTTGACAAAGATGTCTCATGCTGTTCACATGTGGACTTATTGTCTGTTGAGGCTTGGCAGTTACGATCGTCTACACGGCGACTCAGCTGATCCCATAGATTTTCAATGGGATTCAGGTCTGGAGAAAGTGCAGACCACACCATTTGAGATACCCCAGTCTCCAGCAGCAGTTGATGAGCTGGCGCATTGCCATCCATGAAGATGAAATTAGGCCTGTGTTGTTCATACAGACGTACAATGACGGGATTAATGATGTTAGTCAAGTAGTATGGACTTGTCACTGTACCATTCACAAAGTGTAGGGCAGTTCTGTATATTGACACACCTGCCCACATTGTAACACCACCACCAAAGGCTCATCTGGTGACAACAGTGGCTGATGCATAGCGCTCTCCTTGACGTTTCCAACATCGTTGGCGACCATCATTTCTGCTCAGCGTGTATCGACCTACATCAGTGAACAGCACTGAAGCCCACTGGTCCATCGTCCAGCGTAGATGCTCACTGGCCCATGCAAGACGATGACGCCTGTGGTCTGGTAGCCTTGCAGGTCATCACGTAGACCACGCTGATGTAAACAGTTTCGAATGATCTGACATGACATTTGGGTGCCTCTCATCTCCCTTAAATGTGCCTGGAGTTGTGTGGCATTCATCATACGGTTCCACAAGGCATTGATTACAATGAAGCCAGGGGCGGACTGGGAACTTAAAGTGTCCCTGGAAAAAATACTAAATGTGGCCCTGTTTTGTAGTTGGGTCCAAATTGATGGAATGCAGGGCCAGCAATACCATATTGTGACACACCCCAACAGAGCCAAATACCACAGTCCATCACAAAATACTGCCAGCAGCACAAAACACATCCCCAAGAACGTCCACTGGCTGGTCATGAGGAGAGCTCAGATGGCCCCCTGGGCATCGGCACACCGGGAAATTTCCCTGTAAGTTCTATGGCCAATCCGCCCCTGAATGAAGCGGCCATCAGTGTGGAATGTGGTCAAAGGACGTTCACTTCTATGCCTTTCTGTGACTCTTCCAGTCTCTCTGTATCTCTGTTGTAACCTGCTGATGACACTCTGTGACCCTCTAAGCTCAGTGGCCATCCATCTCGGAACATCCTGCTTGATGGCGAGGTAATGTTGATCAATTGTTAGGCGTCGTCTTGGTCTCATGATGTCAAAATGTGAACAGCATGATGAGGAGGACTGTTTAAATAGCAATTCAAATTGAACCAGAAAATGTATTGGTTGAATCATGGATTTTGTAAATTTTCCCGTTAAGCTCCTTGTTAGAGAACAGCAGGTTGTGAAAAAAGTACTGAAACACTGAACAGTTGGACAAATGCATTCAAAAGTTTAGAGAAAGTCACATTAAAGGGAACCTGTCACCTCCTGTAGCCCAAAAAAACTGTTAGTAGTACCTTAATTTAGGCGCCAGTGTGATGCTGAATAAGATCTTCATAAGGAGAAGAGATTCCTCAAAGTGGCAGAAATTGATCTTTTAATTCTCCTGCGCGCGCTGTCTTGACTCCGCTTGTAGTCAAGGGGGCAGCGGCCTCCTTGCCTAAAGTCAAGCAAACCACTCCCCTGGTCAACTTGACTGACAGGTTGCCGTTGGGCCGGGGATCGCGCAAGTCTCGCGCATGTGCGGTGCGCGATATCTTCCTGCGCGATCCCAGCTCTTCACTTTGCCGGCGCTTTTGTCTGTACAGCGCATGCACCACAGAAGCAAGCAAGCGCGCTTGGCAGAGCGCGCCCGCCGTCCCTGCACGCAAGGGGTCATTGAAAGCGTCGGAACACCCGGCCGTACGCTGGCAAAGTGAAGGGCCGGGATTGCGCAGGGAGATATCGCGCACCGCACATGCGCGAGACTTGCACAATCCCCGGCCCAACGGCAACCTGTCAGTCAAGTTGACTAGTGGTTTGCTTGACTTGAAGCAAGGAGGCCGGAGTCAAGACAGCGCGCGCAGGAGAATTAAAAGATCAATTTCTGCCACTTTGAAGAATCTCTTCTCCTTATGAAGATCTTATTCAGCATCACCCTGGCGCCTAAATTAAGGTACTACTAACAGTTTTTTTTGGCTACAGGAGGTGACAGGTTCCCTTTAAGTTCACCTGTAAAGGTTAGAGTGCATTTTAGGTTCATCCTGAAATTTCACTCACAAGCCAAATATCTCTTTTTGTGAGTAATATATGACAATCTAGTTCTCCTGCATACTGAAAAATTTTGATGATGAAAAAAGGCCACACAACATATTGTAATAACATTTATTAGATAAAATAAATCTATTTTTCAATATCAGTGTTCCCTGTCCCCATAGGGCTTACAATCTAATTTGCCAGTACAGCCAATTTCATCAAAAGAAAACCAACCAGAAACAATAATTAAATATTATATAAATAATAAATAATTATGGAAATAATAGCTATTAAATAAATAATTAATATAAATAAATATACAAAATACTAAAAGCAACAATATTAAATATATCCCACTTATTAAATAGACTGATGTGAAAGAATGGGGGAGGGAATTTGTTTCTGAGTTATCAAATTACTTTCTCCATCATCTGTCACGAGGTTTTCTATACGAATTGGAGATTGTTTGCTTGAAATATATAAAAAAGAACCATGTTGAGTAGATCTACCAACTAGAACAAAATAGGTACACAGGAGTGCCACTTGCTCAGCACACTAAAAAGAAGACCTAGGATCGCATTCTGATTGTCATAGGTTGGATTTAGGTGTCTTCAACTATTTGAGGTTGCAGACAGTCTTTGATTTACAGGAAGATGATTATGACAAGGTTACATCCATGTGCAATTATGATAACGTCATTGTATCTCCAAACTCTTTGCAATAACATCAAGGACTTTAAGGTAAACCATTACCTTAGCACCTTGTATAGCTATGCCATTTGTCATTGTCCTACCAATACTTCCAGATGTAAGGACAGACAGTGGCAGAGGAAGAGGCATACATAGGCCCAACCTACTTCCACAGTTTGTCATCCTAAAATAATATCCAGAGTTAGACTGAAACAGGAGATGTTACATATAAAAAAGTGAAATATCCACTACTCTTGTTTTCTAATATTGCAGACATTGCAATCAAGGGTTTTGGCCTCAGTGTTTGGTTTGCAGGAGAATGTTTAAATATTAAACAGAAGATCCTCTTCAACCACTTCACATTATTGACGCTGAGCAGCAAGACCTTCCTGAAATATACTTAAGGCATTGCAGAGGTCATAGAGGATGAGGAAAATCCCAGCTTTCTCTTGGAATTCAGTAATGCCACTGGGCAGCTTCTGAGGGACATGGGTAGCAACAGGAATGCCTTGCTTTGTCATCTATGAGAGAGAATGAGAGCTGATCAAGACCAGAACTGCATAAAGTGAATCTTCACCTTTTAATAACATATAATTATTAAGTCCAACATTCTGTAATTTCTTGGTATATCTTAACAGAGAATGGATAACCGATTCAAATTTAGATTTAGGGCATTTGGAGCTCTATATGATGAAAGCAGAGCTCAAGTCCAATACTGAGCAACATAGTCAGCAAGCTTTAATTAAAGCCTAGACAGCAGACCCATATGGGATCAGGTCTTGGGGAACTTTAACACTATAATGTAAGTTACCTAAGCTTGCATAATAGGCAATCACGTATACAGCAATTGCTTCATATTCTGCATTATGAGAATTACTTCCTTCATGATCTGGACTTGTCTAATAGGGCAGCAGCTGCTGCTTTTCGAATGATTGCTTGTCTAGTCAAATTTTCTGGTCAACAACCAGACCACAGAATTGGAGAAGCTCCAAATAAAGCACTACTCATTGATATTAATGTATTTCTGGACTTCAGCTTGTTATCCATTCTCAGTAACATCTCCATGAAACGTCTCACTTCAGATGGATAGAAATATAAAAATGTTTTCTGCTTACCGTTTCCTCTATATTGGATATGAATTCTTGTAGGTCATACAGTAGGTCTGTCAGATCAACTTCAGTGTAAAGATGTTTGGAGCTAAGGAGGGAGTGCATAGACTTCAAGCCACTTGACAACTGGGAGTAGCAAGAATCCTATATTAGAAAGAAGGCAAGAAGATTAGAAGGATATTTATAATGCATACACAATTTCTGACCACTATATACTTCTTCACCTTATACCGTGGTGTACAGTCAGATCACTGGGTTACTGCTGGGACACCCAACAATCACCTATAATCAGTGGGGAACCCAATAGAACCACAACAGGGGAAATAACGGAGAACATGGTGCGCAGTGAAATCAATGAAAGTGAATTGCAACGAGCGTGTAATGCAACGACAAACCAGGTGCTCTAGGCAGTGAGAGGCTCTTTGTAACTGCTCTCTGTTCTGCTATTTGATGGAAGTCGTTACCCCGGTCATCTCTATACAGTACCCCATTGCAAAATATGACCTAGTTTGATTGTGAAGCTCTAAATCACAACATGCCCTGAAAGTGTGGCTACTAAGGAATGTAGACACCATGTGATATACATACATGTACTACTGTTGTGGGCTTATATTAAGCAGTGCCTGGAGAATGTGTATAGCTCACAATAATATAATCAGACATTCTCAATATAAGCTGATTCAACGCCGGTATCAATATACCAAAGGTCCAGGGACTGGCATTACTCACCTGGATGAAGCTGCCACTTTTGCAGTGTTTCAGAGGCATTGGGACAATATTTAATAGACTTCGTATGAGTTTCAGCGTCTCTTCATTTAGCCCCTGTAAGTTAAAACTTGGCATTAGTACTCATATAATCTCAATCATATAGAAATATTGTAGTTGATAAAATAGCCAAACAGTCTGAAAGGAAATCTGAGGTCTTGGCACTGTAACACTAGTTTAGATGCTGAGGTAGGTAAGACTGTAGAGATAGATGGTGGCAGTGAGGGCATTGGGATAAAACTGATTATTAAGGAAACAGTATTTGGTAAGGGAACTTAGGAATAAGGGCTCACACACATGGTAAAACTTTGTATTCCAGCAGACACTGGGATACATAGGACTAGGGGGTACATACTGTGACAGTGAAGACGCCAGGATACATAAGACTATTGGGTAGATATTGTGACTGAGGAAATAGTATGTAAGATTAGGAATTAGATGGCACATTAATGGTAATAAAATTGAGATAATTACCCCAATAATTTAATATACAATAATTATAGCTGGCACTGGAAATATATATATGTATAGAGTACCGATGATAAAAATTATCGTCTTTGTAGGGGGGAAAACTTGCAAAATTGCCAGTGTATCAAATACTTATTTCCATATATATATATATATATATATATATATATATATATATATATATATATTAATTGGTGCTCACCATTTCATTCTTTATTTCCATCGCTTGCAGCTTGATTTTTTCAATGAGTTCCTGATTGCTGTCCATTGGTAACGGTACAGTCAGGACTGCGGAGATGAGCGTGACAGCTACAGCAAATGCTGGAAGTAGATGACAGGGTGTCAGTCAGAATATGGTGACATTACGCATTGCTAACTCTGCTGTAAAACTCTGTAACAACTTGGCTCCTTCCCATGTCTCCTCCCTTCTCTCATTCTTTCTCTTTTCCAGTTTCCCTTTTAATTTCACCCTGAGGACATGATCATGCCTCACATTCTTGTCTCTCAAAAAGTGTTAACCCCTTACATTCATGTCAACAAAACCTATGCTCTCAGCATGAAAAATATATTAATCAATCAAATCTCAGTTTATGCCGTGCATATCTAAACTGCTAACAAAATGTAAATTTACTTTAATCACTGCTATAGTGAATATAGCAGACCTGAATCTGTGAGATGTTGTAAAGCTGATTTTGCATTCGGCACATGTAATGGTCATATCACAGTGAGTTTACATAAGACTGCATCTAAATCTGCTGCAATGGTGAAAGCAAGCGTTTTTTCTGGATGGTATATTACTATATTTCTCATATTTAGCACTAAATCCCCCTCCTCTATTCCAGTATTATTTTCCTGTTGTAGAAACCTATTCATAGACTGCTGGTTGGTGCCAGTCTGACTGCAGGGGCATTTCCAAAGAGACTACAGGGTATAAGAGAAACAAGAGAATACAATACAAAAGAAACCCCATAAAATACCTACCTCTGATTGAAAGGAGCCCTGGAAGGATAAACATGGTATAAAGATCAGAGGTAATTAGTGTTTTCTGTAGCTTTTCTTGGTAGTTAATGCTCCATTCTTACCTACCCCATGGTGCTTTTATACTTACTTACCCCATGATGCTTTTAGTTGGAATTGCCCTCATGGCATAATCACAATAACCTGTTATGTGAGTAATTGTCTGTGTCAACATACTCTGTAGTTAAAATAAAAAGTAGAATGCACAGTTCTGCCACCTAGTGTTCCAGAGTAATATAACACAGAAACAAATGAATTTTCAAAACAGTATATATTTTTATCAATGTAAATGTGTACAACTGATCTTATACAACTATCTGTAGTTGACTTACATTATTCACAGAGATATAGCTTAATTTTCCCGGAAAAAAATATTCTACACAATATTTCCTGTTCTTTTCCTGAGAACAAAATTATGAATAACTAATACAAGATACAGTGGCGTATCATCATCCCTGTCATCCATACTTTATCTCTCATATATCCAGTACTGAATACATCCATAATCATTCATAGGGGTCCAGGATTTTTTTAATCAATAATTAAACCATACATTTTTATATGAAAGTCAGATTACTCCACAATCCACGTTTAAAAAAAAAAAATTCACTTGAAAGTGAATCTCTTTTAAAGTATACTTAAGGGCACATTTATTAAATGCCGATCTTAAATAATCCCTAAGCTAGCGGTTATGAAGAGGTGCCGGACTCTTCATAACTTCAGCGGATCCTCTACCAGTTCTAAATGTAAAACAGCTTCCAATCTGTCTTAGATTTAGACCTTTTTCTATGCCTAAAACAGGCATAAAAATTGGTAAATGAGATAGGCCTGCCGGCCCGTCCCCTTCCTTGCCCACGCCATGCCCAGAATTTTAGACCAGGCGTAAGCGGGGAGAAGTTGCAGATTGCAGCGCAACTAACCTTTGTGTAGCAATCTTTGTCTGAAATACGCCTAATACCTGAAATACCTAATTTAGGCGTATTTCAGATTGATAAATGAACCCCTTAGTCCATAGCAAATTTGTGGCTCGACTATTATGGTGTAAGTCATCTGAAAAATGTATTGCTATGATCAATGGTCTGTAGCCAGTGGTTGCAAAACTATAACTCTCAACATGCCCAGACACTCTGCCATGATGGCTTTACAGTTTTAATAATAAATAATAATCTGTATTTATATAGCACAAATGTATTCTTCAGCACTTAATCAGAGGGTACACGTACAACCAAAATCAAACATATATAAGCTTGAGCAAATCACGCTTCGGATCATAGATACTAAGTCGATTTGTTCAAAAACTTTGTTTGAAATGCTGTTTCCGCACAGCATTAAAATGTATTGGCTCCGTGGAGGAAAACTTCGTGAGAGTTTGGTAAATAACTTCGGTATCCGCTCATTTAAAAACATTTTAAAATAGGAATCCGAAGTGGGCTTTGGTACTGAGGTACCAGGCAGTACCAAACCCGACCAGATTCCTATTTTAAAATGTTTTTAAATTAGCAGATAGGAATAAGAAAGTCATTCACTGAAGTCTCGCGCAACTTTGGGCGAGATGAAGTTTTCCTCCACGGAGCCAATACATTTTAATGCTGTATGGAAACAGCATTTTAAACAAAGTTTTAGAACAAATCAACTTTGGATCTATGATCTGAAACTCGATTTGCTCAAGCTTAATTATATAGTAACAAACTGCCTAAAAATTCAGACAATAATAGGATGGCTCTGATCACAAGAGATTACAATCTATGAGGAAACAGGGGTGACAAAAAAAGGTAAGAGCTTGTTTTGTATTATGGTTCAGCTATCTGTATACTAAAAAGAGGCATATAGAGCCGTATGAGGCAGCCACTAACCAGTATATCTATATGTACAGATATGAAATGCATTTCAGTGCATGGTGTGTGAAGAATATGGGTATAGGTTTCAGGTTCTGAGGAATAAGGTAATTGTGAAATAGGGGTGAATGGAGAAGAGTTAGACACAGGAATGTGATAGGCCACCCTAAAAATATATGTTTTAAGGGCATGTTTGCCTGAAGCTGTGGGTGTTGGGAATTAACCTGGGGTTTCACATTCCAGACAACTGGCACAGTGTGAGAAAAGTCTTAGAGATGGGACTGGGAGGTTTGATTATGGCGGATGTTAGTTTACATAATTGGCGGAACGGACAGCACTACAGGTAGGGTGATGGTGATTAGGGAGGTGATACAGGGAGGTTTAGCCCAGTGGATAGCTTTATGGATGAGTGATAAGTTTGGATGGTATTCTGTAGTTCATAGGCAACCAGTATAGTAACAAGCATAGGGCGGAGGCTGTCAGATAGATGAGCCTGGCTGCTGCGTTCAGGATAGATTGGAGAAGGGGAGAGTTTAGTGAAGGGAAAACATATTAGTAATGGGTTACTGTGAGGGGTGTAGCTAAAGGCTCATGGGCCCTGGTGCAAGAGTTCAGCTTGGGCCCCCCTTCCCTTACTGCTTTGTGGCCAGGGTCAGGGAAGCACATAGCCTTCGCTCTGCCTGAGGGACAGATTTAACCCCCTGCCCCTTGCCAAATTCTTTACCTAACCCTTTCCCTCCAGCCAGAGGTCTAACCTGACCAGCAGGCACTTTCTATAATATAGTGTCTTCTTATGTAGTACAAGGGTCTTTGGGCCCCCTCAGGATCCTGGGCCCGGTAGCGACTGCTCCTGGGTTTGGCTCACAATCACAGATGGAAATCACTGACAAAAGCAGCCTGTGAATAAGGCCTTAGGTAGGCTAGTAGATGGAGAAAACACAAGTAGTTCAGTTTTTGAAAGGTTCAGTTTCAGTTAGAGAGAGGAGAGCAGACAGACAATCACTAGTGTTTTGTAGTAGTGCAGGGGTTATATCATGGGATGAAGTATATAGTTGGGTGTCGTTAGCAGAGAGATGTTACTGAAAACCAAATCTAATTATAGTTTTTCCAGTAGGGGCTATAAAGAGAGAAAAGAGGATACATCCTAGGGCTGAACCCTGAAGAACCCCAACAGTAAAAGGAAGAGGTGAAGAAGTAGAGTCAGCAAATTATACACTGTACAAACTGCCAGAAAGTTGAAGGAAACCAAGACACAGCAATGTTGTTAAAGGGGGTTTCTAATCCTGTCAATCCTGTTTGTGGTCTACAGCATCAAATACTGCACAGAGATCCAGGAGAATAAGCAGTGTAGTTGCCATCAGATTTAATTGTTAGGAGATCAGTTGACACTTTGGTGTGGCCAATTTCTCCAGAGTGTGGAAACCAGACTGTAAAGAGTCAAGAAGAGATTAAGTTTAAAGTTTACTTGAGTCATCAGAGTTTTTTTTAAATATATGCATGAATTCCAGATCTTTAAATATCTTTTATAATTCCTACTTTAGTCCATTTGAATTCCAAGCTACTTTACTGAACCATTCTAGGAATTTATGATTTAGGGATATTTACAAGGAGTAATGTGATGGGTGTTTTAATTGTAACTGAGGCTACTGTCACATCTGCATTTTCCTTTCAAGTTTTGAGATCTGGAACAGGCTCTTAGAACTGGAGGAACACACTTCAGTTTTGTTCCCATTCATTGTCAATGGGGACAAAACTGAACAAACCGGAACGGAGTGCATCAGAATGCATTCCGTTCTGGTTTGTTGCGTTCTGTGACCGGAAACAAAACTGCTACAAGCAGCGGTTTTGTGTCTGGCATGGGAAACTGAACAAGCCAAATCTGACACCAAAACCCATGCAAGTTAATGGTGCTGGATCCGGTTTTTGTGGATCCTATTGACTTAGAATGGTTTCTTCATTTTTGATATAATACAACCAGCTCCGTTCTGAACGGATCCAGCCGGTTGTATTATTCAAATGTGTTTTGCTGTGGTTTTGAGATCCCCTGCCAGATCTAAAAACTGGACAGCATCAACGCATATGTGACAGTAGCCTGATTGTACATTACACTATGTATTTTATCTATTACATATTACACTAAGCAGAGTTTAATTTGATTAGATGAAGCATATGCTTTATATATGTAATCTGAAAATGTATGGTATAACCTTTTTTGTCTATAAAATGTTAAATAAAAAATATACAAAAATAACAAGAGACTAAAGAGACAAATAGCACATCAGGTGTGAGTTGACCAGGCGTCCCAGGAGTTTAGAGATGAAGGGAAGATAAGCGATGGGTCGGTAGTGAGCAGCGCAGGATAGGACAAGATATGAGGGAATCAGGTCACTAGTGCAGGTGCAGGAGGAAGGGATTTGAAGCTAATTGGGGATTGGGAGATCATTTCATGCATGCTGATTGTTAGATCAGGTATATTGGATAATAACAATATAGTGGCTCACCACCTAGTGAGGAAATGGATTAAGGGGTGCACTATCTATGGCTCACCCTTTGCTGTGTTTTTGTAATACTTAGTGTAAGGAATTTCTTTATGATAGGCACACCCACATAAAAGAGCAATCAATGGATGAGATGATAAAACATTAATTTATTAATTACCAAATATTATAATTATTAAAATAGAATAAAATAGATCAATGTGTACTTGGATATCCAAGAGGTACTGTTCAAGAGCTGATATTTAAAAAAATATACCCTGGCATGAGCGGGGAAGAAGTCACAGATTCTGCTGCAACATGGCATGCAACAGAATCTGTGCCAGATATACACCACAAAAGTGGGGTATATCTATTTGTAAATTACCTCCATAGTTTCTGAACTTAAATTTGTAGTGGAGAAAATCCTTTGGCATATGCAATTTCTTCACATACCTAAAACATTACTGAAGGAAACACATGTGCCAGGGTTGCCACCTTCTATTTTGAAAGGTATTGAGTTTAGATAGTGCTGCTTCAACCAGAGCACCTTTGAGAGTATCATTAGGCCACCTGCACACATTGCAGGATATGCACAGTCTTTTCATGCAGATTCCCATGAGGAAACACCACAGCATATTACAGTACTAGCAAAGTGTATGAGATTACATAAATCTCATGTACACTTTGCAGATTTCCTCCGGCCAGAAATTGACCTGCATTGCGGATTTCCAAATCTGCAGTATGTCAATTATGTTTGTGGTTTTAGCTGTGGATTTCATCCTTTTCAATGGAAGAGTGAGATTTGGTGCAAAAATGCAACTAATCTGCACCAAAATCCACAATCAGAAATGGTATATTTTGGTGCTGATATGCTGCATAAACGCATATAAATCCGCACGGAAATTTGTGCACATCTTATGTGCATTCACTCGCAATTGTGTGCAGGTGGCCTTCTAGTGTTTGGCACCCAGACTGGGACAAGAGAGGGAAAGGACTGGAAACAATGAAGACCATACAGTATCTATAAGTTGCTGGAGGCTAATGGCATGTATGTTTCTGTATGTGCGATAGGCAGGAGTGTCGTGAGAGGGAAGACTTTTTTTTAATAGTAAAGGAAAGAAGATTGTGATCAGAGAGTGGAGGATAGTTAATGAAGTAAGAAACTGAGCAGAGCATAGAGACCACTGAGGGATACGACGTAGATTAATGTACACTGTAGGGCTTCTTTCATATGTGCATTCTGCTAGCAGCCTCTGTTGCAGATTATGTTAAAAATGGCAGATTAAATAGTACAACATGCTGCACAATTTTGTCCAGAAAAATGCTGAGCCATGACGGAAACCCAATGGACCCTATTATAGTCAATGTTCGTTTCCTTCATGTAATAGATTTTACACTTACACTTTTCTGCTTCTATTACAGAGCATTCCCCTATAAAGATATATTATCAAATTAATCAGCACAGTGAATATGCACATGTATTGAAGGCACAGTATATTTGCCAGAAAGGCCCATTCTGAGATTTATTTTAGGGCTCTATAATTTCTGTAATCACCTGTATGCAACTAGCTGTTAATGCAGCTCTGGAGTATAATAAGATGTATGATGGGATCAGTGATAGATAAGATGCATGTACACCAGTTAACCAAATTGTGTTACTGTATATAGATTCATTACATACTTATGTTCAAAGCTGACATATGCATTTATTAAGTTCTAAAGGACTTCCAAACCCAACCCTTTTCTGATACTAAAGCTCAGTCTCATTAAAATGAATTTGACAAAAGTGCTTAGTCTAACTATTTTGATGTCTATGGTAATTTTACAGATTTGTCATGGGGATTTATTCAGCAGAAGTACAGTCAACCTCTCCAGCTTGGGCAATGCTGTGTCACTCACTAGAAAGCATATAATACTCCTAGATTAGCCATGTTTTGTCACATAACCATGTAACAACAACTTGCTTTCCTGTACCAGAGTAATACACATAGAAGAAGGGGGAAGCTGATTTCTCATTTTCTTGCTCTGCGCCGGGCTACTCCCTCCTCTTTTCTGTTCTCCTATTCCCATATCACCAATAACATCTTTTCCTGCCAATCCACTGGATTCCTAGCATAACTCCTGGCCAGTCTGCAGAACACTGTGGAATTGCAATATTTTTAACTTGTGTGTCATGTATATTCTCTGTTATAAATATGCGTCATTCATTTAATCAATTTATCAGAAATTGAAAGGATTTTCCTATAGGAAGTGATGTCATATTGCTAGCAGACACCATTAGTTACGCACTGCTAGAAAACCCATGATCCTCTGAATCAGCTACAACACCAGCACCATTCACCTTTCCTTCTCAGGGAAGGTGAAAGGTGAATCGTGTGGTTGCACTCCCACAGATTATAATATTATATCTGATATATGCTATGATATATATATATATATATGTATATATACTGTATATATGTATATATAATGGCATATCTAGTGATAAGGTGCTGTAGCAAATTTTGCCTGAGAAACAAACATTCACATAAGCAGACAGCTTTCCTTGTGCTTGATGGTAGATACATGTGAAATTATGAGGCCCCCTCAACTTTTAATGCTTGGGGGCCCAGACCACTACTATAGCACTATCCTCTATTTATTATGTACCCATCGCTGTGCACTGTATGTAGTCATTCATATGAACATACACATTAACATGGTAACTTGATTCCCTTAAAAGTCCATTAGCTTCTTTTTGTGCTAAGCAATTCTACTCCTTCTACAGTTTTCTGCAGAACATTGCACATGATACTTTCATTTCCTAATATACGTAGTGGAAATTTCACTTCCTGAATCTTAGGGACGCCTCCATTTCCAAATATTACATCTATAATACCACTCCGAAAACTTTGAGTACTTGTGCTGTTTTCTTTATTGTTTTTTCTTTCCATCATTAGGCTATGTTTTGACTGGGCTGGTTTACAGTTGGCATGACCCAGGACTCATTATAGCACTCACCTTTTCTTCTTCAAACAATCATTTTTGCAGATATTCTTAACAGTTTGAAGGGGGCATCATCAAAGAAAATAACTTTACCCCAGTCCTCTGCAATCCAATCCTCGCACTTCCTGCAGATTGTTAGTCTGTCCTTGATGTTTTTCTTGGACAGAAGTGGCTTCATTGCTTCCCTTCTCTACACCAAGCCATCCTCCTAAAGCCTTTGCCTCATTGTGTGTAGCAACAGTAAAGGATCCTGAGATAATTCATGCATGAGGGTACTTCTCATCTAAGGGAGTGGACTCACTCACAATTTTGCCTAGGAACACTGCCATAAATAAAGAATGGTGTTAAAACAAACTCCAAGAGCAACTCCCAATGATCCAGGGGCAATTTGGTGATGGTTAATGCTTTGTTTTAGCATGACAGAGCCCTATGTCACAAGGCAAAAGTAATAAATTATTGGCTCAGTGAACAAAACATTACAATTTTGGGTTCAATGGCCAGGAAACTCCCCAGATCTCAATCCCATAGAGAACCTGTTGTCAATCCTCAAAAAGTGGGTGGACACACAAAATCACAGAAATTGTGATAAACTCCAAGCACTAATTAGACAAGAATGGGTTGCCATCAGTCAGGTTTTGGCCCAGAAGCTGATATCTAGCATGCCAGAGTGAATTGCAAAAAGGGGAGGGTCAACACTGTAAATATCGAGTCTTTGTATAAATTTTATATATTTGTCAATAAACTTAAAAAAAAACAACAAAACTTGAAATGCTTATGATTGTACTTCAGTGTACCATAGAAACTTTTGACAAAAAGATCTAAAAATACTGAAGCAGCAAACTTTGTCAAAACCTAAATCTGTGTCAGTCTCATAACGTTTGGCTACGACTGTACTATGCAATGTTGTTCCAGTAGTTCGGCAAAGTGCTTTTTACATTGAGCAGTCTTTCCTGCTATAAAGCGTAGGGAAGAAAGAGAAAGATGAAGGTGGTTCACAAATGGTCCTATTCTAGATAAAGTGGCCCTGGTATTGAAGGTCCCCACCAGTGATCTGCAGAACAAAGATGCCCTGCCACTTTTGTCAGTACCTAGTGGCTACAAGGGGTATACAACTTGCATTCATATCTGGGTGACAGGTGGTGACGGGGTCAAAGAAGATAACAAAAACAAGATAACAAGACTATAAATGGGTAAAGCAGAGGTGTAGAATAATACCAATAATCGTTACATTACTTTTACAATCAGTTCATGATAATTGTACAACAGACATGTTAGTTCTAGTACCCACTTCCATTCCCCATGTAATAACAATTCTGGAGCATCTAATCTTATGACGCTGATTTGTGACATTCCTTTATTATACCTGCTAGAAGACATGAATTACTAGTAGTTTACAATAAAGGTCCAGATGGAATATTGAAACACTAACTCGGAGTCCTTTGTTCACATATGGTGAAAGTCCTGCCTCTCTTTCCCCCATCCCGTTTCTGCTCATTTGATGTACCTCTTGATTTTATTTGTCAATGTGAATGTTTTATAAAAAATGAAAAACTCAATGGATGTTAGCAGTTGGGGGATTGTCGCTGCACAGTCTGACACTATCCAATCAGTGCTGCCAGTGTCAGTCTGTGCAGGGACACACCCCACACTGGTAACACCCATCTGGACATTTGCTGCAAACTGCTAGCAATTCATTCATAACTTCTAACAGGAATAATAAAGGAATGGCACAACATAGAGTCATAAAAATAGATGCTGCAGAAATGTTATTATATGGGGAATGCTAGTTACTAAAACAGACATGTCATTATGGGTTAAAGGTCCTTTTTAACCCCTTTGTGACCCTTTATGTTACGTCAGCAGGCCGCAAGAGCTGAAATGGAATGGGGTCATCAGCTGATCCCGATCTATACGCGGCAGGTCCTGGCTGTGTATGGGGGGATGGTGAGAAATAACTGTTGCCCGAACAAGCATTTGATCAACAGTTATCTCATGTATGGTCGGCCTTACTATACAAATCCACCTCCCCCTTAAAGGGTTTATCCAGTAATTTATATTGATGATCTATCCTCAGGACACCCATTACCCCCACCAATCAGCTGTTAGAAGAAGTGTGGGTCCTACGTGAGCACTGCGGCCTCTTCCTAAAC
The DNA here is from genome assembly GCA_900303285.1 of Rhinella marina. Classification (NCBI taxonomy): domain Eukaryota; kingdom Metazoa; phylum Chordata; class Amphibia; order Anura; family Bufonidae; genus Rhinella; species Rhinella marina. The sequence goes on along the minus strand of ONZH01007658.1, from coordinate 311,451 downwards.
CATGTGACATCACCTTACATAGGTTACATGGTCTAGTTGCAGCTCAGCCCTATAGAAATACATGGAGCTACAATACCAACCACTGCCGCTATACTAGATATGGCACTGTGCTTGGAAAGTTGCTAGGAGCTCCCTGGAACAGCTAGTTGGCGGGGGTCCCAGAACTGATGATAGGTTATCATTATCATTTCCTGTATAACCCCTGTATAATACCTATCTATCTATCTATCTATCTATCTATCCATCCATCAAAAAAAAGGCAGTACTCCAGCATAACGTGAAAAAGGTGGATGGTTTATTAAACCATCTAGCAGCAACGTTTCAGCTCTACTCATTGGAGCCTTTGTCAAGCTGTGACAAAGGCTCCATTGAGTAGAGCTGAAACGTTGCTGCTAGATGGGTTAATAAACCAGCCATCTTTTTCACGTTATGCTGGAGTGCTGCCTTTTTTCTACTACTATTGAGTGGACCTTGGTCTCTGGTCCATTTGAAAGATTTGCACCCTCACTACTGTGTGCTGCTTTTTATTTTATCTATCTATCTATCTTAGGAACTCTCCCTAGAACACCCTAAACTATATCCATTGGGATGTACCAAACTATTTAGGAATAGTAGTGGGACCATAGATACCAAGCAGGGTTGGAATCTTGCTATGCTAATCTCCCAGTATCAGGTCATCAGTTACAAAGTGTTGGATAACCCCTTTCATGACAAATTGGACTAATCCTTGTGTGGATGCACATCCATGGCAGATCATGGAAACACAGGTTGAATTAGTATCCACAACGTGTGAACATACATTAAGGACTCATACAGTCTCATTTTCAGTGTTTTTTTTTTTTTTTATAAAATAGCTGAAAAAAATCCCAGCATTTTTTAACATGTAACATGAATTTTTTATGGTGCTATTAGTGGCATTTTATGCAAGTGTTTTTCTACTAGAGAAACCTATGGGAAATAAATATAAAAATATCATAAAATGTCATACCCAGAACTGCATTTTAGAAAAAAAGGCACAAACTTTATTGCTCATAGTGCATTTTATATTTTATTTAGACTTTAAAGTAACAAAACAAAACAAACGCTGATTAAAACTCCACAGAAAACCTACCTTTTTCAGAAAAAAACCCACTGTGAACCAACCAAAAGGTGTTGTATGAAATTGCCAAATTGGTGAGATAGATGCAATACCAGATATAGCCCATGGGCAAGAGTGGCACAGTAGTAGAACTTTTATTCTAATCTTGAAAAACATATTTAACCCCTTATTGACCAGCCATGTATCTGTAGCATCTGACAGCATCATTCTTTCCCATGGAGCTTTGCCTGAAATAAAAGTCTTCAAATGCCTAATAGGGTAGATTTATCAAAACTGGTGTAAAGGAAAACTGGCTTAGTTGCCCAGAGCAACCAATCAGATTCTATCTTTCATTTTAAGAGCTCCCCCGCTGGGTTTCTCCAATGAGCACCAGTATCCCTTCCCCTCATAAACCACTTAAAGGGAAAATTCTGGTGAGAACAAGTCATCTGAGACCACTGATCACAGAAACAGGCTCCTGTGTCTCCCTTATGAATGGCGTAGCTGTCCAGTATGTGAACTGTCACTTAATTCAAACTCTATTGGACTGCCAGAGATAGCAGAGAACAGCATTCTGCTAAATGCTCAACACCCACTCCATTCAAACAAGGGACATGAAAGTAGGGTGGCCACCGGCTTCATCTCAAAAAGGAGGACATTTTCGGCCACACCCCCAACATGTTAAACCACACCCCAATCTGCTAAACCATGACCCCAATCTGCTAAACCACGCCCCCCAATTGGCTCGTACACCGTCACCCATAACACCTCCACTGGCTTTTACCACACATACACAGGTCGGATGGGGATCTGGCACCCCCACCACGTGAAAATTCAAGCCAGCAAGCCTAACTATAAAAATACCGCTCTAGTATGGTTAGAATAAAGAGGATTGTTCAGTAATTAAAAATAAAATATGGCAGATGGAAAAGAAATCCACAATTCTCAGCTGTTCCCTCCCTGCCATTGAATGCTTTGGTTATATGGCTGCAGTGGTGACGCCTGTGACACGCTGGACTTTCTGGCATCATTGCTGCTGCCACGTAAACAAAGACTGACAGGCATGTAATGGGCGAGTGTGCACATCTGTCATAGTGCTGGTGATGTGCACACTGATGGGCAGGTGTATGGCATGTGACCACTGCAGCCAGTTCTCAGCATTAGAGCACTGATTGGCTGCAGCAGTAACATACCATATACCGGCAGGTGACACATATCTGGATGGACATTACATTCACCAGCACCAAACATACAAGATGATACAGCACCACTTACTTCTTACATCCAGTGACGTCTTCCTGATGTAGATCTTCTCTTTTCTCATCTTCTCTATTTGGCCCACACCGCCATGACACTTCTTTCAGCTCCATCTTCTCTCTGCCACAAAGACCTCATAGATTACCCACTTTTACTGTTATCCTGCTGCTGTCTAAAATACTGCGCCCACTGTGCTCCCCAATGTCCCCAAATACTATACTGTAGATATAACAGTGCCATATAGGTAGGAACCCATATAGTCACCGTGCTCCCACTAATAATTCTCTCCTAGAGTGTCCCATTAGTAATAGTGCCCCAATAGTGATAATGCTCCACCAGTATCCCTTTTTAGCAGTAGTGCCCTCCATATTGTACTAATAATAGTAACACCCCCAATAGTACCCCTGGTAGTAGTAATAATTCCCCATAATAGAAAACATTTTCCCATAGTGCCTCCAGTAGTGCTCCCAGAAATAATAAGGACCCGCTGTAATGGTCCTCAAATCATCCCACTGTGCCCCCATCAGACCTCACATCAGCCCACTGTGCCCCCATCAGACCTCAGATCAGCCCACAGTGCCAGCATCAGACCTCAGATCAGCCCACAGTGCCAGCATCAGACCTCAGATCAGCCCACAGTGCCCCCTTCAGACCTCACATCAGCCAGCGTGCCCCCTTCAGACCTCACATCAGCCCACAGTGCCCCCATCAGACCTCACATCAGCCCACTGTGCCCCCTTCAGACCTCAGATCCGCCCACAGTGACTCCTTCAGACCTCACATCAGCCCACAGTGCCTCCTTCAGACCTCAGATCAGCCCAGTGTGCCCCCATCAGACCTCAGATCAGCCCACAGTGCCCCCTTCAGACCTCACATCAGCCCAGCGTGCCCCCTTCAGACCTCAGATCAGCCCACAGTGCCCCCTTCAGACCTCACATCAGCCCACAGTGCCTCCTTCAGACCTCAGATCAGCCTGTAGTGCCTCCTTCAGACCTCAGATTAGCCTGTAGTGCCCCCTTCAGACCTCAGATCAGCCTGTAGTGCCCCCTTCAGACCTCAGATTAGCCTGCAGTGCCCCCTTCAGACCTCAGATCAGCCTGTAGTGCCCCCTTCAGACCTCAGATCAGCCTGTAGTGCCCCCTTCAGACCTCAGATCAGCCTGTAGTGCCCGCTTCAGACCTCAGATCAGCCTGTAGTGCCCCCTTCAGACCTCAGATCAGCCTGTAGTGCCCGCTTCAGACCTCAGATCAGCCTGTAGTGCCCGCTTCAGACCTCAGATCAGCCTGTAGTGCCCCCTTCAGACCTCAGATCAGCCTGTAGTGCCCCCTTCAGACCTCAGATTAGCCTGTAGTGCCCCCTTCAGACCTCAGATCAGCCTGTAGTGCCCCCTTCAGACCTCAGATCAGCCCACTGTGACCAATAAAAAAAAAAAAAAAAATCTTACCTCTCCTGGGCTGCAGCTCCGCTCCGGCGCTCTTCTCTCTTCACTGCCCGCGCTGCACTGGCACCTGACTGCGTGCAACGTCAGGTCAGAGTGCGCGCACTACGTCCTGACGCTGTACCAGTCAGGCGTGTGCAGCGCAGACAGGAAGACCACCAATGAAGGTACTGGAGCGCAGGAGCTGAGCGGTGAGTACCAGGACCCAGCTCCTGCGCTCCAGCAATGAGCGCTTCCATCTGTATTGATGGAAGCGCTCATTGCTTCCTGCGCCCCTAAAAAGGAGGACTTCTGGCCGTCCGTCCTGGCCTTTAGCCGGACGGAGGACCAGGAGTCCAAAAACCGGACTGTCCGGCCAAAAACCGGACGGATGGCCACCCTACATGAAAGCCATCAGCCATAATTTTTTGTTAGGTTAGGTCTTACTGGCCTTGTGCGTTCCGCATTTTGCGGAATGGAGCATCCTACCTTATATGGAATGGTCCTATCCTTGTCCGTAAAATGGACAAGAGTAGGATATGTTCTAATTTTTTGCAGGGCTGTGGAATGGATGTACAGATGCTGACATGTACACATCTTTCGGGGCCCCATTGAATGCAGTTTGGATGCAGACAAAAATATGTTGCAAATATGTGTGCATGTGCCCTTAGGCATCAGTTTGGGATACCCATGTATGTAGTAAATATTTTTACAATAGCAGAATGTATGAAATATTTTTTATTCAATATAATTATAATTTTTTACCCTATTTTTATTATTGTATTTTGTGCTGATATTTTCCATCATCATTTTTAATATTTTTAATTTCCTCCCATTGGAGAACTCTATCCCTTTTCCTCTTGAGCATTCTGATCCTAGAGACCCTGGGGGAGATTTATCAAAACTGGTGCAAAGAAAAACTAGCTTGTTTGAATAGCAGCCAATCAGGGCAATCCTTATTTTTTCCAAAGGAGCTCTGAAAAATGACAGATGGAATCTGATTGGTTGCTATGGGCAACTGAGCAAGTTTATCTTTCAACTAGTTTCTGCCTATACTCTCTACGGATTTTGTTGCAGAATTTTCTGCGACCGAAAATCAGTTCTATGGAGTTAAATGGAGCAGCAAGCACATGGATTTCTGCAAGCCTCATTCAGGTGAATGGAACTGATTTTCAGTAGCACCCTAAAGCCATTCTGCACCCTAAAGCCACCTGCATACATTGCGGAATACATGCGGAAAAAACGTGGTGTGTACAGTACCTGAAAAATCTATGAGATTACTCATACAACATTACTCATGTACTGATGTGGATTATTTCTGTGTGGAAACTGACCTGCTGTGCAGATTTCTAAATCTGCAGAATGTCAATTGTGTTTTCCGTGGATTTCACCCTTTTCCAATGAAAGGTGAGATCTGTGTCAATACTGCATCAAATCTGCACCAAAGACCTTTCTTTTTGACTGTCGTGTCGCATTTCAACACCACTGAAATACGTTACATGAAATGTTACCATATAGCCATACCCTTTGTGTCGTGCGACTTTTCTGCTACACATGTCGCCGTGTAACTGTACACATAAACTTTCCTCTGTAGTAGGCATGATCTCATTGGGTGGAGATATAAACCTGCAATAACGTTCTTTTTGAAGTTTTTGCACAGCTGAATGACGACTTCCTGCATCCTGCCTTACTGACGAGTTACTTAAGATCAGTCATCCTGCTGAAGCAATACGCAGTCCAGTTCCATCTGTTCCTCCAGCACTGTGGAAGTCTGTGGAATTTCCACTCATTTCTACTTTTTGATGGTTCATAATGGAAAGTGCAGAGAATGCAGCCGAAATGTATTCAGTAGTGATGTACACGGCAGTTCTAATTTCTGTAATTTCAATAACTCATTCTGGGACTGACTCCAAATGCTAAACATGAGTACGGTAGATCCCCCAGGGGCAGGTAATATCCATGTCATGACCTATTCTTCTGTTTCTGTGAGGGCTCATTCACACTTCCGTATTACAGATCTGTGTTAAAGGTTTTAGTTTTTTTCCACTGAAAAAAATGTTCCCAATACATTTAAATGGTTTTATTCACTTTTTTTTCTTATTCAAAGGTTTTTTCATTTTGTATCAAACATTCACATTGACAAATAAAATCAAGAGGTACATCAAATGAGCAGAAATGGGATGGGGGAAAGAGAGGCAGGACATCACCATATGTGAACAAAGGACCCTCGAGTTGGTGTTTCAATATTCTCGGCTAGACAGTTGAAGACATAGAACTGACAGTTTTATGACAGGCAAGTCCTGGCTATGTGAACAAACAAATAGAATGAATACACGTAGCATTTAAATGCAAGTTTCTCATGGAACAGTGGTCGGTGGGTAGCCAAGCAGTATACAGCGAACATATTAGGTGTAAATAATAATAATAAATAAAAAAAGGGGGAGGGGTGTGGGGGGGGGGGTGAAAATGGAAGAGAAGAGGGTAGGAGAGGGGAGAATTAGACATAGGTGGAGCATCTACAAGGTCTGGTATGTTCCGGAGGTACGAAAGGAGTCCCAAGGACTTCAGACCTTCAGTTAGTGGACGAACTCCTGAGGGGTGTGAGCAATTAGTTCCTCCATTCTTTGGTGCAGCATTACCTCCTTGAACCATTCTTCCAGTGTAGGAGGAGCCGTCGATTTCCTTTTTTAGCAGCTCGAATAAAATACAAAAAATATGGAACGCTTCACGAATTTGCGTGTCATCCTTGCGCAGGGGCCATGCTAATCTTTTCTGTATCGTTCCAATTTTAGTATATGTGCTGCCGTAGCGAGCACTTTATTCACATTTTTATTGAATAAAACTATTTATTTATTTTTTTAGTGCACACACTGTTTTTTCAATAAAATGCATTTTTTAAGGTGATCTGTATTAGTTCTGTTTTTAGCCCATAGAAATCAATGGGTTTAAATTAAAAAAACAAGTTTCTGCACTTGCATATTACATATGTGGTAGCATTTTTTAAGGCTGCAAAAACTCATCTATGTCCCAGCCCATAAACTGACTGCACACAGATTGCGATGTAAGCTGAAAATCTATGGAAAATATGCAACGCAGGAGACAAATTTTTTTTGCTACTGCCATTTTTTTTTCAATTTTGCGACTTTTTTGTTTCCTTCCCCCAAAATGCAACATGTTGGGGCAATGGAGTTTTTTTTCGGTGGCTTTTTATCCCCCTTTTTACGGATATATATACCTGAAAATAAAGTGATATTCAACAAAAACTACACTAACCCCCCCCCCATAAAACTGCATGCGGTGTTAAAAAAAAAATTCAGTTGTTTTTTTATGCCATAGCATATGTGTGTATATGTGAGTGTTTGTGGGAAGGGAGCCTAAGGCCACCTGTGGAAAATGTGCGCTTTTTCTGCGTGGATTCCTATACAAAAACACTGCTGTGTATTACAGTACCAGCAAAGTGTATGAGATTACATTAATCTCCTGTACACTTTGTGGATTTTTTCCATGCAGAAACTGAGCTGCCGGGCAGATTTCAAAATAAATATCATGTCAATTATGTTTGCGGTTTTAGCTGCGTTTTTCCCCCCCCATTACAATGGAAAGGTGAGATCTGCAGTAAAGCCATATCAAATCCGCACCAAAAACTGCAATTACACATTTCGGATTTTGGTGTGGATGTGCTGCAGAAACGCACGTAAATCCACACAGAAATTAGTGCAGATCTTATATGTGTTCACGCGCACCCGTGTGCAGGTGGCCTAAAAGTGTTAAAGGGGTATTCCCAACACAGACAATGGGGGCATATCGCTAGGATATGCCCCCATTGTCTGATAGGAGAATGGAGCAGGGAACGCTGTGGCTGGAGGACCCCGGGTTTCCCAGGGTGTGTCCACCACCAAGCGCTGCTACCTGCTGCTTCCATACAAGTGAATGGAAAAGCAACTGCACATGTGTGGCCCCTGCTCCCATTCATTTCTAGGGGGCAGACGGAAATAGCCGAGCCAGCGCTCGCCTATTTTCGGCGGCCCCATTGAAATGAATGGAGGATGGCTACGCATGCGCAGTGCACCCTCCGTTCATTTCCCCGCTCCGATCTTGTTAGAGGTGTGGATCCCAGAGGTGGGACCTACACCTATCAGACAATGGGAGCATAGCGATCTGCCCCCATTGTCTGTGTGATGGCAAACCCCCTTTAAGGCCCCTTTACACTGCTGAATTGTGCAGATGATTGTTGGGAAAGAAGTGTTCCTGACATGCAGCAATCTTGTCCACAGAATGGGGAGAAGTGATCACTAATGGCATGGCTCGTCCCCGTACAGACTAGTTGTTTGCCGGCAGCAGAGTGCTGTTTAGACAGCACAAGTTGCTGCCGGCAAACAATGATTTAGGTGACCGCATGAACGATCCTATTACCCAATGAACAAGATGCAGTTGGCAGCACCTTTACACTGGCAGATTATCGCTAACAGGTGTTCGTATGAACATGCATCAGCAATAATCTGCCCGATGATAGGACAGTGCAGGGGCCTTTAGGCCATGCCTCTAGTCAGTACACCACACCCACATTTTCAACTTTTGATAAGCACAGACTAAGGGCTCATGCCCACAAACGTGCGCCGGCCTGGCCTGTATTGCAGGCCGCAAACAGCGGGTACGCAATATGTGTGCCCCAGCTGTTTTTGCACTGCATCACGGATGCCGACCCATTCACTTGAATGGGTCCACAATCTGAAAGAGGCACAGAACCCCACAGAAGCACTACAAAGTGCTTACATGGGGTTTCTCTCCATGCCTCTGCACCGCCAGAAATAGAACATGTTTTACGGACAAGGATAGGACTGTTCTGTTATAGTTCTGTTTCGCAAAATGCGGAACGCACATGGCTAGTATACGTATTTTGCGGATCCGCCCTAAAATGTGGATTTCTGTTTGTGCAACTTTTTTGCATATATTTTTTGTGTAATTTGTGACTTTTAAAAAAAAAAATAAAAAATCAATTTGCCACATTTTAAAGCCAGAAAACTGTAAAGTTGTTGCTAAATAATTCTTAGTGAGAACTGGTTGTGGGTTCAGCAGGATTTTCCCCACCCTCAACATGCAGAAAAGCTGCTTTTGTAAACATTGTGCGTCAGTGTCTTGATTATGGAGTGTGGACTGCATCATTCTACTTAGCAGCATGTACAAACCTGTTAATAATGGGAAAATACTCCCGGATCTGCCCATCATTGGAAATCTGATTAATGAATACAGTTTAGTTGTTCCAAGAAAGCCCCAGGACATATTTTGTCAGAACGTGTTACTTCTAAGTGCTGAATGTACATGACATACTTTTTTCTGGTGTTTCTGAGGGCTTTGTGTAAAAAAAGCACCACTTCCAAATGTTGCAAGGATGTGTACAGGAAATATTAACTCTTAGGCCACTTACACACAGGTGTGGATGAATGCATAGATAAGATCCATACAAGTTTCTGTGCAGATTTCTTTGCATTTCTGTAGCATATCCGCACCAAAATCTGCAATGTCTAATTGCAGGTTTTAGTGCGGATTTGATGCGGGTTTTGCCACAGATCTCAGCCTTCCATTGAAAAGATGCAAACACAATTGACATGCAATTTGAAATCTGCAAGGCAGGTCAATTACCTTTTTCCTTCATGGAAAAAAATCTGCAAAGTGCACGTAAAATTAGTGTAATCTCAAACACTTTGCTGATACTGTAATACACTGAGGTTTTTACGCACATATTTCACAACTAGAGATGAGCGAATGTGCTCGTAACGAGCACTGTACCGCTCGGCTCCCCTGCGCTCGCATGGGCGCAGGCAGCCGCTTCCGTCCTCCTGAGGAGGACGGAAGCGGCTGCCTGCGCCCATGCGAGCGCAGGGGAGCCGAGCGGTACAGTGCTCGTTACGAGCACATTTGCTCATCTCTATTCACAACGTGTGCAGGTGGCCTTAGACTACATGTACAGGGGAAGTTGTCTTTTTAAATATGGTGCCTGCTTTCGAGTGCAGCGGGTGTCATAGCCGCTGGGTTTCTGCTGTTTCAAACAGCATAGGCCTGGGGCTAATGTCTGTGATCAGCAATAACGCAGATCGCAGAAATGTAACCCCTCAGGTGCCCACATAGTGATCAAGGGAGCTGTTCGCTCACTCTGATGTGCTGGGTCTCTGAAGAAACCCAGTGTATCAGAGCTGTAGTTCCTATGGAGGCCTGCAGGGGGAGATCGCATATTCTAGTCCCCTAGGGAAGCTAAAAAAAAAAAAAAGTTTAAAAAATTATTAAACAATAAAAAAAAAATAAACATCATAGGCATCACAACATTCCAAAATGCCCAAACTATTACAATTTAAATGTATTTATACCATACAATGACCACAGTAATTGAAAAAAAATCTAAATGGGTAATTTGCCATTTTTCATCGCTTCACTTTCGACTAAAACAATTCATCAAAAAGTCACACACCCCAAAATGGTGTACTACCAGTAAAAACCACAGATCATCTTGCAAAAAATGAGCCCTCACACAGCTCCACAGATGCAACTATAAAAAGTTATGGGGGCAAGAATATGACAATGAAAAAAAAATTGTTTAAAGTTTTTATTTTTTTTCAGTATTACAACAGTAGAAAAACGATATAATGTGGTATCGTTGTAATCATACTGACTCACAGAATGCAGATAACAGGTCACTTTTACTGCATAGGGAAAGCTGTAAAAACAAATCCCTTAAAACTCCATTTGGATTTTTTCCCAGCTTTCCACTACATCATATGCAATATTAAATGGTACCAATAAAAAGTTGTCCTGCAAAAAACAAGCACTTATGCAGCTTTGTGAACGTCAAAATAAAGTTATGGCTCCAGAAATGCCGTGAGTGAAAAATGAAAACGCAAAAACGAAAAAAATCCTCCAGGATTCAAGGGGTTTAATGCAAGACAAACAGGTATTTTTAGGTCTACTGGTTTTGTATTTTTTTTTGTCCTCATTGTCAAAAATGCCAGGTGCTACAACACAGTGGCTCTGATGTATTAAGCCTTTAAGCCTCATTCACACGTCAGTGTTTCACGGACGTGTGCTGTCCGTGTTCTCCACGGACAGCACACGTCCCCATTCATTTTAATGTGTGTGTTCAGACATCAGTGTTTCATCGCGGTCCGTGGTTCCATTTTTTTAGCACGGATGCATGTCCTATCTTGATCCGTGTTCCCGGATCCCTCACACCCATTATAGTCAATGAGTCAGTGAAAACTACGGATCCCTCACGGATGTCTTCCGTGTTGCATCCGTGTTTCACGGATCATTAAGAAGAGATTCTTTAAAAATGACTTTTCAGCTGTTCAGTGTCAGTGAAACACGGATGCAACACGGACAGCAAAAAACGGACACATGAACCCAACACGGATCCTTCACAGACAGATTCACGGATGCTCACTGACCACCTACTCACGGATTTGAGCACAGACACGGATGTGTTAATGAGGCTTTAGATGTCAATTTAGACTGGCTGTCTAGATCTGCAATCATTTCTATCCTTTGTTTCATTTGTATACTACTGCCTGACGAAGGTGCCTCTGTGCTCTGAAAGCTTGCAAACAGATTTTTTAAAAATTTGATTAGCCAATAAAGGCATCACTGCTATAGTACTTTTGTCTTTTTTTTTAAAACGCAAAAGTATTATACACTGCTCATTTCCAGGGGTAAGACTGTAGAACATAAAAATAAATTTCCTTGAAAATGAGGTGGGACATGGCAGGAAGGGTGAAGCTTCACAAAGGGTGTGGCCTATGATTAGCTTTCTTACCCCAAATTTGCACCACAAATATATTAAATCATTGGTACATACACGTTTCTTTATTCATTTATAGTGACAAATTACAGCTTTCTGATATCAAAAGCATGCTGTACTTGTGTAGTGCACTCTAATGCTTCAGGAGACCCGCTCTCTAGATAGGAGTGGGTCTAAGAGGGGGGACTAGCACCTATATGACATTGATGGCATATCCTAGTAATATGCCATCAATGTCCCAGATGGGCCAATCCCTTTAATATTGTATGTTGAAAAATCACCTTACAAGTGTGTACAGCGAGAAGCATTTCCAGTTGATGAACAAAGAAAAAAAGACTGTTCGTTATAGGGCAGTGATGGCGAACCTTTTATAGACCGAGTTTTACCCATTTATCGCAAAGTGCCCACACAGCAATTTAACCTGAATACTACAGTCCAATATAGTATATCTTCCATGTACTTTATCATTTAGCTATAATAGCCTGCCTACATTCAATGCACTGCCTGTGCCATTCATAGCACATACTGCGCTGATGAGTGGCAAGAAAAGTCTAAGGCATATTGGTACACCATAGATTTTTTCCAGGGTGCACCTGTGCCATAGGTTCGCCACCACTGTGATAGGGTGTACTTGTGAGGCAGGTTGGCAGTTCTGGGGCTATTGTGTGGAAGTTGCTTGGTAGGTAGTAATTAGAGTTGAGCGAATGTGCTCGTAACGAGCACTGTACTGCTCGGATCCCCTGCGCTCGCATGGGCGCAGCCATCCTGATCCATCCTCCTCACCCGACTGCAAGTCAGTGGGGACGGATCTGTTTGGTATGACACACTCGTGTGTCATACCAAACGGATCCGCCCCCATTGACTTACAGTCAGGTGAGGACGGATCCGGATGCCTGCGGCCATGCGAGCGCAGGGGATCCGAGCGCTACAGTGCTCGTTACGAGCACATTTGCTCAACTCTAGTAGTAATGGAAAGGGATGTAACACATCATTAACAATTTGCTAGCAGTATAGGCTGCAGTGATAGTCTGCAGATTTTTTCAGCAACAGTTTTGCTTTCAAAACCAATTCAATTTTTTTCTGGGCATCATTGTGTGTTTTCAGCTTTTAATTTAATTTGTTGCAGGTTCTGTTATGGATGTTTTTTTTCCATACTTTGCTCTTGTGATCAATGTGAAAATGCAGATAAGCACACTAAAAGAAAGCAAAAGAGAATACATTAATATTTGCTGTGTTTTTTTTTTCTTTTTTGCAGTTTTATCAACAACAGGGGAACGTCTTGCTATAGGAAAACAGTGTGAAAGTTATTGGAACTTTCCAAACTGCAGAGGAACAATTGATGGGAAACATGTCCACATTATTCCACCTGCACATTCTGGTTCATACTTTTATAACTAAAAGGGGTACTTTAGTACTGTGTTAATGGCAACTGTAAATGCCTAGCATGAATTCTTAAAGGGAATCTTTCCTGATGCACATGGTGTTTGAGCTGTAGGCAGCATGTTATAGAGCAGGAGTAGCTGAGCACATTGCTATATAGTTTTATTGAAAAACATTCAGTAAAACTTTTATTTTATTCATTTAAATTCCTACTCATTCTGGGCTTTGAAGTCAAGGAGGCGGTTCTATTAGTGATTGGCTTCTCTCTATAACTGTGCATACAGAGATAGCTGTGAATCACTGATAGTAATGCCTCCTTCACTTCAAATCCCCAAATTAGCAGGAATGTACATAAATAAAATACACGTTTTACAGAATCCTTTTCCCATAAAACTATATATCAGTCTGCTCAGCTCCTCCTGCACTATAACATGTTGCTTACATTGCATTTTTATGGTGACAGGTTCCCTTTAATGGTTTACATTGGAAAAAATGGTTGTTTCTGATGGTGGCATTATACAGCAAACTGATTTCTACAGAAATAAGATAACCAGTTCTAACCACTACACAGAGTACAAAACAAAGAAAATGTAATCATCAGCCCAGATTTATTAATGTATCTGCATCAAAATATGTCTAAAAAAACTGGCAAGAAATGATGCATCTAGGGTGCAAAAAGGGTAGAGTTTAGCAGAAAGTAGATGGAGCTCACTAGAAGGGGGACAGGGCCTGAGATGCACAATTCTGGTATAAAATCTGTCTCAAAGTAAGCCAACCAATAGTTGGGTTTAGAGGCAGAAAAAGTAGCTATCCCTGCACCAGATTTATCATCCAGCCTGAGCCCCTGTGATAAATCTGATGCAGGTCTAGACAGACTGTCTAATCTTCGCCATCGCCATCTCTACGATTATTACGACTATGTACTTGCAGCAGATGAAGAGTTTGTGTTACGTGAAAATGGTTTGCAGCCTTACTCTCAAAGAAATCTATTACCAGAGCAAAAACTGTTTAGCCCCTTTAGGGCCCTTGCACACAACCATATGCCCTCCGAGACATACAGTCCGTGAGTGGGCCATATGTCCCGGAGCAGCATTAATCGTATACAGGGGAGCGCACAGCATCATAGGTTACTATGATACTGTGCACTTCAGGTCGCCTGATCTTATGAGTGTAGGACAATAGCACCACGGGTGGCCCAACGTGCACAGCATCATTGTAATCTATGATACGGTGTGCTCGCGTGCACACAATCAATGCCACTTCGGGAAATATGGCCCACTCATGGACTGTTTGTCTCAGAGGGCATACGGTCATGTGCAAGGGCCCTTAGGACAAAGCCAGTTTTCACCTTAATGACTTAGACTTATTTTGCAAATCTGACATGTGCCACTTTATGTGGTAAGAACTTTGAAATGCTTTTACAAGCAGTTTGGGTAGATATGTTTTACCTGTATTTTTTAACCCAAAATTTACAGAAAATTTTGAAAAATTAGCAATTTTCTAAATTTGAATGAATCTGCTGACAGTGATTGACATAAGGTAACAGATGGTGATTGACATAAATAAATAACATTTACAAAATTACCTTATTTTTTTTGGACATTAGAAGGCTTAGAATTTTAGAAACAATTTTTTAAATTTTCAATAAAATTTCCCAAACTATTTTTTTTTAAGGACCAATTCACTTTGAAGTGATTTTGAAGAGCCTACATAATAGAAACCACCCACTGTAAAAATTTCACACCTCAAATTTGTTTACCATTTAGGTGCTCCACAGGACTTAAAGCCAATTGGAGGTAAAATATAAAAATTAATTTTTTTTTCTAATCCATTTTTTTTCTAATCCATTTTTCATGTAACACAGAAAGGGGTAACAGAAAAACAAACTTCCATATTTATTACTGTGATTCTGCAGTTTACCGAAACATCTCATATATGGTTGTAAACTGCTGTATGGGTACATAGCAGGGCTAAGAAGGGAAACAACACCATATGGTTTTAGAGGGTAAGATTTTGTGTGAATGTTTTTTGTAAAAAGACCCCAAAAGTGAACCCATTTCAGAAACTACCCCATCAAGGATTTTTTTGAGGTGTGTAGTGAATGCTTTCACCCCACAAAATTTAGAGACACTTGGCTGTAAAAATTTAAAATTACATTTTTTTCCAACAAAATATTGCTTTAGCCCCAAATTTTTCATTTCATTCAGAAAAAGCACCTCACAATTCATTAGGCAATTTTTCCTGAATATGGCAACAGCCCATATATGGTTGCAAATTGCTGTATGGGCACACAGCAGGGCTGAGAAGTGAAGGAGTGTCATTTGGCTTTTGAAGAGCAGATTTTGCTGCAATGGTTCTTGGGTGCCATGTCACATTTGCAGAGACCCTGAAGTTGCCCTATGGTGTAAACACCCAAACAGTGACCCCATTTTGGAAACCACACCCCTCAAGGAATTCACCCCAGGGTATAGTGATTGGTATGACCCCACAGGTGTTTCATAGAATTTTTTGAGATTGGGACATGAAATTAAAATTACATTGTATTTTAATTATATGTAGATTTAGCCTCAAATGTTTCATTTTCACAAGTATTAATAGGAGAAAAATCACTGCAAATTATGTTACATAATTCCAGAGTACAACAATACCACCTATGTACTCAAACTGTTGTTTGGGCACACTGCAGGGTTCAGAACAGAAAGATCACCATGTAAATTTGAAGCCTAGTTTGGGGATTTATACAGCACTGGCCGACAACAGCAGAGGCTCTGAAGTGAAATAAAAAAAAGAAACTCCCAAGAAGTGACTGCAGTTTAGAAACCACACCACTCACAGAATTTACCAAGGAGTATTGTGAGTATTTTGACACCACAGGTGTTTTGCAAAAATGAATGCACAGCAGATGATGCAAATTGCAATTTTTATACTGATATGCCATTTCAGTGCACAATAGTGCCCAATGTGTGCCAGTTTAAGAAGTAAGTCCTCTTATTAATATGTTGTGTTTCCTGGGTTTATAAAAACCTTACATGTGACCCTAATTTTTTGCCAGGACATACAAAAGGACTTAGTAGTAAGGGTACTTCAACAAAGCGATTTTAGCTATGACAGCTGTTTTGTGTCCAAAGATCGCTGTGTTGCGGTACTGCCATAGGAATGGATTTTTTGTGATTGGTATGTCACAAACATGCGAGTCATACTGCAACCACATTCATTCCTATGTCAGTCCCACTATACTGCAATACTTGGGCATAAAATGGATGTGTGCATAAACCAAAAAAGAGAAAACAATAGCAAATGACGGCACTGCTACGAGCATACGTAAAAAGTCATGTTAGCACACGCATTCGCTAGGTGCGAACCAAATGCGTACAAATGGGTAACAGGCGTACACAGCATGGAAAAGGTGCTCTATCCACTTAGAGTAAAGATTAAACAAAAAATGGCAGCAGCACTAGATAAGCCATGACACATAAAATGAACATGTAATAAGCATGTGAGAAAGTAAAAAAGCATAACTGCTATGTAGTATATAAAGTGGAAGCTCTTAGCGCATATAAATGATCATAAATATGTCGGGCTCATCCACCAACGATCAAGGTGGCTTCCAATCGGATGAGTCCTACACTAACACTGACCTGCATCCTACACAAACCGGCAGGCCCATATCAGGAGAACACCATACCTGGTCAGAAGCTGCACCAGTGTGAACAGGAGTGCTAAATTCCCAGAGGAGGCCAGTCCTCCTCTATATATACATAATTGCAAAAAATGGACAGCACCTCCTACAGGTGAGAGTCAGGTGCAAGCTACCTGCTGGCTAATTAAATATTAAACAAAAAATGGCAGCAGCACTAGATAAGCCATGACACATAAAATGAACATGTAATAAGCATGTGAGAAAGTAAAAAAGTAAAAAAAGCATAACTACTATGTAGTATATAAAGTGGAAGCTCTTAGCGCATATAAATGATCATAAATATGTCGGGCTCATCCACCAACGATCAAGGTGGCTTCCAATCGGATGAGTCCTACACTAACACTGACCTGCATCCTACACAAACCGGCAGGCCCATATCAGGAGAACACCATACCTGGTCAGAAGCTGCACCAATGTGAACAGGAGTGCTAAATTCCCAGAGGAGGCCAGTCCTCCTCTATATATACATAATTGCAAAAAATGGACAACACCTCCTACAGGTGAGAGTCAGGTGCAAGCTACCTGCTGGCTAATTAAATATTAAACAAAAAATGGCAGCAGCACTAGATAAGCCATGACACATAAAATGAACATGTAATAAGCATGTGAGAAAGTAAAAAAGTAAAAAAGCATAACTGCTATGTAGTATATAAAGTGGAAGCTCTTAGCGCATATAAATGATCATAAATATGTCGGGCTCATCCACCAACGATCAAGGTGGCTTCCAATCGGGTGAGTCCTACACTAACACTGACCTGCATCCTACACAAACACTTAGAGTAAAGTCCACATTGGATCCACTAAAAAGAACGAATATACGCTGTACGATGGATGGCACTCACCAGCTTCTTTCTTGTTCAGAGTATACTTTATTCGCAATACTCACAATACAGGGTGAGGGGGCAGATGCCACATTACAACATGCCAAGATCAGCGCTGACGGCCGCTTTGCGCTGCCTGCGCTTTCTCAAACCGCTGCGCAAAGTAAAATGGTTGTGTGACATGTATCACGTCCAAAATCACTCCTCTAAAGGAGTACTATGTGCATTTGAGGCCCAATATATTGATACACAGCTTGTGCTCACAACTGTAGAAGCTCTGGGGTAAAATAATAAATGGAACCCCTGAGAAGTTACCCCATTTTGCAAACTACACCCCTCAAGGTATTAATTAAGGGTGAATTGCACATTTTGACCAGACAGGTGTTTTGAAAAATGCATTCACAGGAGATGGTGCAAAGTAAAAATTGCAATATGCCCAATATGTTGTGTCCATAATGTGTCAGTATGAAAACTAAGCTCTTTTATTGTAAGGGCTCATGCAGATGACTATGCATGTATCTGCTGGATCTCCCAGGCCAACCAAAGCTCCCCTGAACTGAATTGACTGTATCATAGTGTTTTATGTACTCTCTCAGTACTCTTATGTACTCTCTCAGTACTCTTGTACTGATCATGGTCATGTGCATTAGCACTTATGCTGTGTTTCCTGGTTTTAGAAGCACCCTACATCTGGCCCTATTCTTTTGTCTGAAAGTATTAGAGGGCTCAGGAGTGTAAGAGCACCATGCACATTTTGAGGCTCAGTGTGGTGAGAGACTCCAGAGGCTTTGGGGTGAAATAATAAATTGAACTCTTGAAAAGTGACTCCATTTTGGAAACACTGCCCCTTATGGTGTTCAGTGGTGGGATGAGCATTTTGACCCTACAGATACTTTGGTATCTGTACTTGTCCCATAAAAAACAAGCCCTCATACGGCTATGTGAATGGAAAAATTTAAAAAATTATGGCCCCGGGAAGACGGAGAGAAAAATGAAAATGCAAACACATAAAGAAAGTGACCCAAGAGTTTGCTAAGGGGACACCATAAAACTGGACCACTGCAGCCGACTGCCAGCAGGGATGTTATGTAGCTATATGAGGCTAGTCATCCTAATGTAGGCATATTCACTTTTATTTTTTGGATTGTTTTTTTTAAATATGTTTTGGGGTTTGTGCTCCTGATATTTTAAAACTCTAGCAAGGCCCCTGCAGTGAAGCTGGCGGCTGTTAGCGCCTTGCTTTACCATTACTTATCATCTGCGCAGCCGTCAGCAGGTGTAATTACATCCCAGCTGTCCCATTCAATACAACAGGACGACTCTTTAATATTTACTTGAATATTCCATAGAAGTGAATGGGACGGCTTAGATGTAATTACACCTGCTCCCCACTGCAGTTGCCTTGGCAAGTAGGTAAACAACGAAGAGAAGGCAGCACTCGTACCAGCGCTGCTTTCTCTCCAAACAGCTGATCGGCGGGGGTGCCGGGAGTCGGACTAAGGATAGGTCATCTATATAAATAAAGTGGACATCCCCTTTAAGGCAGCATCGCTCTCTGTTGTGGACCACTTAAAAGAACATCATACCATATAGGGGACACTTAACCACCTAACTGTTCTGCCCGAATCCAGCTCGGGTAGTGTGAAAAGTAGCTAACTGGAGGGGGGGAGGGCTGCTTTAGCTGGTGATCTCCTCAATGGTAGCAGCTAGAAACATGCAACTGGTCTTGTCTGAAAGCTGACAGTCTAGGATTTAATACAAGACCAAAATGACAGCTAAAGTCCAAGAAATAGAGGAGAAATCACTGTTAGAAATCAAGTCGGGAATAATCAAGAGTGAAAACTGTTTTTACTTTCATTTTCAGCTGCATTCACAGCATCCTGATTTCTATCAGTGATATCTTTCTCTGTCCTAAACTTATTCCTGTCATTGGTATTTTCTGAAAGCTTTGAATGTCTGCTTTCAAACAAGATCAGTTGCATGTTTCTAGCTGCTACCCCCCCCCCCCCTTCCAGGTAGCTACTTTTCCCACTGCTGGAGCTCCACTCTGGCAAAACAGTTAGGGGGCTAAGGGGCATCACTCTGTGTGTGGGACACTTCGCTAGACATCATAATATGCAAGGGGGGTCCTTGAAATGCATTATTCTGTGAGGGGGCCACTTAAGTAGATATCATAGTGGGTGGGAGGCAGTAAGTGTACATTGCTCTGTGTGTGGGGCAATTAAGAGGGCATCACTCTGAGTGAGGGGAACTTTTTGTGAGGTAGACACTTAAAGGGCATCATACTGTGTCAGGGGCACTAAAGGAGCATCATACTGTCTGGTGGGCACTAAGGGGCATCCCTATGGTCTAGTAGAATTAAGAGGACATTACTGCATTGACGAACTAAGAAAGCACCATTATTGTGTGGGGGGCAGAAAGGGCATTGAGCAAGATTAGAGGTGTGGCTTATTGTTAAAAAAAATGTGTTGTGCCACTGGTGTTGTCCCACCTTACATTTTTCCCCTCAGACTTTCACTCCATTGCAGAACCAGGTATGTGGAACATTACAAAAAAAGTACTTAAATACCCCTGCTCTAGTAATCTGGTTGGTCAGTCTGCAACCTCATTTTGTCAATATACCTGTATGAGTAAATACATATACACCATGAGAAGAATAAGAACAGGTGGTGGACATAGGTATAGTTTTTGGACTAGATAGATTAAATTTTAAATTGTATGCTATTTTTTGAGAATACAACTAGTGACACATGGTCAGAGCACCATCTGCTGGCCACTCTAAGATCAGCATTTTCATCCTGCAACTAGAATCAAAGCATATACACTTCCCAAAAAATAAAGTATTACCATGGCACCCTTATTTTTTGCTTCTGTTTTTATTTCATAATGCAAATAAATTCAAATAGGTCCAAATCAGATTACATATAAGACTGTGGATAGGGCTCACATCATATATAGACATTTCAGTCCATAAGAGACCTTCCTCATTATAATGAGCCTGGTGAATAAAGTAAAAGACATAAACATAAATGTACAGTATATACAAAAATAATTTTGTAAGATTTTGTAGGAATAATAGACAATGATTATATGTAGATAATTCAATGTGTACATTGATTCATACATGGATGCCTGTTTAAGCTGGATAGGTCATCAGCATGTGATCAATGAGGGTCTGACACCAAGTGACGGCACATTCATTGGTCACATGGCCATAGAAGTGTGATACCAAGTGCAGCTGCTATACAATGTTTAGCGCTATGCTTGGCAAGCTGAGAGAAGGCCGCGCCGCTCGCAGGACCACTGCTGTTTTCTCGAAGAGCTAATCGGTGGGGGTCCAAGATATTGGACCCCCACTGATCAGATACTGCTGACCTATTCAGAGGATAGTATTTAAATCTCGGAAAACCCTTTTAATACAATTTGAATGATTTTGATCACTATGGGGAGCGCAGCAAGTAAGTGTGCAAACCCTATCATTTTGCACCATAATACTAATCCTATAAATCGGCTAGTGCTTTTGCACTAATTCACCGGTCCAGCAAACATGTTCATAAAACTTGGAGCCACTACAACGCCAATCTATTCTCTTAAGTACAACAGCACCATGAATCATGGAATTTGAACAAAGTATGAAACATAGCCCCTACTGTTAAGTTAGAACTTGAGCAAATAAAAGTTTGCTACCTGGTCTCAAGAGCCCTATTGCAACAAGTATGTCTCTGTTCAAAGACATCCAAACTACGCAATTCACACTAAATACCTATCCATTACACATCAGACGCTACACTCATATGGCATACGTTGCACACACAGCTAACATTGGACACATGCTACACATACTAATTCACTCATTGTACAGCTCTGACATAAACGTGCCATACACACATTAGACACATGCTGCACACATCTCAACCTATCAACCCTCGACCTATAGGGGCTACCACAGAGAAAACCTATACATAATGCCTTCCAAAAAATACCTGTGTATGCCCAAATTACATCAAATCAAGTTTAAAACAATGCTTTATTCATATAAATATAAAAGAGTCATGTGCAAAGCCAATGTCAAATAAAAGTAACAAAAGATCTGAGAGAGGGACACGGGGATGCATACATATACATACATAGGAGTCTCCAAGTGTGAATATACAGTGATTCCAAGGGCCGGCAATATTGTAAATAGTACTACTCAATACATACATATGGATGTGTGTGCTAACGAATACCAATAGCATCATGGGGATAACTATCCCTCCAAATTATACATCCTATAATGCATGAATGTGCCACGAACCTATGCCGCTCGGCTTCTAATCATACCCGTGTCCCCCACTTACCCAATGCGTTTCGCCAACCGGTTTCGTAATGCTGCACACATTAGACACATGCTGCACACATGACACTCACACATTAGACACATGCCTCGTACATATTAGACACATGCCGCACACATTAGACACACTATATGCACACTGCCAACACTTGGCAACCTTTTGGCCCTGAGCTCCAGAAGGATTGTGTGTGCAGCATGTGTAGTCAGATTTTTTTTACAACAAACACCTTTTTATAGAAGTAATGCCTCTTTATGTGACACGGCTTCACCTCTCACCTTTTGATGCCAAGAATGTATTAAATACATCAGTGTGCAGAATGTATCTAATGTGTAAGTGGCATGTGCAGCAAATAATTTGATATATACGTCAACACGTCACTCATACACTACATACATCCTGTACATATGTCACTCACATCCAGCACACATTACATACACTACTCACAAAAATTAGGGATATTTGGCTTATGGGTGAAATTTCAGGATTAACGTAAAATAGAACCTAGCCTTTACAGCTGAACTTAATGTGATCTTCTCTAAACTTTTGAATGCACATATAAAACTGGTCAATGTTTCAGTACGTTTTGCACAGCTTGCTGTTCTCTAACAAGGAGCTTAATAGTAAAATTCACAACATGTGTTTGATCCATGGATCACCCAATAAATTTTCTGGTTCCATTAGAATTGGTATTTAAACAGTATTCGTCATCATGCATCATCACATTTTGACATCATGAGACCAAGAAAATACCTAACAATTGATCAACAGTATCTCACCATTGCAAGGCTTCAAGCAGTATGTTCTCAGACAGAAGTGACCACTGAGCTTAGTGTCACAGAGTGTCATCAGTAGGTTGCAACAGAGATAAAGAGACTGGAAGAGTCACAGAAAAGCTGCTGGAGACTAGGACACCTCAAATGGAGTGGCCTGAACTTTCTCCAGACCTGAATCCCATTGAAAAACTATGGGATCAGCTGAGTTGCCACGTAGAGGCTCATAACTCTGTACCCCAGAACCTCAATAAACTGAGGGCCGCCCTTCAAGAAGAGTGGAATACCATGCCTCAGAAGACAATAAATCGACTTGTGAACAGCATGAAATATCGTAGTCAAGTTGTAATTGATGCTCAAGGCCACACTACAAGTTATTGAGACAACATTTTTTGTGGGGGGTATACCCACCACTATTGTTGGCTTTTGTTTCAATAAATTGTTTGAGATGAGGAAACCACCATTGCATGCTTCCACTTAAATGTCTTACTTTCATGATATAATATCACTGTAGCGTGAACTTTTTTCGTTTTTCATAAATTTCACCCAAAAGCCAAATATCCATAACTTTTTGTGAGTAACATATATATTAGATACTTGAAGCACATTTGTTACACATCAGATATGCCACACATATCTTATTACATGCATGATACACAGGAATAGCTAGGGGTTCAGCAGGGTGGTGATGGGGAACAAAACACATCTGAGACCTGAGTGGGCCCCAAACCTAGGTAACACCACACCACGACTACTACCAATAACATTAAGTAGCAACTGAAAAATACTACCATCCTATTACTGAAAACACCCACTATACAAAGCCCAGTATTACTGTAATGTGATTAGTTCACAGGATCAATGTCTCCTTGGATAGACGGGCGCTGTTGGCACACAAAACACAGTCCAGTCCAAGCAAGTATGGTGCAACTGGCCTCAGCCAGTTTTATTGGCTTTTGCAGACAAAAGTATTAAACAAAACAGTACAAAATAAAAGAAATACCTGGCCATCCAGCCACTACCTCTATACACCAAGCAGTTCCTAACTAAAGGAAACTGAGCCTTTTACCCAGCACCATAAATAAAACACGCAGTTGCTTTTTACTCATAGCAGAGCTTCCCAGGAGCAGAAAGAGCCATCAGCTCTTTTATAGCACACCCAGGTGATTAGCCACAGTTACTATGAATACCTGGAGTGGCTAATTGGAGCAAGGACCCACACAACTCTCCCTGCTCCAAGCAGACAGGACCTTCTAGCCAGGTTTTTTTAAAAACCTTACACACAGAAAACATGGTTTTCATTGCTGCTTCAACTCCTTGGCTGCTATTTAGAGTGTATAAGACAGGAACCTAGGTGAAATGTAGACTTCTTCTATCTCTTTCCCCCTGGTCCTGTCACATATGCTCCTCCCCGCTGTGCTCTTAAACAGTACACCCTGGACAGGGAGGGCATTGGCGTTTCCAAGCTGATGCCCAGGTCTATGTCCCACTGTAAAACTAAAGTCTTGTAAAGACATAAACCATCGGGTAACTCGCCTGTTTTTCTCATGGTTTTTGCACATACGTTTGAGGTCACCAGGTTACCAGTTTGAATGTTCTCCCTACCAAATAGTACCTGAGTGCTTCTAACGCTCACTTAATTGCCAATCTACAATGGAGTATTTATTCTCATGCGTATTCAATTATTTACTCGAGTAAAACACGGGATGCTCTTCACCACCCCTCATTTGCGACAACACAGCCCCTTCACCAACATCTGAGGCATCCATTTGCACTACAAACTCCTTTTGAAAATCTGTTGTGATTAACACTGGCTGGGCACATAGAGCCTGCTTCAGGCTCTGAAAAGCTTGTTCCCCCTCTGTGGTCCATTTGACCATGGTTGAATCCTTCCCTTTTGTAAGATCTGTTAAAGGGGTAGCAATGCTGGCAACATTTCCAATGAAACCCCTGTAATAACCAGTTAAACCCAGGAATGCTCCCACTTGTTTTTTGTTTAAAGGCCTTGGCGAGATCTGAATGGCTTCAACTTTGTGTATTTGAGGTTTTATAACACCTCGCCCAATCGTGTACACTAGGTGCTTTGTCTCTT
The DNA here is from genome assembly GCA_900303285.1 of Rhinella marina. Lineage (NCBI taxonomy): Eukaryota > Metazoa > Chordata > Amphibia > Anura > Bufonidae > Rhinella > Rhinella marina. The sequence continues at coordinate 286,813 of ONZH01007658.1, read as the reverse complement.
CCTGCCCAATGGCAAAAAAAAAACCCGCTTCCCTAATAGAATTCAGGATGGCTTGAAAACTGATGATAAACTGAGGTACGCAAGTGAGATATTTTTAATAGTTTACACAACTCCTTTGTAACCTTTGACATAAAGGGTGTTCCCTGTTTAGTGAGTACTTTTTTAGGTATGCCCACTCTGGTAAACATTTGAAACAGCTCCTTTGCTTTTGCAGAGGTTTTTCTAAGAGATATTGCTTTAGAATAGCAGGTAGCATAATCAAAGACAACCAAAATATATTGGTGACCTCTAGCAGACTTAACAAGAATCCATTGCAATACTCTCAAAGGGAGTTTCAATAATTGGTTGTGGCACTAACGGACTCCTAAAGGTCACTACAGGGTTGTGTAACTGACACTGTGTGTAGGAATCACAGTATTCTTTTATCTCTCTATGTACCCCTGGCCAATAAAACCACTGCAAAATACGGTCTATGGTTTTTTCATAAGCCAAGTGCCCTCTAACACATGTGAATAAGCTAGATCCACTTTGGAATCACAAGTTGCTCCATAATATGTCCAATCAGCTCATCAACTCTATATAACAGTTCATTCTATAATGAAAAATAGGAAAATATTGTATTTTTGAGATACCCCATTGAGTACTTAATAATTTCTCATGCATGGGTTAATGTAGGGTCTCTGAGTTGAGCTGCCCCAAAGTTATCACAGGAGACTGGAAAGTTAGGGGGACCAATTACAGGGATGTCTTAATCAATATCACCTGCAAACACTTTTAAGGGAAAACTCTGTGTGTCACTTATGGTCACCCCTATAGCTTGCACATTTTCAGGTTCAGCCAGCGGAATAGTTTCTACAAAAGATACACTTAAACATTTTTCAAGCATATTCCACATTTGCCAAAACCACACCCCACAATGACATTATGCATCAGAGGAAAGAGTTGGCTAGCTATAAAGGGACATGAGGAGGCCATTTTTTATTTTCTATAGGTAAAGTTTGTCACTGTTCAATATTTTATATTTCTGTTGTATATTTAAGAACTAGAAAACAGAATTTGAGAAGAAAAAGCATGAGGTAGGAGGATAAGGAGAAAATTTACAGATGTCTATGATCATTTTTAAACAGATTATTAGTCTGATTTCTTCTCATTCATAAAAACGTTAAAAGCAAAAAAGAAATGAGGAAAGCTTTGTCCGGCTATGAAGAGGTATTAAGAGGACAGTTTTTTTTCTAATCATAATATTTACATATCTTTGCTAATTGTACCTTTTTTGTCTGTAAGTAAAGTTTGTCACTATGCAGTATTGTTTATTGGATTATATATTTAAGAAGTAAAAAACATAGTTTGATAAAAAAAAGCATGAATTATTAGTATAAGGAGAAAGTTTGCAGATGTATATAATAATTTTTCAACTGATTATTGATATGATTTCTTCTAGTTCATAACAATGTTATGACCACTGAGGAGAGGGTTGGCCGGCTGTGATCGGGTATGAGAAGGCAAGTTTGTGTTATAATTTTCTAATTATAGTGTGTATATATATATATATTAGAGATGAGCGAAGCGATTTGTTGATTCGTATCAAATCTTGGGATTTTTCAGCTGCGAAGCGAATCCGAATATTAGGTGATTCGCTTCGCTTTTGTACACATCGCTACGTAGTTTGTCCACTAAATTATACGCTATTCTACGTATAATTTAGTTACTCTATACACTGTTGCGTAGACTCCTCCCTGGTAGTTACTCTACACGCTGTTGCGTACGAATTCTATTCAGCGATGCAGACTCCTCCCTGGTAGTTCCGCCCACTTCTCCTGCGTGCGAGGAAGACGTGGCAAGTCAGCAAAGTAAGATGGCGGCGAGACAGCGAGGTCCTGACTGGGGAAGCATGTTGTGGGCAGATGACCCCTATGAGGAGAAGGAACCGGAGATCTATCTCTCACAACTCAACAGGAAGTCGGATGAGGTGCCTGCTGAGGTGGTGACTCCACTGGCTGACAAGGCGGAGGCGGCAGGAGTTCCCGCTCCGCCGCGCAAGGACTACTCCTTATGCCAGAATTTGATGGTCCCTGAGGCTGTCACCCGGAACGCCCAGACCCTCTGGGAATATAAAAAGCTGGTGGAGGAGTGGGTGGTGCAAGTTTTGGAGCACCCACGGTCCGGTGACCCTAAGCTGGAGCGCCAAAGGGGAACCGTTATTTGGTTCAACGTGGAGCGGGGAGTCGGTTTCATCGGCGATGAGGAGATATGGGAGGAATTATATGTTAACCGCCGTTCGGTTAAGCGGCTGTATCTTCCGCCCATATGCCACAATCTCCACGCAGGGGATTACGTGGAGTATACCCCCATGAAGAGCCTCCAAGGCCCCTTTGCTACTGGGGTGAAAATCTTAAAGCGACCACCTACTCCCTGCAGCGCCCCCGGAAGACTGGAGTGAGGAGGCCCAGGCCGCAGAAGAGGCTTATGTCCTTGAGACCTTGAGATTTGAAGAGAAATCCCAAGGTCAGGATCAGCCAGAACCCCTGATTCCTGATTTGCCGCCACCGCCACCGATGCCACCGATCCTTCATGTGGGACAGATGACCACAAAAACTTTCATGTACCATCCAACTGTGGTACAGTACCACTACCAACTGCCATGCCCATGGCAGTTGCAGGCCGCACAGTCCGCCGCTCGTGGAGGACCGTTACCGTTATAGCCGGAGATTCTGTCACCTGGTATGCCGGCAGGAGGATCTGGCCACTACAGAGTGATGGGCAGGGCCAAGGTTACCACTGCCTTTGCCAGTGTGACAGCCCAGTCACCAAGAAGACCATCCTTGAGAGGTCGTCGGGGGTCTGCTGCCGGGGCCGCTTTCATGATGAGGCAGGAGCGCCCTCTCATGTCCTTTAGCTCCAGCAGCAGTGAGGAGGACCTGCTGGCCTTTAAGTAATTCCAGCTGTTTTTATGGGAGCCACAACATGGACTTATCCTGAAGGGTGGGCACTAGTTGGCCCTTGTTTTTAGTTTTGTTGCCCCGCATTTGTCCTCACCCAGATGGCCATGGATTGTTAGGACTCCCCCCATCAAAAAAAAGTTTTTTTATCCAAGTTGCGCATACGTGCGCCTCATCCCTTTTTTCCCCCTTTTCAGGTTATTTGGGGAGCCCCTTGAAAGAGGTTTTTTTAAAGGGAACCTTTTCTGCTATTTTTTTACCCATTTGGATTACAATTTTGCCTATGTGGATTACAAATTGAGACTGAGTTTGGGACTCTGCTCCAGTTCTATGACAAGCGTCAGAAGAGACTTAAACATGTCCGTGAGCATACTAGGTAGGTGATATTTAAAATGTTTATATTATACTTATAATAATGTATTTGCACTATTTACCATATATTTGTCTCGAATATTCGCTCTGCCTCTGAGGAGTGCACTCCGTGGCCACTCCTCGTACGTGCCTGCGTATTACGTAATTGCTTAGACAATAGTACGCTGAGATTCGTAAGCTATTTGTACGCTCATGCGTACATCTTCTAAGAAGTTGCGTACATTTTGTAAATGAACGATCATTATTAGTGAGCGAATGTTCGCTAATAGCACATAATAACGTTTATTTTGTACGCTAATACAACAAATCTATTCGTCGAATACACGAATTTTAGGAAAAGTTAATATATATATGCTAATTTTACTTTTTTGTCTATAAGTAAAGTTTGTCACTATAAGGTATTGTGTATTTCTGCTCTAGTTAGCAGAATAGTATTGTGAACTAGCTAGCAGAATCCAAGAAAAAAAAGGATTAGGTAGGAGGCTATGGAGAAGGAGGTGGCTTCATAACAATTTTATGTTCAATGAGAAACTAGGTTAAGGGTTGGCTGGCTATAAGAATATATGTGGAAGCCAGTTGTTTTTTCTATTTATAATATACATGTCTATGCTAATGTTACCTTTTTTGTCTATGAGTAATATTTGGCACTATACAATTGTGTATATTTCTGTGATATATTTAAGACCTAACATGAGTTAGGAGGATAAGAAGAAAGTTTGCAGATGTCTATAATAATTTTTAAACTTATTATTAGTCTGATTTCTTCTTGCTCATAACGTTATAACCGATAAACAAATAAGGAGAGGGTTGGATGGCTATAAAAGGGTATATCGAGGCCAATTTTTTATTTTCTAAATAAAGTTTGTCACTGTACAGTATTTTATATCTCTGTTAAATATTTAACAAATAGGGAACAGAGTTTGAGAAGAAAAATCATGAGGTAAGAGAAAAATTTGCAGATGCCAATGATAATTTTTAAACTGATTATTAATCTGATTTATTCTCATTTATAACAGCATTATAAGCCATAAAGAAATGAGGAGAGGGTTGGCCAGCTATAAAGAAGAGCTGTTTTTTTCTAATCATAATATTTTCAAAACATGAATTAGCAGGAAAAGTAAAAGTTTGCAGATGTCTATAATAATTTTTAAACTGATTATTAATCTGATTTCTTTTAGTTCATAACATTGTTATGACCAATGAGGAAATGAGAGGGTTGGACAGCTATAAAGGGGTAAGAGGAGGCCAGTTTGTGTTATAATTTTTTAAATATATATATATGTATGTGTGTGTGTGTGTCTATGTTAATTTTACTCTTTTATCAATAAGTAATGTTTGTCACTATAAGGCATTGTGTATTTCTGCTCTATATTTAAGAACTAGCTAGCAGAATCCAAAAAGAAAAAGGATTAGGCAGGAGGCTATGGAGAAGGAGGTCGAGAAGATTGTAGGGGCTGAGAAGATAAAGGATAAGACTGGGAGTTAATCAAAAGGAGTTGGAGTAGGTGGATAAGATAAAGGGACATGAAGGCTTCATAACCATTTTATGTCCAATGAGAAACTAGGTTAAGGGTTGGATGGCTATAAGAAGGTATGTGGAGGCCAGCTATTTTTTCTATTTATAATATACACATCTATGCTAATGTTACCTTTTTGATCTATAAGTAATATTTGTCACTATACAGTTTTGTATATTTCTGTGATATATTTGAGACCTAGAAAACAGTCTAAAAAAAAGAGCATGAGTTAGGAGGATTAGGAGAAAGTTTGCAGATGTCTATAATGACTTTTAAACTGATTATGAGTCTGATTTCTTCTTGCTCATAACAAGATTAGAACCAATGAACAAATGAGGAGAGGGTTGGATGGCTATAAAAGGGTACAAGGAGGCCATTTTTATTTTCAAAATCAAGTTTGCAACTTTATAGTATTTTATATTTCTGTTATATATTTAAGAACTAGAAAACAGAGTTTGAGAAGAAAAGGCATTAGGAGGATACAGAGAAAATTTGCAGATGTTTGATAATTTTTAAACTAATTATTAGTCTGATTTCTTCTCATTCATAAAAACATTATAACCAATGAGGAAATGAGGAGAGGGTTGGCTGTCTATAAAGAGGTATTAAGAGGCCAATGTTTTTTTTTCTAATCATAATACTTATATATCTTTGCTAGTGATGATCGAGCACCTGTGTGCTCATATGCTCGGGTGCTCTGGCCAAGCACTCGGGGGTGCTCGAGTGCTCGGCCGAGCACCCAAGCATAATGGAAGTCAATGGGACTAAACCGAGCGGGGGGTGCCTGGTTTAAAAAGGTCCCCTAATTTAAATAAAAAATGCCCCCAAATTATCCAATAGCCCTTAAAAGGGCTTTTATTTGTTTGTAAAATAAAATCTATCCCTACGTAGCATGCCTCTTTCCCTACACTATCTTTCCCTCCTTGCGGCAGCTGTCCCTGACTAACACTGGCCGGGAAGGCGTCACCGGGTGCTGTATAGTACCTGGTGACATGTTCCTGGCCAGCCAATCAGTGTAATGCCAGTAGCTAAGATGGCTACTGGCATTACACTGAATGCAATCCGTCCCCACACGCTAATTAGCGTGCAGGGAGGGGACTCGAGCATGGTGCTCGAGTACACCCAGTTTTTTGCCGAACACCGAGTGTACCCAAGCGCCGGCATGCTCGGCCAAACAGCTAGTTTGACCAAGCATGCTCGCTCAACACTAATCTTTGCTAAATGTATCTTTTTTGTAAGTAAAGTTTGTCACCATGCAGTATTGTTTATTTGTATTATATATTTAGGAAGTAGAAAACAAAGTCTGAGAAGAAAAAATATGGATTAGGAAGAGAAGAAGGTTTATAGATGTCTATAATAATTTTTAAACTGATTATTAATCTGAGGCCTATTTTTGTCTATTTATAATATACACATCTATGCTAATGTTATCTTTTTTGTCTATGAGTAATATTTGTCACTATACAGTTTTGTATATTTCTGTGATATATTTGAGACCTAGAAAACAGAGTCTGAGAAAAAAGAGCAGGAGTAAGGAGGATAAGGAGAAAGTTTGCAGATGTCTATAATAATTTTTAAATTGATTATTAGTCTGATTTCTTCATGCTCATAACAACGGTATAACCGACATACATATAAGGAGAGGGTTGGCTGGCTATAAAAAGGTATGAGGAGGCCAATATTTTATTTTCTAAATAAAGTTTGTCACTGTAAAGTATTTTGTATCTGTTAAATATTTAACAAATAGAGAACAGATTTTGAGAAGAAAAAGTATAAGGCAGAAGGAAATTTTTTTTTACAGATGTCTATGATCATTTTTAAACTGATTATTAGTCTGATTTCTTCTAATTTATAACAGTATTATAAACGATAAAGAAATGAGGAGAGGTTTGGTCGGCTATATAGAGGTATTAACCCCTTCCCGCCCAGCGCCGTGCATGTACGACGCAGCGGGACGTGACTTACCACCCAGCGCTGTACATGTACGGCGCGCTGATCGGGCGGGTGTAGGAGCTGCGCCCGCCCAATCAGCGGCGGGGGTCCGGCAGTGCCCAGGTGCCGGACCCCTGGGGAATGCGCCAGTATCGGTGAAAACACCGATGCTGGCGCATTAACCCTTCATGTGCCATGGTCAGCGCTGACCACGGCACATGAGGTGTGCGCATATTAAGGATGGCGAGCGGGGGGCCATCAGGTTCCCCGCGCTCCTGTGACGGGGACCCGATGGCTTGGATGGCAGCCCGATGCCTTCCTTAGGCATCGTGGCTGCCATCCCTGCGAGCCTATGCGATCCAGCCCCCTGGATCACACAGGAAGCAGGCTGTAAGTGTATTACTGTGAGTAATACACTTACAGCCAATGCATTACAATGGCAACACAAAAAAAAGATTTTATTCTGTTCAAAAATAAATATATTGTGTAAAACTTTCCAAAAATAAAAATGTTAGACATATTGGGTATCGCCGCGTCCGTAACTACCTGCTCTATAAAAATATTACATGAGATGGCCCCCCAGGCGAATGCTTTAAAAAAATTGTTAAAAAAACTATGCCAAAATAGCCATTTTTTCCCCTCTTCCCTCACAAAAAGTGTAATAGCAGGCGATCAAAAAGGCATATTTAACCCAAAATGGTACCAATCAAACCGTCATCTTGTCCCGCAAAAATGATACCCCACCTGAGACAATCGCCCGAAAAATAAAAAATATGGCTCTCTAAAAATGGCAACACAAAAAAAAAGATTTTATTCTGTTCAAAAATAAATCTAATGTGTAAAACTTTCCAAAAATAAAAAAGTTAGACATATTTGGTATCGCCACATCCGTAACAACCTGGTCTATAAAAATATTACATGAGATGGCCCCCCAGGTGAATGATGCAAAAAATAAAAAACTATGCCAAAACAACCATTTTTTTCCCTCTTGCCTCACAAAAAGTGTAATAGCAGGCAATTAAAAAGGCGTATTTAACCCAAAATGGTACCAATCAAACCGTCATCTTGTCCTGCAAAAATGATATCCTACCTGAGACAATCGCCCGAAAAAAAAAAAATGGCTCTCTGAAAATGGCAACACAACAAAAAGATTTTATTCTGTTCAAAAATAAATCTAATGTGTAAAACTTTCCAAAAATAAAAAAGTTAGACATATTTGGTATCGCCATGTCCGTAACAAACTGCTCTATAAAAATATTACATGAGATGGCCCCCCAGGTGAATGCTGCAAAAAATAAAAATAAAAAACTATGCCAAAGCAACCATTTTTTTCCCTCTTTCCTCACAAAAAGTGTAATAGCAGGCGATCAAAAAGGCGTATTTAACTCAAAATGGTACCAATCAAACCGTCATCTTGTCCTGCAAAAATGATACCCTACCTGAGACAATCTCACGAAAATAAAAAAATTATAGCTCTCTGAAAATGGCAAAACAAAAAAAGATTTTATTTTGTTCAAAAATAAATCTAATGTGTAAAACTTTCCAAAAATAAAAAAGTTAGACATATTTGGTATCGCCATGTCCGTAACAACCTGCTCTATAAAAATATTACATGAGATGGCCCCCCAGGTGAATGCTGCAAAAAATAAATATAAAAAACTATGCCAAAACAGCTATTTTTTCACCTTGACTCACAAAAAGTGTAATACCAAGCGATCAAAAAGTCTTATGTACCCCAAAATTGTACCAATTAAAACATCAGCTCATCCCGCAAAAAATGAGCCCCCCCTTAAGACAATAACTCAAAAAAATAAAAATCAGTGGCTCCCACAAACCATTCCATCAAAATCTGTGTTGTAAAATCCATATGGCGCTCCTTCTGTTTTGAGTCCTGCCATGTGCCCCCACAGCAGTTTACCGCCACATATGGGGTGTTGCCATATTTAGGAGAAAATGGGTAACAAATTATGGGGTGCTTTTCTCTTGTTACCCCTTATGAAAATACAAAAAATTTGGGGCTAAAGCAACATTTTATTGGAAGAAATGAAATTTTTCATTTTCATAGCCAAATGTTTCCAAATTCCGTAAAACACTTAGTGGGTCAAAGTGGCCAGTACCCCCCTTAATATTTTCGTTGAATGGTGTAGTTTCCAAAATGGAGTAACTTTTTGAGGGTTTCCACTGTAGGGGTACGTCAGGGTCTCTCAATTACAAAATGGTGCCTAAAAACTATTCTAGCAAAATCTGCCTCCAAAATCCATATGGCGCTCCTTTCCTTCTGACCACTACCACAAACCCATAGAGACGTTTACCACCACATATGGAGTATTTGTGCAAACTGCAGAATCAGAGCAATGTATATTGAGGTTTAGTTTGCTGTTAACCCTTACTATGTTGCAAGAAAAAAATTATTAACATGAATAATCTACCAAAAAAGTGAAATTTTGAAATTTCACCTCCATTTTCCTTTAATTCTTGTGGAACACCTCAAGGGTTAACCAAGTTTGTAACAGCAGTTTTTTATAATTTGAGGGGTGTAGTTTCTAAAATGGGGTCATTTGTGGGTGGGTTTCATTATGTAAGCCCCTCAAAATCACTTTATATCTGAATTGGTGCTTAAAAAAATGGTTTTGGAAAATTAGGTGAAAATTTGAAAAATGGCTTCTAAACTTCTAAGCCCTCTAACATCCTAAAAAAGTAAAATGACATTTATAAAATGATGCCAACATAAAGTAGACATATGGGGAATGTAAAAGAATAACTATTTTTGGAGGTATTACTATGTATTTTGAAAGTAGAGAAATTGAAATTTGGAAATTTGGACATTTTTCCAAACTTTTTTGTAAATTTGGTATTTTTTTAATAAATAAAAATGAAATATTTTGCCAAAAATTTACTACTGTCATGAAGCACAATATGTGACAAGAAAACAATCTCAGAATGGCCTGGTTAAGTAAAAGCGTTCCAAAGTTATTACCACATAAAGTGACACATGTCAGATTTGCAAAAAATGGCCTGGGCAGAAAGGTGAAAACAGGCCCGGGGTTGAAGGGGTTAAGAGTCAAGTTTTTTCTAATCATAATATTTACATGTCTATTCTAATTATACCTTTTTGTTTGTAAATAAAGTTTGTCACCATGCAGTATTGTGAGTCTGAGAAGAAAAAACATGAATTAGCAGGAAAAGGAAAAGTTTGCAGATGTCTATAATAATTTTTAAACTGATTATGAATCTGATTTCTTTTAGTTCATAACATTGTTATGACCAATGAGGAAATGAGAGGGTTAGCCAGCTATAAAGGGGTAAGAGGAGGCCAGTTTGTGTTATAATTTTTTTTTTAATATATATATATACAGTATATATACAGTGGAGGAAATAAGTATTTGATCCCCCACTGACTTTAAAAGTTTTAATACCAAAAAATAAATGAAACGTCTCATAATTTTATGCCAGCTTTATTTTAACAGTGCCACATAGAATATCAAAAGAAAAACGGATAAAATTACATGAAATGAGAAATAAAAAATAATTTGCATTTCTTTGAGGGAAATAAGTATTTGATCCCCTAGTAAAACCATGACTAATGTTGGCTCCCACAGACCACTGACACACCCTAATCACAGTGAAGTCGTTACCTGGATGAGAGACACCTGTCCCAAATTGATACCTATATAAAAGGCCACTTGCCAACAGTCTCAGTGACACTCCAACATCTCCACCATGGGCAAGACTAAAGAGCTGTCTAAAGATGTCAGGGACAAAATTGTTGACCTACACAAGGCTGGAATGGGCTACAAAGCCATAAGTAAGAAGCTGGATGAGAAGGTGACAATTGTTGGTGCAATTATTCGGAAGTGGAAGAAGTACAACATTACTGTCAATCGACCCAGGCCTGGAGCTCCATGCAAGATATCACCTCGTGGAGTCTCATTGATCATAAGAAAGGCTAAAAATCAGCCAAGAACTACACGGGAGCAGCTGACTAATAATCTCAAGGCAGCTGGGACCACAGTCTCCAAAAAAACCATTGGTAATACACTAAGACATAATGGTTTAAAATCCTGCAGTGCACGCAAGGTTCCACTGCTCAAGAAGGCTCACGTCCAGGCCCGCCTCAAGTTTGCCAATGAACATATTAATGACTCCAAGAGAGACTGGGAGAAGGTGCTGTGGTCAGATGAGACCAAAATTGAGCTCTTTGGCCTCAACTCAACTCGACGTGTTTGGAGGAAGAAAAATACAGAATATGACCCTAAGAATACCATCCCCACCGTCAAGCATGGTGGTGGAAGTATTATGTTTTGGGAGTGTTTTTCTTCTAAGGGCACAGGCCAACTTCACCACATTGATGGGAAGATGAACGGGGCCATGTATCGCAAAATCCTAGGTGACAACCTCCTTGCCTCTGCCAGGGCACTGAAAATGGGTCATGGATGGGTCTTTCAGCACGACAACGACCCAAAACATACAGCCAAGGAAACAAAGGAGTGGCTCCATAAGAAGCATATCAAGGTCATGGAATGGCCTAGCCAGTCTCCTGACCTCAATCCCATTGAAAATCTATGGATCAGAGCTGAAGCTTCGCGTTTCCAAATGCATGCCTAAAAACCTTAAGGATATGGAGATGATTTGCAGAGAGGAGTGGGCCAAAATTACTCCTGAAGTGTGTGCAAACCTTATAAAAAACTATAAGAAACGTCTGACTGCTGGGCTTGCATGTGGCACTGTTAAAATAAAGCCGGCATAAAATTATGAGACGTTTCATTTATTTTTTAGTATTAAAACTAGTCAGTGGGGGATCAAATACTTATTTCCTTCACTGTATATATATATGCTAATTTTACTCTTTTGTCTAAAAGTAATGTTTATAACTATAAGGTATTGTGTATTTCTGCTCTATCTTTAAGAACTAACTAGCAGAATCCAAGAAAAAAAAGGATTAGGTAGTAGGCTATGGAGAAGGAGGCAGATGATCGAAAAAATTGTGGGGCTGAGAAGGTATTGGATAAGACTGGAAGTTAATGAAAAGAAGTTGGAGTAGGTGGATAAATTAAAGGTACATGAAGGTTTCATAACAATGTTATGTCCAATAAGAAACTAGGTTAAGGGTTGGTTGGCTATAAGGAGGCATGTGGAGGCCAATTTTTTTCTATTTATAATATACCTGTCTATGCTAATGTTATCTTTTTTGTCTATAAGTAATATTTGTCATGTTATAGTTTTGTATATTTCTGTGATATATTTAAGACCTAGAAAACAGAGTCTGATGAGAAGATAAAGAGAAAGTTTGCAGATGTCTATAATAATTTTTAAACTGATTATAAGTCTGATTTCTTCTTGCTTATAACATTATAAACGATGAACGAATAAGGAGAGGGTTGGATCGCTATAAAAGGGTATGAGGAGGCCATTTTTTTAAAACTAAAGTTTGTCACTGTACAGTATTTTATATTTCTGTTATATATTTAAGAACTAGAAAACAGAGTTTAAGAAGAAAAGGTAGGAGGTAGGAGTATAAGGAGAAAATTTCCAGAAGTCTATGATAATTTTTAAACTGATTATTAGACTGATTTTTTCTCATTCATAAAAATTGTATAAGCAATGAAGAAAGGAGGAGAGGGTTGGCTGGCTATAAAGAGGTATTAAGAGGCCAGTTTTTTTTCTAATCATAATATTTACATATCTTTGCTAAAAACCTTTTTTGTCTGTAAGTAAAGTTTGTCACCATGCAGTATTGTTTATTTGTATTATATATTGAGATGAGCGAATCTATTTTCTGCTTCGTAGATTTGTGTCAAATCCTCCATTTTTCCTACTCCGAAGCAAATCCGGAATTTTTAGATTCGCTTCGTATTATTCGTAAATGTTCTTGAAATTTTGAACGCTAACGCTACATACGCAACGTACGCAACGTATGCAATGTACACATTCTTCTTGCCCCCTCCCCTGGACCCCCGAAGCGGGAAAATGACAATATGCCCCCTCAAGAGCGGGAAAGTGAAGATACACCCCTTTTAGAAGCGGGAAAAACCAGCCCAGCCCACCGGGAACTAACTATTTGCACATATAGGGAGTGAAGACTCCTCCCTCATTACTCCGCCCTCCTCATCAGTTCAAGACAGTGGTGAACAAGATCCAGAGTCAGACCACAGCAAACAGCATGGCGAAGAACGGCGACCCAAGTTGGGAGAGATGGTCTTTTGGGGACGAGTACCCCGAACCACCGCCCGCTCCAGAGATCAGAGCGGCACAACTGTGCAAGAGAGTCTTATGGGCTCCTGACTCCATATTCACCTTGCCGGCTGGTGAGGCTGAGGCGGCTGGAGCGTTCACTTCACCGCCCAGGAGGAGAACAACAACAACAGCTTCCATTCGGCAGAATCTGATTGTGCCAGCATCGGTGACGGCCCAGGCCCTATGGGAGTCCAAGAATGCAGTCGAGGACTGGGTCATCCAGTCATTCACTGGAGTGGTGAAAGGGAACCGTCCTGTGGTTTTCTGTGGAGCGAGGCTCTGGCTTCCTGGCGGATGACGAGGATGGCAAGGAGTACTTTGTGGGCCGCAGGTCAGTGAAACGGCCATACCTGCCCCAACCCCGTCATAGCCTATACCTGGGGGATCAGGTGGAATACACCCTCATGGCATCCCTGAAAGGCCCCTTTGCTACCGGAGTTACCGTATTATCTAAGCCCCTGGTCCCTACATCACCACCTGAAGTTTGGCCGGAGGAACCACCAGGCGAAGTATGGGTGCGCTGTTTTCAGGAGTCACCACATTGCACCCTCCGTTTCAGGGAGAAGACACAGCCACAGCCGGAGCCTCTGATCCCTGAACTGCCAGGGCCACCACCATCACAGTCCTTTCAGCTGGGTCAGTTGACGACTTCATTGTTTATGTTCCAGTCCACGGTGATCCACCAGTACCAACTACCCTGGAAAATGAAGCCAGCAGCAGCCAGGGGAGCTGGGGCTTTTTCCCTAGGTGCAACCTTGTCTCAACCGCTGCAGCCAGAAGTCCTTACCCCTGCTGTCCCAGCAGGAGAAACCAGAAAAGTAAAGGCGCAAGTGACTGCAGCGCTCACCAGTGTCACCACCACCCTGACCCGGTCAAGTCCGACTTCTGGAAGAAGAGGGCAGTGGAGTTTCACCATGTCAAGTGATTTAAAGGACACCTCAGGAGGACCTATGGGAGCCAAACCATGGACTGCACCTGACGGGTTAGAGCTAGTTGGCACTTGTTTTGTTTAGTTTGTATTGCCCCCTGTTTGACTCTCACCCAGATGGACATGGCTTGTCAGAACTCCCCCCCCCATTCTGCAGAAAATTTCCATTTGCGCCTAAGCACGCCTATTTTCCATTTCCCCCCTTCTCAGGTTATTTGGGAGCCCCCTTTGCAAAGAGGGTTCTCTATTTGTTGCTATTTTATATTATCCCATCCATGTGGATTACACGTTACCTGTTTGGATTACAAAATTACCTCACATGGATTTTGGACTGTGTTCCAGTGTTTTATCATGCCAAGCAGACACGAGGAGAGACTCAAACGTATATCTGAGCCTTTTATGCTTGCAAATGTGAAATTGCACTAAAATGTTTGCTTAATTGTCTTTGCTATATTTTAGCAATAATGTTTTTAAAGGTTCAGCAACGTTCAAGCACTTTAGCCCATTGTGTGTATTCTTTTTCAGGTACTACAATGTGTCCTATTATGCACTTATTGTATGTTTGAATGTATGTTCGTAATTTGTGTAGGAATATTCACAAAACAACGGTTATTTTTTAACGCAAATTCAACCAAATAAATTCGTATTAAGAACGAATCTTGTCAGAAATTCGTCAATTATTCGCTGAAGCGAATTTTGGATGATTTGCTCATCGCTAATTATATATTTAAAAAGTAGTTAGTGGTAGTGACTCAGGAATATGGAGTGACAATATCGCCTGATATCCTCTGGACCATCTTCTTTTAAGTATGGATGGGTTGGAAAAAAAGCTTTCAAAGCTAGTGGTGGGGGGAGAAGAAAAGTGTTGTATAATAAGCAACAAGTGTTGTTGGAGATATTTGTGAAACTCCCTTTTATCTATGCCATGAGCTTCCATAATGTGTATAAAAGGTAAAAGTGATCTTTGAGAGTCTTTCCCAATGTATCAATCCCTTTGCTGATCCATCCCGAAAAATCACTGTCTGGAATAAGCGTTTGTAGATCTTGTAGAGGGATAGTGGTACTTCGAAGGGGGAGTAATGTCCTAATAAGGGGACATTTAGTCCACAGTCTAATTCCCGTTTGGAAGAGGATTGATGGGAATGAATGGGTCTTTTCTTTCAAGGCAGAGCCCCATAAAAAAAACTGCATGTTAGTTGTTTCAAGCAAATGGCTCTCCATACCCACCAATTGTTTACTAGTATCATTTAGCCATAAATATTTGAGCTGAACTAGAATGGTCACTCTATAATACATCAAAATTGATGGGCATCCTAGGCCCCTATGTTTTATAGGGAGAGTAGAGGCAGGTACTCTTGGCTTACTTCCCTTCCATATGAAATTAAGGAGTATTCCCTGTATTCTATTGATAACTTGGTGTGGAATGATTCCACGATGATATAAAAAATGATGGGAGATAGTGGGAAACCTTGTCTAACCCCATCAGAAATATTGAATGTGTCTGAAACAGAACCAGAAGTAGAAATTGGGTCAGCATATAGTGCCATAATGGAAAGTAGAACACTAGGGGAGAAACCGAATTTCTTAAGAACCTCCTCTAAATAACTCCAGTGGATCCTTTCGAACGCCTTCTCCGTGTCCAAGGAAAGAAGCAGAGAAGGCATATGACGTCTAGCCACCACCGATATGATGTTTAGAAATCTGTGCGTCCCATCTGACACCTGGCGTCCCTTTACAAAGCCCACTTGGTCATTAAGTATTAATGTGGGGAGTATGCCAGTTAGTCTGTGTGCCCATATCTTTGCGTATATTTTTAAGTCAACATTCAAAAGTGAGATAGGCCTAAAATTAGCAGGTGTGTCTGGGGTTTTACTTGGTTTAGGCAGTGTAACAATTAAGGCTTCCAGCATTGATGGAAATGACCCAGTTTTGAGTACATCATTATACACCTTAGTTAAATAAGGAGGGATTAGGAGTTTATGAGTTTTGTAGAACTCGCAAGTTATTCCATCAGGGCCTAGAGATTTGTGTGAAGGGAGGGATTCAATAGTTTTTGTTACTTTCTGTTCATTAATTTCTGCAAATAATTGCTGCATATGGGTTGTAGATAGTCTAGGTAGGTGGATATGGTTTAAAAAAGATGTAATTTCATCCTTGGTTCGTTGGTATGTAGTATTGTCATCTCTCAAATTATATAGGTTACTATAATATTAGGAAAAACAATTTGCTATCCCTTTTGGGTCCATAATTTTGGTTGCATTCGGGCCATGTAAGAAAGGTATTCTTGATTTTAATATTTGGGATTTGAGTCGATGAGCTAGTAAAGCTCCTGATTTATTGTCATGCCAATAGTGTGTAAGCTTAAGGCGTCTTAAGGCTAAGTCGTATTGGTAGGACTGTAATTCGTGTAATTCAGCCTGTACTGTAGACATCTCATGAGCGAGAGCTACCAAGTAGGTTGATTTGTTTTGTCTATGTAGATCCACTAAATGTGATTGAAGTTGAAGTAACTTGGCTTGTCTACATTTCTTGTCTTCATTTCTTGTTGGATAAAGTGTCCTCTTACTGTGGTTTTCATAGCACACCAGAGTATATTGTTAGAAACCATAGCAATATCATTAAAGGGGTTCTCCAAGTTAAATTTATTAATGACCTATCCTCAGGATAGGTAATCAATATCAGATCGGCGGGGGCCGACACCCGGCACCCCCGCCGATCAGCTGTTTGAAGAGGAGGTGCGGCGGCACCATACCAGCGCTGCCACCTCTTCATTGTTTACACGCTAGCCGTAACAGGGGTAGCGGTGAGTAGGTGTTATTACACCTAACCGCCCCATTAATTTCAATGGGAGGGATCGCTCCCATAGACTTGTGTAGGAACGAGCCTTCCCATTGAAATGAATGGGTTGGTTAGGTGTAATTACACCTACTCACCACTACCCCTGTTATGGCTAGCGTGTAAACAATGTAGAGGAGGCAGCGCTGATACGGCGTGCGCCTCCTCTTCAAACTGCTGATCGGCGGGGGTGCCAGGTGTCTGACCCCCACCGATCTGATATTGATGACCTATCCTGAGGATAGGTCATCAATAAATTTAACTTGGAGAACCCCTTTAAGGGCGAAATAATCTTCTATGTGGCGGTACATCTGTGGTTTGTAAGTGCTGTGAGTAAGAATGTAGTTATTTAGTCTCCATGGTGAAAAGGGACTTGATTTTATATGTTCAGTTATAGACAGTGAAATAGGGGCATGTTCTGACCATGATATAGTATGAATATTCGAGCGATCTATACGGTGTAGTAAGGATTTATCTATCGGAAAAAAGTCAATTCTAGTATAAATCTGATATGGATTAGAGAAACATGTGTAATCCCTATCTGAGAGATGTTGTATACACCACACATCAAACAGACCATATTTATGTATTATAGAGTATAGGGTGGTAGGTTCTTTATGGCATCTTTTAGATGTAGAGTCCATCGATGGCCATATAGGTTTGTTAAAGTCTCCCATTAATATCAGGGACCCACATACATTTTTAGTCACTCTATCTAATACTGATCAGAGAAAATGTTCTTGACCCCTATTAGGAGCATATGATGCAACTAAGGTGTATAGTTCACTGTTAATAGTGCAATATAAAACAACCAATCTACCCCTTTCATCCACTACACCTTTACAAGTTTAGCCCTTTAACGTTCAATATTATTTTAAAACTCATAATGGTGGTATATTGGATGATGCGACAAATTCCTCATCTCAAGTAGAATCCCTGCATACAATGGTACAAGCACTATATAAGCAGGCACATGGTCTAGGTCAATAAGCAAAGAATATAGTACATATAAAACATTAAAAAATAAAACAATAAAGAATCAGAGAAAAAGAAAGGAAGAAGAAAGCAGAACATAAAGATATACAGTACAGACCAAAAGTTTGGACACACCTTCTCATTCAAAGTGTTTTCTATATTTTCATAACTATGAAAATTGTAGATTCACACTGAAGGCATCAAAACTATGAATTAACACATGTGGAATTATATACTTAACAGAACAGTGTGAAACAACTGTAAATATGTCTTATATTCTAGGTTCTTCAAAGTAGCCACCTTTTGCTTTGATTACTGCTTTGCACACTCTTGGCATTCTCTTGATGAGCTTCAAGAGGTAGTTACCTGAAATGGTTTTCACTTCACAGGTGTGCCCTGTCAGGTTTAATAAGTGGGATTTCTTGCCTTATAAATGGGGTTGGGACCATGAGTTGTGTTGGGCAGAAGTCAGGTGGATACACAGCTGATAGTCCTACTGAATAGACTGTTAGAATTTGTATTATGGCAAGAAAAAAGCAGCTAAGTAAAGAAAAATGAGTGGCCATCATTACTTTAAGAAATGAAGGTCAGTCAGTCCAAAAAATTGGGAAAACTTTGAAAGTGTCCCCAAGTGCAGTCGCAAAAACCATCAAGCGCTACAAAGAAACTGGCTCACATGAGGACCTCCCCAGGAAAGGAAGACCAAGAGTCACCTCTGCTGCGGAGGATAAGTTCATCCGAGTCACCAGCCTCAGAAATCGCAGTTTAATAGCAGCTCAGATTAGAGACCAGGTCAATGCCACACAGAGTTCTAGCAGCAGACACATCTCTACAACAACTGTTAAGAGGAGACTGTGTGCAGCAGGCCTTCATTGTAAAATAGCTACTAGGAAACCACTGCTAAGGACAGGCAACAAGCAGAAGAGACTTGTTTGGGCTAAAGAACACAAGGAATGGACATTAGACCAGTGGAAATCTGTAATTTGGTCTGATGAGTCCAAATTTGAGATCTTTGGTTTCAACCACCGTGTCTTTGTGTGACGCAGAAAAGGTGAACGGATGGACTCTACATGCCTGGTTCCCACCGTAAAGCATGGAGGAGGAGGTGTGATGGTGTGGGGGTGCTTTGCTGGTGACACTGTTGGGGATTTATTCAAAATTGAAGGCATACTGAACCAGCATGGCTACCACAGCATCTTGCAGCGGCATGCTATTCCATCCGGTTTGCGTTTAGTTGGACCATCATTTATTTATCAACAGGACAATGACCCCAAACACACCTCCAGGCTGTGTAAGGGCTATTTGACCAAGAAGGAGAGTGATGGGGCCTGAACCCAATCGAGATGGTTTGGGGTGAGCTGGACCGCAGAGTGAAGGCAAAAGGGCCAACAAGTGCCTTAGCATCTCTGGGAACTCCATCAAGACTGTTGGAATACCATTTCAGGTGACTACCTCTTGAAGCTCATCAAGAGAATGCCAAGAGTGTGCAAAGCAGTAATCAAAGCAAAAGGTGGCTACTTTGAAGAACCTAGAATATAAGACATATTTTCAGTTGTTTCACACTTTTTTGTTAAGTATATAATTCCACATGTGTTAATTCATAGGTTTGATGCCTTCAGTGTGAATCTACAATTTTCATAGTCATGAAAATACAGAAAACTCTTTGAATGAGAAGGTGTGTCCCAACTTTTGGTCTGTACTGTACATCCCCATGGATCTAGTGTAGGAAAAGTCAAATAGTCACTGTGGGATACAGGACTTGTATCAACTGAGGGTCGGAACAACGAAGTCCGAGGTAAACACACCTTGAGCTATGGCCAGCCCACTGATTTATCTAAATTAAGGCAATTTATAGAGATGCCTAGTAAGTAAAAAAAAGGATACAACAGAAACATGAAGAACAGGAGTAGTTCTTTCAAAGAAAAAAAGGGGAATTTCAGTCAGCGCGTCCCAGTGTGCAGGTGCACGTTGCTATGTCTAAATGCACAAGGAAAGGAAAATACATACAATGCAACGGCACACTTAGAGATATGAGGTATTCTGGAGCTAATGCTATGCTTGTTTAGTAAATTAGAGATTCTTGGCAAATATATTTTGTACAAAATTATCTGGGCCTGTCTACCAAATCGTCAAGGTGATCTCTGTAGGACGGGAACCTAACACTATTTCCTACCTGTTATCTGCCAACGTGGCTTCCGTATAATCAGGGGGTGTTGGTTCCACATGCATGCTGGGTCCCCTCTGCCTTTTGCCAATTCTGGTGCTTCAAAGGCCTCCACTAATACAGGGATGCAGGTACCAACATGCTTGCCGATTCCACTCGGCTTTATAGTTACACTAATTAAAATCAGACTATGGGGCAGACAGGGCTAGTCAGGAGTGCATGACCAAATGGAGTAGCCACACCTCCAGTACAAACCTACAAAGTAAAAAAAAGCACCAGAATTAGCAAAAGGCAGAGGGGACCCAGCATGTGCGTGTGCGTGTGCATGTGGAACCAATACCCCCTGATTATACGGAAGCCAAGGTTGGCACATAGCAAGTAGGAAATAGTGTTAGGTTCCCGTCCTACAGAGATCACCTTGACGATTTGGTGGACGGGCCCAGATAATTTTGTACAAAATATATTTGCCAAAAATCTCTAATTTACTAAACAAGCATTAGCTCCAGAATACCTCATATCTCTATGGCATTTTGTGCTTTATCTGGTTGGCAGTGTGCCGTTGCATTGTATGTATTTTCCTTTCCTTGTGCATTTAGCCATAGCAACGTGCACCTGCGCACTGGGATGTGCTGACTGAAATTCCCCTTTTTTTCTTTGTAAGTTTGTACTGGAGATGTGGCTACTCCATTTGGTCATGCACTCCTGACTAGCCCCGTCTGCCCCATAGGCTGATTTTAATTAGTGTAACTATAAAGCCGAGTGGACTCGGCATGCATATTGATACCTGCATTCCTGTATTAGTGGTGGCCTTTGAAGCACCAGAATTGGCAAAAGGCAGAGGGGACCCAGGAGTAGTTCTTTGTCTTGCGCTGAAGAAAGTTAAACTATGCAACGTTTGCTGTATGTCACTGTGGTACACTCTTCAGGGATGGTTTTGGCAGCTTGCCTTTTGCCAGGCGTTGTAGTGACGTCATCTGGTAGTAGGTTCCATTCTCGGCATAGCTGGAGAGCAGAATGCGGTGAGGAGACAACATGTTTCTTTCCCTCGCTAGAAATTATCAGTTTAACAGGGAATCCCCATCTGTAGGGTATTTTGTGTTACCTAAGAAGCTTTGTGATGTCGCTGTATTCACACCTTTTAGCAAGAGTGGCAGCGGAGAGGTCTGCAAATAAAGAGATGTTTTTGAACCTGTCTGGGAGTTGAGGACCCTTTCTCATCACTTCCAATAATTGTTCTTTCACATAAAAAAAAATGTATGCATGCTATAACATCCCTAGGGACATCTGTTGATAGCATCTTAGGTTTTGGTAGACAATGGGCTCTGTCTATTAGAAAATCAATGGTGTTAGCTTGAGGTAAAAGAGCCTCAAATAAATCTGTTAGGTATTCTTTCAGGTTTTCTTGCTGTATCTCTTCCGATATTCCTCTAAAGCGTACATTATTTTGCCATGAGCGATCTTCCATATCTGCAATCTTATTTTTAAGTGCAGCAATCTCATCTTCCAAATTATTGGCTACATTAACAATTTCATTATGGGCAGTTGTAAACTCAGCCATTTTGGTCTCAATATGATCAGTGCAGGTGCCCATGTTGTAATTCAGAAATAGCTGACCTGAATTCTTGTTGAATGGCTTGGCATGGCTGAATGATTCAGTTACAGGAATAGCACTTTCTGAACTAATGAGATAAGTGTTAGATATTGGAGCGGATAGTTGCTGTCCTGCTGCATAGCCTGTGAGCCATGGTTCTTTGAGGCCTTGGTGATAAGGGGCATTTTATCAGTCCCTCCAGAATGATTACCTCCTGGAGAGAACCCTAGACTTGAAGTGGGCGTCAAACCTGCCTATTTTTGCACCCCTGCTGCCGAGGAGGGGGAGCTGCTCAGGGATTTCTGCCCACCCAACACTACTGCAAGAAGAAGTGCGGCGCCATCTTGGGCGGGATCCACCACTGGGAAAAACTGGGTAAGCTGCAGTGGACTCCTTTTTCCTCTCCTTTTTAGCATTGAGATGCCAACTGGAAGTGAGCCAAGGGAATTGGGCCTGAAATTAAGGAGGTCAGGAGCCGCTTTGTGCCGTTTTTGGGCCGTTGCGCTCCGGAGCTGTTTTCTCACACAGCCACCGCCATGCGCCGCTTGCAGGTATTGTGTATTTCTGCTCTATCTTTAAGAAATAGCTAGCAGAATCCAAGAAGAAAAAGGATTAGGTAGGAGGCTATGGAGAAGAAGGAAGATGATTGAGAAGATTGTGGGGGCTAAGATGGTATTGGATAAGACTGGAAGTTAATGAAAAGAAGTTGGAGTAGGTGGATAAGATAAAGGGAAATAAAGCCTTCATAACAATGTTATGTCCAATGAAAAACTATGTTAAGGGTTGGTTGGCTATGAAGAGCTATTTGGAGGCCAGTTTTTTTCTATTCATAATGTACATGTCTATGCTAATGTTACCTTTTCTGTCTTTAAGTAAAGTTTGTCACTATATAGTTTTGCATATTACTGTGATATATTTAAGACCTAGAAAATAGAGTCTGAGAAAAAAGCATGAGGTAGGAGGATAAGGAGAAAATTTACAGATGTCTATGATAATTTTTAAACTGATTATTAGTCTGATTTCTTCTTGCTCATAACAACGTTATAATCGATGAACAAATGAAGAGAGGGTTGGATGGCTATAAAAGGGTACGAGGAGGCCATTTTTTTTTCTAAATAAAGTTTGTCACTGTACAGTATTTTATATTTCTGTTATATATTTAAGAACTAGAAAACAGTTTGAGAAGGAAATGCATAAGGTAGGAGGATAAGGAGAAAATTTGCATATGTCTATGATCATTTTTAAACTGATTATTAGTCTGATTTCTTCTCATTCATAACAGCGTTATAAGCGATAAAGAAATGAGGAGATGTTTGCTGGCTATAAAGAGTTAAGTTTTTTTCTAATAATAATATTTACATGTCTGTTCTAATTGTACCTTTTTTGTTTGTAAGTAAAGTTTGTCACCATGCAGTACTGTTTATTTGTGTTAAATATTTAAGAAGTAGAAAACAGTCTGAGAAGAAAAAACATGAATTAGGAGAATAAGGAGAAAGTTTCCAGATGTCTATAATAATTTTTAAACTGATTATTAATCTGATTTCTTCTAATTCATAACAACGTTATGACCAATAAGGAAATGAGGAGAGGGTTGGACGGCTATGAAGGGATATGAGGAGGCCAGTTTGTGCTATGATTTTCGATTTATAATTTTACTCTTTTGACTATAAGTAATGTTTGTGACTATAGGGTACTGTGTATTTCTGCTTTATATTTAAGAACTAGCCAGCAGAATCCAAGACGAAAAAGGATTAGGTAGGAGGCTATGGAGAAGGAGGCGAATGATCGAGAAGATTGTGGGGGCTAAGAAGGGATTGGATAAGACTGGAAGTTAATCAAAAGGAGTTGGAGTAGGTGGATAAGATCAAGGGAAATGAAGGCTTCATAGCAATGTTATGTCCAATGAGAAACTATGTTTAAGGGTTGGTTGGCTATAAAGAGATATATAAAGGCCAGGTTTTTTTCTATTTATAAAATACATGCTTGTCTTTAAGTAAAGTTTGTCACTATACAGTTTTGCATATTACTGTGATACATTTAAGACCTATAAAACAGAGTCTAAGAAAAAAAGTGCATGAATTAGGAGGATAAGCAGAAAGTTTGCAGATGTTTATAATAATTTTTAAACTAATTATTAATCCGATTTCTTCTTAACTTTATAACCAATGAGAAAATGAGGAGAGGGTTGGTTGGCTATGATGGGGTAATAGGAGACAAGTTTGTTATAATTTTCTAATTATATTATATATATAGTACAGACTAAAGGTTTGGACACACCTTCTCATTCAAAGAGTTTTCTATATTTTCATGACTATGAAAATTGTAGATTCACACTGAAGGCATCAAAACTATGAATTAACATATGTGGAATTATATACTTAACAAAAAAAGTGTGAAACAACTGAAAATATGTCTTATATTCTAGGTTCTTCAAAGTAGCCACCTTTTGCTTTGCACACTCTTGGCATTCTCTTGATGAGCTTCAAGAGGTAGTCACCTGAAATGGTATTCCAACAGTCTTGAAGGAGTTCCCAGAGATGCTTAGCACTTGTTGGCCCTTTTGCCTTCACTCTATGGTCCAGCTCCAGCTGAAACCATCTCGATTGGGTTCAGGTCTGGTGACTATGAAGGCCAGGTCATCTGGCATAGCATTCCATCACTCTCCTTCTTGGTCAAATAGCCCTTACACAGCCTGGAGGTGTGTTTGGGATCATTGTCCTGTTGATAAATAAATGATGGTCCAACAAAACACAAACCGGATGGAATAGCATACCGCTGCAAGATGCTCTGGTAGCCATGCTGGTTCAGTATGCCTTCAATTTTGAATAAATCCCCAACAGTGTCACCAGCAAAGCACCCCCACACCATCACACCTCCTCCTCCATGCTTCACGGTGGGAACCAGGCATGTAGAGTCCATCCGTTCACCTTTTCTGCGTCGCACAAAGACAAGGTGGTTGGAACCAAAGATCTCAAATTTGGACTCATCAGACCAAAGCACAGATTTCCACTAGTCTAATGTCCATTCCTTGTGTTCTTTAGCCCAAACAAGTCTCTTCTGCTTGTTGCCTGTCCTTAGCAGTGGTTTCCTAGCATCTATTTTACCATGAAGGTCTGCTGCACACAGTCTCCTCTTAACAGTTGTTGTAGAGATGTGTCTGCTGCTAGAACTCTGTGTGGCATTGACCTGGTCTC
The DNA here is from genome assembly GCA_900303285.1 of Rhinella marina. Taxonomy (NCBI): domain Eukaryota; kingdom Metazoa; phylum Chordata; class Amphibia; order Anura; family Bufonidae; genus Rhinella; species Rhinella marina. The sequence goes on along the minus strand of ONZH01007658.1, from coordinate 262,132 downwards.
TAATCTGAGCACCTGTTAACCTGCGATTTCTGAGGCTGGTGACTTGGATGAACTTATCCTCCACAGCAGAGGTGACTCTTGGTCTTCCTTTCCTGGGGTGGTTCCTTTCCTGGGGCAGTTTTCCCAATTTTTAGGACTGACTGTCCTTCATTTCTTAAAGTAATGATGGCCACTTGTTTTTCTTTACTTAGCTGCTTTTTTCTTGCCATAATACAAATTCTAGCAGTCTATTTAGTGGGACTATGCCCAACACAACTCATGGTCCCAACCCCATTTATAAGGCAAGAAATCCCACTTATTAAACCTGACAGGGCACACCTATGAAGTGAAAACCATTTCAGGTAACTACCTTTTGAAGCTCATCAAGAGAATGCCAAGAGTGTGTAAAGCAGTAATCAAAGCAAAAGGTGGATACTTTGAAGAACCTAGAATATAAGACATATTTACAGTTGTTTCACACTTTTTTGTTAAGTATATAATTCCACATGTGTTAATTCATAGTTTTGATGCCTTCAGTGTGAATATACAATTTTCATAGTCATGAAAATACAGAAAACTCTTTGAATGAGGTGTGTCCAAACTTTTGGTCTGTACTATATATCTATGCTAATTTAACTTTTTTGTCTATAAGTAATGTTTGTCACTATAAGGTATTATGTATTTCCGTTATATATTTAAGAACTTGGTAACAGAGTCTGAAAAGACAGATGATAGAGAAGGTTGTGAGGGCTGAGAAGATGGTGGATAAGACTGGGAGTTAATAAGAAGGAGTTTGAGTAGGTGGATAAGAGAAAGGGACATGAAGGCTTAATAACAACTGTTAAAGGGTTAATTAATTAATAATATTTTGTGGAATATTATTAATTAATATGCATAAATAGGCGTAACCGGCTGACGCTAGCTCCGCCTATTTATTTCCCACAGTGTTCTATTCCCTACACGCTTAAGCTATAGCGGCGACTACCTTATACTGTAACGGCGGCTACAAAGACAATGTATACAGTATTTTAAATAATAAAAAGGATTTATTACAAAATAACACGTCTATGGTCTAATATTTAGACTATATCTATATATATTTATATTGGTGTATATAAATATATATACATATAGCCGCACAACAATACAATAACACAACCTCAGTATAAAAACTCAACTACACTACCCAATCCCACATAATTCCACCCACAATACTAACTAAACACATACACTCACACAGATTAAAGTCCACCCAAACCTAATCTTAGCTATCCCTAGGAAACAAAGGGTTAAATAACAGTAGGGGAAAATGAGGGATATTGCAGGGGTTAAATGGACAGGGGTACCACAGGGCAGGGGTGCAGGGAGGTATGGCAGGGGTTACAGGGGTTAGAGCAACAGGGGTTGGATCATGGGTTAGGGAAAATAGGGCAGCTGGGGTATTGCAGGGGTTACAGGGAAAGCATTGGTGGTTCAGGGGTTAAGGTAGGGCAAGGGTTAGGGGTTCTTGGGATACTTAGACCAATCCTTCCTGGAGCTCTGTCATGGTGACCTTTTCCCCATCTTGCTTCAGGTGACTCATCCAGCAGACTGCCCTCTCTGGCCCCTCACAGTTGGTCTATATCTGAGCCCCCTCCCTCTTCAGGTGAAAGCAGTGAGGTGTAGTGATACTAGCCTAACACCCCCTACAGGGAACCTTTTGCTGATAGCACACGGATCTACTTTCATCAGCCTCCATGTCTCCGGCCATTGTAACGCCCGCCTGAAAGTTCCTGCTATCAGTTTAAGATAAGAGGGAAGTGCATCCATCACACCTATTGAGACAAAAGGGTCTATTGAACCATAGTTTAACATACCTATGATACTGTCAACATATGGCCCTATTGTCTTCCCCCCCCCCTACCCCAGCAGGCATATGGCCTTCCTGCAGGAGGGGGGCTTTGAATAGAGTGATGTGATTACAATGTATCTTGGCCTTCTCACTACTGGGATTAAATAAATAAATAAATATATATATATATATATATATATATATATAGGGGCATCATATGCATCAGATTGGGGCATATCCGGAGACCCACAGATACATATATAGAAGACCCATATATAGATATACATGTATATGCATGCCTAATTAAGGGGGCATGCATGCATATACATATACACCCATACATACCAGCACTTCCTTCTACAATCCCCCTGTTGTCGGAAAACACGACAAATTTTTGGGGGAAGTGTTGGGATGTATTTGCCTCCTTAACCTCACTCATAACGGATAACAGTTCAGGATGGACTGAAGAATTATCCCGTCCTTAGGTACTTAGACATTTCCCTCATGGCTTGGACCTCTTCCCTGCCCTTCACCGTAACCCAACATCTCCGTCCACAGGATAAACCGTCCTCGCCTTTATCTTCAGCTCCTCCCACCGTCATCATCTCAGACTTCTGGGATGGCTTCACTAGTGTCTGTTTTCAAGTATTCAGCTCCTCCCACTGTCGTCTTTAGACTCTGGGACGGCTTCACTCTCCATCTTCATGTAATGTCGGTCTTCAAGTATCCAGCTGCTCCCACGGTCGTCTTTAGACTCTGGGACAGCTTCACTCTCGATCTTCTAGGTCGAACCACGTCGCACCTCCTTCTTTGTGGGGTGCGGTCACTTGTGGAATGGCCTTCTTTCAGACTTTCTCCCGACTCACATTTCTTTCATCTTGATTGCAGACTCTGTCTTTGAGGAAGTTCTCCCATGGACAGATCCGTAGGTCTTTACAAGGCAGGTCAGAATTTCTGGAGTGTGAGGTGATGTCAGAGTACCTAAATTCTACCTGCGGGAAAAGCACCGCACCAACTATCACTCAGTCCATCCCTTACGAACTGCACCGTTCTAAGGTTTGTAGTGACAAATACCGTGTTCCTGACCCTAACGTGCCCTACTCTTGTCCCCATTCACTCATGCACACTGTCCCACCCCACCCAACAATAGAACAACAAGTATACAATACTATGGGGTTTCAGGATGGCGTTGGTACTACATCCTGAACCCACATAGGATCAAATGCAGTCCCTGGCTTCAGGATGTTACTGGAGTCACGTCCTGAGCCATCTTCTCCGGTCATCTTACTAAATGATGTGACCTTTAGACTTTTAGCCAAACAGTCTCTTCCCTCAGGACGCATACGAATCTCTCTCCAAATCATGGGAGATCTCCGTCATCTTGATCCAGTAATGCTCCAGCAGGACCGTGGGTTGGTTCTCCACCTCTTGTCTTGAGCTGACAGAGGCGGAACCTCTGGAGTCACACGAGAGCGTCCAGGCAAATAACCAGTCTCTTCTAGGTTGTCATCTGGGTTCCTCCTTCAGCTCCGGTGGCATTCTTCCTAGAAGAGAAGAAAACAGCATGCGCTCCTGAGGGATTTCTCCCCTCATGGTGCACTTAGTTACAGCACTTCCAGCACCAATACCCTTGACCCAGGTGTGGAGAAAGGTATTGGGCTGACCTTCATCTAACAGGACCCCTCGTTATCCTAACACTGGTGTAAGAACACCCAACCTTCAGAGGATCCCATCCTCTGCTGCACATCCCTCTGAACCAACAGATAAGGATGGCCATCCTAATGGTTTAGGATATCCGAGGGGAGCTGTGGACGAAGCATCTTTTCCATGATGGCACGGCATCCCTGTCTTACTCATGTGTTTCCAGTCTGACTTCCCCCTGTTAACCTGTGTTGTGGAGGTCAGCAGAAGCCATGGCCAAAACCTTGCCTTGGCTCTACAGAACTCCACAACACAAAACCACAGGCCACATCCTGCTGTCAACCACTCCGTGTCCAACCTCAGTCAGAGCTGTGTTACCTGTCCGGACCAGCAAGTGAGTGCACAGTATAACCTCAATGTTGCCTGTCCGCAACCCACTTTCTGCCCTGGTCCACAGTATAGCACAGCCCCACCGAAAACCCTGAACAGAACAGTGCTACCTGTCTCGATCTGAGGCCCTGGCTGCCCAGAGTAATCATCACACTACACCGTGTACCGATGTTACCTGCTCGCAAACCAACCTCTTCCTCAGTCCACAGTATAGCACTGCTCTACACAAAGTAGACACCGGAGTGAACCAAAAACAGCCGCGCCTGACAACCGCGACTCACAGTGGGGACTGAAAACTACAACAATCAGCAAAGCGAAACACACTCGTAAACAAGAACTGCCGCCATCAACATAAAGACATACAAACAGGTAAAACGAACACAGGACACAGACATACACAGGGGACCAACGGGGTAACAAATGGCACAGGGGTATCAAACACTCTCTAACCTAGATTGGCCATTTTGACCCCTCAGCAACTGATCAGGCATCCGCTGAGTGGTGACTCTTTTATGGCCAATCTGGCTAGGCCCCACTGTACAATTTGTTATAGGGATTTTACTACTGGACACATTGCAGTTATTTGCGCAAGGGCAATTCCTTGCAATGTGTCCTTCGTTCCCACACCTAAAACACCTAATTTGGCCTCTTGTCCTTTGTGTCCTATACTTACCTGTCCTGCAGTGTTTCGCTATGTGACCTAAGCCAGCACATGCAAAACACCTGATGTCCGCCCTGCATGGCTTAGGTCCGTCCACACTGCAGTTGTGCTCCCTTCTCCTGAACTGTTCCATTCTCAGGGACGCACTCTTTACAATATTTCTTTTACAAGAAATCATTGCACACTTTTTTCCTATCTGTACAGGCTCAAATTTTGGTAGATTTGGCTTGTTACAGATATCTCTCCCCCCTTTTTGCCCTGGACAGGGCAAAATTTTTGGAGAGTCTGGCCCTGACTTTACAGAAAAAGAAAGGGTCGGTACCAACTTTGAAAAATTTCTAATGGCTTGTTGCAAGCCAGTCACCAAACGAGACCTTGCAGCTACCTCATCATTTAGTTTGGCTAGAGTCACGTCAGTAGAGGCAGCCCGCTCCTTGAAGGCCTTGATCTCAGCATAAGACTGAGTCAACTGAGCCTCAAGTTTCTCCTTTTGCCTCTGCAACTCTACCAACCGTGACTCCATTTCATCCACCTGTGTTTCTCGGTCAGCAGAAGACTGCACATTCACTGCCAGCTGTGCCCACAATGCCGAAACCTGCTGCACATTACTGGCACAGCACTGGCAATGAATGGTCGGAGGAATTGTCTCCGTTGACTGAGAGACCAGCGCAACATGCTCCGGCTTCCCAATGCTAACCTCAAATGTGTGTACAAGTTTGGCTAGCATTTGAAGCCGTCTCGTTGCCTTGTTAAATACTGTCCGTTTGTTAATACAAAGCTTGTCATAACTACACGCTTGTGTTAACAAATCGGACCATAACATTTCTGTGGAGGTGTACGAGGTGGTGAGGATGGGATTAAACGTGCTATGCTTAGCTAGGTGTTGCAGTGTAGCGCTCATACTCACTCGTTCGGTGGCCATCTTGGAGTCGTCTGTTCCTGCGTCCAACGCCTTTTCCCGACCAGCCAGGCTCCTTTGAATCTGCGCTGCGTGGAAGAAGCTTCTCTGGAACGCCTTTTTCACGTCTCCTTGGATCCACCCGAACTTGAGATGACGCTCGCCGATTAACCGTGCAAGGGAATCACAAAAATATTCAAAAGATTCTCAGGTTCGCTGTTTGTGGACGTTTCCTGTGCAAACTGCGACCCACACCTGTGCTATCCGTCCAACTTCAAGGTCGAGGAGCACAATATAGCACGACACTGCACCGTGTCCCTCCGCTATTTGTCCGCTCCCTATCCGCCTATCTTAGTTGGCGCAATAACACAATTGTGGCGCGTTTTCACCGAACAACAGTCCACTCCCAGTTCGGGCTGGCTCGCCAATGAAGAGGGGGATATGAACATTAATATATCAATATTTCTATTAAATATTAAGAATTAATATTCATAACTAATATTAATATTCTAACGTGAATATTAATATTTTCTATTAATAACGCCCTTACCAATATTCACTCACGTGGCTATCAGTACGGTATTATTAATATGGTTACCTCCTATAATGTTCCATTAAGGTACAATATTGATAACAGCGTCAGATCTGACTTCAACAATCAATATTATAATATAACACAGTCTCAACACACTCACGCTAGACTGTATTGTATTAATTTGTACCTTAACTGTAACGTTTTCCTGTTCCTTTACAACGTACTATTACAATTATATTATTACTGTGCTTGTATAACAGAAATGAAACAGTGCTAATAAAAACAAGTTATTTATTATACACTATGCTAAAGTTACACAAATCACACAATAAAACAATAATATAATAAACACCAACACCTACTTATTTTTCCCACCCACACTCACATACACACACCAATATACTTTTACCCTCCCAACTATCGCTAACTTTCCCTAATCATGGAATGGAAGATTGGGGATGTAGTGCAGGGGTCAGGATGCAGGGTAAGTATAGAGGCAGAAGGGAATTAGGGGTATAGGATTGGTAGGAGAGAGAGAGAGAGAGAGAGAGAGAGAGAGAGAGGGGTTAGGGGCTCTTGGGATACTTAGACCAATCCTTGCTGGAACTCTGTCATGGCGACCTTTCCCCCATCTTCCTTCAGGTGACTCATTCAGGAGACTGCCCTCTCTGGCCCCTCATAGTTGGTCTATATCTGAGCCCCCTCCCTCTTCAGGTGAAAGCAGTGAGGTGTAGTGATACTAGCCTAACACCCCCTACAGGGAACCTTTTGCTGATAGCACACGGATCTACTTTCATCAGCCTCCATGTCTCCGGCCATTGTAACGCCCGCCTGAAAGTTCCTGCTATCAGTTTAAGATAAGAGGGAAGTGCATCCATCACACCTATTGAGACAAAAGGGTCTATTGAACCATAGTTTAACATACCTATGATACTGTCAACATATGGCCCTATTGTCTTCCCCCCCCCTACCCCAGCAGACATATGGCCTTCCTGCAGGAGGGGGGCTTTGAATAGAGTGATGTGATTACAATGTATCTTGGCCTTCTCACTACTGGGATTAAATAAATAAATAAATAAATAAATATATATATATATATATATATATATATATAGGGGCATCATATGCATCAGATTGGGGCATATCCGGAGACCCACAGATACATATATAGAAGACCCATATATAGATATACATGTATATGCATGCCTAATTAAGGGGGCATGCATGCATATACATATACACCCATACATACCAGCACTTCCTTCTACAACAACGTTATGACCAATGATGAAACTAGGAGACTGTTGGTTGGCTATGAAGAGGAATGAGGAGGCCAGATTTTTTTTTTCTAATTATAATATTCCCATGTCTATGCTAAATTTACCCTTTTCACCATACAGTATTGTATATTTCTGTTATATATTTAAGAATAGAAAACAGTCTGAGAAGAAAGCATGAGGTAGGAGGATAAGGAAAAAGTTTGCAGATGTCTGATACTTTTTAAGTGGGTGATATTTGATTTTCTATACTATATATAATATTGCCATGTCTATGCTAAATTTCCTTTTTTTGTCTATAAGTAAAGTTTTCACTATAGAGTTGTATATTTGTGTTACATATTTGAGAATAGAAAACAGAGTCTGAGGAAGATAAATTTTGCAAGGTCTATAATAATTTTTAAACTGTTAGTCTGATTTCTTCTCGTTTATAACAACGTTATCAACGATTAAGAAATGAGGAGAGGGTTGGTTGGCTAAAAAGGGGTATAAGGAGGCCAGTTTGAGTTTTATTTTTCTATTATAATACAAATATGTCTATGCTAATCTTATTTTTTGTCTATACGTAATGTTTGTCACTGTAAGGTATTGTGTATTTCTGTTATATATTTAAGAACTTGGTAGCAATCTCTGAGAAGAAAGAGGATGATGTAATGGCTATGGAAAAAGAGGTGGATGATAGAGAAGGTTGTGGGGGCTGAGAAGGTGGTGGATAAAACTGGGAGTTAATAAGGAGTTAGAGTAGGTGGATAAGAGAAAAGGGCATGAAGGCTTCATAACAACGTTATGACCAAGGATGAAACTAGGAAGGGTTGGTTGGCTATGAAGAGGAATGAGGAGGCCATTATTTTAAATTTTCGAATTATAACACCCATATCTATGCTAAATTTAGCTTTTTTGTCTATAAGTAAAGTTTTTCACTATATAGTATTGCATATTTCTGTTATATATTTAGGAATAGAATACTGAGTCTGAGAAGAAAAAATATAAGGTAGGAGGATAACAAGAAAGTTTGCAGATGTCTATGATACTTTTTAAAATGATTAGTAGTCTGATTTCTTCTAGTTCATAGCAAAATTATAACTAGAGATGAGTGAATCAAAGCTGATGAAGTGAAATTCGATCCGAATATCAGGAATTATTTGATTTGCACCGAATCCGAATTTCCTGACGATTTGTGGTAACGAATCGCATTTTTTTTCCTAAAATGGCAGCTGCACATGTAGGACATGGAGCAAGGAACTCCAGTGAACTTAGTGCAGGGATAGAAGTTTACAGGCGCTAGGTGTTAAAAAATATTGATTATTGATATTTTGGGTGATATCAATAATTAATATTCATAAATAGACATAAACCCGCTGTTGCTAACTCCACCTATGTATTCCTTTATTAATACCGGTTGCCTAATTGACCTAAGCTATGTGCAATTCCCTTTGCTGTACTGTGGGGGTAACTACAAAGACAATGTAAACCGTACTATATTAATAAAAATATTTATTATACAATAATACACGTCTTCAGTCTAATTATTTAGACTATATCTATATATATAATAATATATATAATGTGGGGGTGCATACTCCTTGTAGTCAGTATAGAATTATCTATGTTGTGTGTCTGTTATATAAAGTGTGATTTCTGATGGGTCATTAACCAAATGACTGACCGCTCTTTGAAGCCTATGGCCTACCCCAGCATGGTGGAGTATGCCAGCTACATACAAGATGAACAAATGGACATTTCTCCTCATCCTCCCATCAAATCTTGCACCTCTGATTGCCTGGTACTAGCTTCAAAGAAACATCTGCTCCCCCCTGCTAGACCAGATACTGGGGGAATGGGACCCATTTTGGAGGGAGATTTAAAAACTGTAAAACAAAGAGATTTCAATATTCAATGCCCTCCACTCCCCTCATTAATTGCCCTCCCAATGGAAGAACTGGGATTTGGTTAGTCAATGACTGGGCCGACCGGAAATTGGACACCAATCTTAGTTCTATAAAATTGTTGGATGGACAGATTTTTGGGGTTACATCGTGTGGGAGTCACAGCCAAGCTGACGATTAACCATTTTCCTCCCCTTCTCCCGGGGCAGTAAGTTTCTATTACTGTTTTTCTCCCATTTATTTTACTCTTACTGTTTGTGTACGTTATTTTTTATTTTGTCTCATTTTACATCTATTTTTGTAAGCTCTGCACTACTTTTGTGTATAAAGTATTCCCTTTATAAGTCTGCCTTGTTGCTCTAAAGAATCCATAGCCTGAACGTGTGACTGTGTGATTTCCTGTGAGCGGAATGAATACGTGAATTGTGCAACGTTTCCGGCTTACGTCAAAGTCGGTGGTGGCAGCGGGTGTTTGGGGTGTTTGGTCTGTGTGTGTTTGGGGCGATCTACACTCACTTTGTGGCCCGAGTGTGTGGTGTGCACAGAGTGAGAGCTTGAAGGTAGTCTGGCCCCTGGCAGATCCATCCCTGGTCGCGAGACGTGGCGGTGCGTACGTGACAAACGTATATAAATATATATATATATATACAGTACAGACCAAAAGTTTGGACACACCTTCTCATTCAAAGAGTTTTCTGTATTTTCATGACTATGAAAATTGTAGATTCACACTGAAGGCATCAAAACTATGAATTAACACATGTGGAATTATATACTTAACAAAAAAGTGTGAAACAACTGTAAATATGTCTTATATTCTAGGTTCTTCAAAGTAGCCACCTTTTGTTTGATTACTGCTTTGCACACTCTTGGCATTCTCTTGATGAGCTTCAAGAGGTAGTTACCTGAAATGGTTTTCACTTCACAGGTGTGCCCTGTCAGGTTTAATAAGTGGGATTTCTTGCCTTATAAATGGGGTTGGGACCATGAGTTGTGTTGGGCAGAAGTCAGGTGGATACACAGCTGATAGTCCTACTGAATAGACTGTTAGAATTTGTATTATAGTAAGAAAAAAGCAGCTAAGTAAAGAAAAACGAGTGGCCATCATTACTTTAAGAAATGAAGGACAGTCAGTCCGAAAAATTGGGAAAACTTTGAAAGTGTCCCCAAGTGCAGTTGCAAAAACCATCAAGCGCTACAAAGAAACTGGCTCACATGATGACCGCCCCAGGAAAGGAAGACCAAGAGTCACCTCTGCTGCGGAGGATAAGTTCATCCGAGTCACCAGCCTCAGAAATCGCAGGTTAACAGCAGCTCAGATTAGAGACCAGGTCAGTACCACACAGAGTTCTAGCAGCAGACACATCTCTACAACAACTGTTAAGAGGAGACTGTGTGCAGCAGGCCTTCATGGTAAAATAGATGCTAGGAAACCACTGCTAAGGACAGGCAACAAGCAGAAGAGACTTGTTTGGGCTAAAGAACACAAGGAATGGACATTAGACCAGTGGAAATCTGTGATTTGGTCTGATGAGTCCAAATTTGAGATCTTTGGTTTCAACCACCATGTCTTTGTGCGACGCAGAAAAGGTGAACGGATGGACTCTACATGCCTGGTTCCCACCGTGAAGCATGGAGGAGGAGGTGTGATGGTGTGGGGGTGCTTTGCTGGTGACACTGTTGGGGATTTATTTAAAATTGAAGGCATACTGAACCAGCATGGCTACCACAGCATCTTGCAGCGGCATGCTATTCCAACCGGTTTGCGTTTTGTTGGACCATCATTTATTTATCAACAGGACAATGACCCCAAACACACCTCCAGGCTGTGTAAGGGCTATTTGACCAAGAAGGAGAGTGATAGGGTGCTATGCCAGATGACCTGGCCTTCACAGTCACCAGACTTGAACCCAATCGAGATGGTTTGGGATGAGCTGGACCGCAGAGTGAAGGCAAAAGGGCCAACAAGTGCTAAGCATCTCTGGGAGCTCCTTCAAGACTGTTGGAATACCATTTCAGGTGACTACACCTCTTGAAGCTCATCAAGAGAATACCAAGAGTGTGCAAAGCAGTAATCAAAGCAAAAGGTGGCTACTTTGAAGAACCTAGAATATAAGACATATTTACAGTTGTTTCACACTTTTATGTTAAGTATATAATTCCACGTGTTAATTCATAGTTTTGATGCATTCAGTGTGAATCTACAATTTTCATAGTCATGAAAATACAGAAAACTCTTTGAATGAGAAGGTGTGTCCAAACTTTTGGTCTGTACTGTATATATATATACATATATATACTGTATATTTCTCAATAGAAGTGTAGGGAAAGGATAGGGAGAAAAGTATTGAAGCAGAACAGGGTTCAATAGGGGTGTTTAGAGACAGCGTAGACAGGTTTGCAATAGAACATACCTCTGTAATTCCGATTATTGGGGTCTTATTAACTCTTGTGCGCTGTGGTTACATTTAGTAAAGCCTTTTTTGCTGTTTTAGTGTTGGAAAACAGAAAGGGCTTATTAGCTGTTGTGTGGTGAAGTGGGATAATTACAGCCCTTTTGTAGCACGTATTAGTGGGAAAAAAAAGTTTCATTTGTGTACAGTGCTGAAGTTATATGTTGCAAAGCATCTATTATTAGTGGTGGAAAAAAATGTATTAGCCATTGCGTACTGAAGTAGGAAAATTACAGCCCTTTGTAGCGTTTATTAGTGGCAAAAAAAAGTTTTATTTGGCATACAGAGCCAAAGTTATATGTTGTAAAGCCTTCTATCGTTTACTAGTGGTGGAAAAAAACATATCAGGCATTGCGTGGTGAAGTGGGAAAATTACAGCCCTTTGTAGCGTGTATTAGTGGCATTAAAAGTTTTATTTGGCGTATAGTGCCGAAGTTAGGATACTTTCACACCAGAATTTTTACTGGATCCGTCATGGATCAGCAAAAACAGTTCAATCATTATAATACAACCGTCTGCATCCATTATGAACGGATTCGGTTGTATTATCTTTTAAATAGCCAAGACGGAGCCGTCATAAACTCCATTGAAAGTCAATAGGGGACGGATCCGTTTTCTATTGTGACTGAGAAAACGGATACGTCCCCATTGACTTACATTGTGAGTCATGACGGATCCGTTTGGTTCAGTTTCATCATGCGGACACCAAAACGCAGCAAGCAGTGTTTTAGTGTCCGCCTCCAAAGCGGAATGCTGACTGAACTGAAGCAAAACTGATGCATTCTGAACGGATCCTTTTCCATTCAGAATGCATTAGGACAAAACTGATCAGTATTGAAAGCGTTTTTGCAGATCCATGACGGATCCTGCAAAAACGCTGGTGTGAAAGTAGCCTTATAGGTTATCAAACCTTCTGTCAGTTATTAGTGGTGGAAAAAAACATATTAGCCGTTGTGTGGTGCAGTGGGAAAATTATAGCCCTTTGTAGGATGTATTAATGGAAAAAAAAAATTTTATTTGCCGTACAGCGCCGAAGTTATATGTTGTCAAACCTTCTGTCAGTTATTAGTGGTGGAAAAAAGCGTATTAGCCGTTGCTTGGTGAAGTGGGAAAATTACAGCCCTTTGAAGCGTGCATTAGTGGCAAAAAAAAGTTTTATTTGGCATACAGCGCCAAAGTTATATCATGTAAAGCCTTCTATCGTTGATTAGTGGTGGAAAAAAAAGCGTATTAGCCGCTGCCTGCTGAAGTGGAAAAAATAACAGCCCTTTTTAGCGTGTATTAGTGGCAAAAAAAAGTTTTATTTGGCATACAGCGCCAAAGTTATATCATGTAAAGCCTTCTATCGTTGATTAGTGGTGGAAAAAAAAGCTTATTAGCCGCTGCCTGCTGAAGTGGAAAAAATAACAGCCCTTTTTAGAGTGTATTAGTGGCAAAAAAAAAGTTTTATTTGGCGTACAGCGCCGAAGTTATATGTTGTATAGCCTTCTATCGTTTATTAGTGGTGGGAAAAACGTATTAGCCATTGTGTGGTGAAGTGGGAAAATTACAGCCCTTTGTAGCGTGTATTAGTGGTAAAAAAAGTTTTATTTGGCGTACAGCACCGAAGTGATATGTTGTAAAGCCTTCCATAGTTTATTAGTGGTGGAAAAAAACGTATTAGCCGTTGCATGGTGAAGTGGGAAAATTACAGCCCTTTGTAGCGTGTATTAGTGGCAAAAAATGTTTTATTTGGCATACAGTGCCGAAGTTAAATCTTGTCAAACCTTCTGTCAGTTATTAGTGGTGGAAAAACGTATTAGCCGTTGTGTGGTGAAGTGGGAATATTGCAGCCCTTTGTAGCATTTTAATTTCCTTTTTATTTATTTGATCTAACAGAACGTGAGACAGAGAAGTGACAGGCCCTGCACAGGGAAGTGGCAGAGGCCTAAATGTTTCTGGCGCAGGCACAGGTCCCAGCAGAGTAAGGGGGCGTGGCAGCTGGGGTCACTTTGAGAGGCCTGAGCTTCCGGTGTCATCTGGCGGTCATGTCTTGACCAGCAACCCAGCGGTTCTTGACTGGTTGACTCGGTCTTCGACTTCATCCCAAATGACATCAGACACCCCCAGCCAAGAGTCGGTGGGTTCGTCAGACACAACCCTTAGTTGGCATGGCCCAGGAGCAGGCCCTGTTCCCTCACCTGTCCTCAACCTGCCTCTCTCCTTTTCTGTTCCCTCAGCCAGAGAAGTACTGTATGCTGTGGGCTCAGCTCCACTATACAGCAAGGACAAGCTACTAGAGGACAGTCAGCAGCTACTGGCCAGCCAAGATGTGGAGAAGACATCTGCAGCTTCCTCCATTAGGCGGGCAAGTAGTGCTGAGGAGACAGGCGTGGGAGCTGGTGTTGCGAGCAGTCAGGCTCCTGACCCAGAGACCGTTGAGGAGGACACCAGTGATGTGCAGACAGTACTCGATGATGATGTAGTCGATCGCACTTAGGAACCGGGTGAATTAGGGGCTTCATCATCACCAGAAGAGGGTGGCAGCTTGCCCATGAGGCAGCAGTGGAGCCAGCAAGTTGCTGGCATGGCCGGGAGTCAGCAGGGTGGCAGCAGTGGGAGCGAAACGTGCCCAAGATAGACCACCTGCTTTGCAGGAGTCTACCGGGCCGGAAAGTAGTGGTGCAGGGGTTCACCGAGGCAGTGGCGGTAGTAGCCAGTCAGTGTGGAGCGTTGGCGGTAAAATCACCTACTCGGCGGTGTGGCAGTTTTTTTTAAGCCGCTGGGTGAGGTGAACCTAGCTATTTTTAGAATCTGTGGGCAGAAGGGGAAGCGTGGCCAGAGTGCCAATGTTGGCACCACGGCCCTGCGTCAACATATGCATCGTCAACATAAAGTGGCTTGGGAGAACCGTGGCTTCAATGTGGTGGTCCAGTCTGCCGCAGCATCACCCAGTGGCACGCACCCGATTTCAGGCAGTCAAGGCTACACCACCTCAGCCAAAGGGAGCCAGTCTGTCCTTCCTATTACCTGATGCTCCTGCTCCTCCTTGTCAGTCATTCCGTCAGCAATTGATCAGCGAAGCGATTGCCAAGAGATAGCAGTATTCGTGTACATATCCAACGGCACAGAAGCTGAATGTGCTCCTGGTCAAGTTGATAGTGCTGCAGTCCCTCCCTTTCCAAGTGGAGGACTCTGAACCTTTCAGAGAACTGATGGCTTGTGCCGAGACGAGGTGGAGAGTTCCAAGCCGTCATATTATTGTCACGCGCATGTGTGGGGAAGAAAACCAACCCAAGCATAGGAGGGAAAGGAGATTAGGCCTAGAAACTAAGGAAGGAGATGGACACCTCCTACAGGAAACCCTGGCTCAAATCCTGTCTATCTACCAGTATGAACAGGCCTTAAATGTAGGCAAGTTCATACACAGGAACCTAAACACTGAACTGACCCTATAGGACTCTGGAAACTAATGACAAGAATGAGTCTACCTGTTCCTCCAAAAGGAAGGACGAACAGGAGTCTCCCTGTGTAACTTCGATGTCAGCCGTTGGCAGCTCATGCGAGACACCTGCCATTTGCTTAGCCCCTTGAGGAGGCCACTTTATTTGTCAGTCACCAGGACTACGGGATGAACAACGTAATTGCACTCATTCATATCCTGGAAAAGATGCTGTTAAATCTGGCTGGTCAGGGGACAGAAGATGTGGCGACTACATCTCATGGCCACATGAGCCCTGTGGGGGCTGAACTGGAGGAGGAGGAGGACTTTGGAGCACAAAAAATGCTTAGAGAAATGGGTGGTTTTTCTACCCAGGTGACAGGAGAGGAGGAGCAGCCAGAGGAGCTACAGGGCGATGAGGAAGAGGAGGCAGAGGACCCAGACACACTGTGGCAGTATGCAGTGGAGATGGAGGCAGGGATTCCATCCGAGTCACTTGTGCAAATGGCCCGATGCATGCTCACTTGCTTGTGTAGTGACAGCCGAATTGTCATCATTCGGAAGAGGGATGACTACTGGCTCTTCACCATGTTAGACCCTCGCTACCGGTCCAAAATGGGAGCCTTTTTTACACCCGCCGAGGGGGAGGAAAAACTAAACTACTATAGAGACATCCTATGTAGTCAGTTGGCCGCTGCCCATCTGCTTCATCCTCTCGCAGGTCTGACTGGGGGGGGGTTGGCAGGAGCAGTACCAGCTCCATCAGCAGCCTAAGTCTAGAGTCGCTGATGAGCAGCTTTCTTCACCCGCATAGTGAAGAAACTACTCACCAGCAGAATCAGCTAGACCTGGAGGAGGACCTGAACCAGCAGGTGGTGGCATACTTGGACAGCACCCTGCCACCCATCATTGAAGATCCGCTGGACTACTGGGCAGCCAAACTAGATTTATGGCCACAACTGGCCGAGTTTGCTCTGGAAAAGCTGTCCTGCCCGGTCAGTAGTGTGGCATCAGAGCGGGTGTTTAGTGTGGCGGGGGCCATAGTTACCCCAAGGAGAACTCGCCTGTCCACCCAAAATGTGGAGAGACTAACATTTGTCAAGATAAATCAGGCGTGGATCATCCAGGATTTCCACCCACCAATGCCTGATGCATCAGATTAGATCATCCATACTGCCTTGACTAGAGACCGGTTTCATCTGGCTACCTGCCTCAGCCACTACTCTGATGCTGCCACCCGCCTGATGCCACACATCTGATGCCAAGTGCTCCTTCTTACACCCACCATCGTCAGCGGGTACTGTTATTGTCACCCACCTTCCCACACTGTCGTCATGCCACTCTGTAGTATGCTGCTGATGCTGCTGGCTCCACACTGTCGTCGTGCCACTCTGTGGTCTCCTGATGATACTGCTGCTGCCTCCACAATGTCGTTGCGCCACTCTGTGCTCTCCTGATGCTACAGCTGCCACTGCCACCTCTACAATGTCGTGCCACTATGTATGGTGCTCCTGATGCTACTGCCACCTACACACTGTCGTTGTGCCACTCTGTAGTGTGCTGCTGCTGGCTCCACACTGTCGTTGTGCCACTCTGTGGTCTCCTGATGCTACTGCTGCTGCCTCCACAATGTCGTCACACCACTCTGTGCTCTCCCGATGCTACAGCAGCTGCCACCTCTGCACTGTTGTCGTTCCACTCTTTATGCTGCTCCCGATGCTACTGCCGCCTACACACGTCGTCGTGCCACTCTGTGGTCTCCTGATGCTACAGCTGCTGCCACTGCCACCTCTACACTGTCGTCGTGCTACTCTGTATGCTGCTCATGATGCTACTGCCGCCTACACTGTCGTTGTGCCACTCTGTGGTCTCCTGCTGCTGCCTCCACAATGTCGTTGCGCCACTCTGTGGTCTCCTGCTTCTACAGCTGCTGCCACTACCACCTCTACACTGTTGATGTGCCACTCTGTATGCTGCTCCTGATGCTACTGCCACCTACACACTGTCATCGTGTCACTCTGTAGTCTGCTGCTTGCACACTGTTGTCGTGCCACTCTGTGGTCTCCTGATGCTACTGCCTCCACACAGTCGTCGTGCCACTCTGTAGTCTCCTGATGCTACTGCCGCCTACACTGTCTGCTACTGCTGCCTGCACACTGTCGTCGTGCCACTCTGTAGTCTCCTGCTGCTTCCTGCACACTGTTGTCATGCCACTCTGTAGTCTCCTGCTGCTGCCTCCACACTGTCGTCTCCTGATGCTACTGCCGCTGCCACCTCCACACTGTCAGGGGGCTCTACTTGTATAAGCATTTAATAGAACAGGTTCTGTAGAAATCTATGTGGATTTAGTGAATTGGTGTAAAAAGAGTGTGCTCTTTCACGCTATAGTAGGATCGTGGGCCTCTGTACGGTTCTCTATAGCTGGCTCTAACATTGACATGTAAGGCTGAGTTCACACTTCACTTATTTGGTCAGTTTTGGCCCCATAACTGCCCAAATACGTTAAGTGTGCAGTGGTTCTAAGAGCGACGCCTGTCATCTGCATATCATACTGACTCACAGTATTGTTTCACTACCACAGCAGACTCCCTATGCGTGTTACTGCAAGGCACACTGTTCTACTCTACTATACAGGCTCTCTGCAGCCAGGAAGTAGCCGTTTTTTAACACGATTCGCCACATATTTATTCGGCTCGAATCATTTTGGAAAATTCGGCAAACTGACCGAATCGAATTTTTGAAAAATTCGCTCATCTCTAATAAAAACCAATGACAAAATGAGGAGAGGGTTGGCAGGCTATGAAGGGGAATGAGGAAGCTAGTTTGTTACACTGACAGTTGCCTACGAGACCCAGCCTGGGGGTGAGCCTCATAGACTTCAATATCTGGCAGGCTCTGAGTCCTGTGTACATTTTCAACAATGTTGGCGGATACAGTAGGGGCCAAGTTGTAATTAACAGCCAGGCCTCTGCCTGCCACTGATCGAGCGATCAGTGTCATGATGTTCATGGACTGAAGTCCTGCAGAAGCGCTTCGTAGTGCATCCGATACGTGCCTCCTCTCCACACTGCGCTGTATCTTGCTCAGTACGACCTGCACAAAGCCAGTGCCTGTGTATTGCTTACCCACCTCTTGCCTTCGCTTGTCTGTATGAGCCCTACACTGACAGTTGCCTATGAGACCCAGCCTGGGGTGAGTCTTATAGACTTCAATATCTGGCAGGCTCTGAGTCCTGTGTACATTTTCAACAATGTTGGTGGATACAGTAGGGGCCAGGTTCTAATTAACAGCCAGGCCCCTCAGGGCTCCAGATGGCAACCAAAATGGTTGCCAATGCTACTTAGATTTTACAAATGGCAACAAGACCTTTTAGTCTTGTCGACATTTGCACCTAGACCCGACTGGCTTGTCAGCTGCAAGCAAGTGGCAGACAGCTGAGGGAAAAAGCAAAGCGATTTCCATCTTCTTATGGGGAAAGATTGAACCGTGTGAGGTCCTGTAGCCGTCGCTCGCGGCCCCTCCCCTACCTGCTTCTTCTCAGAGTTGAGGCAGCTGCTCGGGGTCCGCAGTCCGCTCACAATACGCTATGTGACATACTCAGATACAAGGCGGGAAATTGATCGTTTTTTCGTTGCCTAAAAATCAGAACACAAAAAAGGCCCATTGAGCGGCTGTGCGTGGAGTCCTCTGTGCAGGATAGTGGTACAGACAGCGCACGAGCCGAGCTGGCAGAGCTCCCATCATGGTTGCGGATCACGCTTCCCATTCTTCCTCCTCTGCAGAGTGGATTGCCTGTGTAGATAAAAGGTACCTTCTACACGTGTGCTGTGACTGCTGGTCTGCATGTATGATGTGACTGCTGGTCTGCATGTATGATGATGTGGCTGCTGGTCTACATATATCATTATGTGGCTGCTGGTCTACAGATACTATACTTCCGTGTTGCTTGTGTCACCACTTTATTGTGCTGCATGTGTGATGTGACTACCGTGCTACATATGATAAAACTAAGGTGCTGCCCATTATGTCATTTAGAAGGTTACACTACTGAGCTGCTTGTATGTTGTTACTGTTGTGCTGCACGTATGACAATGGTGAGCTGCTTCCATAGTTGTCACTACAGTGCAGAATATGTGAGCTGTGTGCCATGTACAGCTGTGTGCACTATGTGACTGCCCAGCTGATGCTGATGCAACTCATACATGATGTGATTGCTGTGCTGCGTGTCCCCGTGCCTGCTACTGAAGGGCTGTTTGTTGTGCTGCATGGTGATGTGTGGACATCTGACAGCTCCTGAGGTGATGGACAGCCAGTGGTGCTATTGCGCAGCCTAGTATCACAGAACATGGAGCGCGCTGCTCTCAGCGCGCTCCATGTTCCCTCAGCAGCACAGGGGAGAAGGAAGCAGGACTAATAGGAAATAGAAAGTAAAAAAATAAACAAAAAAAACAAAACACCAATATATTAAGTTTAAGGGCCCATACAGCAGGCAATCTCCACAGCACATTCCATGTAGTTTGAAGCCTGGCTGTGCAACACCTTCTTCCAAAGGGTCAGCTTATCCTGAGGTCCGGATATGCTCTCCCATTGTGGCAGCAGCTGCATGGGACTCTGACCCACTGCAGGTCATGGAAGGCTTGCAGTATTTCTGTGAAGAGATGTGAAGGCAGCAGAACACAGAAGTTGGAATAGCTCCAAAACAGCTCCAAGATGATGGCAGGTAGTGCTGGCAGACAGGCTCAGGTTAACCACAGATCTCCCACAAGCTAAGCCACAATGGCAGTTCTGGCCCCACAACAAGAACCATTCCTCAAAGTGTCACATAGTACATAAGGGCTTTACTGCATGGGGCTTTGTGGCAGTTTGGGCTTCTCAAAGGTAACACTGTTGTGGACTGTATTGTTAGTAGCAGAGGGATCTTACTGGGATACAGTATAATGATACGTTAAACATAACACATAGATCGTCCTTGTCAGTACAGTATTCCATCAGTAAACATCACATGGTCCCGACAGAATACAAATCTCTATATTCTCTGCATTTCCTGTCAATATTGGGTAACTAAATATGGCCCCATGATAGCAGCAGGCACGAGGCTGTGGTGTGAACAAAAAAAAAAACAAAAAAAAAACACGGTCATTTCAGTCCCTGCGCCTTTCAAACTGCTTAAAAACGTACTGCTAATACTAAGGAGTTTTGCGGTTACAAACGCACAAATAACATCAGCATTGACCCTTACTCCATTAATAAAATTAGATAATGAAGTTTTTAGTGCATTTTGACTCCTTCAGCATAACTGCTATCTGTAACCCTGTAACCAGCATCCTGTGTTTACATCTCTGTGCAAGACTCACAGGGAGTGTCTGCAGCATCAGGTGTCTGCCTCCCAGCTGGAACATCACACATCCAAGCGGGGGGGGGGGGGGGGGGGGGGGGGTGATGGGGTGGACAGCCTTATTAGTATTCAATTTACTGTACTGAATACTAATGAAGCTGTGTTGGATATGGGTTGGGGGGTATCCTCTTCCAGCATAGTCTTTTACTAAAGAAATAAGTTAACAGTCTTCATTGGGATTTGAACCCTAGCATACAGGAGGTATGGCAGAGTTACTAGGACACTTCAGACCCGCTCTGTTGGAAGGGATGTATTTTCTTTGCTTAAAAAGCTATTTTCTTCACAGACATAAATAACACTAAGGCCCCATGCACAAATCCATGGAGCACGGTCCGTGAAAACCTAGACTGCCCTCCTGCTGATTGCACAGCGTCACTGGTTGCTATGACGCTGTGCATTTCGTGCTGCTGTACAGTAATACACTCGTATGATTGTTATGAGTGTGTTACTGTAAAGCGGCGGCACAAAGCGCACGGCGTCATAGCAACCAATGACGCTGTGCGCTAGTACACTCAGCAGGAGGGCAGTCTGGGTTTTCATGGACCACGCTCCATGGATGTGTGCATGGGGCCTAAATAAATTGCACCATTTACCAATCACCATAAATAACGTGTTCATTATATTGAACTTCTTATCATTACAGGGATACCAAATACTACTTTGTGATATTTCAGATTAAGTATGTTACAAAAAAATGACTGTAGTAACAATAACATTGCAGAAAATAAGAAAAAAGTAACTTTTAGCATAAAAGAAAAAGGTGGAAAGTAAAAATTCTATTTGTCTGCCATAGCTTTTACTATAACAACTATTTTATAGATCTCAATGAGGTTTGAACCCCAGACCTTCTGTATAGTACAACAGCTGGCTTACCTACTCTATAGAAAAACTATGCTGTAAACATAGTAATACTATAAGGTAAAAAAAAAATCCTATTTTATTAAATATCACAAAACTATATTTTGTATCCCTTCAATAATAACCTGCACAATATAGTGAACATATTATTTATGGTGATTAGTAAACAGCATAAATAAGAATGGTTGGCACATGGTTTGCTTGTATGGAGCCTTGAAATTCCGGATAGCAGCCCTGGATCCAAACCTGCTTGAAGCCCTGCTGGGAAAAACCTACCCTAAGACAAAGCATCATTGCTGACATCTGGTCTACAAGAGCAGGACCCAGGAAATAAGCAGAACACCGCCCTCAGAGGCTATGTCATTCATGATGTTGTGTCTATGGGGCAGAGCCTTACCAGCCTTGCCATGGTTCAGATGTAGACGTTATGTCATCGGGATAGGGAGCCAACACAGTGGGGAAAATGTCACAAGACCATGATGGAGTGCAAGAAAACGGGGCATTATAGATAAACAGTCACTATTAGTAAGTGATAATGTGTGTTTTTTCCTGTCAATTGATGCTAAAAATTGCAAAACCTGAATACTCCATTTCAACAATCAATATAAAAAATGTGTGGACTTGTTTGTTCAGCCTCTACATCTAATGCAGCTTTACACAAGTGCAAACTGATGCATTTAACCCCCAGTTACAGTAATACACAGTTATTTGTCATATCATGCAAACCAAAGAGATAAAATTTGGATACAAACAGCTTTTAATGAATTACTAAAGAGCAAATTGAAAATATGATGTGTCTTGACCCGAGAGTTTAAAAAAAAAAAAAAAAAAAAAAAAAAAAAAGATTTGAACAAAATCCTGTTTGTAAGTCAATGACTCCCAGTCATCTTTGTACTGAAGAACAGAATGTAAAATTATCCATAAAATTTGTAATATGGGCCATGTTCTTCCTTGTGTAATTTGATGTAAGCACTAAGGAGAATTATATCAGGAGTTGACTACAAGACAATGAAAATAAACTCAAAGTTTGAGACTCAGTAGTGAGGGCTAGCCAGGTCTCATTTATACACGATAATGTTGGCTTTATACAGTGAAGTTGTCAAAGTTAGAAACCTTGAGTGGGTTATAAGACAAGAAGGATGTAATTTGTTTAAAAAAATCCCACCATAACTACATTGTGATAAGTCAGCCTAACACAGTAAGTGCTGGCGGTTCTGTCACAGTGTATATGAAAAGGCGGCCCACTCTCCACTGAATAGACATGCAGTTATGTTTATACAATGACCAATATGGTATGAAACCAAAACCCCTATTATAAATTTAACATAAGTGTAAGCATAGCTAAATGTGAGGGTCATGGGAATCCATCATCATCATCCTCTGCCATTTCTTTAGCAAATTCTAAATCCTGCTGTTCTCTTTCACGCCGCTCCTATGGAAAGAAAGATATATCAGTGATGGTACTGCAGGAGAAAAGAATACAAGTCAGTGTCACATACAGGCCGAGCTAAGTTACAGCCCCACCTTAGGCAGTGGTATTGCTCTCTAGACACTGTATAGAGTATCCTCCCTATGTGAGTATCAAAGCTGCTCCCCTAGTCACTTGTAATAATGGGAGTTGTAGATCTGCACATGAACTGCACGAAAACCAGAGGAGTGGAGGGATTTAACACCTTGTACGGAGCTCCATGTACGGAGCTGGTGCGAAATGCAAATATGGTGCCGGCTCGCTCATGCAGCTGGCGACATCGCCGTCGAGTCTCCGCTGTTTCAAACAGCAGAGACCTGTGGCTAATGACCGCGACTGGCAAAAATGTTGATCGCTGTCATTAAAGCCTTTAGATGTCATGATTAAGTGAGATCACAGCATTTAAATGGTGAAAAACCCGGAATCTCTGGCTTCTTACTGGCATCTTCTGCGGCTAATGAGGAAGCCGGTAATTGATTTCAATGCACTGGGTCTTTCTGAAGAGACCCAGAGCATTGAATCTGCAGTTCTTATTTTGGCCAGCAGGTGCAGTGCTCCAATGCGACTTAGAATTTACAAATGGCGACAAGACTTTTTAGTCTTGTCGCCATTTGCGCCTAGACCCATCATTTACCAATACTAGGCTGCTCTCAGCGCGCTCCATGTTCCCTCAGCAGCACAGGGGAGAAGGAAGCAGTCTGTCCCTCCCCCCTGTGCTGCTGCTGCCACCAATGGGAGAGGAGAGGGGGAGGGCGCACTGCGCCACCAATGAGAGGGGCGGAGGTGGGCGCACTACGCCACCAATGATGATAACTATGTTTAATAAAAGTACAGGAGGTGGGTGCCGGCGTACAATCACATAGCTGGCACCCGACCTGTATGATAGGGAGCTGCCATATGCCGCAGTTAACCCCCAAGGGGTTAACTACCGCTGATTGCAGCTCCCTATCATACAGGTCGGGTGCCGGCTAGGTGATTCTGCGCCGGCACCCGCCGCCTGTACTTTTATTAAACATAGTTACGTGCATTGGTGGCGCAGTGCGCCCTCCCCCCCCAGTATGATAAACACTGGTGGCAGTGGCCACAGGGTCACCTCTCCCCCCCTCCTCTTCATTGGTGACAGTGGCAGTTCCAATCGGAGCCCACATATCAGCCCACTGTGCTGCCATATCAGCCCACTGTGCCGCCATCAGACCTCAGATCAGCCCATCAACCCCATAAGGATAAAATAAAAAACTCTTACCTCTCCTGCACCGTGGCTCCGCTCCAGGTCCGGCGCTCCTCTGGCTTCTGCCAGCGCTGCCCTGTCACCTGACTGCGTGCAGCGTCAGGTCAGAGTGCGCGTTCAGGACAGTGCAGCGCCGGCAAGAGAAGACAGAGGAGCGCCGGACCCGGAGCGGAGCTGCAGCGCAGGAGGGCAAGTATGTTTCCCCGCTCCCGGCACCTAATACATACTAGTGAGCACTTCCATAATGGAAGCACTCACTAGTATTCCCTTTATAAGACGCACACGGCAATTTTCCACCTACTTTTGGGGGAAAAAAGTGCGTCTTTTAAAGCGAAAAATACGGTAAAATATATTAACAATAAATAAACATTTTACATATCGCCACGTCCGAAAAGTCCAAACTATTAAAATATTTTTTAAAAATCTCCTATGCGGTGAACACGTAACAGAAAAAAATAAAATAAAATCCGCACAATTCGCCATTTTTTAGTCACCTAGTCCCCCCAAAAAATAGGATAGGACTGTTCTATTATGGGCCAGACTTTCCATCTTCGTCTTTTTTGAATTATAATTATATGCATTTAAATTTGGCGACTAAAAATTTAATTTGGCTCCTAAATTTTTCAGTTCAGGAGCCAATGGCTCCTAGGTATTTTTTTTAGTCTGGAGCACTGAGGTGGCAGGCCAACACAAGAAATTAGCAATTCTGTACAAATAATGGATGTAAAAAATCCATAATTGTTTAGAATTTACAAAAAAAATTATTTTGTAGGCTCAAATACAAGCGTAAAAATCATAAAAAAAAACTGTTAAAAAAAATTTAAAAAAAGTTTAAATTACTCCCCTTTCCGTAGAATAAAAATACATAAACAACAAAAAATATAAACATCATGGGTATCACCGCAACCGAAGATTCCCATACTATTAAAATATAAAAATATTTTTACAATATAGCAAATGGTGTAACGGAAAAAAGGGTCAAAATGGACAATTTGCCAGTTTTTCATCGCTTCTATTATAAAAAGTGATCAAAAAGTCACACACACTCTAAAATGGTATAAAAAAATATTTAAATAAATATAAAAAAAAACAAACAAACAAAAAAAAGGTATGGGGGGGGGGTCAGAAGTTCAACATAAATACCTATACATATGTGGTATCATTGTAATCGTACTGACCCAAAGAATGAAGGGCACAGGTCACTTTTGCTGCAAGCGGAACACCGTGGGCACAAAACCAGTAAAACAGTGGAGGGAGTGTGTTTTTTTTTTTCTAATATCAACCCATTTGGAATTTTTTTCCCTGCTTCCCACTACATATGCCATATTAAAATGGTCATGCAAAAAATAAGCCATCATACAGCTATGTGAAAGGAAAAATAAAACATATATGGCTCAAGGAAGATAGGGAAGAAAAATAAAAATGCAAAAACGAAAAAAACTCCAGTATGCTAAGGGTTAATAAAGTGACCAAAATCAGGAACCAATCGTTTTATTTTTTACTATATATGGGGCTTTCCAAAAACTATACTGGCTCATATAGGTACAAGGGGCAATCCTACAGACAATAACTTGAGGGTGAATGCTAGTGTTATAACGACCAGCTATACAACAAGACTTCTATAATAAAACTGAATAGGAAATATAAATGGCATTTTCATCTAAACTATTGGTTGACATATACTGTGGATATGCCATAATGCTTTAGATAGGTACACTCCTTAAATAAACAAAATTTTGAACATCAACACTCAAAGTTGCAGTGAAATATAGAAGTGGTCATAAGTGTCTCATAAAATTAAAGCAGTATTCTGGTAAAGTAACTTAAATTTTTGATCAACTGCATGAAGGCTGGAAGTTGTGACCCAACCAGAACCCATACCTATACATATAACCAGAGCTTTATTTTACTTTGCAATCTATTTGTCTAGCTCCTGTGTGAGCCTGCAGCACAAGGAGCATCATGGCTCCTGATCTTCCCTCACAAAACTACCCCCACAAATACCCACAATCCCTAGCTTTCCTGCTGTGAGTTTGTGCTTGCTCATGAGTGTTGCTGATTATTGATTGGCTGCCTGATATCACAGTCCAGTCTCACCCCCTCTACTGGCCAATCAGCAGCACACTAACACTCCCTTTGTTTCACAAGACATTTAGCTAGAGAATTGAAAGCAACACACTGAGCATGCTCGACCTAAGAAAGGGTCAGAACTAAAGGTCGATGCCATGGTAACTTATGAAGAAACACAGTGGGTAGGAGAAAAACTACTTTTATAACTACTGAACAGTAAATATGTGAAATGTACATTATATTAGGTAATGACTGATGATGAATTAGTCTAAAACATAAGTTATATTTTGGGTAACCGGAATACCCCTTTAATCTTGTGGAGATCAGAGGTCTTTTAGTAAACCACAGAATTAACCTTTCCTGTGACAGTGTAATGTTTCTCGGTGATGCTCACCTCAGCTGACTCCAAGTCTTTGTTGTAAGATTTAGGAGGAAATCTCATAGCCTATAGGATGAAAATGAAGAGAAGCATTTGTAATTACACAATGGCATCAGAATAACAGATGATCCTCAAAAGTTACGCAATATCATTGAAAATTCATTTAAATAATATTGTGCTCTCAAGAAAGTACAATATTAATTCTATTACACACACAACAGTGGCGCTTGCTCTTCAATCCATACATATGGCATAGTGTACATTAGGCTGACACTCATTTTTTCATAATTTATCTACAGCATACTTGTGTCCCTCCCTCAATCTTTACCTTGACAGACATATTGTGTATGTCTAGACAGAATGAAATGCGTTGATGAAAGGCCAGCTGAGGTTCCCTTGTAGAATAGATATCAGTCATCTCTTTAGACTGGACATATCCCTTTTCATGATTAATACTGGCCTCAATGACTCCATCACGGATTGCCTGCAAAAAAGTTTGAAAATGTAACATGAAATGTATTATTGGTTGTTTGTATACCACAGATTATTCTGTTCATGTAAGGTACCTGACTGACTCTGCATCCATAAAGTCTTTGAAATCACTAACCTTAGCCACTATGAACTCTGCATCCTCTGGACTGTCAAGCTGTAATTTCTGAGCAATGTCAGGCAATGAAATCCTGGAGTATGACAGACTGATCATACGCACACCTAAAATAGAAGGGGACCAATATTATAAAAGGCACACACAACAGACAGATATAAAGATGAGGGAGCTCTGAAAAATGAAAAGTGGAATCTGATTGGCTGCTCTGGGCAACAAAGCCAGTTTCCTTTACACCAGTTTTGATAAATCTCCCCCTAAATGTCTCTAAAAAGACCATTCAGGACTGCATATTGGCCCAGAGATCAGTTGATTACCACAAGTACAGCTTTTGTAACCCTTGGCAATCAGCTTGTAGCCCTGGAGGAAAATGTGTCTGGCCAGAGGTTTCCCCTGAAATGCAGCATCACAAATGAATGCCCATGTAATGTAATTAATGGATAGAGGAGCTCTTCATTCTGGTTCATAAAGAAGGGCTTCTTGTTCGACAACTCCTTTACGAAGGATCTCTTTCCTACAGCTGGCTATACACAACTGAAAGCGGTTGGTCAAATGTTTGTTCGGGATCTATACAGGTATTACTGTGCGTTTCAGCTGACATACGCTAGCTGGTGGGTGAGGGTCGATGCTAATAACCCGGTGATAGTCCTTGAAGCTGCTCTTTTGGGATCATATGAAGCTCTAACAAATCTCTTGTACTGAGCGGGCAACCATGTAGGTAGGGCTTTAACTTCGAATATCAAGGCTGTTATAAGAATTTGGAAAGACCTGGTTTGGGTGTGGAGTGACCGAGGGGGAGGAGAGGGATGGTCCCCAGTTCTGCCTTTATGGAGAAACCCAAAATTGAGACAATTATATACCCTACCCGACTGAGTTTTGGCCGCAACACGGTGTTGAATATTTGTCACAATTATATAGCGAGGGTATTTTTAAAAACTTCCTGGATTTGAAGGCTGAATTTAGCTTGTACCAGACTAGTCTTTTTAGGTATTTTCAACTCCGCCATGCCTGTTCAGAACAATTTGGAAAAAGTAAAATCAAGATGGAATATGGTGAAGTCGAAAAAATTGCCAGACTAAAGACATTATGTAAACCAGTATCTTCTTTTTATTCGGTACTCATGTCTCGCCTCACTTCCCCGTTATCTAGAGCTCTGGCTAGATGGGAGAAGGACATTCCTAGGCTAGAAGACAGACATGAGAGAGAACTTAAGCACAATTGGAGAAATACTGCGATACGTGCTAGGGATCAGTTGATTGAAGTTAAATGGCTGCACCGTGTGTACTTGACTCCAGTTAGACTAGAACGAATGCATTGTCTAAGTAGCTCTTTGTGTACTAGATGTAACCAAGGGACCGGCACGTTGTTTCACTTGATTTTGGAATGTCCCAAAATAGCGGAATTTTGGTCAGCGATCCATGAATTCTTAAACCTGAAGTTGGGTTTGCCAGCAGTATGTTCCTCTGAAAATAGCTTGTTGGGTCTGGTCGAAGACCTATTGCAGACCAGGCACTCTAGGATTTTATATAGATTGCTGATGTTTTATGCCAGGAAATCTATTTCATTAAATTGGAAACCTCCTGAGATTCCTTCAGTTCAGCACTGGATGCAACTTATTGAGGCGGCTTTGCCAATGTACAGGATGACTTACTCAGCTAGGGGGTGTCCAGAGAAGTTTGACAAAGTTCGGGGTCTCTGCATAGCTGCTAAGACCTCAGTGGTTTAAGTTGTTGGTGGGGGCTCTGCGGTGGTGTGTGTTTTGTGCGTGTGCTTGGTATTTAATCCTTGTAATTTGTACCCACAGAAGCGACAATAATTCTGCATGCTTGAATGATTGTCATGGATAATCCTATGCAATACTTATGTATCTGTTCACTACTGTACAGTCTAATGGATTTGTGTGTCAGTATTTACAGCTGTAAATGTTTTATCTGAAAATTGATAAATACTTAAAAAAAAAAAAAAGTTTGTTTGGCTGACAAGTATCTTGCAACTACCCATAAATAACAGGAGATGTTTACAGAAGATAAACATGTTCATTTCAATGGGTGGAGGCTAAAAATGTTGTGCCAGACAACATGCCTGATCCTTAAATGGTTTAATTTACATACCTGTCTTGATAACATTATGTCTTAACCGGATGATGAGTGTGTATGTACCATCTGTCTGGAACTTCTCACAGAACTGCTCCAGCACCTGATTGAATTTGGACAGGTTGCCTGTGCGCACAGCTGTAAAAGAAAGCAACTTTTTGGGAAATTTTATGTAGAGAAAGAAATCCTATCTACAATCAGTGATCGAGGAAAAACCAGCTTGGTGAATAACTTATTTTTCCTGTACTTAAAGGAGTTGTCCGTTTTTTTTTTTTTTTTTTACTATGGATGACCTATCCTCAGGATAGGTCATCAATATCTGATCGTCA
The DNA here is from genome assembly GCA_900303285.1 of Rhinella marina. Classification (NCBI taxonomy): domain Eukaryota; kingdom Metazoa; phylum Chordata; class Amphibia; order Anura; family Bufonidae; genus Rhinella; species Rhinella marina. Next base: position 232,736 of record ONZH01007658.1, on the reverse strand, counting down.
GGGGGCCAACTCCTGGCACCTCTGCAGATCATTTGTTTGAAGAGAAGGCTCATATGAGCGCTACAATCTCTGCTCAGTTTACCTGCTTGCCACAGCAATTGCAGCGGTGAGCAGGTGTAACTGCAAGTATGGCGTCCCCATTCACTTCTATGGGACAGGTCTATGTCTAGTGAATACTACAGAGCTGTCCCCTAAAAAGTGAATTGGGGCGCCATACTTGTAATTACACCTGCTCACCACTGCAATTGCTTCAGCGAGCAGGTAAACAGAGCAGAGACGGCAGCGCTCATTATAAGATGCGTACGCATTAGTGTACAGATTATAAAATGCGTACGCTACTATTCGAAAATTGCTCCCGAGTACGCTCGGCCGAGCATGCTCGCTCATCTCTAATAATGATGTATGTGGGTGGATCACGAATTATCACAAGAGCAGAACCTTGGAGATTCGCTTTGCACACATTCACATTTGCAATCAACATGTACTCAAAATAACTGCAGCTTGTTCCTAGAAAGAAATAACAGGACTACAAAAGTGGATGAATCACTTACCTTGAGTAAGCAGAAAATACGGCATTAAAGACTTTTTCAACGAAAACTGTCTGAATTGAAGACGATCTGGAATTTCCCCCAATAAGAGCTCAACCACTATCAGAAGTTTGTGAACCTGAGAAGACGGTATCAGATGCACATATTTACACTGTAGGATCCAGTGGCGCAACTAAAACTGACTGGGCCCCACAACAAATTTTTGAACGCCCTCCCAGCTCCCTCCTCCTCCCGTGCAAACCTCTCTCCTGTGCCTAGTGAAGATAGCTCTCAGACCAGGCCAGGCTGATGCTCCATCAGTTCTCTACACATATATATTGCAAGTCATGTCACTGTATATAATGTCATTTAATAATGCTGTTCAGGGGGCTCTGACAAAATCTCAGTCCTCCTCCCAGATGGGCCCCTTCTGAGCCTCAGGCCCTGTAGCAGCCGCTTCCCCCATTGCTACACTTCTGGTAGATTTAAGGTGACTTGGAATAAGAGTTACATAAAAATCAATTACTCACCGTCTGCTTGAAGCCCACTGCGGTATGCTGGGGGGCCTTTCTTAGTGCATTAGTTAGGGTCCTTCTTGCTTCAGAATATTCCAACTGAATGGCTTTAATGCGGCCTGAGGGAGGATTTTGTGCAGTGTGTTTAAGAGGCAATACGATGCATAGTATAGAAATTGCTGAGACTTACAAAAAGAATATTACATATTAAACAGAGGAAACGTCTATAGCATGATTCCTGTTAGAGGTTAGTGGCTACATGTGTGCCAATGAACCAAATCAAATACACAAAAGAAAAAAAAAGGGACACAAAGTAATTGTGTACACCTGTATTATGTTACATGATAATATGGCTTTTTTCATTCCAAAAATAAATCAATTAAAAATTACAATTAAAAACAATTAAATACTATTAAAAGCAGAAAACTATTAAATAGAAACAAACAGATTCCAATGTCACATCATTAGTGCTTTTGAGCATTCTTCTTCTTCGAGCATTATTATTCCTACTGTATTTGTTACATATGCTGCTGTACTTCTTTAATTAAATAGTTGCCATATTTAACGCCTGCTAGTACATCTGGTATTTGTGACACGCCTTTTGAGCATTATTTTGGATTTCAGGTTGAAATGGAATTGAATCATTTTTATGAATCATTTCCATTTTTGTTTTTCACTGATGTATTTTTGGTGTCAGCAACAACATTTCCTTTATGCACCCATTCACCTCCGATCCTGCTCTACTGGGGTTTACTACTTACTTTCCTTAGGTCGCATACAGAGCCCAGTTTTACAGGACGTCAACTAAAGTGAAGCCTTGATACAGCTGGTGCCCTGGGTACAAAAATAAAAACAAACCTTGGTACCTTCTAGTCCTAACTTTCATGGTCTACTTACCTGTATAATACAAGTATCTGGCCCACTCATTGTTATTAGCTTGCTCAGGAAACACAGACTTGGACACCAGTTTCTCAGCCTGGTCGTACAGGTTGTAATGTAAGTAGTTTCTGAGTAGCAGGTTAAGCAGCGTGGCCTGTCCATCTGCATCATGCCGGAGTGTGGCTGTGCGCAGTCTTGCATGCAAGAAGCTGTAAAATGTTACAGTTTATAATACCTTGTTACCAAACATCTGATTTCTAATAAACCTTAAAACATAAATTATTTTCTTTGTAGTTTTCCACAGGGTTCAGTAAATATTGGTTTATTATTTTTACAATCACTCATTCTTTATGATTTCCATACGTTTTAGAAATATTACTAATTTAACTAGCATTTAATGCATTTTATGTTTGCAATGCAATAGCGCTGATCCTGGGAATATTGGCAGCAGGCAAGGATAATGTTTATCTACCGAAAACTTGTTACCGTGAAAATGCAGTGTAATCTGCAAAGTGCATATTAAAGGGGAAGGAGCTGAGCAGATTCATATATAATTTTATGGGAAAAGATCCAGCAAAACTTGAAATGTATCAATTTATTTATGAACACCTCTGTTCTTTCTGAGCTTAGTAGCCAAGTGCCTGGTCTTGAATGACAGCTATATATGTACACACATTTATACAGGGAATGCTATGAATCACCGATATGACTGTCCACATGGCTCCGAGCTCGGAAAACACAGAGATGTAAATGAGTATTTTAAAAGTTTTGCAGAATTGTTTACCATAAAACTTTATGTAAAACTGCACAGCTCCTCCAGCTCTATAACAAACTGATGTCAGACCGCACTGCATTTCATGGCGACAGGTTTGCTTTCAGTATGATTCATATAAAAGCTTATAAAAGATTGACCTCCATACATTTACCAAAGCTATTTTCTGTGTCCATCCCCTGTATCATCATCTCCAAAAGCAACACTTAGGGGATACATTTAAACACACTGTACCCTACAAAAAGAGCAATGCTTTGCGCTCAGTGCAATAAGAAATACTTAAAGGGGTTCTTCGAGCATTTGGTCCAATTAGGGCATGGTGCTAACCTGTGGAGGGAAGCTCCTTTACATAGGACCCTCACTCGCTCCCCCAATGCTGCCACACTCTTGCACGCATGCTGTAGGCTCTTCCATACAGGTCCCAACCAGATGTGGCACCTATTTTTCCTGTTTTCCTGCAGGTTATTACTGTGTACATTTTTAACCGCTTCACACACCGGATATTCTTTTGTCTTTAGTATCAGACAAAATGTTGTTGTTTTTTAATTTTTGCATCAGCGTAGCAATATGGGTTATTATTTTTCAGAACAAAATGTAGCGTCTCCATGTATCATTTTGGGGTATGTATAATAGAGTTTAATTTTTGAGGGAGAAAATACAAAACAAATATCTTTTTGTCGTTTTAAAATATGTTGTTCATTGCTGAAATACTGTAAGTATATCCATGTATTGTGGCATTCATGCGGATACCATATATGTGAAGGTTTTTTTATAATTTATTTTTTAATAAACTGCATTTTTTAAATATGTGATTTGCATCATTTTGTAATTTTTTTTAAATAATCAACTTCATTTTTTACAATATACAGGCATAGTTATGTATGTTGGTATGTTGCCTTACACAGAAATATGATCAGGAACCTATATCACTGCTATGCCCCTACAGGCCTTCATAAACCACACTTCATGTGGACCTTTATCTAGTCCTAGGCTGTCTCCACCAGGGCTGTGGAGTCGGTGACCATTTTGGTGGAGTCGGAGTCGGTATAAATTGGACCGACTCCGACAATATATAATAAATTGGTAAATTTAGTTCAATGCAGTATGTGCTGAATATATTTTCATAAGAATTTGGGAACATGATGAAATGTCCTATCTGTTCTATTCCTGAACTAAGGATCTAGGCTTTCAGTAGAGATGACTGTGTCCTGCCCTTCATGTAGATGCTCAGAAGTGATACTCCTCTGCTACAGATCAGTGAAAAAAGGCACTGGGAAGGAATGGCTGCTCTCATCTAAGAGCTACTAGAGAAAACAGGATTAAAGGACTTTTCTCACTAGTTACAAAGATTAGCTTTCATCATAAAGGGACAGTTAAAAGATGACATTTTCTAAATACAGTGGTCAGTAGATTTTACTTTAGTCATGAACTATAGACAGTTCAGCAGGTCTCTCATTGTACACAGGTTTCTATGGTAATCTGCAGACTATTAAGACTATTATCTGATTGGTACACCCCCACGGAATCATGCGACTGAGCTCTGAGTGATTACCTGCAGTAAGCAAATTGTGTTGTGAGGACTGAGAAGGATGGCTTTACCTGTAATTGTGTTAGAGATCACAACCTCCTGCTCTGTCAGAGTAAGTTAAAGAGGACCTTTCACCGCTCCTGACATGCCTGTTTTAATAGCTTCATGCATTCCCCACGTACTAACAATTCTGGAACATCTATTCTTATGGCTCTATGTTGCGTCATTCCTTTATTATTTGCACTAGAAGTTATGAATGAATTGCTATTTGCCTTCAGTAAAGGAACAGAGGGGAGGTAACCAGTTAGGGGTGTGTACCTGCACAGACTGACTCTAGCCAATCAGTGCTGCCATGTTCAGTCTGTACAGGTACACCCCCCCAACTTGTTACCTCCCCTCTGTACCCTTACTGAAGACAAACAGCAATTAATTCATAACTTCTAGTGCAAATAATAAAGAAATGGCACAACATACAGACATAACAATAGATGTTCCAGACTTGTTTTTACATGGGGAATGCATGAAGCTATTAAAACAGGCATGTCAGGAGTGGTGAAAGGTCCTCTTTAATATATGCTAATAACTGGTGGAGACCCCCCCACGGCCTGAGGAGACATAGTAAGTGCAAACTACCTGTCAGCCAGTGAATCAATGTGCTGAGAAAACCCCTTTAAGGCAAGTATTTCTTAGTATATCTAAACTCAATACACTGCACATAAATCACTTGTCCAGTGCATGTTCTCTCTGTATGCTTTCCTCTGAGCTCATGTTTGGAGAGATTAGCTGCTCTCATGGCTTCTATATGCTGCTGATGCAAAACACCTAGGGCCTTATGTATGAAAACTGTCTAGGTGTAAAATTTTCTTTGTTGCCCATAGAAACCAATTAGAGCTCCCCTTTCATTTCATATAGTGCTCTGGAGAAATTAAAGGGGAGCTCTTAGACCTAGACAGTTTTCATACATCAGGCCCTTAGTGAGCTGTACCCAGAGAAGTCTGATACTGAAAGTTCAGAGTAAAGATATCTAGTAAAACATAGATTACAAACTCTTTTTGTCATGATATATCTGCACTATTGATTTATACAAAGTTTGTTTAAAGTTATCACTTAAACATGCGCCATTTATGAGGGAGTCAGATTGGGAGTTGGAAGTCGGAGTCAGGGGAAATTGAGGAGTCGGAGCTTTGGCTCAACGACTCCACAGCCCTGGTCTCCACAGTATCGATGGAGGTGGTTTTAATGACTACAAGAGATTTTGCCACCTTGGGTTAACTGCTGGGATCAAATTTAAGGTGGAAATTTGGCTAGGTATTACAGTTGTCCTCCCTCCAGCAATTACGTTGGCATATTGAAAGCATCCACATGATCACCTTAATGCAATAGTACATCAAAATCTGCAAACTACGTAAAACCCTTCACATGCTATTATGTCAAAGTGTGGGAAGTAATGGCATAAAACAAAGGCACTTTAAACATGGATACCAACATAAATGGCTAGACTAGTGATTCTAATAGCTCCAACTATACAGTGCCCGGAACCAGAGTTTGGTAGGAAATTTTTCTTGTTCCTGTATAACGTGCTTGGCAATCACCTGAAAAACGAGCACTATAACAGGAGTCCTGTCTGCCGTCAAATGAACAGCTTTGCCAAGTGCGCTACGAGCAATGCTGAAAGTTTACATCAATGATGGCTGAAAACAGCTAATAGAGAGCAACGCAAGTGGCTGCACTGCTGCAGAGTATCATTTGGGATGCGATAACTTACCTTCTGACAACATCTAGCTTGTTGAGGAATTCATAGATACGAGAGTGGTAGTAGTAGCACTTGGCCACTATTATGTCAAGAGCTCTCCGGTTTTGGGGGCTGATCTTCTGCATCAAGTCATCGGACACTTTCTGTGCCTGCAGTATAAACAGAAAAGGGAAATCTGAATCCTCATGATTCTAAACTGAAAAAATAAGGGTGAAATTATTACAAGATTTGCTAGCATGCATATGTTCATCCTCGCTTCTGGATTACAAATAAAGATCTGTATAGTCTACACATTAAAGGAAATCTGTCACCAGGATAATCGCTATTGAAGTAAAGCCATGGCCTAATAGCACTTAGTACCTTATTTCCAGATGTGCCTTTGTTCCAGCAATAGATGTTTTCTATCTTCTGAAAATCCAGTTTATTTGGTATGCAAATGAGCCAGTAAGGTGCCCGGAGGGGCGTGATTCTTGAGGGAAGGAGCCCAGACGTGCCTCCTGCTAGTGCCCAGGCCTGCCCTCATGCTGGGAGCAGGGAAAAGGGGGCAGGGTTATGGCTTGAATGTGATGTAGGAGGCATGCCTGAGCTCCTTCCTGCAAGAGTGACGCCCCTCTGAGCACCTTACTGGCTCATTTACATACCAAATAAACTGGATTTTCAGAAGATAGAAAACATCTATTGCTGAAATGAAGACACATCTGGAAATAAGGTACCAAGTGCTATTAACCCATGGCTTTACTTCAATAGTGATTATCCTGGTGACAGATTTCCTTTAAATGGGCAATCTGTCCAGTAGCAATTATCATTGGATCAGTGATTAATGCTAAATCGGAGACTGTCTGACCACTGGGATCACATTGCTCAGTTATTTTCCTCAGTATCAGCGGCTGTGAATGAATGTGCATGCTATATTCAAACTCCTCTTAGCCCATGGTCTTGCAGTTGGGAGGAATGGGGATCTTGCATTCTGGCAAATCTGTTGAGGTCCAAGTAGTCGGATAGGTGATAATTGCATCTGGCTGGAATACCCCTTTAACAAACTGTTCTTTCGGTCCAGTTTGACAAGGGAATGGTAAAAGAAATCTTTCTTATAAAAGCTCTGCATCCCATAAGATTCCTAAGCAGCGAATGCTATTGAATTATGGTGCCAATGACCTTGATACTTCAATTGAATGGCTGAAGCACAGATCTATAATAAAGTTCCAGGCAAATGTTGAAAGTTGCACTGCTGTACAGAACATACATTAGCCCACATCTACTAGTGTGAGTAGAATTATCTTTGCCTAGTTCAACAAGGGGTATGGTTTTACAGAAAATGTGTGCAGCCTGTGTGGGAAAAAGTACGCTTAGTACGCTGGTTGGCTTAGTCTGAGACAGAATTGTACGCCCGGATTGTGGCACAATTTTGGTGTAAAATGCTGCATATTAGGCTATGCAGCATTTTACGCCAAAATTGTGCCACAATCCGGGCGTACAATTCTGTCTCAGACTAAGCCAACCAGCAGTTTGACAAATGTATCTAGCTACGCACCAAATTTTTCATCCAGCCTGAGCTAAAGTAATACATTTGTTGCCTGTCTAGGCAGACTAAGTCTAAGTGTACACCATGTATATAATTAGTAAATCTGCCTCATTTCTAACATACTGGACAATTAGAACCATATAAAATGGTAAACTATACGCAAATTATTTTTCCTTTTGGGATATTCCTGCAAGTGGATTCTTTCAATAAGAAGATTTTATCTATAATCTGCAGGATTATGACTTTCTTCAAGATCTGGAGACCTATATGTAATAATCTGCTTCTTTACAAATTGTAACTGGGCCAATATGAGGGACATTTAAAGAGCCTGGGCTTACTGTATAGCACACCATGGTCTAGGCCAGGGATCTCAAACTTGTGGCCCTCCAGCTGTTGCAAAACTACAACTCCCAGCATGCCCCAATAGCTGTAGGCTCTCCTGGCATGATGGAAGTTGTAGTTTTACAACAGCTGGAGGGCCACGAGTTTGAGATCTCTGGTCTAGGCAGTCAAACACTTATGCTAGATGCAGTGCTCTCACCTCAGTGTAACGTTTGCTGTTCATCAGGTATATCACCAGAAGTAACTGTAAGTAGGCTTCCACTTCAGGCAGCAAAGGTGCTGAAGCAGCTTTGCCAGTTCGTGGTCTGAATTGCAAGTCACCTTCAGTGTCCATTAACTGATGAGAAGAAAGCAAAAAAAAAAAGATAGGGTCAAAAGATGACCTCAACACTGAAAATTTCAATAATCTAACACAAAACATCATTCCTTGCACTCTCACCTCCTCCAGGAAGCTCAGCAGCATGTCACGGGTGGCAGGGTTGGATGTGAAGAAGCCACTGATTGCTTTGTGCAGGACATTGGGGTTCAGGCGACGTGATGTGGAGGGCAATGCTCTCAGGGCACGTAGAACAAATCGAGGCTCCTTACCAGACACTGCTTTCTCAATCTGTTTCACATGCTCCTTAATATCTAGAGCAGAAAAAATAACGACCAAATGATAAAACATGAAACATCTTTAGCATGCAGGGCACCTGAAACATTGTAATGAAAGGATTCAGGCATCTGCTACAGTAGTGATCTCATCGCTTAGGCTTCCTCTAATTCAGAAATCACCATATCTTCAAGTGTGTCTACACAGCATGCCATAAATGTGTGATCTGCACGGGTGCAAGTGTTAAAACAAAAGGGTGAATGATCTCCCAGTGAGAAACGTCTTGAAGGGGTATTCCCATCTCACAAATGTAGTTTGTATAGTTAGATATAGCCATACCAATATTATCACTAGTAGAATGTATTTATATAAAATGTACCGTTTAGAAGATTTTCCTATTTGTATATCCATTGTCCCACACACATCAGTCAGGCCGTTGCCCCTAGTTACGGCCACCGTGGCCATGTAGCAGTGGTGGCCGGCTTGCTCTTGTTCAAACTCGCTCTTAGGTAACTGCTGTATTGTGAACGCACATTACATGATCATGCGGAGACACATCTTAGGGTTGTAGCATTTTTGTCTGTGCTTCCAAAATGCAGAGAAACAGATCCTGTTCCAAGATCAATTCATCTCTATGGAGCAGGATCCGTTTATAAAGTCTGTGTTTTGGACGTATTCTGACCATTGTGTTTTGGACTGGTAGTGCCCAAAACGCAGATGTGAAAGTACCCTAAGATGTGTCTCTGCATGCTCATGCAATGTGCGTTCACAATACAGCAGTTACCTCAGAGCAAGCCGGCCACCACTACTACATGGCCACGGTGGTCGCAGTCAGGGGCAACGGCCTGACTGATGTGTGTGGGACAATGGATATACAAATAGGAAAATCTTCAAAACAGTGCATTTTATATAAATACATTCTATTAGTAATAATATTGGTATGGCTATATCTAATTATACAAACTACATTTGTGAGATGGGAATACCCCTTTAACCTTCAGTTCCGCCAAGTCATTCCAAACACAAATCCAAGTCCTTAACAATTCCCGTCACGTTCAACTCATTTCTAATATCCCCTCATCTCCCACCTAGACTACTACAAGATCCACATCTGTCGCCTTCCTACCTTGCTTGCCCATCTAATTTATCCGGATCTACTGCGCCAGGTAATCTATCTCTGCTTTCTTTTTGCAGTGTTAATTCGCTGCCCAGCAAATCTATTTCAACAATAACATACAAGGTCACAAACAACCTGACCCCTCCATATATATCTGATCTACTCTCCCATACATAACCTCCAATCCTCACATCAAAGTCTCCAAGATTAGTTGCATGCATCCTTAATGCTATGGATCCCCCTACCACCCATGATTTCTATAAAAAAAAAAAAAGTTCACCTCTTCAGGAACGTTTATCACCAAGGGTAACCCTGCTTCCACTACAGGACAATATGAGCAGCTTCTACCCACACCTACTGTCTCCCACCCTTGTAGACTGGAAGTTATGTATTCACACCATTCTGTATTTTCTATTTACAGAACAGAATGTTAAACCAGAGAATGGTGCTGGAGAAAAATAGGTAAGTATGTGATTTTTTTTTTTTTTTTTTTTAAAGAGGTTGGTCCATCTGAGACTTTTGTGACATATCCTAGCGATACACCATCCTACCATGTCCCAGATGGAATACCCCTTTAAAACATGGTAGGAGTTGTCTGAGTTTTTCATTATCTTGGACAACCCCTACATCTTAAAATAAAAACAACTTATACTCACCTGTTTCTCCAGTGGTCCTCTCGTCACTGCGTGTTGTCAAACAGCAGCACTGACGTACCTAGATAGAACACTTGACTGCTGCAGCCAATCTCTGTCCTCAGTGGTCTTCATCCGTGTGATGCTGAATTCAGGCAGTCACTGTAGTTGATGATATGTATGTGTGTGTGTGTATATATATATATATATATATATATATATATATATATATATATAGTGTTGTGTTTGAAAACACAGTGGTGGGAGTACCACATCATTGCCATTTTATTTTTTAAGACACTGTAGAGGTTGTCTGAGATTTTTAATCACCCCTAACAACCCCTTTTAATAGCACTATTAATAAAAATGTGCATGCTGTCTATGGTGACATCATGGCACATGGCTGTGGCAGCCAATCACTGCCAATGGACAGAATTGCTGCACAGGAACGTCTTTTGATGCTGAGGAAGAAATCATATTTGGGAGGATTTATATGTATTAAAACAGATGAACCAGCGTGTGTAAAATCCCTCACAAAGTCCGATCACAAAAGCTAAAACTATTTCCACTGTCCCTAAGGGGTTAATCGAGCACACTGTGTCCCTGCAACCAGTGCAGACATATAGGAAGGCTGCACAGTACACTGAGGCCTTTGATGACACACACCATAACACGGGGGACTATACACAAGGGAACATATTTACCTTCCAGGGTCACGCTATCCAGCTCCTTCTTCCCTCCCTCTCCGGTTACGGCAGCTGGTTCCTCCTCCTTCATCTCCACATCCTCCGGTTCTCGCCGTTTAACTGTAGCCTCCTTCATGGTAAGAACCCGGTGCCTGCTGAGGACGGTTTCCTCTTCCGGTCCGGGAATGACTGGCAAGTCTCAGGCCAAGCCGTTGCGCAAAGGATGCTGGGAAGGGACGCGCAGGCTCCTTGGTGGATTGTCGATTGCATCGAGCTGTCCGCTGAGTCACTGAACCGAGCTTGTGAGCGGTTGATTGTGGTGGTGTAATGTAACGAGGCGCCCAGCCGCTTGTACACACTGCAAATAGGGTAGACAATAAAGACCATTTCCTGCTTGCATTTACTCATCTTTTTAATGAATTTGATGCTAGCTGAGTAAATAGGTCTGAATTTACAGTTCGCTCTGGGCTTTCCCAAAACCCTGGATGACAATTAGGGATGAGCGAATTTCGTTATGCAGGCCATAGACTTCTATTATGACGGAATGAATAATGTCTGTCATAGAATTGTGTTATGGTCCGTGTTAAGGGAATCCATAATACAATTCAGCTTAGGCTACTTTCACACAAGCAGCAGGGGTGTCACCCGCCGGGACAGCCAACATCTGGCAGGCTGTCCACCTGACAGACACCCCTGCCGCTAGTGTGAAAGTAGCCTTAAGAACCAAAAACGAACTTCAAAATATGAAATTCACTCATCCCTAATGACAATCTGTGCAGTTAGGCTAGGGCTGCACAGGGACATCGGTGGCGGCTAGGATATCAGAGTAGGATGATTCCTTAGAAGTGCATGGGATCATGTTACGAGTCCCCAAGAATCCAGTTGGATTTTTTGCAATGCAGGGGTCACAGTGAGTTGCGGCATACATATAACTCGTACTGCGACCCCATTCATTACTGTGGGATCACTGCAATGCCCCTTTGATCCTGGCCAGGACAGTGTTGTCGTGTAGACATACCCTATGGCTCAAATGTTTTTTTCCCTTGTCTGTTCCGTTTTTTTGCAAACCATATGTGGAAGCATTCACTTCAATAGGGCTGCAAAAAATAAAAAATGGAAATGACTCCATGTGCATTCTGCATCCAAATGACCATTCCACAAAAAAAAAAAAAAAAATTGAACATGTCCTATTATTGTCTGCATTACAGGCAAGGATAGGACTGTTCTATTAGGGGCTGGCCTTTCCGTTCTTCAAAATGCGGAATGTTCATGGCCAGTATCCATGTTTTGCGAATCTGCAATTTGCGGACCACAAAACTTCCAGTGGTTGTTTTCATAAGCTTTAAAGAGGACCTTTCACCACTCCTGACATGCCTGTTTTAATAGCTTCATACATTCCCTGTGTAATAACAAGTCTGGAACATCTATATATGTCTCTATGTTGTGCCATTCCTTTACTATTTGCACTAGAAGTTATGAATGAATTGCTATTATCCTTCATTAAGGGTACAGAGGGGAGGTAACCAGTTGGGGGTGTATCTGCACAGTCTGAACATGACAGCACTGATTGGCTAGAGTCAGTCTGTGCAGGTACACACCCCCAACTGGTTACCTCCCCTCTGTTCCTTTACTGAAGGTAAATAGCAATTTATTCACAACTTCTAGTGCAAATAATAAAGGAATGGCACAACACAGAGACATAAGAATAGATGTTCCAGAATTGTTATTACATGGGGAATGCATGGAGCTATTAAAACAGGCATGTCAGGAGTGATGAAAGGTCCTCTTTAATGTGGAGCGGACCATGAAGCTGTATGACTAAGCAGATTTGCCATTCAGGAGTCTGGGAAAGCTGGGGTAAGACCTTGTAGGGTGACATTTGCTGTCTGTCATCCAATTTTCCAGCTTACCAAGAAATTACTAAAACAGTTGACAGAAAAGAAAAAGTCAATAGGTAAAAGGATTAGCAGAGGAAGGATTTCTGAGAAATATCACAGACCCTATTCCTAATCTTATACAAAGGGGTTGTGCGGTCCCAAGATATAAATTAAAGGGGTTGTGCAGGATTTTTGTTTTTTTTACAGTAGTTGTGCAAAGTATAAGAGATATCCCCTGTCTTACCACTGGGACCTCCACTGATCCCAAGAATGGAGATCCCAAGTTCCTGTCCTGTTGAAGCTGCAGGCCGAGCATGCACCCTCCTGCTCCATTTGTTCTTTATAGGACTGCTAGAAATAGCCAAGCACTCTCCTCAGCTTTTTCCTTCTGTATGATAGAAAATGAATGGAGTGGTAGGGCATATGCTCGTTCTTGGGATTGATGGGGTCCCATTCTTTAAGTTCCTCTACAAACAACAGTACCAGTAGCTGTACCTGAGATCTACACTTACCTGCTCCTTGCTTCTGCGTTTCAGCTCTATGCATCCCAGGCTGTCTGTGCTGGACTTGTCAGCTTCAGCACAGATGAGTGCACTGCTGCAGATGATGACTGGCCTCAGCAGTGATGTGTGACCCAGCAGCGACATTGTTGGCTTCAGGTGACCCTATCTGTGCAGAAATTGACAGATGGGAACCAAGTCTGAGAGCCACTGAGCCAGAATCAAGTGGCGGGGAGCAGGTAAGTGTAGATTTTTTCACAGGTACCACTGTGACGGCTCTGCCTGGGACATAGCAGCTGTAATTGCACTGCTCTGCTGCTGCAATGTTGACGATGAGCAGGTAAACAGTGAAGAGAACGCAGTGCTTACATGAGAGCTGCATCCTCATCCAACAGCTGATCGGCAGGTGTGTCAGGAAACGGACATGACCTATCCTGAGGACTGGACAACCCCTTTAAGTTCCTGATTGTGTTTAAAATTACGGACAAATGGATGCAGAAAACATACGGAAGTCATCTATGTGCCTTCCGCATCTCTAAAATGTGTACGGCGGATCCATTGGTCAATGGGTCCTGAACAAAATGCGGACCACACATGGACCACATCCATATTTTGTGGATCCACAGTTTGCAGACTGCAACATGGACATGGTTAGGTGTATAAGGCCTTAGTCTGACGAACACCAGAGGTTAGATTTATGATACACATTTTGTAGAGCAGTGATTTGCCACATTACTACTCCTGAAAATTTTTTCCCCTCCCGGAGAACCCCTAATGCCATTCTTGCAGCAAATGGATCTTACTGTTGCTGTGGATAACGCACTCTATAATTCTTCTCCAAAAGCAGTAAACTCATCCCTCACGAGAACAGGCTATGTAAGAGAGTATAGTATACTGTATAGCAGGGGTGCACAACCTTTTTTGGTCTGGGGGCCGCATTGTCACATTGTTCTATTTCAAGGGGCCGCAAGTAAAAAAAAAAATGTTGATTTGCGCTCATCAACCTATTAAACAAGCCAGTGCAAAGTGACTGGGGAGGAATGATCGCTACCACAGTCATTCTGCCGTCATTTAGTTATATTGAATATTGGTAGCCCATCCCTGATTACACAGGGAGATGTGCTGCAGATAATTGTACATCTTTCATCCTGATAAAATATGCAAATCAGCCTCCAAACGAGCGATTCCTTGTTTATCAACTGATCAGCTACACGGTTATATGGGCCAGATATAAGATATGAGCGCATCTATAAAGACTTGTTCCCAGTAATTGTCCCGAATATCATGCTGCAGCATGGCCCCTGAAACCAAAGAGTTATACTTACCTGCTCCCCACCACTCCAGTCCTTCTCACTGCCCCCGCTGTTTACACCTGGCAGTGCATGGACAAGGTCATTCACCACTCCAGCCAATGACTGGCTTCAGCGGTGATGTGGCCACAAGCAGTATGTCACTTCAGAAGGCAGTCATTGACCGGAGCGGTGTATATGACCATGGCCATGCACTGCCAGGTATAAACAGTGCAGGGACCAGAAGATCGAGGCAGTGCAGAGGACTAGAGCGGCATGGAGCATGGAATTATGAATCCTCTATTTCAGTGGCCATGCTGCAGGAACTTGTTAAAAATCATTTTTACCAGAAAAGTGGTGACATTTCCTTCCATTCTGCCTCCTATTCATAAATTAGCGATTTCTTCACTGCAGAGGACGGTGCTCACTAGTTATTACCTCTTCCTGCCAATCAAGTTATAGACGCCCTGCAGTAACCAGCAAGCACTTTACCTTGCTAGTGGGGAAGGCGCTTATTGGTTAACACTTGAATGACCAGGCCTGAAAAGGCCTTAATGACCAGACACTTTTTTGTCATTTAGCGCACAGGGTGGTTCAAACGGTTGTAACTATTTTGTTGGACTACCAAAATATTTTTTGCAACACATTTTGACGTGACACATAGGGACAATTTATTTTTTAGTAGTTTTATTGGGGAAACTGTACAAAACGTCATTAAAATTGATTTTTTATTTGTATTTTATTGTATTTTTCTTTTTTAATGCCCTTTTTATTTTATTTGTATTTTATTATTATTTGTTTACAATTTTCTTCGTATTTTATTATATTTTTTACTTTTTTTTTACTTTTTTTTTTTTTTTAACTATTTCCACTGTAACTGGAGCATCCAAAGGAGCCCCAGTTACAGGGAAACTTGCCTGCGGGGGGGGGTCTTTGTACCATGGCAGAGCTGATCAGGGTCTACTGACCCTGCAGCGCTGCGCTCCTCTGCCCTTAGATGCCCGGCGACCATGTGACCGCTGGGTCCACACTGCAGAGCGCTCATAGAGGAGAAGACAGAAGCGCTTATAAAGCACTTCTGCCTTCTTCTCGGCTCCCCACTTTTACTAAGGCTACTTTCACACGACAGTTTTGCGGCCTCTGATCTGCATATTTTGCTGATAGGATGTGGACCCATTCATTTTAATAGGTCAGCAAAAAATACTGACAGCACACTGTATGCTATCCGCATCCATATGTCCGTTCCGTAGCCCCACAAAAAAAATAGAACCTATTCTTGTCTGTTTTTCGGACAAGTATAGGCATTGTTACAGTGGATCCAATTTGTGGACCACAAAACACAACGTTCGTGTGAAAGTAGCCTAACAGCCAGGGACCCTTCCCTGCTCCGGGCTCAGTGCAGGAGCTGTAATACTCCATCGTGCGGCGCTCAGGGAAGTAACACATCTGATTGCAGGATCAGCTGTGTTTCTGCCCAGCAGGACGGGGGCCGCAAACCAGGGCTCTGGGGGCCGCGGGTTGTGCACCCCTGCTCTATAGTATACAGTATAAGGTACTGTCCATACCAGGTCATGCTGAGCGAACATTACATTACATACTGTAACAGTACACAACATGACATTACAAACCATTTGCAGATCCCCTCTGTACTGGGGCACTGCACATCTCCAGGAGAACTGCCCATCATCTCCCCTAGACTTGTATGGAGAAAGCCATGGATATTCACAGACACCTCCTCATTCACCTGGCAAAACAAGGATCATGGGTCAGTTCTCCCACTGGTTGGGGTCCCACAGGTGGACATGCCATAAATATCTGGGTTTGAAAAATCAAGCGTACTTGGAGAAAAATGGTAGTGAAATTTTTGGGCATTTACAGCTGCACCATTCTTTTTTACAGTACCATGCCCCTTTCATATGGTGCCCCAGTCCCCTCAATATACCTTGGGCACCAGGGCTGCTCCTGATGGTGCAGCATCCCGATGCCACATACTATCGAAGTTCATGGAGAAAGCAGCCCTCCATATGGAACCTGAGAGATTTGCCAGCTAGTCTGGGTTACCCATTTTTCCAGTATGTGACATGTTGATGGAAAACATTTACAATGTAGAGAAAAAACATGTAGAAACATCTATATACTGCACTACAGAAGCAGGTCTAGGAACATTTTCTATAACTATATCTTTTAATAATAACCCCCTCCATCATTATGAAGCATACTGTAGGTTTGTGCCACCCTACTGCTATAACCTGGACTCAACCACATGTAAGCATTGCTGTAATTCTCCAGCTCTGTACCCTGCTAATAGGGATGGACTGCCAATAGTAGGAGGCCAAAATGATTGCTATATATGGATGACCAATAAGAAAAAGCAAAGGGCAGCTTTCAACACTTGTAGTTGCAGTGCAGAGCCCAGTAGAGTGTGCTAGAGGCACACTTTTAAAGGGTTTCTGTCATCAGAATTTACCATAGTAAACCGAGTGTCATTTGCAATGCGCAAATGACACCTGATGACAGATATGTTTTTTTTATACTTCTCAGTAAAGTAGTTTTTGTGAAAACTCCATTTTTAAAATATGTAAATTACCTCCCCTAGGTGCAGTAGGCGTGAACCCTGCACCTAGTAGCGGCCGTAATTCCTCCCCTTACCCCTCCTCCGTAGTGTTGATTGACAGGGCCAGGCAGCCAGCTCTTTCGGCTCCCGGCCCTGTTCGAGTTCCAAATCCCGCGCCTGCGCACTGCGATAGACAATCCGCACATGCGCATTGATGAAGCCGGGACCTGGGCGGCCGCCGGATCTCAACGCGCTTGCGCGGATTGTCTATCGCAGTGCGCAGGCGCGGGATTTGGAACTCGAACAGGGCCGGGAGCCGAAAGAGCTGGCTGCCTGGCCCTGTCAATCAACGCTACGGAGGAGGGGTAAGGGGAGGAATTACGGCCGCTACTAGGTGCAGGGTTCACGCCAGGTAATTTACATATTTTAAAAACGGAGTTTTCACAAAAACTACTTTACTGAGAAGTATAAAAAAACAGATCTGTCATCAGGTGTCATTTGCGCATTGCAAATGACACTCGGTTTACTATGGTAAATTCTGATGACAGAAACCCTTTAAAATCAGTAATTGATCCTACACCAATGACATGACAAAAACAACACAATGTAGTTGAGTATGTGTATAATAGTGTATTATTTTATGATATAAAAATAGTTGTTTGCAGATTGTCTAGAATGATTTCCTGTACAAAACACCCTGTAACATCAAATCCAGAGCTGAATCACGGTCTATGAATAATTGACACTTGTGGTAACATCAAGAGAATTATGAGTTTATGCTATTCTGGACCACATACTGGTTTAATGCTCACAAAATATTAACCTCCTCATTTCTACATACCTATGTTTCCTCCATTCCCTGCTACTTGTAATGTCACATCAACAATTTATTGTAAAATAGGACAAAAGGACTTGTCACCTCTCCAGACATGTCTGTTTTAGCAACTACTGTATTTGCATCCCTCATATAACTTTCTAGCATCTAGTTTTATCACTGTATGTAAGTTATGAATCAATTGCTAGCAGTTTGCAATGAAGGTCAAAATGGGTGGTACCAGTTGAGGGGGCTGTCCCTGCCCAGTCTGCCACTATCCAATCAGTGCTGTCAGACTGTGCAGGGACACCCCCCAACTGTAAAGACCCAAAAAAAGGATGCAAGTAGTACTAATAATACTACCATCCCCCCTTTCCTTGCAGCATGTGCCAGGACAAGGAACAGGATGCAGTTTGAAACTGGTACAAATTTAAAGCCCCCTCCTACTTTTCCTCCAACAGTGTGCATCAAAAGGTTGGCGGTACCCCATTTTCTGATGTATATAGAAAACTGGCATCAATACATTAATAAATCTGTCTCACAGTCTACAGATAAAAACAATAATGAATATGCAGAGCAAACACAGCATTATCATGATTGTCTATAAACTTCTAGGGGGTCAGTTTTCTGGCGTTATTTGCGCCAGAATCTGCAACTTTTCCCAACTCATGCCAGGTCTAAAAAAAAATGGGGCCTGGTGTGGGCAGGGCAGGGGGTGGGCTGCTAGGCCTGTCTCATTTATCATTTTGTATGCCTGTAGGCGTAGAAAATGTTCTAAATCTATGTCGGCAAGGAAGCTCTTTAGATTTACATCGGCTGGCGCCTCTACATAACTTCGGCGCATCCACCGCCAACGTAGGGGTTATTAATACTGGCGTCTTAAACTCCGGTTTTAATAAATGACCCTGTCAGTCTAAAAATTTACCAATTTTGCAAGCTGTATATTTCTGAAGCATATCATATATTTGCATATCATGCACAATTTATTTGCTCTCCCATGTACTTGTTTGAGGATTTCTTATATATTCTATTATGTATTATGCATTTATATTGATTGTTCTTGCTTAAAAAGCTTTATGTGGTTTGCTTATTATAGATCCATCATTCCTGCAGTCTCAGCTCAGAACAATTTTCACAACGGGAAACTGGGAACTGGGGAAACCTGGGTTATTCTGACCCAATAGTCTAATTCTTTATCAGGGTTTCCAATCCAGTTTACCAATCCAGACCGTTAAATCAAAATTTATGGACAATGCTCATTTCCCTGAGCCCGGAAAGTGGAGGAAAAAAAATTGCAAACCGTGTGTCAATTTTTGTTGCATTTCCGCACCACACTCTGCACTTTCTAAAAAGGGGGGCGTGGTGAGGGAGTGAGTGGGGCCAGCGGTCCACCACATTTATCTTCATTTGCTCCTGTTTTCAAGTCTTTGATAAATTTTCCCCATAATGACCAGATATCACAGTACATAGGGGGAAATTTATCTCTTTGAAATCTCCTGGGTTATCGAAGGATGCAACTAATTTATGACGAGGTGCAGGCCTTGTCATAAGTTAGGTGCATTCTCCTGCTGTCCGTGCTCCTGAAAGAAACCTGCAGCAGCTCAGACC
Source organism: Rhinella marina (assembly GCA_900303285.1). Lineage (NCBI taxonomy): Eukaryota > Metazoa > Chordata > Amphibia > Anura > Bufonidae > Rhinella > Rhinella marina. Next base: position 213,229 of record ONZH01007658.1, on the reverse strand, counting down.
TGCTATAGATTTCTGTCTTCATTTGAGCCTTTTCAGAAAGTGGCAAGGGCGGTGAAGACACAAGTCACAAGTGGGGTTTAAAAAGTTGCAAATTCACAATTTGTAACTTTTTGCCAACATATTTCAGGCATTAGGAGACGATAAATATTCCCCATTGTGCCCAGATAAGACAGCACATACAGTGCCCAGATAGGACAGTACATATACTGCCGATATACAGTATCAGAGCACATACTAGGTGAGACAGCACATACTGTGACGGAATAAGTCAGTATATTCACTATCCAGATAAGACTGCAAAGTGACCAGATAAAACAGCACATACAGTGTCCTGGTAAGACAGCACACACAGTGCCTAGATAAGACAGCACATACAGTGAGCAGAAAAGACAGTACATATAGTGAGCAAAAAAGACAGTACATACAGTGCCAAGATGAGACAACACAGACAGTGCCCAGATAAGACAACAAGTACAGTACCCAGATACAGTTAAGGCTGTATTAGACCTGCAGATAGTCGGCCAGATCATCGCTAACAAGCGTTAACTAAAAAATCATAGTTTGCTGGCGGCATATCATGCCGTCTAATTACAATCTGCTGCTGGCTAATAACGATTTTGTATGGGGATGACTGATGGCATTAGCGATCGCATGTAATAGCAGCAGTCTCCTCCACTGACGAGCCTCATCTGGTGGTCTAATACAGGCCTAAGACAGCATATACATTGTCCAGATAAAATAGCACTTTAGGGTCCATTCACATGTCAGTATTTTGTAATCCACATCCGTTCTGCAAATTTGCAGAATGGAAAGCGGACCCATTCATTTCAATGGCCCTGCAAAAAATGCAACCACATCCATTGTTCCGATCCGTTAAGCAGATCAGCAAAAACATAGTAACATAGTAACATAGTAACATAGTTTGTAAGGCCGAAAAAAGACATCTGTCCATCCAGTTCAGCATGTTTTCCTACAAGTTGATCCAGGGGAAGGCAAAAATTTTCCTCACTTTAGGGGGAAAAATTCCTTCCCGACTCCAGTCAGGCAATCAGAATAACTCCCTGGATCAACGACCCATCTCTAGTAACTAAAACCTGTAATATTATTACCCTCCAGAAATACATCCAGGCCCTTCTTGAACTCTCTTAGTGAACTTACCATCACCACCTCCTCAGGCAGAGAGTTCCATAGTCTCACTGCTCTTACCATAAAGAATCCTCTTCTATGTTTATGTACAAACCTTCTTTCCTGCAGACGCAGAGGATGTCCCCTCGTCACAGTCACAGTCCTCGGGATAAATAGATGATGGGAGAGATCTCTGTACTGACCTCTGATATATTTATACATAGTTATTAGATCTCCCCTCAGTCGTCTTTTTTCTAAAGTGAATAACCCTAATTTTGATAATCTTTCTGGGTACTGTAGTCCACCCATTCCAGTTATTACTTTAGTTGCCCTCCTCTGAACCCTCTCCAGCTCTGCTATGTCTGCCTTGTTCACAGGAGCCCAGAACTGTACACAGTACTCCATATGTGGTCTGACTAGTGATTTATAAAGTGGCAGGACTATGTTCTCATCACGGGCATCTATGCCTCTTTTGATGCAACCCATTATCTTATTGGCCTTGGCAGCAGCTGTCTGACACTGGTTTCTGCAGCTTAGTTTGCTGTTCACTAAAATTCCTAGGTCCTAGGTCCTTTTCCATGTCAGAGTTACCCAATGCTTTACCATTTAGTATGTACTGGTGACTTGCATTATTCCTTCCCATATGCATAACCTTACATTTGTCAGTGTTAAACCTCATCTGCCACTTTTCTGCCCAAGCCTCCAGTCTATCCAGATCCTGCTGTAGCAGTGCACTGTCCTCCTCTGTGTTAATTACTTTACACAGTTTAGTGTCATCTGCAAAAATTGATATTTTACTGTGCAAGCTTTCTACAAGATCATTAATAAATATATTGAAGAGAATAGGACCCAATACAGACCCCTGTGGTACCCCACTAGTGACAGTGACCCAATCTGAGTATGTACCGTTAATAACCACCCTCTGTTTTCTATCACTAAGCCAGTTACTTACCCACATACAGACATTTTCTCCCAGGCCAAGCATTCTCATTTTGTATACTAACCTTTTATGTGGTACCGTGTCAAACGCTTTGGAGAAGTCCAAATATACGACATCCATTGAGTCGCCGCGGTCAAGTCTAGAACTTACCTCCTCATAGAAACTGATTAAATTGGTTTGACATGACCGATCCCTCATGAAGCCATGCTGATATGGAGTCATTTGCTTATTTTCATTGAGGTACTCCAAGATAGCATCTCTCAGAAAACCTTCAAACAGTTTACCCACAACAGAAGTTAAACTTACCGGCCTATAGTTTCCAGGCTCTGTTTTTGGACCCTTTTTGAATATTGGCACCACATTTGCTATGCACCAATCCTGTGGAACACTCCCCGTCAGTATAGAGTCCTTAAATATCAGAAATAAGGGTCTGTCGATTACATTACTTAATTCTCTTAGGATATGGGGGTGTATGCCATCCGGTCCTGGTGATTTGTCTATTTTAATATTTTTAAGACGTTGCTGCACCTCTTTCTGGGTCAGAGAGGACACTTTTAAAGGGGAATTTACTTTTATACTCTGCATTTCATCTGACATTTTATTTTCCTCAGTGAATACAGTGGAGAAAAAGTTATTTAGTAGCTTCGCTTTCTCCTCATCGCTCTCTGCTACTCCCCCCTCATTACTCTGTAAGGGGCCGACACCTTCAGGTTTATACTTTTTAGTATTTATATAATTGAAGAACATTTTAGGGTTAGTTTTACTCTCTTTGGCGATTAATCTCTCGGTCTCTAGTTTGGCTGTTTTTATGTGTCTTTTACATATTCTATTTTTTTCCTTATAGTTTTTCAATGCTTCCTCACTCCCCTCCTGTTTTAGTGATTTAAATGCTTTCTTTTTGTCATTTATTGCTTTCTTTACAGTTCTATTTATCCACATTGGTTTTTTCTTGTTTCTTATTATTTTATTCCTATATGGTATGTACCTCTCACAATTAGATATTAGGATGCTTTTAAAAATATCCCATTTTGTGGCTGTATTTTTATTTTTGAGGACTTTGTCCCAGTTAGTTAGGCCTATGGCCTCTCTTAGTTGGTTAAATTTTGCTTTTTTGAAGTTTGGTATTTTTGTTCCTCCCTGAAGAAACGCTCTTTTGAATGACAATTGGAAGGTTATTATGTTATGGTCACTGTTTCCCAGGTGTCCCCCAATCTGTACATCTGTTGTTCTGTCAGGTCTATTGGTTAATATTAAGTCCAGTATGGCCGTCCCTCTAGTGGGGTCCTGAACCAGTTGGGAAAGGTAATTGTCTTTGATTATTTCCAAGAACCTGTTTCCTTTATGAGATGTACAGGTTTCAGTTTCCCAGTCTATATCTGGGTAGTTGAAGTCCCCCATAATAACGACCTCATTATGATTTGCCGCCTCGTCTATTTCATTTAGAAGATTTTCCTACTATTGTCTGCAAAATGCAGTCCGTGGTCCCATTGTAGTCAATGGGTCCGCAAAAATGTGGATGACATGTGGAATGCATCAATATGTCATTAACAATTGCAGATCCATTTTCAGGAAATAGAAAAAAAAATTTTTTTAGTGCCCTAGCAACTTATATGTTGTCGTTTTATTCCGGCCCGCCCCATTATAGTCAATGGGGCCGGAGCGGACCTCCAGCGGCACACGTGCACTAGCGGTAGCACCGATCCGGCAGGCTGTTCATCCACCGGAACAGCCTGCTGGAGAAGGCTGCCGCTAATGTTAAAGTAGCCTAAAAGTGTATACAGACTGTGAAAACACAGACAGTTGCCAAACCATTCCCTACCCCTATATAGTATTTGCCTCAGGATCAGAGAGGACTGTGTCCAGGTCATGACGTTTAATTTAATGGGCACTAACCACACAAGTAGCAAACAATCCCATCTGACACTGTACATTAGTGGACTACCATGGGAATACCGGTATATTTTCATCCCATTTCAGCCCATGGAGATATACAGCGGCATAGTGTGAATCAGGAGTAAGGTCTCCCTACTCCCATTTTCCATTTATTTTGCTGGAGACGTACTATGTGGCACAAGGGCCCAATGGCTACCTCTGGTACCAAGGCCTGGGTGCAACTGATACCTCTCCACCCCCTATAGCTATACCACTGAAGGCAGCAATATTAATTATAGGCACTCCATATCTACAATCTCCACCAAAAGTAATATGGTTTTCCAAATAAACCGTTATTATTGGACAAGAAAGATTTGAAAGTTCTTTCTTGTGAACTGTGTGTTATAAGATGTGCAGATGTCAATATGGGTTTATATAATAACTCTGACAAAAACATTACCATGCCCTATCTTGTAATGTAACCAACGAGACAATCTTCATTACTTGTCTTTATAAATCTAAATCTTAGGCTGTGATGCTTTCCAGATCTCTTTTTGGTGAGACAGTCCTGTGGAGTTCTTCTAGTATGTTCAGATAAACCTCAGCAAGATTCCCATCATAAAGAGTGTGTGCTCCAGGCAAACACTACAGAACAGCAGGGATTTACACCTGCAATCCTGAACACCAGTCCTCATTTCATTTCTGTCAATGAAAACTAGATATATGTATCTTGTTATGCTGAGAGTACCTCAGATCACAAGACTACATACTGTCAAGATTTATTGCCATAATATAACGTGAAATTACAGCAACTATAGAGACTGTGAAACTTACAGCGGCCAGTGATATATAAGGTACTTTCTGGTGCTCGTCATGTAATAGATGTGAGCATAAATCCCCATTATGTAATCTTTAGTCTTTGGTCTAATGCTTCTCTGTGAGATTGTGAGATTTTATAAATTATAGCGTTCCCTACATACCATTCTTGTAGCCCAGCTAGAGCGGTACTTGCAGCAATGTGGGTTCACTTACAACAGTAATGCTGTGGATTTCAGCATAAATAACAATTCTCTAATTATAGGTGAAGATAAGTCAATCCCATTGTGTTCTGGTGTGGGACCATGATGTATCTTGGAAAAGCACAAGTGTTGAGCAAAGGGAAGCATTTGAAACGGAATTTGGTCTGACGTTAAAGAAACTTCGATTCGAAACAAAACTTGCGCTTACTGGTAAAGAATCAGGTTTTCCTAAAATGGTGGCTGCACGTGTAACAAAGTGAAACTAATTGTAGAAGAGACTAGCCAGTCCACAGATAGCCATCCCCTATAATGTCACAGCCCTATAAAACCCTCATCCTGCGTGGTCTCCGCCACTGTCCTGTCAGCTGAGCATAGAGACATATGTGGCAGGTGCTCATGCACTAGGGACAGTGTTGCTCAAAATGATTAATAGAAGAATATTGGAGAGGGAGAGTGCAGGGAGACTTATGCTGAGTCAGTTTCATTTATTTATTCCTACATTTACTTATTCCTACATCAGCCATAAACTCAGATATGTAATTCAATACCAATAAGATGGAAGCCTTTTTTATTCCACTGCCAGTGTGCCAATCAATACCATCCAGTTTGCACCCCTTAGGGCGGCCAGGTGATAATAATGACCATCCATATCTTTTGCTGGCTTTATTTCTTCCACATCATCCTTCAAATTCTTCAAAAGTCAGCAAGATCCAGAGAAAGAAGGAACTGGATGTTCCAAATGACATATTCTCATCGAAAATTAGATTATGTGGAAAAGGAGGAAAAGCCGAAGGCAGAAGAACAGCTCCCGCCTGTAGGGCAGGAGAGTGCTGGGGCTGGAGAAGTGGTTATGCCCAAGCTGATTAATATTCTGTGTTTACTGTAAAATAACCTGCAGGAGATTACAGACCAGAACAGCAATAATTTACATATTGTGCCCTCTCCTAACCAGCCAAACCCCATACTAGCAACAGCCCCTGTTTAAAGGTGCCTGATTTATAGTGATTTGTAACAAATCAAATTTCTTGGTGAACTTTGGCAAAGTTGTCAAAATTTTCAAAAAGTTGCTCATTTCTTATCAATAGCATACAATTTTTGTGTGTGTGTGTGTGTATGGAGGGGGAGAGATGAGGCTCTATAGGATCCTTAGTATGGTTCCCGTATTGGTTGCCACATGATTTACACTGTGCCCACATCCATTTGAAAAGGACATGACAGAGGAGCATTTTAAAGGGACACTATCGCGAATAAAAAAAAATTTGATATGTTTTACAACATAACAAAAGCAGGTTTTAACATAATGTATTTTTCAAATTGTGTAAATGTTTTTTTTTAATTCAGTTTTCTTGCCTTACATGGGGGCTGCCATGTTGGAAGTAAAGTGTGACAGTCTGGGTTTACAACACAATGGCACCTCACTTACGGCAGGCATGTACATAGGTTTCCTCAGTCGCTGCCGACCCTATAGAGCAGGGGTAGGGAACCTCCGGCTCTCCAGCTGTTGTGAAACTACAACTCCCAGCAAGCATACTCGCTCTGCTCTTCTAAGAACTCTCATAGAAATGAATGAAGCATGCTGGGAATTGTAGTTTCACAACAGCTGGAGAGCCGGAGGTTCCCTACCCCTGCTATAGAGAATGAATGGAAGACGTGAGCCCGCCCCTGTGATGATACCAGTAGCACACAGCCAGGTCCTCCCTCCTTGCTGCTGGGGGAAGCCCACTGTGCCTGCTCCTCACTCCTGCAGCAGCGTCCTTGTCTTCATTAGGCTGCCTGTTCTAAATTCTATGGCACTACTGCTGGGGTGAGCGGCCCAGGACTCAGAAACAGAGTACATGGAGGTTCTTGGGGCTGTAGGACCTTAGTGATGTAATCAGCCATGTGACCAGTGGGGGAGGAGCCTGAGGAGCAGAGATCTGTGTTTTTGTAACTAAGCCATTGTCTCATCTTATCTTGCTGAAGCAGTGATGTCACCGCTGAAGGTGTAAATTGGTGATGTCATTGGTACCACCCACTTTTTTGCAGCATGCCTACTTACAGGTTGCTCAAAGCCTCATTTGGCCAGCAGAGCTCCCCCTGGTGACCAAAGATGGTAAATATGGTAAAATCTAATATTTATTTATATTTCACACATTGGAATTCTTTATTTATTTATTATTTCTTACAAATATATAATAGATTTTTTTTAGCATAAATAAAATATAGAACAGGTTTTTATGATAGATTCCCTTTAAGGTATAACCTATATTTGCTGCTTCCTGTTACTGAAAGCACTCCGACAGATGCTGATTGGCAGAGAGAAGATGACTCAAGGTTTTGCTCACAATGTTCCTCTCTCGTGTCCTTTTTAGATGGGTGCAGGTAATCCATGGATGCATTCAGCCTCCCATTACAATCACACTTTAATCACATAAAACCCCTTTAAGGAGCTCTGTTCGCCACTTCTACAGTCTCACCCTGAGCTTCTAGCAGCACTACTTATTGGAGGTGAAACTCTGACAGGGCTTTCATAATGCTTCTCCCACCTGCAGAAACAGCATGTAGCCTCCCATAACAGTCACAGTTGAATAACAGATATCCATCTGCAGTCCAATCTTGAGCTTCCAGCAGCACCATTGAAGAGATGTTAATCAACATAAATCACCTCCTTAACCCCGGACATCCTTTTTGCAGGGATTGTATATGTAACACTGTCTAAAGACTGTTGCACCTCTCAACTGTAACTGTCATGTGGCAATTTGGCTTGATAACACAGTTACATCACTCTCAAAATGTCATTTAATGTGCCTCTTGTTAAATTAGATCTGTGTGGTGTGACATAATGTTCTTATTGCTGTCAATATAAAAAATTGCAGCCTGGACATAGGAGTAATAGATGTCACTATCCACAAGCGGACACTTTATGATACAATTAAATTAGTCATTGAACATATCTATATCTATAAATTATATTGCAATGTTTTCCCAGTGGTATATTATATAGTTGCCAGAACTTTTTGGAATTACAGTACTGAGAATTTATTGTCAGGGGGCTGGGCAGAATGCAGAAGTTTTAAAAAATTCCAAAAAAGGAAGACTAACCTGTCACTAGTGCTTTGGGCCCACTGCTCAGCTCCTGTTTTCACCATTTCTAGTCTTAGCAGAATCGGAAGTGTGACATGCCGTCTATATGCACATCACCGCTGCTAGCCAATCAATGGCCTTGACAGTGACCTTGGTCATGTGCTGTTCCTGTACAGGTCACCAGTGAGGCCATTAATAGCATAAAGACGGCATGTCACACTTCAGGTTCTGCAGCTACCAGAAATGGTGAGCTCGACACTGGGCCCTGAGTACCCGTGACAGGTTAGTCTTCGTTTCTTGGAATTTTTGTTACTTTTGTATACTGCCTGGCTTGACTATGGATTCTCGGTCTCGGAGAACTCCTTTAAAGGGAATCTGTCAGCTCTGAAACACCCTCCAAACTAGAGTAAGCGATGTATAGTGTAAGTGACGTCAAGTCTGGTTATGTCATTTTTATCTTCATACTCATTTCCATTCTGATGTTTTGCTCCCACAAACCTGCAGTAAAATGCACTCACTGGACTCCGGTGCTCACTCATATAATGGAGAGGACTCAAAGAAGAGTCCTCTCAATGCATTTTACTGCTAGTTTGTGGGAGCACAGGGTCAGAATGGTGGTAGTGAGTATGAAGGTAAAACTTACATATTTGGATTCAGCATCACTTACACTATACACCGCTTACTCTAGTTCAGGGGGTGTTTTGGAGATGACAGGTTAGTTTAAGTTAGTATGTGTACTATAATTGTATCTATGTTTGTGACTTAGATAACAGTAAGACTGCATTCATTAGTAATCAATACAGATATCCAAGTAATTACGAAGGATTTACTTACTTTTTCTTGCAAGAGTACATATAATGTTCCCACAATATTATTTGAAGAAATGTTCCCCCAATAAAATTTAAAGTGGTTCTCCGGTTGTACCATTTAGTGTTCATCATGCTAAAAATAATGAAAGGTTTTCAAGTTTTACACAAATAAATATTAATCATTGTAACATGAAAAGTTATAAAACAACATATTGTTTGTTAATATTCTGCACCTTTTTCAAGACCTCTGTTTCCTGTCACTGCATGAGAAGGCTTCCTGACTTGCATTCAGATGTTAAAAACCTATATAGACCTCATACTTTTTACAGCTGACAGTTTTGCCATAAATATATCCATATTATATGGTATCTGGCTGGAGTCCAGACTGTTTAGCTCACATAGGATTACCTTTGCTGGATGCAATGGTAGCTAACTCCAACCTGTGAGAACTATTATGGGCTGTACAGGTAACCAGCCATTGTGTATTCTCATTCACCGACAGTATACAGAGGTTATGAAAATGGTATGGAACGGAAAAACAAGTTATATTATGACATTGCAGAATTTTTCATTATACAATTAATATGTACTTTATTTACTGGAAACCACATTTAAATATGAAATGTACAGTAATCTCCTAAGTTATGATGGCCTCAAAATATGATATACTCAGACTCAGGTTATGATGCAAAAGTCAGGCTTTAGGCCTCTTTATATTTCTTCCCTTCAAAACTGTTTATATTGTGCCAAAGTTAATGTACTACTGTATATGGTATCTGAGAAACAGTACTGTAAACACATAAGCAGCCCGAGAGAGAAATAAAGGGGTTTCCAAGATTTTTATACTGATGACCTATCCTTTGGATAGGTTATCAGTATCTGATCGGTGGGAGTCTAACACCTGGGACCCCCCACTGATCAGCTGATTGAGAACACATCGGCGCTTGCAGTAGTGCCACAGCCTTCTCTCAGCTCATCATTGTACAGTGCCTGTGCTTGGTATCGCAGCTAAGCCCCATATCTTCACATAGTTTGGGGAAAGCTGCAAGAAGGCCATGGCACTACTTCTCAGCTGATTGGCAGGGGTCACAGGTGTTGGACCCCCACCAATCAGATACTGATAACCTATCCAGATGGTAGGTCATCAGTTAAAATATCTCGGAAAACCCCTTTAAGGCTTAAGGCCGATGGACATCTATGGAAACAATTTTTTATCATTGCATTTTACACATTTTGGCTAAAAATCATTTTGTTCTTTATTAATAATTTACTCAGTTTTTCCAATACAGTTTTTACTACTTTCACTACATCCACAGCCAATTGCTCTCTGCCTCCCAATAAATCCATCTGTTCAATCTGTTGCCTTTATCGCTGAACTCCTGACAGTTCATAACCACTCTTAAAGAGGTTATCCGAGTTATATTTATTGATGGCCGTGCGAGCGCTGCCTCCTCTTCATTGTTTACCTGCTTGCCGTAACATACGTAGTGTATGGGAACGAGCCGTCCCATTAAAATGAATGGAACAGCTTGGGTGTAGTTACACCTGCTCACCGCTACTGATGTTACGGCGAGCAGGTAAATAATGAAGCGGAAGCAGCGCTGGTACGGCACGCGCCTCCTCTTCAAACAGCTGATCGGCGGGAGTGCCGGGTGTCAGACCCCCGCCAATCTGATATTGATGACCTATCCTGAGGACAGGTCATAAATAAATATAACTCGGATAACCCCTTTAAGTTAAATTATTATCAAACTGATAAGAATATGGCTTAAATAAGTATTTACGAGTAAAGAGATGGACTGCAGATCAAGCCATCAGAGGAGCAAGTCCCTGATGGATTTAGTGTGGGGCAGAGAGCTATAGGCTGTAGATATAGTGAAAGTAGTGAAAACTGTAGAGGAAAGACTGTTGAAAATGTTTAATAAAGAAAAACTGAAAAATGGGCCCCAAAAGGTGCACATAGCTTTTACAGGTGTATCACCATCTCTTAAACTGATGGCATATTGCTACACTATGCCATCACTTTATGATCAGGGTCCTGATTTCTAGGACCCAAATAGTCCTGAAATTTCTGTTTTTTTAATCATTGAAGTAAGTAAGTAAGTAACCAATATCCAGTTGCTCCTTTTTAATGTTAAATGTAAGAACTCACTTTAGCTGTATTATTTTTTAGCTTATTTTTCTTTACTTTTAATTTTGGAGGTTTCAGAATAATTAAACAGCTATTCATAGAGTTGTGATTTTAACATACAATGGTCATCATAGAAACAATTAATATTGTATGTCGAGGGACCAGTGTATTTACTCATCCATAGCTGTGTGCATGGACACTAATGCATGTGCGTCATCTCTAGAGTAAACCGTATAGGCAACTTTATGTAAGGCAAAACACGCATCCAGTCCATGAAAAATCTGGAATGTTATATGAATAAGGCTTCATTCACACGTCCACAAGTGTTTTGCAGTCCGCGCATGGCTGGCTCTATAATAGAAATGCCTGTTCTTGTCTCCGGACAAGAATAGGACATGTTCTATTTTTTTGCGGGGCCGCGGACCAGAAGTGCGGATCTTTTGTGGCCCCATTGAAAATGAATGGGTCCGCACCGGTTACACAATTTTGCGGATCCATTTTCAGGACGTGTGAATGGACCCTAACACTGTTTTTTGCCTACACATGTTCGCTCATACAATTTACCTAAAAGTGGTTGTCCCATCAAGACAACATCTGTCCACATGCCCATAGGTCCATATGGAAGTCAGAAAAGGAGTTCCCTATCAGTACCCCTTTTATAATCCACAGTGCAGAGTCACCGACAGCTGAATTGCAGCAATGTATTACTACAGATATGCAGGGGAAATGTCTGGCTGGCCATGGCTTCTCCTGATAAAATTAGCTTTTTGTGGGGGTCTTGGATCTTGAAAGTTTTAAAGTGGCCTATCCCCTAGTGGTAGGATCCACTTAGAATTTATTTTTGAACCAGTAGACATAATTATTATTCATAGAGGTTTTCTTATATTCATGAGGTAGTGCTTCATAATGAACCGACAAGCGTCATACATATGAATATTAATATTAGGTGTTCTGGGTGCAGGTGACAGGTCCACTTTAACTAGCGTGTGAATGTAACAACATTGGAGCAATTCAACCTTCACCTTCAATATGACATGCTGTGTATATTAGAGTCATTCAGTTGTGTCCTATTATATGCTTGACCTTTTAAAATAACTGAATGAAAGAGAAACTCTGTAAAAATAATTTAAAGAGCTCTCACAGTTTAATGAACATGTCATATACATGTGTACATAAGGATCTGATAGTTTGCATGTGAGGCATTGCTAAATTCATGGGTTTTCTTGCTGACCTATGGAAATACCTGAGCAAGGATCCAGTTAGAGGGATCATCTGAATGTGCATTGAGTGACTGGATCAGGGGCTGGACCCTGACTGGATTGAGATCCGAGGAACTACTGCTGTATTGATAGCTGAGTACATTGATATCAGTTAAAGGGGTTGGCCACTTTCTGGTTATTGTTGACCAATGTGTATATAATTATATGACACTAACCAACTTCTTTTGTGCTGTCCACACAGCGGCCTTGTCCATAAAATGGCTGCTGATGGAGGGTCATGTGATTAGGCAAATCACATCCATGTAATGTCTACTCCATCCAAACATACTGCACCTGCACTAAACTGCAAATAGAAAAAGTACAGATGACAGGTGCAGTATATCTGAATGGAGGAAACGTCACATGGAGGTGATTTGCCTGGTCACATGACCCTCCATCAGCAGCCATTTTATGGACAAGACCTCTGTGTGGACAGTACAATAGACTTTGTGTACCATATGAACTATAGAAAATGGTGCATGACGATAACCGAGATCTAACCTGAGGACTGGATGGGTATAGCAAATACACTGCTATTTGCTAAAAGTACAAAACCCATGACTGTCAAAAATGTTTGTCATGTAAAATTTTCATTAAAGGGGATATCTAGGTATACATTTTTCCCATTCCCTGTGCCTATACTGTCAGGCCCTGCAACTTACCAATGTACTTGCACTACTTTTTCTGTCTCACTCTGGTGAATGACAGTAGTCACATGAGTACACCCTCTGTGGAGACTCTATTTCCTCTGACATTACGAAAAGGCCTCCTATTAAAACCCCTCTGTCAGAATCCCCACCAGAATGGTCGTGATATCAGACCCATGTGATCTTGGAATGGGCTGGTCGACACTCTCAATCCACAAGCAGGGTAGGTGGAGTCCACTGCTTGTCATATTGAAGCTGTTTGGGTAGACACATTAGGAGGGGGCAGCAAGGGGATGATGGGGGGTATAGTGGACAGAATTTTTGGCCCAGGAAGGGTGTATTAGGTGTTTACATTTCTGGCTGATCTTGCAGCACACAGCATTATGAGGAGTGTTGTGGCTGCTGCTCATGTACGCCCACAACCTGGAAATTTGGATTGTAAACAACAGGCACAGCGGGAGCCTGGAGATATAAGTGAAAACTTAGGAAAAGTTGACTATTATGCTCTGTAGGAAACTAGACAAGGTTTGCACAATTAAATAACATTTCTTAGGATCCTGCACAAATACAAATGCTTGTTTAAAAAAAGGCTGTTTTTAAGTCATTTGGTGACACACAATGGGTACGGTAACTTTTCTTTGTCCTGATACAATCAATATTTGCAGTTTTTTTCACTTGGCACGCTTTATTTGTATGTTTTCTTTATTGGACAAAAATTAATTGATCCCCGTGTGTTTACCTTCGGTTGATGTCGCCCTTTCCCTGCACTTGTTTTTAATGGTAATTTATTTGTGAATAAAATCTTATTGACTGATAAGCGGTCTGGCATTTTTTGTATAGGTTATTTTATTATTTCATTGCCATAGGCTTAGCTCACTGTAGCAATATATGATCCAGATATTTGAGATTTTCTCTTGTAAATTGGTACTAGTTAGCTGTGCTCCATTTTTGTTAACATTTCATGGAGTAGTAGGTGTTACACTACAGTAAATTGATGACTTAAAGACGTGTAAGTAATATAAGGGTTACTATGTGTATTCATAATTGCCAACCATTGTGATTTTTCTCAGAGCTCCCCCTGCTTAGAACTATGTGACCTGGTAATGACCCTATTTTTCAGTATTGACCATCTGTACACTGCAAGTCTCCTGACTCTGAGTATAAGATGAGGTTTCATGAGACCTTTGTTCCAGGTGTATAGACATACTGAGTTCATATTTATTCAGGATTACCGTATTTTTCGCTTTATAAGACGCACTTTTTTTCCCCCAAAAGTAGGGGGAAAATTGCAGTGCGTCTTATAAAACGAATACAAGTGAGCGCTTCCATTATGGAAGCGCTCACTTGTATGTTTTAGCTGCCGGGACCCCCCCCCATCAGACCTCAGATCAGACCAGCGTGCACCATAGCAATAAAATAAAAAACTTCACTTACTTGTCCTGCCGCGGCTCCTCAGGCTTCCCGGCCCGGCGCTGCACTGTCCTGAACGCGTACAGCGTCAGGACGTAGTGCGCGCACTATGACCTGACGCTGCACGCAGTCAGGTGACAGTGCAGCGTCGGGCCGGAAAGCCTAAGGAGCGCCGGAGCGGAGCCGGGGCGCTGGACAGGTAAGTGAAGTTTTTTATTTTATTGTTATGGGGCACGCTGGGCTGATCTGAGGTCTGATGGGGGCACAGAGTGGTCTACTGGGGGCACTGTGAGCTGGTCTGAGGTCTGATGGGGGCACAGAGTGGTCTAATGGGGGCACTGTGAGCTGTTCTGAGGTCTGATGGGGCACAAAGTGGTCTAATGGGGGCACTGTGAGCTGATCTGAGGTCTGATGGGGGCACAGATTGGTCTAATGGGGGCACTGTGAGCTGTTCTGAGGTCTGATGGGGCACAAAGTGGTCTAATGGGGGCACTGTGAGCTGGTCTGAGGTCTGATGGGGGCACAGATTGGTCTAATGGGGGCACTGTGAGCTGTTCTGAGGTCTGATGGGGCACAAAGTGGTCTAATGGGGGCACTGTGAGCTGGTCTGAGGTCTGATGGGGGCACAGATTGGTCTAATGGGGGCGCTGTGAGCTGGTCTGAGGTCTGATGGGGGCACAGAGTGGTCTAATGGAGCACTGAGCTGGTCTGAGGTCTGATGGGGGCACAGAGTGGTCTAATGGGGGCAATGTGAGCTGGTCTGAGGTCTGATGGGGGCACAGAGTGGTCTAATGGGGGCACTGTGGGCTGGTCTGAGGGGGGCACAGAGTGGTCTAATGGGGGCACTGTGGGCTGGTCTGAGGTCTGATGGGGGCACAGAGTGGTCTCATGGGGGCACTGTGGGCTGGTCTGAGGTCTGATGGGTTACGCTGGGCTGGTCTGAGGTCTGATGGGTTACGCTGGGCTGATCTGAGGTCTGATGGGGGAACGCTGGGCTGATCTGAGGTCTGATGGGGGAACGCTGGGCTGATCTGAGGTCTGATGGGGGAACGCTGGGCTGATCTGAGGTCTGATGGGGGAACGCTGGGCTCATCTGAGGTCTGATGGGGGCCTGATGTGATGTCCTGAAATTTATGGGGGGTCAGATATGTGGTCTGATGAAAAATATTTTTTTCTTATTTTCCTACTCTAAAATCTGGGGTGCGTCTTATCTTCAGGTGCGTCTTATAAAGCGAAAAATACGGTATATTATTCTGGGATTAAAATTAAATACCGGCGGATTCGAAAAAACATGGGCTTCCAGCGCATACATTTGCAGCTGAACATTATAGTGTGTCATGTGCCTAGAAGCACATCCTCAGCAGATAAATATCCCTGCTGCAAATTATATAAATAAATGGTCAATAATGTAAATGAGGCATATTGAACCAAAGGTGAACCCAAGTGTATATACGGTAGCTGCATATGCAGCAATTCCCTCCTATATCCCTGTTCTTGGAAAGCTCCCCTTTAGCCTACAATGATCCCTGGCACAGATTATTTTATGTGCTGTGCCATACTGATAACAGAAGCTTGTTTTTCTTATGGTCATGCAGGGCAACAAGGAGGACCCACCACTTCTCTGCACTACAGATTGATCTTACTCATAATAGGAATAATGTTAGGTTAATTTCTTGTGCATGCAATTCTCTTACCATAGAAGTGAGGAGGCCCTATTGCAAAATTTTTATGGGCCCCCTATTAGTGCTGGTTAACACTACCACACCTCTAATCACCTTGGCAGGCTGACTCCTTTCTCCTTTTCATGATCTTATGGTTTAATTCACTACATCCAGTAGAGAGAGAATTGATATATAAGCTCTTACTCCCTGCTTTCTAGGATAAGGATCGCAGCCAATCTGGCCTCCCCCATCCAGAGTCCTTATAATCAAATGCACAATCTGTCTCTGTGCAATGTAAATGTGATTTTGGGTGAGGGTGGTAACGCTGACAGATATGTTGTAGACGCAGGAGTTTTTGCAAACAGAAATCTTTACTTTCTCATAGGGAGGCACATGGTGTAACCGTTTCCATTCAAACATAATTGCATCCAAGTGGGATTGTACACCTAGGAGACTCATGAAATGGACAGGTCCCTCTGGAATTGCTCTCTGTCTTAAAGTTCCAGGTATATTGTGGTCTCTCAGTAATAGTCCCTCTCTATAATACAACACTTTCTCTGATAGCACACTACTGACACACTAGATACACTGCAATGGAACCAGGAGGCTTTACCGCCTTCCCTCCTGTCTCCTCACTTTCTGCCCTTCAAGGGGGAGATTTATCAATTCTGGCATTGCTACACCAGTCTTGATCTCATGTGCACTGGAATGAGATGCACTTACATATTATCATAGTAACATAGTTTATAAGGGCGAAAAAAGACATCTGTCCATCCAGTTCCTGTTATCCTACAAGTTGATCCAGAGGAAGGCAAAAAACCCCTGTGAGGTAGAAGCCAATTTTCCCCACTTTAGAGGAAAGAAATTCCTTTCTGACTCCAATCAGGCAATCAGAATAACTCCCTGAATCAACGACCCATCTCTAGTAACTATAACCTGTAATATTGCAGTGTCCCACATATTATGTGTGTAAAAGGGACTCTACAAACTGTATTTTGTATAGCCATGTCATTGTAATCTATTGTCAAAGTTCTTATATATGTAATAAGAACCTCCTAGGCTGTAATAATCATTTTCACCACTAGATGGTGCTGTCACGTAACATATATATATATATATATACACCCTCTATGGTTAGAGATAGAGTGAGAGTAGTATAGAGAAGAAGAACATCATGGAGTGAGGAGAGCAGACAGCTCCTCAGGGAGCTCCTGAGCCTTCAAAGCAACTTAAGAAATGTGCAGGAGGAGAAAGTCACCCTAAAGGCCGCCATTCCTGCTGGACACTGGCCATGTCAAGCTGCATGATGGCACTTACCATTTTCTAGGCCACTAGCAAAATTGGCAATACCTGGATACTCAAGCCTGTCAAAGGTAAACGCTGAGCTCATCAGCTTAATGGACTTTGTCAGCAACATATAGTGACTAGGAGTAGCTCCACAGCGCCTGGACACTAATTCTACAACTACTAGCTAAAGTTGTGATTTCATACCTACTGAAAACCCCAACGGGCAGTCAGGTTATTATACTAAAAGTGTCACAGTACAGATGTATTAATTCCTGCCATGCAGGGCCAACATACCCTGAAGCATTGCTATACAAGAGAAATATTCAAATACTATCCAGAGCCAAGACTAGTTTATTAAGGGATTGACTAAGTGGAGATTTAAGAGTAACAGGATTTAAAGCAACAGTAACTTAGTCACAGCCTCAGGAGGAGTTCTTACAGCATCAACCTATACCATCTACTGCCTATTGAAGACAATTGTAATTTCCACCATATTATCTCAAGGCAAAAGTAAAGTTCTATTGTTTATAACAAAGTTGTCTCCTCATCACTCCTACTCCAAAAGTTCGTGTCTACTTAAGACACTGGGGTCACGACATTCCAGGACCCAGCCGACTGACACTATAAAAGTTAACACCAAGGGCACCTCGCCTCACCATCCGGCGGGGGTCCTGGTTACAGAGTGTGCCCCGAGGGAAGTAGTGTCCCCCCTCCATCCACTGCACGCCGGCCCAGGGAGTCACCAAACCGTGAGTAATCATCGGCAACACCACACCTGTGACACAATAATCATTATATCTCATGAGCCCTGCGGCTTGGCCGTTGCAATATTATTACTCTCCAGAAATACATCCAGGCCCCTCTTGAACTCTTTTAGTGAACTTACCATCACCACCTCCTCAGGTAGAGAGTTCCATAGTCTCATTGCTCTTACCTTAAAGAATCCTCTTCTATGGTTGTGTACAAACCTTCTTTCCGCCAGACGTGGAGGATGTCCCCTTGTCACAGTCACAGTCCTGGGGATAAATAGTTCATGGGAAAGATCTCTGTACTGACCCCTGATATATTTATACATGGTTATTAGATCTCCCCCCCATCGTCTTTTTTCTAAAGTAAATAACCCTAATTTTGATAATCTTTCTGGATACTGTAGTCCACCCATTTCAGTTATGACTTTAGTTGCCCTCCTCTAAACCCTCTCCAGATCTGCTATGTCTGTTTTGTTCACAGGAGCCCAAAACTGTGCACAGTACTCCATGTGTGGTCTGACTAGTAAAGTGACTATGTTCTCATCACGGGCATCTATGCCTCTTTTAATGCAACCCATTATCTTATTGGCCTTGGCAGGAGCTGTCTGACACTGGTTTCTGCAGCTTAGTTTGCTGTTTACTAAAATTCCTAGGTCCTTTTCCATGTCAGAGTTACCCAGTGTTTTACCATTTAGTATGTACTGGTGACTTGCATTATTCCTTCCCATATGCATAACCTTACATTTGTCAGTGTTAAACCTCATCTGCCACTTCTCTGCCCAAGCCCCCAGTCTATCCAGATCCATCTGTAGCAGTGTACTGTCCTCTTCTGTGTTAATTACTTTACACAGTTTAGTGTCATCTGCAAAAAATTATATTTTACTGTGCAAGCCTTCTACAAGATCATTGATAAATATATTGAAGAGAATAGGGCCCAACACTGACCCCTGTGGTACCCCACTAGTGACAGTGACCCAATCTGAGTATGTGCCGTTAATAACCACCCTCTTTTTTATCACTGAGCCAGTTACTTACACACAGACATTTTTTCCCAGGCCAAGCATTCTCATTTTATATACTAACCTTTTATGTGGTACCATGTCAAATGCTTTGGAAAAGTCCAGATATACGACATACATCGATTCGCCGCAGTCAACTTACCTCCTCATAGAAACTGATTAAATTAGTTTGACATGACCGATCCCTCATGAAGCCATGCTGATATGGAGTTATTTGCATATTTTCATTGAGGTACTCCAAGACAGCATCTCTTAGAAAACCTTCAAACAGTTTACTCACAACAGATGTTAAACTTACCGGCCTATAGTTCCCGGGCTCTGTTTTTGGACCCTTTTTGAATATTGACACCACATTTGCTATGCGCCAATCCTGTGGAACGCTCCCTGTCAGTATAGTGTCCTTAAATATCAGAAATAAGAGTCTGGCTATGACATTACTTAATTCTCTTAGGATACGGGGGTGTATACCATTCGGTCCTGGCGATTTGTCTATTTTAATCTTTTTAAGACGCCGCTGTACTTCTTCCTGGGTCAGACAGGACACTTTTAATGGGGAATTTACTTTTATATTCTGCATTACATCTGACAGCTTATTTTCACTTCACTTTATTTATTAAAAGGCACATGCCTCTTAATAAATTAGGCACAACTCTGTCTGTGCGCCAGAAACTCAAATCCACTCCAGCTCGGGTCTGGCGTAGACATGATCTGTGTTACAGCGACAGCCAGCTGCTTGGCTCACCTTCTCCACTTCCACTTCCACCTCCAACTCCCCTCACTTTTCTGGCAGCTCCTGTTGCTGGGGTAACTCTGTCTCTCCATGTAGGCTGCGGCCCTGGTTGCTGACTTAGCCTCTCTCACTCTGCCCATAGAGCACACGCTCCCTCTGGCTCTTAAAGAGCTAGTGCTAGTTAAAGGGCACCTTAATCTCCTGCCTGTTTTCCTTGATTTGACCCATCGCTGCCTGACCTGAACCCCATTACGATCACCATATAGACCCAGAGCTCTCCGCCCTTACCTCAGACAGTTTATTGGATTGCATGTACATTGCCTGCCATGACCTCGGCCTGTCCCTGACTATAGTTTTTCCTCATCCTTGGCACTCTGCACCGATGTCTCTTCACCCCGTAAGTCAGCAGTCAACCAAACAAGGACTACTCCAGGAGGTATCAGTCCTCGTGGTTCACCTACAGCAAACTTCAGATCCTGTACAGGGGTTAAAGAGTGAAAATCAGGGAACTGCCAGGATAAAGTCTTTAGGAGTAGCCTGCAGTCAAATCTGTTCGGTTGACACAGTGGTTCCACACCCACTCAATAACAATCTATAGTGTACTCCAGTTTCTGATGTAAATTAAAGTGAATCTACTGGGCTGTGGAGGCTCTGCCTTCTCGGCTAAGGCTACTTTCACACTAGCGTTTTTATTTTCCGGTATTGAGTTCCGTCATAGGGGCTCAATACCGGAAAAAAATGCTTCCATTTTGTCCCCATTCATTGTATGCTGCGGTTTTCTCTCTGGTCCAGGCATCCACACCAAAACGGATCCGGAATGACCCCCAATGCAAGTCAATGGGGACGGATCCGTTTGGTGTGACACACCAGTAATCCGGATCTGTCCTCCATTGACTTGCAATGGGGGGTCATTCCGGATCCGGCTACACATATACAGAAATACATACAGACATACATACATACTCACACATACACACAAACACATACATACTCACATACTCCAGGCAGGGATGCCAGCAGCATGTCTTCACGCGCCTCCTGCACGCAGCTATGACGTTTCCCCACTGCGCCCAACAGAGGGCGCTGTGGGGAATCGTCATCACTGCGCGCAGGAGGCGCGTGAAGACGTGCTGCCGGCGTCCCTGGCTGGAGTATGTAAGTATGTATGTGTTTGTGTGTATGTGTGTGTATGTATGTATGTTTGTCTGTGTCTTGTCCCAATGTCTGTGTCAACATGTGTGGGGCCGGAGCGCTTGTGCTGCCGCTAGTGTGAAAGAGGCCTAAGCCCTGCCCTTCTTGCTGCCACTTTAGAAAAGTGGCAAGAAGTGGAAACGGTCAAAAATCATATTGCAAATATGGTGTGCACTACAATTTCATTTTGCATTACAATTTCACTACAACTACCCTTTTTATGCAACAAGTGGTGCAAAAGCCTTGGTAAATCTCACTCAAATGTTTTGCTGGCTCCACTAATAAATATGTGCCATTTTTCTGTGACCCGTTCCTGAGCTACACAGATATCTCAAAGCATATTTACTCATCATATACAATTTAGATCTGCACTAGATTCACCACAGTGGGATTATAAACTTGGTGCAGGGACAGACACTTTTATCTAACTCTACACCAACTATTGGTTGGTTTACTTTGGGACAGAATTTTACATCAGA
This sequence comes from Rhinella marina, assembly GCA_900303285.1. Taxonomy (NCBI): domain Eukaryota; kingdom Metazoa; phylum Chordata; class Amphibia; order Anura; family Bufonidae; genus Rhinella; species Rhinella marina. Next base: position 191,838 of record ONZH01007658.1, on the reverse strand, counting down.
ATGGTGGTGCAATTTTGAGGCAAAATATTTAAAGTGCTTATGCCATGATTGATGTTAAAAATTCAAATCAGACATCATATAGTACATAAATATACGAAGTAGGACAGTACTCACAGTCACAAAGATATGTGTGCACGCCTCCAGGGGGAATGGTGCAAATCCCCACACGATCAAAAGACCAATAATATGAGTAAAGTTGAATGGAGGCAGCATGTCCTTTCAGGTGAATAACCCTTTAATCCGGATACTACGTTTCGGCCACAGAGGCCTTTCTCAAGCATGGCCGAAACGTAGCATCCGCATTAAAGGGTTATTCACCTGAAAGGACGTGCTGCCTCCATTCAACTTTATTCATATAGTATATGACAATCTTTCCAAGGCTGCATTCACATGACCATGTCCATTTTGTGGACTGCAAACCACGGATCCACAAAACACAGACACTGGCCATGTGCACCCCGTATCTCGGTACAGATTCATTGACTTCAATGGGTATCCAATTCACAAGAGACAGCCAAACATAGGAAATGTCTTATCTTTTGCTGTGATGCAGTACAGACCCAGAAGCAAACAGAAGGGCTTATGTGATCCCCCGAGCAGCTATATGCTATTTTTAGATTGCTTCACATGCTACCAGAAAATGAATAAATAACACCTAGGAAATTGAAGGGAGTCTGTCACCTCATTTTCACCTATATAACTAACAGCACTGCCCCACAGAAGATTGCATACACATCCCAAACATACCTGTGTGCACTTTGTGTCTGTATTACATGTCCAGAAAAAGCACTTTTGTTCTGCAGGAAAACAGCTCCCAAGTGCCTGCTCTGCAGCTGCAAGTGCTCAAAGCAAACCAGACTGAAGAGAGGAGGGCTGCTTTAGCTGCTCATATCTTGGGATTAGTAGCAGATAGAACAATGGTTCTGACCTTCTTTGAAAGCTGACATTCCAAACTTTAAAATGATACCATAATCGCAGCATTATATCCACTATATCAGAAGATATAGCTGTTAGAAATCGAGTCCAGAGAGAAAGCTGTTTTTAGTTTCACTTTCAGCCGGGCACTTGGGAGCTGTTTTCCTGCAGAATAAAAGTGCTTTTTCTTGAACATGTAATACAGACACAAAATGCACACAGGTATGTCTGGGATTTGTTTGCAATCTTCTGTGGGGCACTGCTGTTAGTTATATTGGTGAAAATGAGGTGAAAGACTCCCTTTAAATGCAACTGAGCTGAGATTGACAAAGTATAAACTACTAGTGCTGCTTGGTCAATCAATGATCATACAACCAAGGTGGTGCACCCTTTATTTTGGGCTCAGCAGGGTATAAGTTGAGGCTGGGTCACATTAATACTGGATGACATCTTATATAGACTGCCGCTCTGGATTGTTAACAGTGATACAGATGCTGGAGTTTATTCTGCGGTATGTAATTCCAAGCTCCTTTACTTGGAACTGTTTCAGCCATAGTGGCTGTGCAAGGGAAATCCATCACCCTATCCATTTCTAGATTCTTGATGGTGGATGGATCTGGCAATCAAGCTGGCCAGGGAAGCTGATGGATACCCTGAAGAACATTTTATGTAGTGCGGACAGTGTGTGGGTGAGCATTATCTTGTTGGAACACCACATCTCCTAACTGAGTAATAAAAGGTAATAGGACTTGGTTCCACAATGTCCTGGACATATCAAATGCTGGTCAGTGTTTCCTTCATGAATACCAGATGGGAATGGCCTTGACAGCTAATGGTGCCCCACACCAGGACACCCGGTGTTGGTCCTGTGTGTCTCCACACTATGCATGATGGCAGTAAGCACTCTCCAGCCCTCCTGCGAACTGTCATGTGGTCATCTTTAGTACCAATATATAATGAACAATAAAAGTAGAAATGAATTTAGATATATGTGGCACTATGCCGACTAAAGATAAAAAAGGAAGTCCTTAGTTACACAGATTTGCAAATGCGTGATCATGCCCACTCACCAATCGTCACGGTAACTTCCTGTGGAGTGGGTCCCTACACTCATCTATGCCTCTGTTCAGACTACATCCAAGTCTCCATGGTTCTGGGCGTGTGGAACCAGCTAAATAGGTATCCTATCAGGAAGTCCTAGGTGAATGGGCGTCGTCAGGTCCAAAAAGAGCATGCCAGGCTCAGTATATAATGATAAAAAATAATAAAAGTTTGGACCAACGATATATATATATATATATATATACACATTTTTTTCTTAAGTGCATATCCATAAAGCAGAACTGTAGATATATAAAGGTATGGTTGCACAACATATAATGAACAATAAAAGTAGAAATGAATTTAGATATATGTGGCACTATGCCGACTAAAGATAAAAAAGGAAGTCCTTAGTTACACAGATTTGCAAATGCGTGATCATGCCCACTCACCAATCGTCACGGTAACTTCCTGTGGAGTGGGTCCCTACACTCATCTATGCCTCTGTTCAGACTACATCCAAGTCTCCATGGTTCTGGGCGTGTGGAACCAGCTAAATAGGTATCCTATCAGGAAGTCCTAGGTGAATGGGCGTCGTCAGGTCCAAAAAGAGCATGCCAGGCTCAGTATATAATGATAAAAAATAATAAAAGTTTGGACCAACGATATATATATATATATATATATACACATTTTTTTCTTAAGTGCATATCCATAAAGCAGAACTGTAGATATATAAAGGTATGGTTGCACAACATATAATGAACAATAAAAGTAGAAATGAATTTAGATATATGTGGCACTATGCCGACTAAAGATAAAAAAGGAAGTCCTTAGTTACACAGATTTGCAAATGCGTGATCATGCCCACTCACCAATCGTCACGGTAACTTCCTGTGGAGTGGGTCCCTACACTCATCTATGCCTCTGTTCAGACTACATCCAAGTCTCCATGGTTCTGGGCGTGTGGAACCAGCTAAATAGGTATCCTATCAGGAAGTCCTAGGTGAATGGGCGTCGTCAGGTCCAAAAAGAGCATGCCAGGCTCAGTATATAATGATAAAAAATAATAAAAGTTTGGACCAACGATATATATATATATATATATATACACATTTTTTTCTTAAGTGCATATCCATAAAGCAGAACTGTAGATATATAAAGGTATGGTTGCACAACATATAATGAACAATAAAAGTAGAAATGAATTTAGATATATGTGGCACTATGCCGACTAAAGATAAAAAAGGAAGTCCTTAGTTACACAGATTTGCAAATGCGTGATCATGCCCACTCACCAATCGTCACGGTAACTTCCTGTGGAGTGGGTCCCTACACTCATCTATGCCTCTGTTCAGACTACATCCAAGTCTCCATGGTTCTGGGCGTGTGGAACCAGCTAAATAGGTATCCTATCAGGAAGTCCTAGGTGAATGGGCGTCGTCAGGTCCAAAAAGAGCATGCCAGGCTCAGTATATAATGATAAAAAATAATAAAAGTTTGGACCAACGATATATATATATATATATACACATTTTTTTCTTAAGTGCATATCCATAAAGCAGAACTGTAGATATATAAAGGTATGGTTGCACAACATATAATGAACAATAAAAGTAGAAATGAATTTAGATATATGTGGCACTATGCCGACTAAAGATAAAAAAGGAAGTCCTTAGTTACACAGATTTGCAAATGCGTGATCATGCCCACTCACCAATCGTCACGGTAACTTCCTGTGGAGTGGGTCCCTACACTCATCTATGCCTCTGTTCAGACTACATCCAAGTCTCCATGGTTCTGGGCGTGTGGAACCAGCTAAATAGGTATCCTATCAGGAAGTCCTAGGTGAATGGGCGTCGTCAGGTCCAAAAAGAGCATGCCAGGCTCAGTATATAATGATAAAAAATAATAAAAGTTTGGACCAACGATATATATATATATATATATATATATACACATTTTTTTCTTAAGTGCATATCCATAAAGCAGAACTGTAGATATATAAAGGTATGGTTGCACAACATATAATGAACAATAAAAGTAGAAATGAATTTAGATATATGTGGCACTATGCCGACTAAAGATAAAAAAGGAAGTCCTTAGTTACACAGATTTGCAAATGCGTGATCATGCCCACTCACCAATCGTCACGGTAACTTCCTGTGGAGTGGGTCCCTACACTCATCTATGCCTCTGTTCAGACTACATCCAAGTCTCCATGGTTCTGGGCGTGTGGAACCAGCTAAATAGGTATCCTATCAGGAAGTCCTAGGTGAATGGGCGTCGTCAGGTCCAAAAAAATATATATATCGTTGGTCCAAACTTTTATTATTTTTTATCATTATATACTGAGCCTGGCATGCTCTTTTTGGACCCACTCCACAGGAAGTTACCGTGACGATTGGTGAGTGGGCATGATCACGCATTTGCAAATCTGTGTAACTAAGGACTTCCTTTTTTATCTTTAGTCGGCATAGTGCCACATATATCTAAATTCATTTCTACTTTTATTGTTCATTATATGTTGTGCAACCATACCTTTATATATCTACAGTTCTGCTTTATGGATATGCACTTAAGAAAAAAATGTGTATATATATATATATATATATCGTTGGTCCAAAGTTTTATTATTTTTTATCATTATATACTGAGCCTGGCATGCTCTTTTTGGACCTGACGACGCCCATTCACCTAGGACTTCCTGATAGGATACCTATTTAGCTGGTTCCACACGCCCAGAACCATGGAGACTTGGATGTAGTCTGAACAGAGGCATAGATGAGTGTAGGGACCCACTCCACAGGAAGTTACCGTGACGATTGGTGAGTGGGCATGATCACGCATTTGCAAATCTGTGTAACTAAGGACTTCCTTTTTTATCTTTAGTCGGCATAGTGCCACATATATCTAAATTCATTTCTACTTTTATTGTTCATTATATGTTGTGCAACCATACCTTTATATATCTACAGTTCTGCTTTATGGATATGCACTTAAGAAAAAAATGTGTATATATATATATATATATATCGTTGGTCCAAACTTTTATTATTTTTTATCATTATATACTGAGCCTGGCATGCTCTTTTTGGACCTGACGACGCCCATTCACCTAGGACTTCCTGATAGGATACCTATTTAGCTGGTTCCACACGCCCAGAACCATGGAGACTTGGATGTAGTCTGAACAGAGGCATAGATGAGTGTAGGGACCCACTCCACAGGAAGTTACCGTGACGATTGGTGAGTGGGCATGATCACGCATTTGCAAATCTGTGTAACTAAGGACTTCCTTTTTTATCTTTAGTCGGCATAGTGCCACATATATCTAAATTCATTTCTACTTTTATTGTTCATTATATGTTGTGCAACCATACCTTTATATATCTACAGTTCTGCTTTATGGATATGCACTTAAGAAAAAAATGTGTATATATATATATATATATATATCGTTGGTCCAAACTTTTATTATTTTTTATCTTTAGTACCAAGGCAGGACCTGTTTTCCAGGAGTTTTTTTAATTATCTGGTAGTATTACTATTACTATTTAATCAATTATGTCATATTTTCCAAGCCAGAGATCCCCATCATTCATTGCTGTTTATTACCCACTTGACTGTCAGGCTTCTAACAGATTATATTCCTGAGCAGAAATTATGAAACTGTCCCTACAGAAATGTTATTTATTTGTGATAAATGTAATGGAAGAAAGGGTCACCCATTCCTGGGAAATGAAAGAGGAATAATCAGCTTTGTTCTATTTATAATCCTCCACCAAAGTAAGACTTGCTGAATAATTCAATGCAGTCGCTTGCTAAGCTAAAAATAGGCAGGCGAGTGTTTTGCGGGGGTGAGGGAGACAGCGAGGCGATACGTGTGCTAATACTAAGTCATCGTGGCGGCTGCGGGGCTGGGGGCAAGCAGCTCCCCAGGACTAAATGTGAAAACATGCATCATTTATTCTTGTGAATGATTCCATCTTGGTGGTGTTTGCCAGTGACGACCCCCATTGTTTTTCCTGACCTTTACACAGTCCTCTTATTGATTCCTTTCTATTTGGTCCTATAGAAATATGCTTGACTGTAATGGATTGAATTGTGTTGTGTCTAAGCGCAGCTATCACAATGTCTGACTCTCATTTTTTTTTTTCTCTTTTCAGAGATGTTCACTGTGGCTTCTACTGCCTGTTTCCCTTCATGTTCTGTACCTCCCCCATTTTCAGCGATATTCTGCTTTTTCCATTTATTCTTCTTTGTGTCACAATACACAGAATGTTATACCATGTAAGAATCTATCTATCTATCTCTAATATGTATATATATATATATATATATATATATATATATATATATATATATATATATATATATATAGACGGTGGGTTACGTTTAAACTGCTGGCACTCCCTACTTTGACTACGATTAGTGCCACCCTGGACTTTGCTGTTGTGTGTGTATATATATATATATATATATATATATATATATATATATATCTATATATATATTGGTAATGTGTACAGTATAAGTGCTGGAAGTTTTTTCTGGGCTGGATTTCATTTGGACTAGGGGAAAGGTTTGGAAGCGGGATCTTCCAGTCCACACCCTTCCAGTACAGGTATTGCAGTTAGCTGGTGAGACCTGCTGTTGTAATCACAGAGGGATAAAACAATCCTCTGTGTATGAGAGTGAGGAAGAGAAAAGCTGAGGAAGCCTGAGAGACTTAGATACAGAGGCTATGTGTGGTCTCAGCAAGGAGAGCTGAAGAGCCACAAGGCTTTGTAAAGCCTGAAGTTTGGTGGGCCCAGCGACACCTATGGATAGAGTCAGGAGGACTACTGGATCATCTCCCCCCAAAAGTACTGGTGAGGTCACAGCCTGGAGGAAGCCGGATCTAATACCATGTGTGAACGGCGCTCTATGGGTGAGATAGAGACAAAACGTGTATTAGGTAGAGCCCAGATGAGTAGGTGTTTATTTGAATGTTTTTCATGTGTGTTGGTGCTAAAGAGCGAAAATAAAGCACCATTTGAACATTAAAACCCCCTGTGTGTCGGAAGATTTGTGATTGCGAGCCCCTGAGCTGAGAGAGAGCGATACCTTACAATATATATATATGAAAAATGTTTATAGCAACTTGGGAAAGGCATCTATCTATCTATCTATCTATCTATCTATCTATCTATCTATCTATCTATCTATCTATCTATTATCTCTATCAGTCTATCATGTATCTAATAATCTAATATTTATGAGTTATTTACTTATCTTTATTGCTAGCAATCTATCTGTAAATATGGCCATACACATAAGAAAGAAGAAGTTTGAAAGTTAAACAACTGTTGAAAAAACAATCATTTGTTGATCAATTCTTACGTCAACACCTGCATACACATTTTAGTCCATATTGGCCGTTACAACTGGTCATATATGTTCAGTGACACTGGACGAAGTATGAGTGTTCACAGTCTTTCCGTGAACGTTTTGGAAATGTTCTTTTATATAAAAATCCTTAATGGACTAGCAATTATTAGGTTTTTTTTTTAAATGGATGGCTTCTTTTCAATGACTGTTTGTCGTCATTTAGCTGAAGTTAGTCATTAAACACTAATGTAAATTTGTAGGATTCTATATTCCTACTCTCCTTCTCTTAAAGGAAATCTGTCACCAGGATAATCGCTATTGAAGTAAAGCCATAGTCTAATAGCACTTAGTACCTTATTTCCAGATGTGCCTTTGTTCCAGCAATAGATGTTTTCTATCTTCTGAAAATCCAGTTTATTTGGTATGCAAATGAGCCAGTAAGCTGCTCAGAGGGGCATCACTCTTGCAGGAAGGAGCCCAAGCCTGCCCTCATGCTGGGAGCAGGGAAAAGGGGGCAGGGTTATGGCTTGAATGTGATGTAGGAGGGGTTTGTAGACACATTGTGGCAGGAGGTATGCTTGGGCTCCTTCCTGCAAGAGTGACGCCCCTCTGGGCACCTTACTGGCTCATTTGCATACCAAATAAACTGGATTTTCATAAGATAGAAAACATCTATTGCTGGAACAAAGGCACATCTGGAAATAAGGTACTAAGTGCTATTAGGCCTTGGTTTTACTTCAATAGCGATTATCCGGGTGACAGATTTCCTTTAAAGGGGTTGTCCCATCTCACACTTTGGTGGCATATCGATAGGATATACCATCAATGTCTAATATGTGCAGGTCCCATGACTGCACCTAACCAAGCACGGCCACCCTCCATTCCCTTGTATGGGAGTGCCAAAAATTGTAGCACGTCAACCTTACTATGTAACTATATGTAATTTTATATACATTCAGGTTCACATGAATGTATTTTCAATCAATAGCTAACTCTCCCGAACCCTTCAACACATGTATGCTCAGTGTACTCTGAAAGCGAAGAGCAAACCGCTTCCAGATGGCCACAGTAGCAGCTTATTTCCCTGAGAACAAATGATCAAGCAGGCTGAAATCCAAATATGCAATCCTTATCTCCCCTGACATCATCAGGGATAATAAGGATGACAATGAACATGCTGGATGGTCCTGTCAAAATTGTCAGCTTTGGCCAATATACATCTAATGTGTATGACCATCTTTAGAAAGATGGATGCCAACTAATATTGTAGCAGTACTGAAGATCATATTGCTGTTACCCAATTTTCTTATTATATTAATGACTAAAAAACAGTCAAATAGGGTGTAGTAAGAATAATGAGCCATTGATTTGGAATTCAGAATTGCAGAACACCTTTAGAGAAAACGTCCAAAGAGACGCTACACTGCCATTAAAAAGGTTGTTCGCTTTTGTTATATTGATGACCTATTCTCAGGATAGATCATCAATATGAGATCAGCCAGGGTGAGGGGGGCGACTGCCAGCATCCACGCTGATCAGCAGTTTGAAGAGAATGTGGCTCTCATATAAGCTTTGTGTTCTCTTCTCTAACTGCTCACTGTATACATTGCAGTGGTGAGCAGGTGTAATTACAGCTTCATTGTCCTATTCACTTCTATGAGATGGCTTTGTCGTAATGAAGTGAATAGGGAAAGCAAAGTTGTAATTTCACTGCTCGACACTGCAATGTCAATGGCGAGCAGGTAAACAGAGAAGAGAACACTGCTATCAAAAAAGCAATATGACAACATACCAAAGCAGACAACCCCTTTAACTGGTATACACCAACCACACTGGGATCAATGATGAGATCAATGAGTCTGAATGGCATTTTAGATAAATTTCTGTTCCTTATTTGACCTCACAACTAATTGACATTTACATCAATATTTTGTAGCAAAGCAATGGTGCACATTTTTATTAAATGGTACATAGTGGCCGAATTTTTGAATTTTTTGTTCACATCTATGTTGTGAAATCTGGCAGGCTGTTCCGGAAGAGGAACAGCCTGTCAGAGTTCACCGTATTCGATACAGATGGATAATGCCGTGAACCACCAGTTCCCCATTGACTACAATGGAATCCAATGGGATTTCAGATGGAAAAAAGCAATGCATGCAGGACTTTTTTTGTCCGTACGACAGCTGGTATTTATACCCGAACACGTCCAGATCCCAGTCAGATTATATTGTAGCATTATCTGTCTATGCCAGATATGGTGAACTCCTGCAGACCGTTCCTCTGCCAGAACAGCCTGTCGGATTTAAAAACACAGATGTAAAAGTAACCTTACCAATCTTCTCTCTTTATATTTAAAGAAGAACTCCCGCAAAAATTTTTATTCCATGTCCTGCTAGAAATGCTAGAAATGTACATGATATAATCTGTAGTGAATGTCATTTTCTTACCAGTAGCTGAATTTCTTAGTTATATCTCCCTGATGTTTCTCATCTGTCATGTGACTAGGAATTAGACCCACCAACTCACACAGCACCTTATGTGTGGACAGGAAGTCTAATTTTCTATCTTTCCTATGGAAGCCTCACTTTCAGTCTCATAGGAATGAATACAGAAGTGACTGGCTTTCTGTCCTGGGTCAGTTGGAGGTCAGGGAGTTGGTCACACGACCCAGCTACAATAAGAAGAGAGTGGAAACTCTCAATTTCAGCCTATGATAAGAAAATGACATTCACTACAGATTATATCATGTACATTTCTAACAGGTCAGAGAATAAAAATTTTTTGCGGGAGTTCTTCTTTAACTGATATCCTGAAAACCATGTGATTTCTCTAATTAAATCAGAGCTCATTGATGCCTGCCGCTCAACTTCATGCATGTTTCTGCTAAAATGCTAGTGGAATACCGCCTGGCATCAAGAAAAAAAAAGATACAGTTGGCATCTACCAAGCAAATATTTATAGGACTCTCCTTACTCCCTCTAAGCAGTCCGGCTGTTGCCCAGTTGCTACCAAGCCAGAGAGAATCTGTAATCTCAGCAAGCTGCAGCAGGCACATACAAGATGCCCACAACCTGAGTGGCTGACCTCAGGTATGGACATAATTTTATATACTTTCATGTTGGCATGTGGACATTATTTAAAATGTAGCAGGGCTTGATGTAACAGGGGTGAGTTTGTCACATTGTGATCAGGATGTAAAGGCGGTAAAATACATATTTATATGTCTGCCTCGTGAATTGATACCTATGCCATGTACGTTTTCTGTTTGTGTTTGTTTTTTTATATGGAATAATTCTGTAGTATACTGTGACACATATAATTCCCCAATTTCTTTCATCTCCCCTGTCTTCGCCTATGGATCTCCCTTGCTGACTATTACTACCAATATAAATGTATTTTTAGCTTCCAGTTTTTAGGTTGCTGAGTCCTGCAGTTATTTTTAAACTAAAGCGATCAATACTTTTTCATTTTTCATTGAGTGGAGAGAGAATATTGCATTTATAAGCATTAAGCCTTCCTTACCACAACAGCTTATTTCCTGTATTCTTATCCACTACCGTCATTGTCTACTAGTGCATTTTTCATGTGTTGCAGATGTAGACCTTGGGGAAAAATTACTGTCCAAAGAGCTTACAGTCCATCAAGAATAGAATTAGGCAGTGGGACATATTAATAAATCAGACGCTGCATAATCAGCGCTTAACATTAATATCTGGTTTGGGGCCATTTTAAATATTATAGTAGGCAACTGTATTATGATAAATTACCTAATGTAAGGTTCTTACTGGAACTGCTGTGCTGACTGGAACTGCAGTACAATAGTACATGGTTGATGGCACTCTGATATGTGTAAGGGCATTTTTACATTGGCAGAAGATCAGGACAAATATCGGGATTGAATGTTCCCAAGTAAAGGTGCTACCAATCACCCGATAAAATGCTTGCCTGAGTGAGCTCATTTTTCAGTATACATAATGAATGGGGCATAAGTGTACACCCAAGAAAAACAGAGGTGCTGGTAACATCAACATGTTACGAACCAACAATAAAAACCAAGGTACCCACAAAATCTCAAGTATTCACATTCTGGGAACTGAATGTGAAAGATTACATAGTAACTTAAAATGTATGTTCACAAATTTCAGAAGTCTAGCAAGTATAATGGGGGAGCTGGAGTGTATAGTACTTATGTAGTTGCTATGGCTAAGACATGTCTGAACTCTTCATATGACTGGGCTGTTAATATTGATGGTTTTTCACTCTTTAGGAAAGATATAGCAAATAGAGAAGGTGGTGGTGTGCGTCTGTGATATAAAAGCGAGTGTGGAATTACAGTACAAAGGGAAAAAAATCTCTGAAAAAATACTTGGTGTAATCTATAGACCCTCTAACATCAGAGAGGAGATAGAAGTTCTGCTGTATAACTAAATTGAGCGGGCTGCACTGGCGGGTACAATGGTCATCATGGGAGATGTTAACATCCCAGCTATTGGCTGGGTGATGGTTCTGCCTCAACTGCAAAGGGAAGGAAATTCCTCAACTTGCTGTAGGACCTTTTTATGAGTCAGTTCTTAGAAGATCCAACTAGGGGTGATGCTCTGTTAAATTTAGTCATTTCTATGTGGAGCTTGTTGTAAATGTTATGGCCTGTCATGTATTAATAAATGCACGGACTCTCAGGACAGGAATATAATATTACCACTTTACAAAGCTTTGGTGTGGCCTCATCTGGAATATGCAGTTCAGTTCTGGGCACCAGTCCATAGAAAGAATGCCTTGGAGCTAGAAAAAGTACAAAGGAGAGCCACTAAACTGATAAGGGGCATGGAGGTTCTTAATTATGAGGAAAGATGAAAAGAATTACATTTATTTAGTCATGAGAAGAGGTGTCTAAGGTGGGACATGATTAAAGTATACAAATAAATAATTGGGCCGACATAAAATATGGTGTCAAGCTTTTCCGTGTTGCCATGACAACTTTTTTAGACTTTAGACTTGAATACTCTAGTCATATCTTCTTAATCTCTAATACCATCTTAAGACAATACTAATTGTAATCAAAGTACAAGCATTATAGGCGCTATAGTGGATGCCATGCTCTTGTACAAGTTGAAAATCTATGCCACTGCTTTGCAGGCACTATTCTGTCACTCTGCTAATGATGCCTACAGTGTAGCATAGGATTTCAACTTCTGGATACAGCATGACACCCAGTCCTTTACAGAATACAGGCTGATGTAATTGCAGCAACCAGGCCGCAGGGTGTTTGTGTGTGTGTCCGGAGGGGTGGGGGTTGGTAGTAGTTGTGGTACTCACAGTTCTGACGTTCCCTGGACCAGTGTGCAGTGATGTGAAAGGTCGCACCTTTTCTTCCCTTTGGAGCAGTCCCTGGTTTTGGTTAGTCCTGTCTGATGACGATTGAGGTGCCCCTGGTGTCGAGGGTTTTGAAGTGCAAGGCAGGGTCTCTTGATGCAGCTGGAGATGTTGGTGCAGTGTAGGAATGCAAGAAATAATAAGGCCTGGTTAACAGCAAGCAATTCTTTACTGAAGATTCAAGTTCAGGGACATTAATCACAGTTTCAGCATGCAATGGATTGGCAGATGTTAAACAAGTGCAATATCCACAGATCTTACAGTCATGACTGCAATTTCAGTTAACAGGCACGGTTGTCTCTCTGGAGCAATATTCCTTACACTAGCAGGCTTTCATACAAGCTTCCAAGCAAGGGGTGTAGCACTTCTGTTTTAAATGCAATGCATTCACAGGGTGGATCACCCTAACGGCAGGTAAACTCTATGCACCATTTTTGAACAGTTACTGTTCTTACAATACAATTGTACAAAATCTGCTGTTTGATATTTGTCATGCAGATCTGCTTCTTAAAGGGGTTGTGCAGCAATTTATATTGATGACTGATCCTCAGGATAGGTCATCGATATCTGATCGGTGGGGTTCTGACACCCAGTGACCCCCAGCCTATCAACTGTTTGTCAGGGAGGTCTTTACACTATGCATCATCTCCTGTGGAGCGGCGGCATAGTGTTATTACAAGTACTCGCTGCATTCAAGTGAATGGAGCGAATACTCGTCGTCGTTATACTGCACTTCAGAGATGACATGCAGTGTACTGAACAGGAAGCGGCACTCGCATGGAGCACTGCCTCCTCTTCAAAGAACTGATCGGCGGGAGTGCCAGGTGTCGAACCCCCACCTATCAGGTATTAATGACATATCTTAATGATAGGTCATCAATATAAATCACTCCCCATCCGTATCTAGACTCTTCTTCTGACTCACAATGTACTAGACTGGCTCTAGCCTGCTCTTTCCCTTTCCTTATGGTAAGAGGTTACAGCTCCACCTAGTGGTAGGTGGATACGGCCAGTTATCTCAAATCAGCAATTACAGAAATACACAGTAAATCATGGTTTTGTTTTTTAGCTGCCTTAATTTAGAAAATGCGCAGCAAAACCTCTTTTGCAGTGGAGCACTGCTCTGCAGTGGGACACTGCATAATTAATACCCAATTTCTGCTGGTGCCTAAACTGCAATGGCTGAGGATATCAACTTTCACACTTTTTTTCACACAGATTTTGGATGGGTGTATGGAACATGCAAATTATGCAGTGACAACTGTTTTTAGACTGTAGTCTTTGATACTCTAATTTCTTAAACCTCTCATGTTTGTGTTGTTTAGACTATACTAATAGTACACATATTGCTACCTATTAAACTACAAGAATTGCAAAAAATGCTAAAATGTATCAGTAACATGTATATTAGTCATATATAAAAATATATCAAAAATAAGGATAAAGGGGGTCATTTATTAAGCCGAAATACATCTGTATTAGGCCTATTACAGGTGCAGATTTCGGTGCAACAGCTAGTTGTATCGCAATCTGCGACTTCTCCCTTGGCGTAGGTGGGGAAGGGCCAGTAAAAAAGGTCTAAATGTAAGACAGCAAAGAAGCTGTCTTACATTTGGAACTGGCGGAGGATCCGCAGAAGTTATGAAGAGGCCGACGTTGTCTACAACTCCGGTCGTAATAAATGTGCTGCAAACAAGCCGACATCAAAGGATCTGAAATCATAGAAATCACATGCATGTCAGATGAACATGGACCACTAATATGCTACAGTAATGTGCCGTAGTGCCACAGTGCATATGAAATAAATTACAGCAGTAAACCATGTCAAATATAAACGAGAGTAGTACCATACCCATATGCAAGACCTCCAGATGGCGTCTACACCTATGGATGTTTTAGCTGAGGCCATTTATTATCTGAAGTGTTGTCTGATACTGGGAATTAGTCTCACACACATATAAAAATAGTTTTGGATTATTAATACTATTGTATTAAATGTGGTGTGCAGATTTTCTGCTATTTTTTATAATACTATTAATACTATTCATCATGCAAGCCTAATAGACAAAATGTAAAATTTCCTTTGTTGCACTGCTGGCACTATTGCATCTCTCTGCCAATGATGCCTTTAGTACAGAAGCATATTTCTACTTCCATAGAGCATGATACCCATGAACACGCAGATCATGTTATGACAAATATTTTTAGCTTTGAATACTTCAGTCATCTTCTAAATCACTGATTGCATCCTTGAGACAACACTGATATTACTCATAGCAGCATAATGAAAACATAATAAAAATCTTCAGTCCCCATAATGCCACTCTCACTTACCTGTTCCATGGCATCTCCCTTTACTGTCAGCATCCACATTTGAACAGCTAATCAGCAGCTGTTACAGGTAATTTCTTCCTGTTCATCACTAGAGATCTACACAAGAGAAAGATGTCTTTGCAGCAAGAGTGCTCTATTATTTATTACTCTTGGTAGGCCAAGAGTAACATGTGTCCCTAAGTACAGAACAGACAGCACAACTGCCAAAATGCTGCCACCATGCAATCATTGAGTTGATGGATGGAGTAATCCTGGATGATGACAAATTTGGTGGCATCTTTGACATGTTGAATCCATATAAACATAAATCATTGACCACACACAATGAACGTTAAACTCCCAGTGCTATATGGATTCACCACATCCTCATCAATAAAATGCTCCAATCATTTCAAATATGCATCTTCCGGGTTCTGTAGAAAAATATAATGAACCACTTGCTTTCTTGCAGTCCATTAAGGGAAATCCATTATACCTAATTGTCAATGTAGTTCCCATATACATAACTGCTAAAGCCTCAAACCACTCCTGCCACACAAAGTTTCTCAAGCGAACATCATGTGGCAGAATCCTATTCAAGTGTAAAGGAACTGTATTGACAATCTTTGTCATGTTGCATAAGAAGTTAAGAATACAATGATATGGGAATTAACTATTTAGGGAGGAGGGTAATTATTTTATTATGTATAATAAATATATTTCCCAGCACACTAATAGGATTGCTACATTAGTCGCACCGTTGTTCATTGCAACTTGGACCAATAGACATCTATGTAGAATAAGACATATCAGAGGCTATGTTCAGTTACAGTGACATCTAGATGGGCAAGCAAGAGTTAATGTAGAGCTGCATTTTGTTTTGTCTGTATTTGTGCATCTGTGGATGTAAGTAATGGGCAAGGATTCCGTATCCCTGTCACGTGGCACAGCTGGTGGCATCTCGTCCAGGATAATCTTTGTTAGCGAGGGTTTCCTAGCAACAATGTAGTCCCTTAGCAACCCCAAGCCCCTGATGCTTATTTTTAAGGAAAAACCAGTGAGTCATTTTCACTTTATATTTAGCTGGGGACACCACCAGTGGGAGGAAGGGAGGCCCGAAATAACATCAGGGTGTGGAGATGTGTGATGTGAAATGCTGCTGGAGATTCAAAGAGCAAATACAGACACACTTTCAAATGAACGAGTGTATATGACAGGAGTAGTGCACATACATAGACACAGTAAAATTCCTATTATCTGGCATCTTGAGATCTGCCATTCCTAAAATGTAATTGCACCCTAATGTGCAACAGTTTTAGGCAGGTTTGGAAAAAATGCTGCAAAGTAAAATTGCATTAAAATTAGAAGTGTTAATAGATTATTTTTATCAATTAACAAATTGCAAAGTGAATGTACAAAAGAGAAATCAAAATCCAATCAATATTTGGTGTGACCACACTTTGCCTTCAAAACAGCTTTAATTTATTTGGCAGCGGGACACAACCCCAAACATACAATATCATTAAAGGGAAGCTTACTTACCTGCTTCCTGGGGCCATCTTCCAGTTCCTTCTCCTGTGGGCCTGCAATACTCTGCTGTTCTCCCTCATTGAAAACATCCAGTTTGACCACCTGCAGCCAATCACTGGCCATGGCAGTGACCGGATCTCCTTGCGCCATGTGAACATTTGTCATGACTTATTGGGAGCTGGTCACCTGCGTGGCTAGTGATTTGCTGCAGGTAGCATCAAATTCAATGTTTTCAGAGAGGAAGCGCAGTGGAACATTGCAGGCTGGGAGGAGGAGAAGCCAGCCATGGGCAATGGGTAAGTAAGCTTCCCTTTACAGGTCCGGCCAAGTGGAGGGTTTGCAAAAAGAGATGTCCCTAGAGACAGACACATACTAGACTTTGTCTTCCCCGGCCTCTGCCCCCTATCTAACCTCTCAATCTCTCCTGTCCCTCTCTCGGACCACAATGTTATCAACCCCTTCAAGTCACTGATGCTGCTGCTTCCTATAACACCACGATTACTTCAGCCCTTGACTCAGTCACCAATCTCACACACACTAGAACCTGGCAAATCAATCGACAACCCTGGCACACTCACCGAACAAAAAAAACTGGGACAAGCTTTCGGAGTTGCTAAATGACGCTAGAAGAAAACTCAATCTTAAGAAGACTTCATCCTATACATCACTGGCTCAGTGAAGGGATTGATAGAGCAGAAAGGCAGTGGAGAAACGAGGGGAGAGGTGGATTAACTGGGCAGCAGAGTTAGACAGATAGATGGGAGGGGAGCGAGAGTGCTAGATGGGAGGCCACAGAGGAGAATGTTGCAGTAATCCAGATGGGAGATGACAAAAGGGTGCACTAGCATTTTAGTTGACTCAGGAGTGAGGAAGGAGCAAATACGAGAGATGTTCTTGAGCTGAAAGCGGCAGGTGGAAGTGAGGGTTTGGATGTCTGTCTCCCCATCACCCACTGAATTCAGTTTAAAATACTAACAACTACATTTAAGGTCATCTACAACCAGCCCCCTTCCTAACATCTCTGACCTGCTTTCCTGATACATAACCACTGTAATCTCCAATCCTCACAGGACCCATTTCTTTGTTTTCCTCTCATCTGTTTCTCACACAGTCGAGATTTCTCACTTTCCTCTCCCCTACTCTGGAACTCGCTACCCCAGGACATCAGACTCTTCCCCAACATTCAAAAGTAACCTGAATGTTCTTCAGGAAAGCCTAACAACTGCAATAAGCATGCTGTCACCATACAACCAGATGAGTAGCCTTTACCCTTGTAGATTGTAAGCTCGTGTGGGCAGGGTCCTCTCCCCCACTGTACCAGTTTGTTTAATAGCGTAATGTTTATTTTATTTTGTATTATGTTTATGTAATCCCCATAGCATGGATTGATGCCATGGAATTAATGGCGCTTTCAAATAAATAATATTAATTCTTGCCCAACCCCTCTAATAACTATCTTCAGCATAAAAAATAACAAGGAGTCCTTGAAGCGAAGATATGGCCCCCTCAGAGCCCTGATCTCAACATCATCCAGTCTTGCTGGGATAACAAGATTTGAGCAAGCCTGCATCCATAGAAGATCTGTGGTTAATTATCCAAGATGTCTGGAGCAACTTCCCTGCCAAGTTCCTTCAAAAACGTTGTGCAACTGTACCTAGAAAAATGAATGCTGTTGATGGCAAATTGATGGCAAAAGGTAGTCACACCAAATATTGATTGGTTTTGTTCATTAACTTTGCGATTTGTTAATTGTTACTATGTTACTAGGTTAATTGATAAAATAATCTATTAACACATATTTTAAAGCATTTTTATTTTGCAGCATTTATTGCTTTTTACTTTTTTATTACTTTTGCACAGTACTGAATGTCACTGGTTTTCATTAAAAAGAAACAGCTAGTGTATGGAGATAATGCTCCATGGTAAAAAAAAAAAAAAAAGAAAGAATGTAAACTAGCTCTCCTCCAGGAGAAGGAATGCCATCTTACTGTATATTAGCCAAACTAGACATACATCTGTAGAGAGCTGTATAAGAAACATAAGAAACCTACCTGTCTGGGCTCCAGTGGCGCAATCCTCAGCCTCAGAACAGCCGCGCTGGGAGAGACACGCTGCTGAGCTATGCCCCTGGTGATGCAACAGCATCCTTAGCAACAAGATGCAATGCTCTGTTTCTCACTGCAGCAGTTGTGTGCTGGGGAAGATTACCAGTCAGCTGATTGCTCAGCTGTTCTATTTCTGTATGTTAGTGTTTGTGACTAATGGAGCGCTGAGTCATGGACCTATCAGGTTCTGATCCAGGGACTCGGTGCTCTATTTAAACACCTTCCTGGCTATACACTAGTGCCAGTGATAATCTCTCACTCACTGACTGTTCCTTGTTCTTGTGCTTATTGGATTGCTCGTTCCCCTGACCCTGGCTTGTCTTCCGACCATTCTCTGTCTTTCATTTGGTACTGCATAGCTTGTCTGGTTATGACCCATTTATGTATGACTCTGGTGTTGTGTTTGTCTGTGTTTGTTTGTTAGTCCAGCTCTGAACTTAGCATAGAGACCGTCAACCAGTTGCAGTCTAGCTATCTAGGGCTTGTACTGCAATAGGTAAGGAAAGAAGGCTGGGTTCTAGCCTTAGGGCACTGTCCTCATCTGTTCCTACCTACAGTCGTAGCAAGCTGTTTCCAGGGTCTTGAGGCTTGTCCGCTCAGAACAGCGTACTAGTTGGTTGAATGAAATACCTTGGATGATGCTATAGGAGGTACTGGTTCTCATTGAAGAGCTGGTGTATGGAGACTGTCTCACAGGTAATGGCCCATGGGATAAAAGTATGTGATCTAGCCAACCAGTATGCTGCTCTGTACTGATGAAGGGCAAGAACCCCAAAACAGCTGTGCACAGGTAGGTGTCTGGTTTGGCTAATAAATAGCTTTCTTCCTTCTGCAGAAGATTTAACTTCTGTAGAAATATCTTTGGCATTTATATGCATAGATAAACATCACTTTTTAGAAGACCGCTTCCGTTATGTCTTACATAAGATCCTGTGAGGAAAGTGTTCCAAAAATGTCAAGAGAGTTTCAGGATTTCAGTGAGACATGAGCTTAAAGCAGGTTCTCCATGAAATCCATGTATTACCTATTAACAGGATAGATGAGAAATATTTGATTGCTGGGGACTCCACAATGACTTAAATGGGGGTTCATTTTCCCTCTTTCCTTCATGCCAGTATGACTGGAGTGAGTTGGTAGGGGGGGTTCCAGTATTTTCTTGTTTAACAAAATCAGTTAGCTATTGCGATTCATTAGTACTTCCTTTTTTACTTCTAGATATTTGCAATTGACTTGTCCTATCCATATGGTGGCTACACTGGATCATCACATTTCTGTGGATCAATCAATCAGTATAGTCACCCACTCTACTGAAGAAGTACCATTGTAATGATAATTAGTCACTACGTATTTTGCTCCTGAAAGGAACTTGACAGCTGGAAAGAGAGATCTTAAAGGAAAGTTAGCTAATCTTACTATATGTAACCCAAGCTATATAATGCTGTCTAACACAATAAAAATATACCTTTGTTGGTATTTATCCATATTTCTGAACTGCAGAAAAATAACTTGTGTTCATATGCAAATGAGGTCTCAAAGTGCCCAATGGGGTGTGTATAAGTGTTATAGAGTCCAGGCACACCTTCTGTCAGAGCCCAGGCCTACATCTTTATTTGTTTCCTGTAACTCCCCTTGTGCCATTCAGTCCACCTGAGACACCGATACTATTAATGGCACGTGATAGGTAGTGACCTTGTTACAGAATCTGTATTAGCCTCTACAAGCCTTATTATTATTATTGTTATTTATTATTAACCCCTTCACACCCAGCGCCGTAATAGTATGTCGCGCTGATCAGGTGCAGGAGCTGCGCCCACCCGATCAGCTGCAGGGGACCGGCTGTGCCCAGTAGCCGGACCCCTGCTGTATGCGCCGGCATCTGTGTTTTCGCGCATTAACCCTTCATGTGCCGCGGTCCGCGTTGACCGCGGCACATGCGATGTGTGTGGCGTGCAGGGGAATCCATCAGGTCCCCTCGCTGCTGTGACGGGGACCCGATGACTTGGATGGCAGCCCAATGCCTTCCTTAGGCATCCGGCTGCCATCTACGGAAGCCTGTGAGATCCAGCCCTCTGGATCTCACAGGCAGAAGGCTGCAAGTGTATTACTGTGAGTAATACACTTACAGCCAATGCATTACAATACAGAAGTATTGTAATGCATTGTAAGGGCGATCTGACCCCCAAAAGTTAAAAAAAATGTGGTAAAAAAGTGAAAAAAAGTTTAAAAATAAAGTTTAAAAAAGAAATAATAATAAAAGTTTCAAGTAAAATAAAAAAGCACCATTTTCCCAAAGTAAAGTTAAAAAAAAATTGCAAAAAAAGGGAAAAAAAGAAAAGTAGACATATTAGGTATCGCCGCATCCGTATCGACCGGCTCTGTAAAAATATCACATGATCCACCCCGCCAGGTGAACGCAGTAAAAAAAAAAAACGGTGCCAAAACAGCCATTTTTTGGTCACCTTCCCTTACAAAAAGTGTAATAGCAGGCAATCAAAAAGGCATATTTACCCAAAAATGGGTAAATATAATACCCAAACCGTCATCTCGTCCCGCAAAAAATGAGACCCTACCTAAGACAATCGCCCAAAAAATAAAAAAAAATATGGCTCTCAGAAAATGGCAGCACAAAAACAAGATTTAATTCTGTTCAAAAATGCATCTAATGTGTAAAACTTAACAAAAATAAAAATGTTAGAAATATTGGGTATCGCCACATCCGTAACAACCTGCTCTATAAAAATATCACATGATTTGCCCCTTCAGGTGAATGCTGTAAAAAAAAAAATTTTTTAAACTATGCCAAAACAGCCATTTTTTGTTACCTTGCCTCACAAAAAGTGTAACACCAAGCGATCAAAAAGTCTTATGTACCCCAAAATGGTTCCAATGAAAACATCACCTCATGCCGCAAAAAATGAGACCCCACATAAGACAATAACTCAAAAAATAAAAACCAATGGCACCCGCAAACCAATCCATCAAAATCGGTGCTACAAAATCCATATGGCGCTCCTTCCGTTATGAGTCCTGCCATGCGTCCCCACAGCAGTTTACCACCACATATGGGATGTTGCCATATTCAGGAGAAAATGGGGAACAAATTATGGGGTGCTTTTTCTCCTGTTAGCCCTTGTGAAAATGAAAAATTTGGGGCTAAAGCAACATTTTATTGGAAGAAATGAAACTTTTCACAGCCAAGTGTTTCCAAATTCCGTAAAATGCTTAGGGGGTCAAAGTGGTCAGTACACCCCTTAATATATTCTTTGAAGGGTGTAGTTACTAGTTTCCAAAATGGGGTCACTTTTTGAGGGTTTCCGCTCTAGGGGTACGTCAGGGTATCTCAATTACTAAATGATGCCTAAAAACCATTCTAGCAAAATCTGCCTCCAAAATCTCTATGGCGCTCCTTTCCTTCTGACCACTGCCACGTGCCCATAGAGCAGTTTACCACCACATATGGGGTATTTCTGTAAACTGCAGAATCACAGTAATGTATATTGAGGTTTAGTTTGATGTTAACCCTTGCCGTGTTGCAAGAAAAAAATGATTAACATAAAGAATCTGCATAAAAATGAAATTTTGAAATTCTTGTAGAACACATGAAGGGTTAACAAAGTTTGTAACGTCAGTTTTAAATAATTTGAGGGGTGTAGTTTCTAAAATGGGTTTAGTAATCCGCAGCACTCCATCAATTGTTGCAAACCAGTGTAATCTTTATTGTAAAACCATCATGGCAATTCACAGCAATGGCAACGTTTTGGCTTCAGTCAGCCTTTCTCAAGCAATGGTTAGATACAAAATGCAGCAATTTCTAGTTATCAGTGTAGGGATGTACTTCCCAAATGGGTGTATCCTAGCCCTCTAATATACATATTCATTATCCTATCCTATATTCATATATTGTAAGTTGTGTTACAATATATGTATATATATTGAGACTAATTCCATTTATTTTTATTTCACATTTGTTTCACAGCCCCGGGGTAGAAGGGGTTAAAGCTCCATTCATTCCATAGCGCTGTACATATAAAAGGGATATACATACATAATACAGACAAGCACTAAGCATGAACAAGACGAGTTACAAACTGGTACACAAGGAGAGAGGGCCCTGCCCGCGAGGGCTTACAATCTATGTGGTATGGCAGAAGGACACAGTAGGTGAGGGTAGAGCTTGTCATGGCGGTGTAGAGGCAGCAGGATCACTGGTTGTAGGCTTGTCTGAAGAGGTGGGTTTTCAGGTTTCTTTTGAAGGATTCCACTGTAGGTGAGAGTCTGTTATGTTGGGGTAGAGAGTTCCAGAGTATGGGGGATTCAGGGGCGGACATACCGCCTGTGCAGCCAGTTCGGGAGGGGGGCCCTTCTTGCAGGCGGCATTAGGAGATGGAAGCACTCATCTCTATATTAATCTGTATCGCCGTCCTCAGGACAGCGATACAGATGGATGTACTGCGGGGCAGGGGAGGGAGAGGCGTCTCCCTTCCCCGTTGCTCAGATAGGCTGCAGGCACTAGACGCCATCGCGCCGCCTGAGCCGTACTGCACGGGAAACAGGCCAGAAGAGGCCTGCATCGCATCACTGAAAGGGACATGAAGGTAAGTATTAGTGTTTATTTTTTTAATTTACGCTTTGCTAAGTGAACTATCTGGCACAAAGTGGGGACATTATGGAGGATGAGCACTATGGGGGGCACTATGGAGGAGGAGGAGCTCTATGGGGGCCCTATATCTCTTAATAATATAAAAGGAGTTTCTGTCTGTCTGTCTTTCTGTCTGTCTGTCTGTTCTCTATGCGCGACCAAACTACTGGACCGATTTTCACCAAATTCGGCACACAGGTACATCAGGTGTCCGGGAAGGTTTTAGACCAGGTCTCATCTCTCTAGGACATACCGTTCCTGAGATATTCCCAAAATATGATCTCCATTAGCCAACATTACAACTGGGAACTTTGGTTTTAAACTCCAACTGCCATTCTCTGCAAAGGCACACACAGGGATGGCAGGTTTCCATAACAACCAGGTAATTATCAGCAGCTGAGGATCTCATCCATTTCTATTCACTGACACTGTTAAAGGTATTCCGGTTACCATAAATATAACTTATGTTTTTTTCTATTACTACAGTTCAGTAGTAATAAAAGATGTTTTCCTCCACTGCTGTCTATTGCGTGGGCTCATAAATAAGCATGGTATTGACCTTTAATTCAGGCCACCCTAAAAGAAGTACTTAAAACCCCCGCCCCAGGTCTCACTAAGCCACACCCCCGACTCCATCAGGCCACACCCCCTTTCACTCCGCAGCCAACAGAGATTGAAAAAATAAAGGTAAAAATCAACATCTGTCAGCTGCAGGGATGGGTGGGAGGTTGACTTTCTTTCTCCAACAACACACACAAACATTAAATAAAATAGATTAAATCCACCCATGCGAAGCGTCTTGCTAATCCACGCCCCCAACTCTGTCAGGTCACGCCCCCTCCCACTCCGCAGCCAATGGGAATTGAAAAAATGAAGGTAAAAATAAACTTTTGTTTGCTGCAGGGGTGGGAGGGTGAATTTCTCTCTGCAACCACACACAAAAATTTTAGATGAAATAGACTGATTATAGACTACAACCGTTCGAAGCCTTTTGCTAAGCCACGCCCCGTCTGTCAGGCCACGCCCCCTCTCACTCCGCAGCCATTCTGCAACGACACACAGAAACATTAAATGAAATAGATTAAATGCACCTATGCAAAGCGCTTTGCTAAGCCACGCCCCGACTCTGTAAGGCCACGCCCCCTCCCACTCCGCAGCCAACAGGGATTGAAAAAATAAAGGTAAAAATCAACTTCTGTCAGCTGCAGGGATGGGTGGGAGGTTGACTTTCTTTCTGCAATGACACACAGAAACATTAAATGAAATAGATTAAATACACCCATGTGAAGCGTCTTGCTAATCCACGCCCCCGACTCTGTCAGGTTACGCCCCCTCCCACTCCGCAGCCAATGGGGATTGAAAAAATAATGGTAAAAATAAACTTCTGTTTGCTGCAGGGGTGGGAGGGTGAATTTCTCTCTGCAACGACACACAAAAATTTTAGATAAAATAGACTAATTATAGACTACAACTGTTCGAATCGTCTTACTAAGTCACGCCCCCAACTCTGTCAGACCACGCCCCCTCCCACTCTGCAGCCATTCTGCAACGACACACAGAAACATTAAATGAAATAGATTAAATCACCTATGCGAAGCGCTTTGCTAAGCCACACCCCCAACTCTGTCAGGTCATGCCCCCTCCCACTCCGCAGCCAACAGGGATTGAAAGAATGAAGGGAAAAATAAACTTCTGTCAGCTGCAGGGGTTGGAGGGTGAATTTCTCTCTGCAACGACACACAAAAATCGTAGATGAAATTAACTAATTTTAGACTACGACCATTCAGTACTAATAAAAGATGTTTTTTTCCACTGCTACCCATTGCGGGTCCCCATAAATTACCATGTCATCGACCTGTAATTCATGCCACTCTGACCCCCGCCCCAGATCTCGCGAAACCACGCTCCGACTCTGTCAGGCCACGCCCCCTCCCACTCCGCAGCCAATGGGGATTGAAAAAATGAAGGTAAAAATCAACTTCTGTCAGCTGCAGGGGTGGGAGGGAAGTTGGATTTCTTTCTGCAACAACATACAGAAACATTAAATGAAATAGATTAAATATACCCGTGCAAAGCAATGTTTTCTTCCACTGTTACCCATGGCGTGTCCTCATAAATTACCATGGCATCGACCTGTAATTCTGGCCACCATCAAAAGAAGGACTTAAAACCCCGCCCCAGGTCTTGCAACGTCACGCCCCCGACTCAGTCAGGCCATGACCCCTCCCACTCCGCAGCCAATGGAGATTGAACAATTGAAGGTAAAAATCAACATCTGTCAGCTGCAGGGATGGGAGGGAGGATGACTTTCTCTCTGCAACGACACACAGAAACATTAAATGAAATAGATTAAATATACCCGCGCAAAGCAATGTTTTCTAGGGATTGAAATAGGGATTCCCCAATAGGGATTGAAAAAATGAAGGTAAAAATCAATTTCTGTCAACTGCATTGACTTTCTCTCTGCAACGACACACAGAAACATTAAATAAATAGATGAAATATACCCAGGCGAAGCCAGGTCTTTCTGCTAGTATATATATATATATACTGGCACTATGGGGGCCCTATCATGTATACTGGCTAACATGGAGGGCACTATGGAGGAGGAGCACTATGGGGGCCCTATCATATATACTGGCCCACATGGGGGGCAATATGGAGGATGAGGAGAACTATGGGGGCCCTATCTATACTGCCACAAATGGGGGGCACTATGGGGGAGAAGGCACACTATTGGGGACTATATATATATATATATACTGGCACACATGGGGGCACCCTGTCACAGTATCAGCTTAGCATAGTTATTTTTGGGGAACATTTTGATTATACTTTAGTGTCAGGGACACTATTTCCTGGGTGCAGTTATTTTTGTGTGCCAATGATTACTGAAGGCGGTAGTACCTGCAGGGGGACTGTTTCTGCAGTATAGTTTTGGGGAGCACAGCGGCATAGTATTGGGGGTAGCAGGATGGGGTGTTCAAGAAGGTGGGAGGATGATGGAAAAGTAGGAAACTAAGATGTCTGTTTGTCAAACTCTGCAGACAGAAGAGATACCTGAAAGAAATCATCATGGCGGTCTGGTCTGAAGGTCTGAAAGGAGAAGATGAAGAAAGAGAACGATTACATCAAAGGAGATGTCACTGGATGTAAGAGGTATGTGGACCTGTATTAGGCTACCTTCACATCTAAGTTAGTGTT
The DNA here is from genome assembly GCA_900303285.1 of Rhinella marina. Taxonomy (NCBI): domain Eukaryota; kingdom Metazoa; phylum Chordata; class Amphibia; order Anura; family Bufonidae; genus Rhinella; species Rhinella marina. The sequence goes on along the minus strand of ONZH01007658.1, from coordinate 165,345 downwards.
TCTGGCAGGCTCTTCCAGCAGAGACCAGCCTGCTGGAATTTACCAGCTCCGGCACTGCTGGATGCAGAATGCCCACCATCCCCATTAGGCTACTTGCACACTTGCATTTGCAGGATCTGTTTGTGAGATCCGTCCAGGCTCTCACAAATGGATCCGTCATGATAATACAACCGTCTGCATCCGTTCTGAACGGATCCATTTGTATTATCTTTTACATGGCAAAGACAGATCCATCTTGAACTCCACTGAAAGTCAATGGAGGACGGATCAGTTTTCTATTGTGCCAGACAAAACGGATCCGTCCCCATTGACTTACATTGTGAGTCATGATGGATCCGTTTGCATCAGTTTCTTCATGCGGACACCAAAACGCAGAAAGCAGCGTTTTAGTGTCCGCCTCCAAAACGGAATGGAGACTGAACTGAAGCAAACTGAAGCAAAACTGATGCATTCTAAACGGATCCTTTTCAATTCAGAATGCATTAGGACAAAACTGATCAGTTCAGGACCGTTTGTGAGAGCCTGTGACGGATCTCACAAACAGATCCTGCAAACGCTAGTGTGAAAGTAGCCTTAACTACAATGGGCTACGGCAAAGATCCGGCCACAATCTGGCAAAAATGCCGAGAATCAGTAGGACACAAACTGCTGAATCAGCAGGACACAAACCGCTGCATGTCCGAGTTTGTGTCCGGCCAATTACATGCATTCTCTGCCAGATCATAGGTTAGGTTGTGAATTTGGTTTGGAGGGGAGGGGGGAGCGCAGGCACATTCTTTGCACAGGGGCCCTCTGCTATCTGTGTCCTCCCCTGGGGGGGATGCATGGAAGAAATCCTGGAGGCGATTGTGGGAAGAGGTGATAAGAGGGGATGAGAGAAGGAAGTCTTGTGAGTATCGGAGATTACATGTGGGGATGTATCGGGAAAGTAGCTCTGAGATGTAGGGAAGGGACAGGTTGTGGATGGCCTTGTATGTATTTTGAACTGAATTCGCTGGGCAATGGGGAGACAGTGAAGGGATTGGCAAAGGGGAGAAGTAGAGGAGTAACAGAGTGAGAGGTCGATTAGTCGGGCAGCAGAGTTGAGGATAGATTGGAGGGGAGCAAGAGTGCTAGATGGAAGGCCACAGAGGAGAATGTTGCAGTAGTCTAGGCGGGAGATGATGAGGGCATGTACTAGCACTTTCGCAGACTCATAGTTGAGGAATGCACGGATGTGGGAGATATTTTTGAGTTGGAGGCGGCAAGTGGTAGAAAGGGCTTGGATGTGTGGTCTGAAGGAGAGGGCAGTGGACATGTTTGACCAGGGAGAGTGTGCAGCCCTTGATCGTGATAGATAGGTCTGTTGGAGGAGTTGTGCAAGATAGGGGAAAGATGATAAATTCTGTTTTATCCATGTTAAGTTTTAGAAAGCGGGAGGAGAAGAAAGAGGATATGGAAGATAGGCATTGTGGGAGTCTGGATAGTAAGGTGGTGATGTCTGGACCAGAGAGGTAGATTTGTGTGTAGTCAGCATAAAAGTGATACTGAAAGCCATGGGACTCTATGAGCTGTCCCAGGCCGAAGGTGTAGATAGAGAAGAGAAGGGGTCCTAGGACAGAGCCTTGTGGGACACCAACAGAGAGGGAATGAGAAGAGGAGGTGGTGCGAGAGTGGGAGACGCTAAATGTCCAGTCTGTGAGGTATGATGCGATCCATGAGAGGGCCAGGTCCGTGATGCCAAGAGATGAGATCGTTAGTAACAGAAGGGAGTAGTCGACAGTGTCAAAGGCAGAGGACAGGTCAAGGAGGAGGAGGACAGAGTAATGTTTTTTGGTTTTGGCTGCTAGCAGGTCGTTGGTGACTTTAGTAAGGGCAGTTTCAGTCGAGAGGTGGGGTCGGAAGCCAGATTGTAGATGGTCAAAGAGTGAGCAGGAGGAGAGGTGAGAGGACAGTCCAGAATGCACATGTTGCTCAAGTAGCTTTGAAGCATATGGAAGAAGTGATATTGGGCGATAGCTGAACAAAGTAGATGGGTCAAGTGAAGGTTTTTTAAGGATGGGTTTAATTGTAGCATGTTTAAAACCAGAGGGGAAGACACCGGAGGTTAGCGATAGGTTGAAGAGATCAGTTAGGGCTGGGATGAACACTGTGGTGAGGTTGGGAATGAGGTGGGATGGGATTGGGTCAAGTGCGCAGGTGGTGAGATGTGATCTGGAGAGAAGGGTGGAAAGATGTTCTTCTGTAATGGTGGAGAAGCAGGTTTTGGGAGAAGAGGACTGAGTAGTTGTGTAGAGGGTGGGAGATCCAATAGAATTGATTTGTACACCATTACTCTGCCCAAATCTCCTGGGAGGAAGGACTTTTACACAGCATCTGCTAAGTATCAGCACGTGACAAATTGGTACGCCATTGTTCTCCATATAAGAGTTAATTTACTAAGCTGAAATATGCCTAAATTAGGCATATTTCAGGCGCAGATGGCGGTGCCCCGCTCGCACCAGGTCTTACAAAAAGTGGGTGGTGAAGGGGGGTGGCCGGCCGGCCCGTCTCATTCATGATTTTCTACGTCAGTTTTAGACGTAGAAAATGGTCTAAATGTAAGACAGCTCGGAAGCTTACATTTAGAACTGGCGCTGGATCCATCAAAGTTATGGAGAGGCTGGCACCTCTTCATAACTTTGGCTGATCCACCGCCAGCTATGGTTTTTTTTCTAAAATACCGATCTTAATAAATGTGCCCCAGAGTTTAACTTTATGATCAATTTTTGAAAAATGTCATGTGGTTGCAATGTAATTGCTTTTTTTCATGCTCCTGGACTTTCCAGAGTGCCCAGTGTTGGTGATGCCTGATTCTGCCCTAGGCATAACCTGAGACTGAGTCAGGGGCGTAGCAATAGGGGAAGCAGGGGAAGCAGCTGCTTTGGGGCCCAGACCCACAAGGGGCCCCCTCCGGAGGGAGACTAAAAGATTTTATTGTCAGGCCCCCCTCAACAGTATTATACAATGACATTATATACAGTGACACTATAGAAAGCGGATGGAGCGGCTGTCAGGCTTTGTCTGGGAGAGCTCAATCTTGACTAGCCACAAGAGTGAGGGTTGCATGTGAGTTCGGGGTTGCGAGGAAGTTTCTGGGGGGGCCCCATTCAAAAATTTGCTGTGGGGCCCAGTTAGTTGTAGTTACGCCACTGGACTGAGTCTATTTGTGAAAACAGATTGAGCATGGCAGGTTAGAGAGAGCTGTGTAAAAAGTTCATAGTAACACAAGCATGAAAGTGTAGACTGTTTGCATATTAATAAGCCAAACTAAAATTGAATAAAAATGCACAGAGCTGCCTGTATTCTGGATTAAATTACCTAAATCCTTGCAACAAATAATAAGATCAATTCTATGGATGAGTACACTGGTCTCCATTTACATTTATGTCTTTTCATCATTTTAAATTGTTTAAATAAATCTTGCATTTTGCAGATATCTTTGATAAAAAAAAAAAATATATAGTCTACCATTTAGTGTGCATTCGGCTTCTTTGCAGATCTATGTTTCTCCATGGTTACAGACTACAAACAAACCAAGCATTGTCTGATCCTGCAGTCAAACTCTCTTCCATCTGTCCCATTATTATTGGTACTTAAAGAGGGTGTCAAAATTCCAAGTTTTGAATAACCCCCTCCTCTCTACTTAGCAAGACCTGTCAAGTGAATTATACTTACCTACTCCCCAACGCCCAGTTCCCGGCTCTGTAGGTCCTGAGCTGTCTTCACTGTTCTTTGGTCCCCTCATATTAACTTCCAGTATAGATGATGGTCATGTCTACTGCTTACTGCTGCAGCCAATAACTTGCTGCAGCATTGACTTGCCCCCAAGCAGCACATCACCGTAGTCACGTGACCCCCTTCAGTGTCGGAACTTTACATGAGGGGACTGAAGGGCAGTGAAGACTGAGCTGCAATCAAGCATTGAGGAGCAGGTAAGTATATTTCCCTTTATAGGTCTCATTGGGTGTGTGGGTGTGGGATTTAAAAAAAACTTGGAAGTTGGACAACCCATTTAATCTTTGGAGAGATCATTGGTTCATCCTCTGTCTGCCTAAAGTGGCACTGTATTTTGAACAAACTTTTGATATGTTGCAGGGACATATTCATAATTTAGATTGGTAGGGGTCTGAGCACTGAGATCCCCTTGAACTCTAGAACGAGTGGAGAGAAGTGCACGCCTATTGTGCTCCCTCTCCTTGCTGCCTGACAGGACGTGAGATGGACTCAATAGAAAGTCTATATGCCTGTCTTGTGCAGCGATAAATAGAAGTTATAATTGACATTTCAAAAAAATATATATAAACCGCTGCGCAGAGGTTATAGTCAAGCCATTTCTCTGTATATTTCTCAGTTGCGTCCGGATCTCTGTTCCAATATAGTAAGTGGGGCCGGCAAGCATTCAGGCAGCTTCCAGTAATGCCAGAACCAGAGAGCTCCAGCCTTACTATGTTGCTGACTACAATTGAGTTGAATTTTCAGTAACGTGATCAAAGTGGACAACTCAAAGAGTTATATAAATATATTTATATATATTTTATATGATCTATACTTACACCATGTTCCAAATTATTATGCAAATTATCTCTGATTTTCCTAAATGGTCGGTGCAAATAACAGTCAGTATAATAAAAGTCATCACCCGTTAGAGTATACATCGAATTTTATTGAACAAACCTCCCAATGATAACAGTATATTCTTCAAAAATTAAAAAAACTCAAAATGCACTGTTCCAAATTATTATGCACAGAGTTTCTAAACATTTTATATGTTTTTAAGAACTGAAAATGCTCATTTGTGGAATTTGCAGCATTAGGAGGTCACATTCACTGAAATAAAAAGCTATTTAACTCCAAAACATCCTAACAGGCCAAGTTACATGTTAACATAGGAACACAGGGTTGCACGCCACGCATCAGTAAACAAGACTGTTTGAAAATTAGTCATCATGTATGTCTGGGCCCACTGCAACCGTTTCTGCTTGTGAGCACTGGTTAGGGGTGGCCGAATAGTAGGTTTATGCACCACAGCAAGCCTTTAAAGGATCCTACAACTTGAGGTTCGAGGGACTCCAGAGGCACCAGCAGCTTCAGATATCTGTTTGCTGGTTTGTAATGGCTTTTTAGCAGCTGCTCTCTTAATCCGATGAACTTGCCTGGCAGAAACCTTCCTCATTCTGCCTTTATCAGCACAAACACGTCTGTGCTCTGAATCAGCCACAAATCTCTTCACAGTACGATCATCACGCTTAAGTTTTCGTGAAATATCTAATGTTTTCAGCCCTTGTCCAAAACATTGCACTATTTCATGCTTTTTGGCAGCAGAGAGATCCTTTTTTCTTTCCCATTTTACTTGAAAACAGTGGCCTGCTTAATATTGTGGAACATCCAGTTTTCCTTTAATTGGGCTCACCTGGCAAACTAATTATCACAGGTATCTGAGATTGATTTCAGTGATCCAAAGAGACACAATACCATAAATGAGTTTCATTGAAAAACAAAAAATGTAATCTTTATGACACTTAAATCCAATTTTCATAATAATTTGGAACATGGTGTATATTTGGAAATGTCAATTACAACTTTTGTTTAATAGTTTGATATACAATATGAGTTTGGTTGCTGTCCTTGGTCCTGAAGACATGTACACTGAAGACACTCCACTGTTATCACCTAACATACTTTTAATATATTTTACATATTAATACATACTGCTCAGTGTATTCATATATTCATTCTCCCTCCAGCAGAATCCCTTCATCCAGGTCCCTGTTGTGCCTATCTGCAAATCCTGCTATGGCTGTCATACAGTCATTCTTAAATGGAAAATATGCTTAGTTATGAAAAGATGACGGTATTTCAGGAAAAGCAAGATGGCAATTCCTGTGTTAGTCGTAATGTTGGGCATATTGCTCAGAAAGCCTTTATTTTTCTACTAGACAGAAGAAGGTGACTCAAGTCCTGGGGTGGGTGGAGGGAATTCTCTTTACTGCTGCTGATAACATAGGAAATGTGGAGGGTCTTTGATCTGTGTGGCATCTGCTGGACTAATAGGACTCACTATACAAGATCTGACACTAATGAATTATTCAGTGGGCAGCAGCTGGGCAGTAAAAATATTAAATAGTAACTAAGATATAGAATGACCTGTAAATAATGCATCTCTCCTGGCATCGCTGCTTTGTGGGACCATTTAGATGTAGCTGTCATCTGACCTCTTATTTAATCTAAGACTTGTCACCAACATATGGTGGAAGCAACCAGGTTGGGGCCCGAACCAATATTCATGCTTTAAGTTAATATCTATTGAGAAATGAGGTACTGGCAGTCGATGAGGTTTTCAATCCTATCCTCAGGCCTATCCTCATTTCACTTCTGTATTCTTCCTTGAACAAACCTCAACATCACTTCCAATATACATATGTGTGTGTATGGAAGCAGAACATGACAATATACTATTGAAAAAGGACCCCTTGGCTTGAGCCAAGATGTGGCTAACTATATCCAAAGGATTGATCAATACTACCTCTCTAGAATCAGCCTACATGGTCTTTATGCGATGAACATTAGTACCCACACTTGCCTTGCTATCCTTCTTTTTGCTTTAGGGGATGCACCAACCACAAGGACATGTTATATTGGGGAACTGTTCTAGAATAGTTTGATCCGGTTCCAGAATTTATGGCATACAACACCACCTTCTCAACATTGTCATTCATCACTACACTTGGTTCATTCTTCTACACCATGATCTTGCGGCACTTACACAAAGTGAATTTCATCCACTTTTCTACAAATGGCAGCCAAACAAACTATTGCTCACTCATGGAAAAAAGAAATTTCCCTTACAGGGGATTAAATCCAGAATGGTGAGGAGGGTTTTACAGTCATTAAATGTAAGCGTACATTTGTCCATGACTGCATGTTGAACATAATTTTAAAAAATATCAAAGAAGTTTAAGTTTAGGTAAATCATGGCAATTGGGGTCACTAAGCAGAATGTATGTTAATACAGCAATCTGGCTCAGACAATCCTGATGTAATCCCCAGTTCTATGTACTAATCACCCGCTCTATGCTGGGCTCTGCTTCACTGTTCCCATTATTATCATTAACATAAATCCATTCTGTTCCTGCAACATAATACCAGGGGAGTAGAATTTACTAAAGTTCTCAATGAACCAATCCTTGTCTGCCAAAACTATTGCCATTCAAGACCCTATGAAAGCTGGGAGACAACCCTTGTTAGGACTCCCACACATATAAATGTTTTGTGGTAGTTTTTTTTCCCCAGTAAAATGAAAATAAAAAAGCCATAGAACTGCATGTGTTTTTTTTCCTGCCACATGCTTTTTTAGTGTTCTTTTACTGATGTTTTTATTTTTCACTCATGGAGAAGGGGATGGAAAAATCTCTAAAAAACACCAATACCTGGAGCATGCTGCAATGTAAATATAAAAAAAGCAATGTATTTGAAAAAAATGCAACTAAAAGGCCCCGTGAACACGATGGATTTTGCAAAAGCAAAATCCACTGCTTATTCCGTGGCAGAGACCACATTGGTTTCTGCTGTTTTTTTTTCTATGTAAATGCCATGGACCAATACCCCCATTAAATGGATCTATGCCACAAGTGAATACCTGACACCACACTAAAACATGTCCTTTCTCGGTGCAATTGCTGCTATAAACTGCAGCCATATGAAGTGCAGTGAGGCCTCCCATTGAAGATGAAGGGAGGCATTTTCAGCCAGCTGCCAGTTTCTGCTGTCAAAGGACTCTGTTTGAATGGAGCCTAAGAAAATGGATGTTTGTACTGCGTTTCATAATAGACTTAGAGCTAACATCTGGAGTTGGTGGTTTTTTCTGAAAAAAAATGCACCAACAGTCATCAAAAACGTATGTATGCAATCGCTCTGTCATCCTGCTTTTCTCAGAAATTGATAACAATTACCAACAGCTCTACTGCTGTGTGACTGGAATAGCTGAGATCGATCTGCACCCACAGCCACATACATGATGGCTGATGAATGGCATTTTGTATACTGATTATCAGATATATTTCTTCCCACACTGTCAAATCAGAGATGGGTTATGAATTACATGAAGCAGTAAATATGTGAAGCTTAGTGAGAGAGTTTATTAAAGCTTTTCATATATTTGATTTTGTTCTAACAGTCTTATACTGATATAGAATTTTTGGTACTGATCATATTGAATTGCTTTCACAGTGGGAATGGCCCATTAGATGAAGAGGAATCTTCCAATGGAAAAGGGCTTCACCCACAACAAGACCTGCTAGATCCAGTACAGTTTAACCCTTTCAGCCCCGGAGGTTTTTGTTGTTCACTCCCTGAGTTTCCGGGTCAATAAACTTTTTATTTTTGCATTCAAATAGCCGTATGCACCTTCTAATGGCACCATTTAATATTTCATATGATGTAGTGGGGAGCTGGAAAAAAATTCCAAATGGGGGAAAATTGAAAAAAAAACCCACACTTCTGCAACAGTTTTATGGGTTTTGTTTAGAGATGGGCAAATCATCAAAAATTTGCTTCAGTGAATAATTCGTTCTTAACACAAATTTATTCGGTCGAATTTGCGAACATTCCTGCATAAATTACGAACATACAGTCTAAGCGTTGTTAAAAGTACGCTACTGAAATGAATGCGTAAACATTAGCGTACAAAGTGCGTACAAATCCTTAGCGTACTATTGACTCGCGATTGCGTCATACGCACGCAGGAGGCTAGGCTGCGGCGTACAGTCCTCAGCAGAGGCAGTCCATATGAGGTAGAAATGTACTAGTTATCCGGCTAAGTGCATAATTTACTAAAAACACCATACAATAAGTGCATAATAGGACACATTGCAGTACCTGAAAAAGAATACACACAATGGGTTAAAGTGCTTGAACATTGCTGAACCTGTAAAAACATTATTGCTAAAATACTGCAAAGACATAATTATGCAAACATTTTAGTGCAATCAATTTCACATTTGCAATCATAATAGACTCAGATATACATTTGAGTCTCTCCTCATGGCTGTTTGGCATAAAACACTGGAACACAGTCCAAAATTCAATTTTAATCCACGTGAGGTAATTTTTTAAATCCAAACAGGTAACGTGTAATCCACATGGATAATATAAAATAGCAGCAAATAGAGAAGGGGGCTCCCAAATAACCTGAAAAGGGGGGGGAAAAGGAAAATAGGCGCGCTTAGGCGCAACTGGGAATTTTCTGCAGAATGGGGGGGGGGGGGGGAGTCCTGAAAAGCCATGGCCATCTTGGTGAGAGTCAAACAGGGGGCAATACAAACTAGATAAACTAAAAACAAGTGGCAACTAACTCTCCCCCGTCAGGTGCAATCCATGTTGTGGCTCCCATAGGTCCAGAGGTGTCCTTTAAATCAGCCAGACTGACAGCCAGTAGAAGGGTTCCTCAGGTGAGGGACCTGAAGTCCTCCTTGCTTGAACTGCTGCTAAATGACATTAGAGGACGATCCTGCCTCCTGTAGGCCAAGCTGGCTGCCGTGGTTGAGCTCTACTACACTTTTCTGCCAGAATTCGGACTTGACCGGGTGGTGGTCACACTTGTGAGCACTGCAGCCACTTGCGCCTTCACTTTTCCGGATACTCCTACCGGGACAGCAGGGTTAAGGACTTCTGGCTGCAGCGGTTCAGGCAAGGCTGCACTCAAGGAAGAACCACCAGCTTCCCTGGCTGCTGCTGACTTCATTTTCCATAATAGTTGGTACTGGATCACTGTGGACTGGAAAATAAAGGATGATGTCATCAGCTGACCCAGGTGAAAGGACTGGTGGTGGTGGTGGTGGCAATCCAGGGATCAGAGGCTCCGGCTGTGGCTTCTCCCTGAAATGAAGGGTGCCATCTGGTGACTTCTGTAGGCAGCGCACGCGTCCTGTGCCTGCTGGTTCCTCCGGCCACACTTCTGGTGGTGATGCAGGTAACAGGGGCTTAGACAATAAGGTAGCTCTGATAGCAAAGGGGCCTTTCAGGGATGCCATGGGGGTATATTGCACCTGATCCCCCACGTAGAGGCTGTGACGGGCTTAGGGCAGGTACGGCCGTTTCACAAACCTGCGGCCCACAAAGTACTCCTTGCCGTCCTCGTCGTCCACAAGGAAGCCACAGCCTCGCTCCACTAAAAACCATAGGACGGTTACCTTACGCCGTTCCAGTTTTGGGTTTCCCGGCCTCGGATGGTCCAGTACTTGGATGACCCAGTCCTCCACTGCATTCTTGTAGTCTTATAGGGTCTGGGCGTGGGCCGTCACTGATGCAAGCACAATAGGATTCTGCCACATGGAAGGTGTTGTTGTTCTCCTCCTGGACGGCAGAGTGGAGTGGATTCTCTTTGCCAATTGTGACACTGTGACCTCCTCTGAACTGGATGGTGGGTCGGGGTACTCGCTACCAAACACCATCGCTCCCCACTTTGATCGCAGTTGTTTCACCATGCTGTGGTATCTTGTTCATCACTGGCTTGAACTGGAGAGGAAGGCAGAGTAATGAGGGAGGAGTCTTCACTCCGGGCTGGTTTTTCCCGCCTCTGAGGGGGCCTATTTTCACTTTCCCGCTCTTGACGGGTGTATCGTCATTTTCCTGCTTCTGGGGGGGGGGTCAAGAGAATGCGTACGTAGCGTTAACAATTCTAAGAACATTTACAAATAATACGAAGTGAATCAGAATAATTCGCTTCTGAGTAGGAAAAAAGGAGGATTCGTAACGAATCTACGAAGCAGCGAATAGATTCGCTCATCTCTAGTTTTGTTTTTACGAGGTTCCGTATGCAGTAAAACTGACTTGTTACTTTTATTCTCTAGGTCAGTACTATTGCGGGGATACCACACTTGTATAGTTTAGATTGCATTTTAATACTGAAAAAAAAGCCTTGATAAAAAAAAAATTTTTTCTTTTCATTGCCATATTTTGACCCCTATAACTTTTTTGTAGTTCAAATATTTTACTGAGAAATGGCATAGGAAACTGAAAAAAAAGAGCAGTACACATATCCAAGTGTGATACAATATATCAAAATCACGTAATATTACAATACAGTGTACATATCCATTGAAAGTCTCTGCCCAATAACATACAATAAACAACTGACATATAAAAAGTATTTCCATATACTGTATAAGGGGAAGACAACACAAAGGGATGATGAAGGGAAGAAGGGTAGGGAGGGATGAGAACCTGCCATATGCACCTAGGAAATTATCTGCGAAGATATAGCATTAGGGTTAAGTTTGGGATTCCGCTTGGTCCAGCCAAGTATGAAAAGCCAGTGTAGCCTTGAACAAGAGCCAGGGTGACCAGGTCTTAAGGTAACGGGGCATCTGTGCCCTCATCTTCTGCACAAAGTTCCTCCATCCTATGGATTGTTTCTAATGTGTCAAGCCAATCCCTTATTGAGGGAGTAACGGAAGGCTTCCAATATCTGGGTATAACCAGGCCAGCAGCTTGAAGAAAGAATCTAAGAAGACCCTTTTTGAGAGTAGAAATGGAACCTGGAAGAATGGACAATACAGCCTCCTCAACAGACCATGTGGAGTTGCATCTGCTCACCTAGTTATATAAGTCATTCAGTGCTTTCCAGAAGGGAGTCACTCTGCTACAGAACCACCAAATATGAGACATGTGACCTATCTCACTACCACATCTCCAGCATTAGTCTGAGCAAGAGGGATAGAAAGAGTGGAGGATCGCTGGGGTTCTATACCATCTTGATATAATCTTAAAATTCTTTTCCTGGAGTGCACAACTGATGGACGACTTGTGCGATAGGAAGAAAGCCTTTTCCCATTGCTTATAGGAGAAAGATGGTCCCAATTCCCTCTCCCATGCCGCTACATACGGCAGAGAAGAAGGAGTACCCCCATTTCCCTGGAGCAGCCCGTAGACCAGAGACACCTGATGGGAAGGAGGGGAAGATTGGAGACATATAGATTCAAAGGGGCTGAGATCTCTAGTAAAAGTCGAGGGAGGGCCTAGAGAATTTAGGGAACACTTAAGGCTGGCATATAGAAGCCACGCCCCACTGCAGTTTCCCTCAGGGAATGAACTGAGGGGGCAAATAGATGATTTCTGGAAAAGGTGAAGCATATGAGGGTTATCCTCTCTACGTAAACCGAGCAGGGATCTTTTTCCCATTCCAATAGGAAATGCTGGATTATCAAATATGGAAGTCATGGGTCCTACGTGAGTGGTAAAGCCAAGGGGTGTCATGCACCTATCCCAAACCTGCAAAATCCCTCTTGTAAGGAGGGGTAAGGAGGAGGGCCTATTATCTTTCGTAAGCCATAATAGATCCCGTGTGGGTCGACCCAGTTCCCAACTTTCCATCTTTTAGATGACCCACAGTGAAACAAATACAGAATATATGAAAGAATTGCAGCTTTATGATATAGTTGCAGGTCAGAAAGGCCCACGCCGCCTCTCAACTTGGAACGCGTCAAAAACCATATACATAATCTAGGAGATGAGCCAGCCCAAACAAAATCTAAAAATAAAGAGCAGAGTGACTTGAAGAACTTCATAGGCAACGGGACAGGTAGGGTCCTAACAAGATATAGGATCCTTGGCAGGATATTCATCTTTAATGTATGAATCTTCAATTATATAAATACTAAAAAGTATAAATCTGAAGGTGTCGGCCCCTTACAGAGTATTAAAGGGGGAATTGCAGAGAGCGATGAGGAGAAAGCAAAACTATTAAATATTTTTTTTCTCCACTGTATTCACTGAGGAAAATAAGCTGTCAGAAGAAATGCAGAATAGAAAAGTAAATTCCCCATTAAAAGTGCCCTGTCTGACCCAGGAAGAAGTACAGAGACGTCTTAAAAAGATTAAAATAGACAAATCGCCAGGACCGGATGGCGTACACCCCCGTATCCTAAGAGAATTAAGTAATGTCATAGCCAGACCCTTATTTCTAATATTTAAGGACTCTATACTGACAGGGAGTGTTCCTGAGGATTGGCGCTTAGCAAATGTGGTGCCAATATTCAAAAAGGGTCCAAAAACAGAGCCCGGGAACTATAGGCCGGTAAGTTTAACATCCGTCGTGGGTAAACTGTTTGAAGGTTTTCTAAGAGATGCTATCTTGGAGTACCTCAATGAAAATAAGCAAATAACTCCATATCAGCATGGCTTCATGAGGGATCGGTCATGTCAAACTAATTTAATAAGTTTCTATGAGGAGGTAACTTCTAGAATTGACCGCGGCGAATCAATGGATGTCGTATATCTGGACTTCTCCAAAGCATTTGACACTGTACCACATAAAATGTTAGTGTATAAAATGAGAAAGCTTGGCATGGGAGAAAATGTCTCTATGTGGGTAAGTGGCTCAGTGATAGAAAACAGAGGGTGGTTATTAACAGCACATACTCAGATTGGGTCACTGTCACTAGTGGGGTACCAGGGGTCAGTATTGGGCCCTATTCTCTTCAATATATTTATTAATGATCTTGTAGAAGGCTTGCACAGTAAAATATCAATGTTTTCCACATGACACTAAACTGTGTAAAGTAATTAACACAGAAGAGGACAGTACACTGCTTCAGATGGACCTGGATAGATTGGAGGCTTGGGTAGAGAAGTGGCAGATGAGGTTTAACACTGACAAATGTAAGGTTATGCACATAGGAAGGAATAATGCAAGTCACCAATACATACTAAATGGTAAAACACTGGGTAACACTGACATGGAAAAGGACCTAGGAATTTTAGTGAACAGCAAACTAAGCTGTAGAAACCAGTGTCAGACAGCTGTTGCCAAGGCCAATAAGATAATGGGTTGCATCATAAGAGGCATAGATGCCCGTGATAAGAACATAGTCCTGCCACTCTACAAATCACTAGTCAGACCACACATGGAGTACTGTGTACAGCTCTGGGCTCCTGTGAACAAGGCAGTCGTATACGGGCAAGTATACGAGTGATCATAAGGGGTCCCAAGCCAAACCTATAACTTTTTTGTAGTTATGTTTACAGAGCTGTATAAAGGCTCATTTTTTTGCGGAGCAATCTATACTTTTTATTGATACCATATAGGGGTGTGTATGACTTTTTAATCACTTTTTATTTAATTTTTTGTAGGAGATGAAGCAACTTTTTCCCAGGATATTTTTGTATTCTAATAGTATGGGCATTTTTGCATGTGTATTATTGTTGCTTGTGTATTATTATTTTGATCTCGGGAAAAGGGTGGTGATTTGAATTTTTTTTTATTTTTTAAAACTTTTTTCTTTTTACACTTTTTTATATTTCCCATAGGGAATTATAAAAAGCAATTGTCAGATTGCTATTGTCATAGAATTCAATGCATTAGCATCCGAATTGGAGTCTATAAGGATTTTACACAGTCAGTGGCTCCATAGGAACGAATATGTGGCAGCCTCGTATTACTCAGGAATACAGAGGCTGCCAAATACACGCCGACTCCTCCGATTCTCGCTAGCTCGGAAGCGTGCTTCAGGTCAAGTTTGACCATGGCATCTGAGGGGTTAAAAGTATGTGATCGACGTCATGGTTGATTGTATACATTAGCCCTGGTTGTCTGCTGTTTAAAACAGCAGGCACTCAGCCGCTATGGCGCGCACTGTGCCTGTGAGCGGACGCCATCTTTAAAGTCCTGACCTGCGCCGTACATGTATGGCACTGGTCGGGAAGGGATTAAACAATTAAAGGGGGAATGCACTCCTTCACTCACTTCTCCTCTGGAGGGCTTAAAGGGGTTTTCCAGTCACACAAAAAAAACAATACCAGCATTGAACCTTACTGTATTATATAAAGGTCTGATGAAGTTCTGAGTGAATTTTGACTCATCCAACATAATTGATATCTGTAACCAGCACCCTGTGTTTACATCCCAGCGCAAGACTCACCGAGAGTGTCTGTAGCATCAGGTCTCTCCTTCCTCTCCCATCTGGAACATCACAGATCCAGACAGCGTCCGCAGCCTCATTAGTATTCACTTCAGTGCAGTGAATACTAGAGAAGCTGTGTTGGATATGGGTAGGGGTCCTTTTCCTGCTCATAGACTTTTACTAAAGAAATTTTTTAACAGGAGTTGGAGAGACTGAATTTTCTGTGCTTAAAAAGTTATTTTCTTTGCAGGCGTAACACAAAATAAATAGTATATTACTGAAATGAAGGAAAAAAATCTGCCATTTACCAATCTCTATAAATAATGGGGAAGGTTTATTAAACTGGTGTAAAGCAGGTCTGGTTTTGTTGCCCATAGCAACCAATCAGATTCTACGTTTCATTTTCCAAAGCAGCTGTGAAAAATTAAAGGTGGAATCTGATTGGTTGCTATGGGCAACTAAGCCAGTTCTACTTTACACCGGTTTCATTAATCTCCCCCAATGTGTTTACTGTATTGTACTATGTAATATGATTACAGGGAATATTGGTTTGCAATATTTCATACTAAATATGTTACAAAAACTATGAAGATTATTTTACAGGTCTTAGTGAGGTTTGAACCTCGGACTTCCTGTATAGTAAACGGCTACCTTACCCACTCCTCTATAGAGAAGCTCTGTTGTAAAGATGGGATTTTTATGCCTTTTAGTATTATTGTTTTTTAATTCAATATCACAAAACTGTATTTGGTATCCTTGTAATCATAATAATCCCTACAATATAGTGAACATATTATTTATGGTGATTGGTAAACTGTGATTAAAACTGGAAGGGTCGTATCCCTAAATGGACAATCCCCTATGCCGTCGACGATTCGATCAAAGTCTTTACTATCCCACTATTGTATACTTTTCTGGTGATCCATACTTTTTAAATGTTCACTACAATCTAATATCTCCCCTGCAGTTTATATATTGGGGAACCCTGCTTTCCCCCCGGGACTCCAGGCCCAGAAAATGGCTTGGTGGTCTTCCCATAATTTATGCACCTTACATAATTTTATATCCCGCAACAAATTAATCTCCATTACAGAATTTAGGTCTAAACACGACCCTCTAACCTGGGAGCTATATAATGCCAACCAGATTTTCTCTTTTCTCCACAGTCTCCATCCCCCTACCGATTCTTTTCTTTATATTCCCTTTGAACTGTTTTCTTAACAAAGTTCCAGAGGGAGTTAAATTGGTTAAATGAGAGGAAGATTTAGTCCTCAGTTTTTCAGCTTCTAGATGGCCCATAAACTTTGACCAAGGGTAGTTGATGGGTGGATGACAAGCAATCTTGGTTAACAAGTTTAGACTTTCACAATATATATTATTGGTGGCTAGAATTCACATTGCGTTCAAATGGCACACTGCTACCCTCTGCTTCCAAGCAGTCCTAGATAGGATAAATAGGATAGTCCCTATGAAAAACTGAGTGCTATTCTAAGGGCTCATTCCCACAACTGCGTGGCGGCCATGCCCGCGCTGCGGACCGCAATGCACGGGCACCGACAGTGGGGCCGCCGCAAGCGAACCCGTTCACTTGAATGGGGTCCCTGAGCCGCATCTGATGGTCTGCACCACAAAAAAATACGGGCTGGGGACCCGCTTTTTACGAGCCGCAATACGGGCCCGGCCACCATACAATTGTGGGCATGAGCCCTTAATGACACATTTGAAGCCTTTGAGAAGATTTGGGAGCCCTGGCTATCTTTCTCCAATTCTACAGATTTCCTCTATGCAGAGGAATTAACTCCCCTTCCTGCCTATTCCTTACTGCATATGAATACCAACCAGCGGTACCTTTATCGCTCAGTGAATAGTATTTACTGTAATATGGCAGTATAAGCATTTGGCTTAGGTTTTTATATATTAGAATATTGCAATGCTCTATTGTTCTTTTTGTTTCTACTTCTGTTCTATTTTGTTGTTACCTTTTGAGACAAAAAAAGGAAGGTGGAACCGCGGGGAACCTGCTTGAAGTCTTGCTGAAAAAAACAAAACACGGTAGGGGCTCATGCACACAACCATATGTATTTTGCAGTCCAAAAAACAAGGATCCTCAAAAAATACAGATAGCGTCCGTGTGACATACTTATTGCATCTGTTTTTTTTTTGTGGATCCATTGTAACAATGCCGATCCTTGTCCGCAAAATGGACAAGAATAGGACATGTTCTATCTTTTTTTCCGAACGGCCATGTGGACATACGGAAACGGAATGCACACAGAGTAATTTCCATTTTTTGGGGTTTTGTTGCGGACCCATTGAATTGAATGGTTCTGCATATGGGCCCCAAAAACAACGGAATGGACATGGAAAAAAAATATGTTTGTATGCATGAGTCCTAAGACACAGTATCGTTGCTGACATCATTTCTACAGGGCAGAGCCCAGAATGAGCAGAACAACGCCCTGAGAGGCAAGATCACTGATGATGTTGTGTCTACGGGGCAGAGATGTAGACGTGATCATCCGGCCATCCGGTCATCCGGCTAGGAAACCAACACAGTGAAAAATGTCATGTAACCGTAATGGAGTGCAGGAAAATGGGGCATTATAGATAAACAATGATTATTAGTAAGTAATAATGTGCTGTTTCCTGTCAAGTGATGCTGAATACTGCAAAACCCTTTTCCCCTCAAGCCATTTACTATTAAAAAACTGAGAAAAATAATGTTTAGAGACATGTTTGGTGTCACCACATCTGGATACCAATGAGCAATAAAACACAAAACCAGAATACGGTTGTACAACACAAATAGAACAAAAATGTGTCAAAAATGAATAGCTCCTAGATGGGACAAGCCCAGGCACTCAGTATGTACATAGATATAATACAAAAATGTATATCCAAAAATGTATCTTTATCGAAATCAATAAAACAAATAAATACATGCATAAATTGGCAAAGACAAACACAACCACATGGAGAGTGCACAAAACACATCAAGTTATAGCATTGCAAGCAGTGGAAAAGGTGAGATGGAAAAACAAGTATAAATAAATACAAAATCAAACCAAGCGGCTCCCCCACCTAGATAAAAAAAAAAACATGATTCACAACATATACACATTACAGACCCGGCTAGTGGCACCTCCAAGAGACCCTTGGAGGTGCCACTAGCCGGGTCTGTATTGCATCTTGAGTCCGTCCGCATTATATTGAGTCGTGACCACCTATCCTGTGCCTCACTATCACACATTTTGCTATCACTAAAACATATCCCACTATAATTCGTACTGATGGAGGGAATGATTCTATGGTTAAGAAAAGGAGAAAGCCTGGAGAGGGCTACACTATATTGTGTAAAACATGTATTAAGGAAAAAACTGCAGTCCATTAAGATAGGAGAGCAGGACATGACCATAGGATGTGGTACAAGGTTCCTCTCTGGCCACAAAGTCTCCAACAAAGATTATATGCAACCTGTTAGGTGTGTAATACCAGGGAAGGAGAGTCTTCATGGCTGCTTCATAGTGAATGGTACACCAAAAGGTTCCAGAACAAAAGTGAGTTTCTTTACTCCAGGCCTCAACTGAATATTCACAGCCCATGTCCTTTTCCCAAGTCAAAATAGGTGTGGTTTTGATAAAGGTTGAGGACTGTAACAATATGTCATATATAGGTCTCATTATTTTAACTTGGTTAGAGGGGATGTTAAAGTCCATAATGGCACTGTTAGAGGGGGGGGATACCCATCAAGAGATTGGAGAAAGTGTCAAATCTGCAAATATTTATAGAAATCCTTGTTCTGGATGTGGGGAGTTATGTAAGTCAGTAAAGGATTTCAAGGTTCCCTGAGAGTACAATTGTGGGACCATGTTAAGACCTTGGAGTTTCCAATGGTACAAGGTCATGTCCTCCATCAACGTTTCCAAGGACGCTAAGGGAGCTGAGGAAATATGTTTCAAAGAGGGTTTACCCAGGGAGGAGTGGAACCTATGCCAGAGGTCAATTGAATGCTGAACTATATTTAAGGGTCCAGGATTTATACCTGGACTTAGCAAGGGGCCAAACAGTAAAGCCCAGTGTATATCTGTGGATCTCATTCACCAGTCCCTCAAGATAGAGAGGTAGTGGCCATGTAATAGTGCATGAGGCAAGGTAATCCCAAACCTCCCATTCCCCTCCTCTGAATCATGAGTATACAAAATCCTTGGTTTATTATTGTCCCAAAGGAATCTATTAATAAGCTGTTGAGAGTACAGAAGAGATATAACTCTTTTGGTAGAGTATACATTTGGAATGTAGCTATTCTGCCCAGCCAGGAAATGTCATACTTAACACATATGGTCAGATCATGTTCAGTAGTTCTCAAGAGGGAATCATAATTATGGGAATATAATAATACCGGGCATTTAGTAAGATGGATACTTAGGTACTGTATCTCTGTATCTTGCCAATCTAACTGGATGGGGGATTTCATAAGGTGGAGAGTCTCCGAAGAAAGATTCAGGGTGAGGATCAGCGATTTGGTCACATTAATTTTATAATATGATAAGGAACCATAGAGGTAGATAACATCTAAGGCAGGTTGTAGCAAAAGAACAGGTTGGGTCAAAGTGAGAATAATGGCATCTGCTTAAAGAGAAATAAGGTATTGTCAGCCCACTGTGGTAATCCCTTTGACTGTACTAAGTATTGGGCCAGGGGTGCTATGGTCAAAATAAAAATCAAGGGAGACAAGGGGCCGCCTTGGCGCATCTAGTTGCGTATTTGGAACAATTCAGAGAGAGGGCCCCATTAGAGAAAACTCTAGCCAATGTGGTGGTGTATAGGTTCTGGGTAACAGAAATCTCCCCTAAAGCCCATGAATTGTAAGGTGAAAAACCAATTAATGCTGTCAAATGCCTTCTTGCCATCCAAAGTGACCACTACCAATGTGGTTTTGTTTTTAGCAGCGTAGTCTAAAATATTTAAAACACGCCTGTTATTATCAAATGCCAATCTGCCCGGGACAAACCCAGCCTGATCAGAATGAACAAAAAAAGGCACAACAGGTGACAATCAAGAGGGTTTTGCTTATTAATCATCTCTTAATCTGTTTTAATTCCCTAGATTTCCTTTCACTATGACCAATCTTCATTAATATACCCTGGATATATGTCTTATATGCCAACCATTCTGAATATACTCTAGAGAATGTTCCACAATTAAATCTGAAGAACTCCACAGTGGCGGCCTCTATCTCTTTCCCATAAACAGAGTGGCCTAGAAGAAGAGTATAATTTCTCCAAATTCTATCAGTATTAGTGTCATTTCCTTCATGTAATAGCTGCATGGTCAGGTTATTTAATCAAACCAATAGCAGATGAGTGGCTCGTAGAGTAGAGTAGAGTAGAGTAGTGTGCGGTCTACAAGAAATAAGTCTATATGGGAGTATGACCTATGCCCTGCTGAGAAAAAGTAAAGTTTTTCTCTGCACTATGATGTGTTCTCCATACATGAAATAGCTCTTCTGAATGAACAAAGGATGATAACCCAGTATTGGTTTGCCTGGTAAGATTGATAGTATCTATTGAAATATTTATAATAATAACTGAAATCACCATAAAGCAATAGGTAGTCCTGTTTAATCTTGTTGAGCCTTCTCATACGCTTATGCAGAAATGAAATTTGTCAACAGTTAGGTGCGTACAAACTAACAATAGTGTAAATGATATTATTAAGAGAGCAAACTAAGATATATAGCATCACACATATCACACATAGCGATCTCTTGCGTCCACAGACTGCAAAAGCAATGTAAATGCAACTGCGATTAATATTCTCATATTCAATCTTTTTGTTTCAATCTATGGGCATCTTTCTTGACAATGTGTGTTTTACGTTAAAGGGTTATTCCCATCTTATTCAATGGGGGCATATCGCTAGGATATGCCCCCATTGTCTGATAGGTGCGGTTCCCACCTATCCCAAGAACAGATCCGGGAAATGAACGGAGGGCGCTCTGTGCATGCGCAGCAGCCCTCCATTAATTTCTATAGGGCTGCCGAAAATATCCTAGCTATATGCCCCCATTGTCTAAGATGGGAATACCTCTTTAAGTGACATAAATTGAAGCACCATTGGAGTGGTAGGAAAACTGGGTATACACAGGATCAAGACGGCAAGTAGAAAAGCAGAGAAACGAAAAAAAAAAAAAAAAACAAGAAAATTGGTAAGAACAATTGAACTGTCATATTAGAAAGTCCCAACGAAAGAATAGGGAAAACAGCTCTAGGTTGTTAGCAGTAATAGGGGTAGGGTCGTGGAGAGTTACCAGAAAGAGGATTCAGGATGTACACTTGATGGTCAGAAGTAATAATTCAAAGTAATTTGCATAATGATAAGAAGTCTAACTTTTCAAACTGGCACATACTGGGCACAGCATAATGGGTACTGAAATGGCATATCTGTGGGAAAATTGCAATTTTCACTTTGCACTGATTTGCATTCATTTTTGGTAATTTATGTGTCGGATCTGGTTTCTATAATGGGGCCATTTCTTGGCGGGTTTCTTTTTTATTTCACTTCAGAGCCTCTGCTGTTGTCGAACATTGCTGTATAAATCACCAAACTAGGCCTCAAATGCACATGATGCTTTTTCTATTCTGAATCCTGCAGCATGCTCAAACAGTAGTTTATGAGTACAGGTATTGTCGTACTCAGGAAACATTATGTAACATAATTTGGAGTGCTTTTTCTCCCATTACCACTTGTGAAAATGAAACATTTGAGGCTAAAACTACATATATCTGAAATAAAATAACATTCTTCATTTCATGTGCCAATTTTAAAGAAGTCTATGAAACATGTGTGAGGTCATCACTATACCGCTAGGTGAATTTCTTGAAGGGTTTAGTTTCCAAAATGAGGTAGCTTTTTAGGTTTTTACACTGTACTGGTATCTCAGTGGGCTCTGCAAATGTGACATTGCACCCATTCCTGTGAAATCTGCTGACTATAACATGCACTTTTCTGTCCCCAAAAGTGGGAAAGTGGGGGAAAAGTAGCAGTGTGTCTTATAGCCTGAATGCTAATGACCGCTTCCATTATGGAAGCGGTCTTTAGCATGCGGGAGGCGTGGCGAGGTGAGGACAGTGCTGCACTGGCTGTACTCCCCCTCTCTGATCTTGACCACGCTGTCCACTGTGTCTTCACCATGTACAGTGCGAGGAAGTGGTGAATGTTGGCGTGTACTATGACTTGACACTGTGCAACATCAGGTAACACTGCAGTACGGTCTGGAACAAGACCAGGAAGCAGTGAGTGTCAGTGCTGTCCAGAGCAAGTGAGTTAAGTTTATTGTATTTTTTTATTTTGAGGTCTGATGGGGGTCCGATCTGAGCTCAGACGGGGTCCGATCTCAGGCTAATGGGTTCCGATCTCAGGCTAATGGGGCTGAGGAACTGAGGCTGATAAAAGCTGAGGAGGTCTGATCTAAGACTGATAGAGGTGGGGTGGTCTGATCTGAGGTCTGATGAGGATGAATGGTGGTCTGATGAGGATTGGGGGTCTGATAAGGGTCTGATCTGAGGTCTGATGAAGAATGGGGGTCTGATTTGGGGTCTGCTCTAACGTTTCATGGAAAATATTTTTTTTCTTATTTTCCTCCTCCAAATCCTATATAATCCTTATACATAGTAACTTAGTTTATAAGGCCAAAAAAAGACATCTGTCCATCCAGCCTGTTATCCTGCAAGTCTACTCAGGCAGAGAGTTCCATAGTCTCACTGCTCTTACCATAAAGAATCCTTTTCTATGGTGTGTACAAGCCTTCTTTCCTCCAGACACAGAGGGAGTGCCCCTCGTCACAGAGAATAAATAAATGATGGGCGATATCTCTGTACTGACCCCTGATATATTTATACATAGTTATTAGATCTCCCCTCAGTCGTCTTTTTTTCTAAACTGAATAACCCTAATTTTGATAATCTTTCTGTGTACTGTAGTTCATATATTCCAGTTATTGCTTTAGTTGCCCTTCTCTGAACTCTCTCCGGTTCTGCTATGTCTGTCTTGGAGGAGCCCAGAGCTGTAAACAGTACTCCATGTACTCAGTACTCCATGTACTCAGTACTCCATGTGTTTTCTGACTAGTGATTTGTAAAGTGGCAGGCCTATATTCTCATCACATGCCTTGGCAGCAGCTGTTGCTGTCCACTAAAATTCCTTTTCCATGTCAGTGTTATCCAGTGTATTACAATTTAGTATGTATGGTTAACTTGCATTATTCCTTACCATGTGCATAACCTTATATTTATCAGTGTTAAATCTCATCTGCCACTTCTCTGCCCAAGCCTACAACATAGCCAGATCCATTTGTAGCAGTGTAGTGTCCTCTTCCATGTTAATTACTTTACACAGTTTAGTGTCATCTGCAAAAATTGATATTTTACTGTGCAGCCCCTCTACAAGATCATTAATAAATACATTGACGAGAATAGGGCCCAGTACTGACCCCCTGTGGTCCCCACTAGTGACGGTGACCCAATCTGAGTGTGGTTAATAGCCACCCTCTGTTTTCTATCACTGAGCCAGTTACTTACCTACATACAGACATTCTCTCCCAGTCCAAGCATTTTCATTTTATATACTAACCTTTTATGTGGCACTGTATCAAATGCTTTGGAAAAGTCAATAAATGACCTAAATTGACTTGCCACAGTCAAGTCGAGAAGTTACCTCCTTATAGAAACTGATTAGAGACTTATTTTCACTGAGGTACGTCAAGATAGCATGTCTTAGAAAACCTTCAAACAATGTATCCATGACAGATGTTAAACTAACCAGCCTATAGTTTCCAGGCTGTTTTTGACCCCTATTTGAATATTAGCACCACATTTGCTAAGCGCCAATCCTGTGGAACACTTCCTGTCAATATAGAAGGGGTAATTTATTATACTGAAATACACCTATAGGCGTATTGCAAGCACAAATAGCAGCGCAATAGTTAGTTGTGCCATAATTTGCGACTTTTCCCTGCCAGGTCTAAAATTGTGGGTGTGGTGTGGGCGTGGAAAGGGACGGTGTGGCAGGCCCATCTCATTTATAATTTTCTACGTCTCGTTTAGGCATAGAAAATGGTCTAAATGTAAGCCAGCTAGGAAGCTTGCTTACATTTAGAAGTGTCACTGAATACACCAAAGTTATGGATAGGCCTGCGCCTCTTCATAACTAAAAAAAGGTCTTAATAAATGACCCCCATAGTCATCATATATCAGAAATAAGCATCTGCCTATAACCTTATTTAATTGTCTTATGCCATCTGGTTCCGGCGGTTTGTCAATTTTAATCTTTTTAAGACGCTGCTACACTTCTTTCTGGGTCAGACAGGCCACTTTTAATGGGACATTTACTTTGACATTCTGCATTTCATCTGACAGTTTATTTTCCTCAGTAAATACAGTGGAGAAAAAAATATTTAATAGCTTTGCTTTCTCCTCATCAATCTTTGCAACTTCTCCCTTATCATTCAGTAAAGGGCCAACACATTCAGATTTATACTTTTTACCATTCATATAACTGAAGAACATTTTAGCATTAGTTTTACTCTCTGGCAATGAATCTCTCTGTCTCCAGTTTGGCTGCTTTTGTTTGTCTTTCACATAGTCATTTTTTCCTTATAGTTTTTCAATGCTTCCTTGCTACCTGGTTTAGTGATTTAAATGCTTTCTTGTTGTCTTTGATTTCTTACTTTACATATCTATTTATCCACATTGTTTTTTTCTTGTTCCTCACCCTTTTATTCCCATAAGGTACTTCTCACTATTAGTGTTTAGGATACTTTAAAAATATCCCATTTTGCGCTGCATTTCTATTTTTGAGGACTTTGCCTAGTTATTTAGGCCAAAGACCTCTCTTAGAGGGTCATGTTTTGCTTTTTTGAAGTTTGGAATTGTTGTGCCTCTCTGAAGAAACACTCTTTTGAATGACAATTGGAAGGTTATTATTTTATGATCACTATTTCCCAGGTGTCCCCAACCTACACATATGTTGTTCTGTCAAGTCTATTGGATAGTACTTAGACCGGTACGGCCGTCTCTCTAATCGGGTCTTGAACCAGTTGCGAAAGGTAGTTGTTTTTTGTTATTGCCAAGAACCTGTTTAATTTATGAGATCTACAGCTTTCAGTTTTTCAGTCTATATCTGGGTATTTGAGGTCCCTCATAATAACAACCTCCTTATGATTTGCCGCCTCATCTATCTCCTTTAATAGTAGATTTTCTGTGGACTATTGTTTTTGCCTCCATGTATTTCGACCCACAGTGACCACATATTCATTTCCCTTGCTTACATGTTCCCAGAGTGTGGGCTTTAGACTTGATTTACATAAAGGCAAACCCCTCCCTCTCCGGTTTTGATCATCCTTTCTAAACAGACTGTAACCCTGTATGTTAACTGCCCAGTCACAGCTATTATCCAGCCATGTCTCAAGTTATATCCACTATGTCATAGTTCTCCTCAGACATGACCACTTCCAGTTCACCAGTTTTATTAGTCAGACTTCTTGCATTAGTATTTATACAATTAAGAGGTTTTTGCATATTTTTTTACCCTCTACCTTTATTTATGAACTGTTCTGTCCATCCTTCTACTCATTACAAAAAGGATAGTATAGGTCAGCAATATAGGAAAAGTGGAGGACCCCTTTAAAAAGTTGCAGTCAATAAATCTGGTGTACAGCTAATTAACGTAGCAGCCCACTTTTCCACTTACTTTTCAAAAGTGGCAAGAAGGGTTTAAAATCACAAAAAGTCACACATATTTGAGCAAATGTGGCTTACAGCATAACCTGCAACTTTTTTTAAAGCATATAACTCGTGCAACACAAATTATAAATTTTGGCAGTTCTCTGACTGCAGACAGCAACATGACAATGGAGATTTTCATTCTAGTTTCCATGGCTACAAGAAAGGGACATTAATACATGAAAATCTATGTATATAAACAATTACATTGGACAGGACGTAACCATGACAACCAGATAGGTCATCGATATCAGATCCGGCACCCCCTCCAATCATCTCTTTGGAGGAGCTCCTGCAACGGAACATGGGACCGGAACTACACAGGTCTGTGCACAGTGTAGCGACCGTGCCTGGTTACTGCAGCGTTGCTCCCATTTAAATGAATGGGAGCAGTGCTGCTATAACCAGGAACAGCCACTACAGAGTTGTGAATGCCATATTCCTAGAGAGCACCCTTTCATATTTAAACTTCACGTTTTTATTAACTTATACATTAAAATTTTAAAAAGTTTATCATTTCTTACTATAGTATCATGAAAAATGGAGACTATAGAAATGACAACATATAGAGAAATAGCAGCACAGTAACACAGTCTATATTTTCTTACTTGGCAGCGGTGTCCTTGAGGAGTACAGTTAAGGGCATATATCCTGAAAGATGACTGGTATGGTCTATACAGTGCTGCAGCATAGGGCTCGTCATGCTGTCATGAACACAATTTGGAGCCATGTAGAATGTAGTGAGATGATAGATAGTGACATCCCTGTGTAATAAATGTATTCAGACTCTGACACGACATAGCATCAGATATGAAAATTAAGCACATCATAAGACTTCAGAAACAGGATAGTATATATGGGATAATCCATACGTCCAGAACTCTAATCTAATTTAATTGAAATTTAAAAAAAAAAAAAAAAAAAAAAGAAACTATGACCAGCAACTGAGGATGATAAATCAATCAGGTAACATTTCAAGCATTCTAATTTCCTAAAGAGACACTTTCCTATAACTTTCAATAAATGCAATGCATTAACAAACCTCAAAACAGATTCTGGAATACCATTTCAATTTCAAAGTTAAAGAGCATCTGTCACCATGATCAACCCTATTAAAGGGGTTATCCAAGACTATATAACCCCCCCTTCATGTGCCAGGCCCCTTACAGTAATTATACTTACCTGGGTCCCTGCTCCATGCGCCGCTCCTGGTCCCCGTACTGCTGCTGCTTCTCCCCGTGCGCAGATTAAAACATCCGGTGACGGGGGGAGCAGCCAATGGCAGGCGGGGACGAGCCTCCCTAGCATCGCGGGTGACGCTAGGGAGGCACATCCCGGTCTGCTATTGGCTGCTCCCCCCCTGACACCAGATGTTTTCATCCCTGCACGGGGAGAAGCAGCAGCAGTACGGGGACCAGGAGCCGCGCAGAGAGCGGGAACCCAGATAAGTATAATCACTGTGAGGGGTCTGGTACATGAGGGGGGGTTATATGGTCTTGGATAACCCTTTTAAACCTGGCATACTGCCTAGCAGGGGTTGATCATGGTGAATAAAATGAACCCTCTATTGTTGCATATGCATGTACTGTTGCAGCATAATTATTAATAATAATTTTAAAAAATGTATGCAAATTAGGTGATCGGCGCACCAAGGGGTTGGCCTAGTCCCTTGAAGCACAACTTACTGTAACCTGTTCCTCTGCCCTGTGGCCACTGCCTTTTGCAGCATTCTCTTGAGGATCCAGAGGGGTGGAGGGGAGTGACAGTGGCTGTGACTATAGGATGTGTCACATCTCAGACCGTTGCACCCTAATGGTGCAGTGAGAGGAGGGTGCACCCTTTCTTCTTTGGGGCACTCCCTCTAGTTGCGGCTCCTGCCTTTATGGCAGTTTGGGGTGCTCTTGATATTGGTGGTTGTATGGGTGCTTGGCAGGAGATGTAGTTGTGCAATAGCCAGCACGTGGTGTGGTAGGAGTCAGGAAACCAGGCCAGAGGTAGAAGAATAAGCATCTCTTAACTGAATGCAAAATAGAAGTTATAGTACATCTAACAATAATCTGTACACAGTGCAAATCCTCACCAGATACTGAGGTATGGGGGCTGGCAAACTCGCAAATAATGGCACTCTTGGTATGCTATCTTACTCAAGTCTCTCTTTCTCTAGAATCTCTGGCTAGCAACTGTAATCTGGAAACTGTGTCTGTAGTGTCCACTGTGGGATACAGGTATTTTAGAGGCATGTCTGGCACGAGTGTGATGTATGTCTAAACTGTAATCCCTCACAAGCAGCAAATTCTGGTTAGCTGAAGTTGCAGGTTACCTTGCTGACTCCTATGCTTGGCCATGCAGACTCTAAGTTCTTCTTTCTCTCTTTCTTGCTTCAGCAGAAGCAGCAATTTTCACAGAGATCGGTTAGACCCTGGATCCTGAGGCCTAAAGAGAAAGAGCACATGGACTTGCTTCCTCCCTTTTCAGACACTAGTCTCTAGTCGACTCTCTCATCAGGAAGTAGGACTACCCCACTCCTACCCCTCTTAAGAGGGGTTGAACAGGGTGATTAACCCTGTCTCTGCCCACCATACCAGACCATACTGGGTGTACATAACACGGTACAACAATGCATTATATAACATTAAAAAACAAATCTATTATCAGATACCCCTGCACTGGGGTACTGCACCCTTCATGGCCTGATCAACAAGGCCAGGCAGCCTCACCGTTCCTGAAATATGGCGCTTGCACCAGGGAGATTTCATTATGGAGCATGAGTGCTTGATTTCAGGAAGCTCTCCCCGCTGAGATCTACCATGAGTTTTCAAAAAAACTTTTGATATGTCATAGCGACATATCAAAGGTTTTGATAAGTGTAGGCCTGAGCGTTGAGTCCCCCACTGATCACTAAAACAAGGAGAGAGAAGCGCTCGCATAGCCTGCTCTCTTCTCACTACAGGAAACAGGCTCAACAGAAAGTCTATGGGTCCATGTCTCCTGCAGTGAGGAGAGAAAGTATACTGTGTAAGCACTTCTCTCTTTTTTAAAATGCTATTGCTCCTTAATCTATGAGCAAGTGGTATTTCTACACTGCCCTTGCCACTTTGCAAGTTGATGTAGATTTCAGTGTAGGTGCACGGACTGCTGGATGAAGCACTTCATTTATGAAGAGCCATACATGACTTTGTTGTATGTATGTCGCCTGAGTAGTTATGTTACTTAGCTGGTAAGTTAGCTGAGTATAGGGCCAGACTGCCTATTGGCAACTCTGGCAAATGCCAGATGGGCTGGTGCCAGAGTGGGCTATCCCATCAATTGTTCCCGGCCCCGCTGTACACTCTCAAAGGCCACTATGCCTGAAGTCTATGAGGCAGAGCAGGCAGTTAAGAAGTGATTACATCATCACAGTCATGATGGTGTCATCCCGCCAGGGCGTAGGCAGTATGATGACTTCACAGCAACTACCTATGCTCTTGCCGGAAGAGGCCTGTGGCCTGATTCACAGACTGAACTATGGAGCAGGTTTCAGGTGAGTATTTTGAGGCAATATGGGATGGGGACACTATAACTACAGAGGGACACTATAACTACTAGGGCACTACAGGGGGACACTATAAATACTGGGTGCACTACAGGGGGACATTTTGACTACTGGGGGCCCTACAAGCGGACATTATAACTACTAATGTCACTACAGGGAGACATTATCTCTATGTGTACCATAGAGGGTCCTTATTACTACTAAGATCTCTACAGGGGCCTTATAGAGGGGCCTTTTTACTACTGGGGGAACTGTAGGATGCCTTATTACTACAGGGGCACTTTAGGGAGCCTTATTATCACTGGGGCCACTTTATTACTACTTGTACTACTGGATTTGGTGATGTCACTGGGTACTGTATATAAAAAACATTTAGGGTCTCTGCTGTCCACCATACTGTACATTAAAGATCACCATAAATGTGGTTCATACATTACATATGGTGGTAACCACCTCATGCATACTTACAGGTTGTATGGCGCTGTAATAGGACACCTGAAAGTATATGAGGCTTTACTGTACATATCTATGGAGGAGATTTATCAAACTAATGCAAAGTAGAACTGGCTTAATTAACCATAGCAACCAGGTTCCCTCTTTCATTTTCCAAAGGAGCTGTCAAAAAATGAAAGTTGGAATCTGATTGGTTGCTATGGGCAACTAAGCCAGTTCTACTTTACACCAGTTTGATAAATGACCCCCTATGTCTTTTATTTAACAGAATCAAATTATAGCATGCTCCATTGGATGCAATATTACAGAGCTATTTTCCACTAGAAGCAATGCTCTTAGGGAGAATACCTCTGCCATATTCACGCCTCTATTGTGGCACATGGAGTCTCGGGAAGCTGCAGTGTACCACTGTACAGCTTTTTGTGCACAGCTCTGCTCTATTGTAATCTCTCAGTAAATGTAATCATTGATGCAACCTAGTTATAAACTACAATATGTGAAAGTAGAGTTACTTGTGTTCAATAAATAAAAAGCTCCATTAGTGGAAAGGTTTGTTACAGCCGACCGGTCCAGCATTTTATGAAAAGAAGGCGACTGCCAAGATTCATGCCTTGCAATTTTCCCCCTTCAATGCTCATTTATTTAATTTTGCTCCTCTGTCTAGTAACCCTTAATTAAAGAAACAACGGTGCTTTGTAATTAACATAGTAATTGCGGTCCGGATGCTCTTGTTATGACAATCAAGGGTAGTCCTGCTAATGGCTGCTGCGAGCTGACCCAGCCAGCAGATGCAGCAAGTTCCTGATCCAGCCCAGCCAACCAACAACCAACTCAATTAATTAAACCTGCAATCTGAACAAAATGTATTCCGCGCTTTCAAATCTACCTAGAGCAGGCACAAGTTTAATCCCATAAATATTTTATATAGCTCAGTCTACTTACAGCCAAAAGCACATTTTAAGCAAGAGTGTGCATTGCAGAAACAAAGGGGTTAATAGAGTTCTTCCTGTGTGCTCACTTAAGAAAACATATAGTGAATCCTCACTTTTTAGGTCCAGAATTCTTTTTGATTGATTTCATTATATATTTTTATAGTGGTCATAGTACAGTACCATTTTTCTGATACATTGATCCAAACCCCCTGCATAGATATACAGTTACAGGGGTATTCCGGTTACCATAAATATGACTTATGTTTTAGACTAATTCATCATCAATAATTACCTAATTTAAATTTCACATATTTACCATTCAGTAGTTATAAAAGTAGTTTTTTTTTCCTCTGCTCCTGTGTTTCTTTATAAATTACCATGTAGTTCTGAGCCTTTGTTAGGTTGAGCATGCTCAATGTGTTGCTATCAATTCTCTAGCTTAAGGCCCCTTTCACACGAGCGGGAGATTCGGACGTCTCCCGCATCGTGTGCGGTGTACTGAACTGCCGGCACTGAACGAGGGTTACATAGCATTATACTGATTTATGATGCTATGTAACCCTTACAGTTCTGGGATGTGTTGGATAATGCTGACAATGTTATCCAACACATTCCAGAACTATAAGGGTTACATAGCATCATAAATCAGTATAATGCTATGTAACCCCCGTTCAGTTCCGGAAGTTCAGTACACTGCACACGATGCGGGAGAAGTCCAAGTCTCCCGCTCGTGTGAAAGGGGCCTAATGTATTGTGAAATAAAGGGAGTGTCAGTGTGCTGCTGATTACTGAGTAGATGGGGTGTGACTGGACTGTAATATCAGGCAGCCAATCAATAAACATCAACACTCATGAACAAGCACAAACTCACAACAGGAAAGCTAGGGATTGTGGGTATTGTAGGTGAGTGAGGGAAGATCAAGAGCAATGATACTCTTAGTTTGTTGCAGGCTTTCACAGGAGCTGGACAAATGGATTGCAAGGTAGATTGAAACTCTGGTTATAGGTATAGCTCTGGTGGGGACACAGCTTGCAGCCTTAATGCAGTTTTTCAAAAATGAAGTTACTTTACCGGAATACCCCTTTAAATTTTAACAGGCAGTTTACTGCATACTGTTGTATAAATACAGTACAAACAGTGGCACACATTCTGATTCTGGCATGTATTTAACCAACATGTCTACAATTTGGTATTCTGGAATTAGAGGAAAGTGAGAGTGTCTTCATGGGAAAGGGTTGTGGCCTCATATGTTTCATTTACCACCAAAATTATGCCACAATTTGGGTGTAAAGTTCTATCTCAAACTAAGCTAACCAATAGTTGGTAGAAAGTTAGACAAAAGTGCCTATCCCTGCGCAGGCTTGACTGGCCCACAGGGGAACAGGTGAATCCCCTGGTGGGCTCCAGAGGAAGGCGGACCCCTATTTCCCCACCCCCTGCACAAGTGGCACAGTAGACAGACTGCACTACGTATAGATAGGCAGTGTACAGCATCTCAACCATCCTATTCGTCCATATAAAATCTGGGTAGATTATTTTACCCAGCGATCCCCAACCACTGATCCGCTGCCCAGGATCCTGGATGGATGTTTGCCGGGCCGCAGCAATCAGGACCCTGGTCACAAGTGGAGGGCAGCAGGGGACGGGGAGATGAGCACTTCCATTGTGGAAGCGCTCATCTCCATCATCATCTGTATCACCGTCCTCAGGACAGCGATACAGATGAATAGTGCTGCGGTTGAGCAGGGGAGAGGCCTGCAGCCTATTAGAGGCCGGCACAATTGGCGCGATGACATAATCGCGCCGCCTGGGCCGTACAGCGCAGGACACAGGCCGGAAGAGACCTGCATGGCATCGCTGAAAGAGGCAAGGAGGTAAGTATGAGAGTTTTTTGGTACAATACAGGAGAGGAGCGTAGGGGGCACTTCTTACTGGCAGATTATTGGGGGGCAATTCTTACTGCCACATCATTGAGGGCACTTCTAACTGGCACATTATTGGGTGGCACTATAGGAGCATCTACTGATATATTTTATATGGGCGGCTCTGTATAGGGACATTTTATGTTATATTTATATATTTTAATATGCACCTTGCGTAAATCAGTCAGCGCCAACCAGCACTGTAAGCCCCCATCCAGAAGTCAGGTGAGCATTCTGTTCTTTTTATTTTTTGTTGACATTACTGGGGACCTGGAGCACTACAGAAAGGCACTGTAAATACCCATGGCATTATAAATACTGTAGCCTATACACTACAGGGACCATTATAAATACTGGAGGCACTACAGGGGGCATTATAAATACTGGGGCACTACTGGGGACATTATAAATACTGGGATAAATCATCTTGGTGGTTTTGGCTAGATAGAGAAAAAAGTGGGAAGATTTACTAAAACATGTAAAGGAAAACTAGCTTAACTGCCCATAGCAATCAATCAGATTCCACCTTTCAGCTTCCAAAGGAGTTCTGAAAAAAAGGTGTATACAGTTTTTGTGTACGTCAAACGTATGACAAAAACCCACCCTTATGTACCCGGCACTTCTGTTATTTTCATTGTTCTGCTCATCTAACAGAGCAGAACAACAGAAATAAATAGTGGTTATGTGAATGTGTCCTAAGAGTTGAGAACCATTACTAGTATAAATAACATCAGGCTATTATACCCAAGTGATAAAGTACAGTACAATATAGTGGATCTTCCCTGTACTTTGCCATTTGGCTATAATAGACTGCCTGCATTCACTGCACACTGCACTACATACATCATACTCACTGCACTACATACATCAGTGTGATGTATGTGTATGATGTGTGTGGTGCAGTGAGTGATGTGTGTGGTGCAGTGTGTGATGTGTGTGGTGCAGTGTGCGATGTATGTGGTGCAGTGTGCTCTGTATGTGGTGCAGTGTGTGATGATCACACACTGCACTACAAACATCACACGCTGTCATCCATCTTGATCTGTAGTCTTCAGTGCCACTGCCACCATGTTTGCCGGGGGCCTTGGGCTCTCCTTACTGTAGCAACCCCTAGGTCTAGACCCTCCTCCTTACTGCCCCCGGCAGCTTCCCCTGCTGCAGGGCACTGTATTGATCTGGCAGCCCGCCAAAGTAAGCAGCTTTGTTATTAGTTGTTTCAAGCAGCAACAGCATCGCTGTGCTGCCTGTGCCGTTTATAGCCGCCCTGTGCTGATGAATGTCAGAGAAAAATCAAAGGTGTATTGGTACGCCTTAGACTTTTTCCAGGGAGGAAAATGACCTGAACAAGCATCTGTAATGCTTGTACAGGCGTTATTGCGACTTCTGGTCTAGAATGTTCCTCCCTATCGCTATATATAGAGGGTGCATACAAAATACAGTAAATATATGTTTTACAGAGAAATACTTTCTTTTGCACTTTGCAGTTTACGACTCTCGAGCACGATTCTGCAAAAAGGGTTTACAAGATTATGAAAAGATTTTTCCCCTGACTTTCAATGCCAGCAAGCAGACATCTTGAAAAAGAATTGAAAGCAAAATGCAACAGAAAACTGCCTTTTCTGCACTTCAGGAAAATCTTGCTGACAACCCCAGTGGTATGAAAAGTTCTCAACACAAGGACTTACATTTAATGGTAATATACAGTCATGGCCAAAAGTTTTGAGAATGATACAAATATTAATTTTTACAAAGTCTACTGCTTCAGTTTTTATAATGGCAATTTGTATATACTCCAGAATGTTATAAAGAGTGATCAGCTTAACAGCAATTACTTGCAAAGTCAATATTTGCCTAGAAAAAGAACTTTATCCCCCAAAACACATTTCAACATCATTGCAGCCCTGCCTTAAAAGGACCAGCTAACATCGTTTCAGTGATTGCTCCATTAACACAGGTGTGGGTGTTGATGAGGACAGGGCTGGAGATCAATCTGTCATGATTAAGTAAGAATGACACCACTGGACACTTTAAAAGGAGGCTGGTGCTTGGCATCATTGTTTCTCTTCTGTTAACCATGGTTATCTCTAAAGAAACACGTGCAGTCATCATTGCACTGCACAAAAATGGCCTAACAGGGAAGAGTATCGCAGCTAGAAAGATTGCACCTCAGTCAACAATCTATCGCATCATCAAGAACTTCAAGGAGAGAGGTTCCATTGTTGCCAAAAAGGCTCCAGGGCGCCCAAGAAAGACCAGGAAGCGCCAGGACCTTCTCTTAAAAGTGTTTCAGCTGCGGGATCGGGCTACCAGCAGTGCAGAGCTTGCTCAGGAATGGCAGCAGGCAGGTGTGAGTGCATCTGCACTCACTGTGAGGCGGAGACTCTTGGAGCAAGGCCTGGTCTCAAGGAGGGCAGCAAAGAAGCCACTTCTCTCCAGAAAAAACATCAGGGAGAGACTGATATTCTGCAAAAGGTACAGGGAGTGGACTGCTGAGGACTGGGGTAAAGTCATTTTCTCTGATGAATCCCCTTTTCGATTGTTTGGGACATCTGGAAAACAGCTTATTCGGAGAAGACGAGGTGAGCGCTACCACCAGTCTTGTCTCATGCCAACTGTAAAGCATCCTGAAACCATTCATGTGTGGGGTTGCTTCTCAGCCAAGGGAATCGGCTCTCTCACAGTCTTGCCTAAAAACACAGCCATGAATAAAGAATGGTACCAGAATGTCCTCCGAGAGCAACTTCTCCCAACCGTCCAAGAGCAGTTTGGCGATCAACAATGTCTTTTCCAGCATGATGGAGCACCTTGCCATAAAGCAAAGGTGATAACTAAATGGCTCAGGGAACAAAACATAGAGATTTTGGGTCCATGGCCTGGAAACTCCCCAGATCTTAATCCCATTGAGAACTTGTGGTCAATCATCAAGAGACGGGAGAATTGCAGAGGTCCTGAAGAAGAAGGGTCAACACTGCAAATATTGACTTGCTGCATTAACTCATTCTAACTGTCAATATAAGCTTTTGTTACTCATAATATGATTGCAATTATATTTCTGTATGTGATAAAAACATCTGACAAACACACATAAAAACCAGAGGGCAGCAGATCATGTGAAAATATAATATTTGTGTCATTCTCAAAACTTTTGGCCATGACTGTACATTAATTGGGAGGGGTATAATGCTCTTTACATTTACCTTTAGGGTACGGCCACATGGTCTGGTTTCTGCATGCAGTTTTAGAAGACAAAACCAGAAGTGAATTTAAAAAAGAGAAGAAAGTATCAGTTCTTTATACTTTCTCTTCTTTTATGTTCCACTCCAGATTTTGGCTTTGAAACGTGCATGCAGAATGCTGACCGTGTAGCTTTACCCTAAGGCATCATTCAAACGGCCATAGTGCTTTGCGGGTCCACAATTTGCAGATCCGCAAAACACGGATACTGGCCGTGTGCGTTCTGCAATTTGCGGACCACACATGGCCGCAGAACAGAAACACGGATGCTGATCGCATCTTTTGCAGCCCCATTGAAATGAATGGGTCCGCAACCGTGCAGCAAAATTGCGAAATGGATGTGGACTCATTTATATGGCCGTCTGAATGAGCCCTTACATGAAGTTTTATAGCTCATGTGCTCAGTATTCCTAAATATGCTAAACAATCAGTGTAAATTCTTACAAATCATATCTGAAGTAAGGCAAATGCAATGTTCCTTTATGACTCAGCTGATCAATGCTTCCTACTAATACACAGCTATAACCAGTGAGCCTTGCGGTGATATGTATAAAAAACCCTGCTGGAAGTAGAAGATAATAGGCTATATATAATAAAATACTGAGCACTCACATGACATACCAGGCTTTACACTGAATACTGATCGACTCACTGTGAATACTAATGACTTGACCATGTAGCCCTGTAGCTGTAGATGAGGGCTGAATTATACCAGTGGAGAGCACAGGTCACACAAAATGTACTTTAAATGAAGTGCCTGTCTATGAGCTCACTCTCTATCTGGAGACTGCTGTGATCACACACTAACAGTGGTACCTGAGACTTCAGTTGGTGTTCAGTATCGACAGTACACAAGTACTATTTTACTGAATACATTTATGTGGAAATGACCTACATTTTTTTCACCTATACATTTTCCACTTGATTGCACAAATTCAGTACCAAGATAGCATAAAGAAATCATGTTGGTTATGAGTTGTAATCAACGTCTATCGGGGTCTGCAAAGGTTCCAAATGCACTTGGGACTATAGTGGTACATGGTACTTGTATGAGGTCCTACATGCAGGGCCGCTTCTGCCATGAGGCGAGATGAGGATCTCGCCTCAGGCGGCAGTTTTCTGTATTTTTGAGGGGCGGCATCTACAAAGCAGTTAAACACTGCTGGTGGATGCCGCTTGGTGTTTTTTATTAAGGAGTGCCGCCCCTCTCCCCCCCAAACCCCCTGGAGCGCAGGGAGCTCACTCACTCACCCCTCTCCTCCCCGCGCTCCTCCTCTCCTTCAGGCTGCAGCTCTCTGAATGGTGAAGCAGAGATACTTCTCCCTGCTCCACCATTCAGCCTGCAGGCACGATCGCGCTGCCTGTGTGGGCAGAGCCTATAGCCTGTGAATCTGCATAAGCTCCGCCCACACAGCCTGCAAAGCGATCTCCAGGGAAGAGAGGACTGCAGGGGGGCAAGGTGAGCAGGTCCTGTGTTGTGTTTTGTTTTAACACAGAGAGGGCACAGATGGCATACAAAGGGGGCACAGAGAGGGCATTAATACTACAAAGGGGACACAGTGGGCATTTCCACTACAAATTGGGCACAGAGGAAAGGGCATTAATACTACAAAGGGGGCACAGTGGGCATTACTATGATAAGGTGGGTACAGTGGGCATGGTTACTGTAAGGTGGGCACAGTGGGCATTTCCACTACAAATGGGGCACAGAGAGGGCATTAATACTACAAAGGGGACACAGTGGGCATTTCCACTACAAATTGGGCACAGAGGAAAGGGCATTAATACTACAAAGGGGGCACAGTGGGCATTACTACGATAAGGTGGGTACAGTGGGCATGGTTACTGTAAGGTGGGCACAGTGGGCATTACTACTACAAAGGGGGCACAGTGGGCATTACTATTAAAAAGGGGGCACAGTTGGCATTACTACTATAAGGGGGCACAGTGGGCATTACTACTACAAAGGGGGCATAAATGGCATTATTAGTACAAAGAGGGCACAGAGGGCATTACTACCATAAAGGGACACAGAGGGCATTACTATTACAAAGGGCCACAGAGGGCATAACAACTATAAAAGGGGCCACAAAGGGCATTACTATTATAAAGGGGCCACAGAGGACACTGCTACTATAAAGGGGGCACAGAGGGCATTGGTACTATAAAGGGGGCATAGAGGGCATTACTACTATAAAAGCGCACAGAGGGCATTACTTCTATAAAAGGGTCACAGAGGACATTACTACTACAAAGGGCCACAGAGGGCATTACTACTATAAAGGGGGCACAGAGGGTTTTACTACTGTGAAGGGGGCACAGAGGGCTTTACTACTGTGAAGGGGGCACAATTGGCAGTGCCACTGTGAAGGGGCACAGTGGTCATTACTACTGTGAAGGGGGCACAATGGGCATTACTACTGTGAAGGGTGCCCAGAGTGCATTACTAATGTGAAGGGGCACAAAGAGGCTGTGAGGGAGCACAAAGAGGGTATTTCCACTGTGAAAGGGGCACAAATGTGTTTGCCCCTGTGTGTGTCTGTCCCTGCCCCTGTGTCTGTCACCATCACCATTCCCACAGTGTTCCTATGTCTTGACGCAGCTGCATCAGGACGTTCTGTGCGGGGCAAGAAGAAGAAGGAAGAGAAGGCAGCGCGACCAGCATGGAGTCCATAGGAGAGGCACAGGGAGGCAGACTAAGGACACAAGTAACACTACCACATGATCTGCACAAGTGTTATCTGTGGTTTTACATAGGACTGCAGGTGACATCTATTACATTATCTGTACTCAGAGAGTGATCACTGTGTTATCTGTGGTGTTACATAGGACTGCAGGTGACATCTACTACATTCTCTTGAGGGTTGCGCATGAGATTAGGGGAGGGAGGGGGGGAAAGAGGGCAATGTTCTCTACATTTCTGTTTCACTGATGTTTTTATCTTCATTGCATTTTGCCATACTATCAGTTTTATTGCATTGTACCTGTATGTTGTTATGCCGATAAAACAGATTTAAAAAGGAAGGCAAAGTCATGTGAACTGTGTGTTACTGACCTGTAGACATTGCATGTGCTGTCACATAGTGTTTCCGTATAGCATCATATTCCTCCCTATGGGTTGGGTGAATCTACTAGGCCTGATATAGGGACCAAAGGTAGCCTTCAGTCTGCTTTTTTCTGCCTTGAAAAAATATCAACATCTAAAACATTACAGGGCCTTATACACATAATGGCCCACATTTACTAATGTGAGTGCACCAAGATGTTTTACATTATGCCAAAACTAAATTGCCATCTAGTTTTAGAAATATCTGATTAGCTCACCTAGCTCACCAAGTGCATGCCTTAATGAAGAAGGGTGTGGTCTAGCTGGAATGGGGCCTAAGATACAACATGTTACACCACAATTGTGTCTTAGTTGTGGTGTAAAATTCTATATACCCCAAGCGATAGTTGGCATAAACTTAGACAAAAGTGTCTAGCAATGCACATAATCAACCAAACTGAGCAAATGTGATAAATTTGGCATCTTCAGAGAGCCTATCTCAGTTTATGCCATCTACAGGACTTGTAAATATGCTCCTGTGTGATAGGTACAGTCTCACTAATACTAATCTGAGCTCCTTCACTGCAGTAGCATATTTGCATTTAATTTGCTTTTATAAACCAACAATAGTGTGTGAGGAATCAACTGGGCAATTTCTCATCTAAGGGTTAATGGGACTGTGCCCAATGAGGTAGATAACACTGGAAAAATATGTCAGTCTAAAAACATATCTAAGTGAAATTTAAATGAGAGTCAGGTATGTGTTGGACTACCTTTCCCATCCTGATCATACAATGCAACAAATGGTCAATCTTTGGCGGTCTGAACATAGTGGAGATGTAGTTTTGTAGTTGGTAATCATTACTATGTTTGCCTGGTATTCACTCTATGTGTTATACTAGACTTGTGAAGTCTTTTGCTGACACAAGGTTTCCACACCCTAAAATCACAGGACGCTGGAATCATAATTCTTAAATACAATGTACTGTTGCCTTGCATGCTCTTAGATACCTCCATCTACTTTACAGACAACTCTGTTCTATCTTAAAGAACATGTTTTCCTTCCCACCTTCCTATTCTTCTCCCCCCCCCTCCATATTCCTATCCAGTACATACTGTCTTCTCTCTTTATCCACCTCTCTCCCTCCCTCCTTCCTTCTTTCACATCAGGCGGAGTTTCCAATCCCCAGCTGAGAGACCTCATTCTCGTGCAGGAAAACACACACAGAGCTTGTTAGGAAGAGGTGAGGATGGGCCACAGCTGAGAGATCTGTGACTTCCCTTCACCACTCTAATAATCCCAGCAGGACCTGGGAATTACAGGCAAGCTTCTGTTCTCATACCATCTCCATCACTATGCTTGATGCAGGCTCCTGTATTATCACACCAACTTTTTGTTGACGGCTTGTAGGGTACAAGACGCCTGTTGCTTATGAATGAATGAATCAATCTAGTCTCTAGATGACCTGTTCTGTGGAACCTCCGCTGAATTCAACCACCAGACTCTGTTCTATGATATCAAAGACCGGTCAGAGCCACCAGTGAAGACGCAGGTAACGCTTGTTTTATTACATTTTTATGTATTAAAAAACTGATTACACAACAGGGGATACTCTTAATATCTTGGAATTAAACAGATATGGATTGTTGTCACAGGAAATTTTCATGGTTCATGCACTGCAGAACATTTGGTGGGTTGTCCCTAGGAGTGTTCCTACAAGGGGGGACTCCCTTAGGGATTGCTCCAGTGATTCATAGATATGACTTGTATTTAAGTGGACAAGTGTTTAAAGTCTTTAAAGGATAAAAGGACTTCCCAGTACCATGACTGCATAAGAAGACATTTTTTGCCTTTGTCGTAACGCAAACTATTTTTCCCACCAAGTCCAGGGTGTGCCCTCTGAGCTTGCATTTGTACAGTCAGATGTGTAAGGCTTTCTAGAAGAGACATAAGAACATCACGGAGGCTTCCTACAATTGATGTACAATTTAATACTGTGTAACTGTACAGACTTGGCTCAGTATGTTAAAGGCATGAAGGGGTTAATTCTTCCACCTAGTCAGGAAAACAGCAAGCAGCCATTGAACCACTAAATATCCAATTATAAATTAATGAATCCATCAACCTGTCAGTGGATCCTGACTATTACAAATCACAGTGATGAACCATAGCAGTCAGGATATTCCCTTGTGTAATGGGGGGGGGGAAATGTCCGTATGTTTGAAATGTCATTGTAATACTTTAGAAAACTCTGTCATCTGTGTAGTTTGTTGTGAATATGACAACACCCTTAGCACATCCAAACAGTGCCACCAAAATGTTATAGTTTCAGTGACATCTCTGTAAAGTGTTGACTGCTGTGGATCCAATTGCAGAATCACCGTTTGAGCATGTTTTGTTTTATTATATTAGCTGTTATTTATATAGTTCTCTGATATACACTACAGTTCCATACACACAATCTAACCATTCACATCACTCCAAGTATCCTTAGACACACACCTTTGGGTACATTTCAGGAAGCCATTTGACCTATGCTCCACTGGACTGAGGAATAAATGGAGTACTTTGAGTAAGTCTACTCGAGCACTTTGAGAAATTGTAAACTATGAACCCATGACCCTACTGTTTTTTGAATTTTAAAATTACCCTGCAACTGCTAGCAAATTATGCCTAATGTTAATCAAATTAATCACTAGGCACATGCTATGTGGCTGTACATACAGACCATATGATGCTACTCATATATTACAGATTACAATCTGGTCACTTCTTCCTGCAACATCAACACACTCATCTTCTGCTTTTGTGAACACTCTGGTGATTTGATGTTGATCTGGTTATATAGTATTCAAACCCCACGTACTTCATAGTAATGCACAGTAGGTGAAGCCAAATGCTGGCCATACACAATAGATAAATGTTGGTGGAATCTACCAGTAATTTTATGTGTATTGGGGCAGCCTAACAAACAAAGAGCATGTATTTCATCATACTTTATTGCCCTGGTAAGTTATTTGACAGCAGCTTATCCTCCTCTTCTTAGGGCATGTTTACAGGGAAGGCAGGGGAAAGAGCCGATGACTGAACATGCAACTGGCCAAATTTAGGCCTGATTCGCACAGTGCACTTTTTGCATGTTTAAAAATATTGTGCAGTAAAATCTTCCATACAAGGCTATACCACCCAACATAACTGACATGCCACAATCCCAAATGCTTGTCTCTAGAACTGCCAATTAATATTTCTATGGTAATTACAGTACATGTGATAGATTGATGAATTGATGGGAAAAGGTCATTTGCAACAGAACGTAAATAATTCAATGTAGAGTTCTGCAATAGAAAGTCAGGCTGAAAGGTTGTAAGGAGCTTATGCTTACCAGGTGGAAGTGGTTTGCTAATTAACAGTAAGTAATTGCTTAAAATGTCATAGGCTTTCTAGAATTATCATGAATATAATATCAATTCCTTTCACTATATATATAGCTGTTCCTTAACGGATTGTTGCTTTTATTCAGAAATAGTGTCACTCTTGTACATGGGTTGAGTGAGTAGGGCAGAGCTGCAATTCCAAGCATAGCCTATGCACAAAAGTGGTGCTGTTTCATAACAAAAAACTTCAATTTTTGGTCCTCTCAAACAAGGGGAGCTCCACCTTTAGAAAAAAAAAAACATTTTCCTTTTCATAGGAGTTGCTAAATTATGAAAATTGTATCATTATATGCCATCAGCTATCATGGTGAAAGGCACGACTAGGGCTTAAGAGATGGACCAGTTCTTGTGGATCAGCTACTTAACTTCTTCCTCTCTGTGTTAACTCTCGTGTCCTCCATTGTTTACTTTCGTGTTCTTCATATCTGCAATACAAGAGCCTACACAGGGCATCCAGGGACATATAGCCTGGGCATCAGAGAGCCATCAGTTTTTTAACCTGAGTAATAAGTTGTCAGCCCTTTGATGCCCTAAGCTTGGACCATCCATAACCACATCTTTTAAAGAACAGAGTATACTGTAGTGATATCACTGCTTTCACAGACTGGAACTTGTGAAAAAACCTAAAAGTGACCCCAATGTTGTAGGTGGTTACAGATTTACAGAAGGTGGGGCAATACAAGTAGATGGGACCAATACATGGGCCCATATGTAATACCAACACTGAGAACCAAATATCACAGTGTAGCACAAAATACTTCCCCAGAAGCTCTCCCACTGTGATGGACATCAATAACATGTTATCTCCTCCTCATCCAGTTATCTCTAATATGGATAGGGAACTGGGGGCTTAAGAGGTGAGATGTGGGCCACAGCACCAAGCCAGCCCCACCTTAAGTATGCTATCTGGGCTTCCTCTAATAATGACCACTATAGTTCCCCCAGTAGTAGTAGTATCTGGCCATTGGCAGTGAGGAGGGCTCTGGTGGCCCTATGGACATCAGCCCACCGGGAAAATTCCCTGTAGGGTCTATGGCCAGTCCGCCTCTCGTCCAAGCTCCATTTAGCAACAGTACTATACTGTTAAAACTAACATAAAAAGTTTAGCAAATATATACTTTACTATTGTTGAACTGATTTTTGAGCCATATGACGCTTTCTTTTCCATTCACAACTAAAGCAAAATAAAACAATTCTAGTATTGTCCTCTTGTCCTCTACAAACAGTCCCATCATTTTGCAGCCTAGCTCTAATGGTCATTTAAAAACAGTACAAGATATGTAAAGTATTAAAGTATTTGCAAAGATAGTCAGCAATTTATGTATATTTTAATTGGTAGAAAACTAGTGGACACTAATAGTTTTCGCTCCCAAGCTGCTCTGCAATTTTTTTTATGTTGGAGAGGATGTACTATGTTAGGTAATTGGTACATTAGCAGTACCATGAGCACTGTGAATCCTCTTGTGCATAGGATATGAGGATAGGGCTACATAGCGAGTTGGGATGTGGTATTGATACATACTGTGTCTTTGCTCATAGGCTTAGTTTTACCTTACAGCTGTCAGTAAATTGACTTGTTTTTTCTTCAACTATAGCAACAAGGTTACAGTATGCAAAAGAGGGGTTCTAACTGATCCATCAGAAACCACAACACCAATATAAATAGAAACTGAATTTTTCCAATCATGTTCCAAACAGGGCTGTGGAGTTAGTAAGCCAAAGTTCTGACTCTAAATCCTACATTTTATCACACTCTGACTTCAGCTTTGACTGCTTCATAAATGGTCAGTAATTTAGTAATAACCAATTAACTGTAGTAAAATGGTAACAATTGGCTTTTTCTTACTATCATGTACAGTCATGGCCAAAAGTTTTGAGAATGACACAAATATATTTTCACATGATCTGCTGCCCTCTGGTTTTTATGTGTGTTTGTCAGATGTTTTTATCACATACAGAAATATAATTGCAATCATATTATGAGTAACAAAAGCTTATATTGACAGTTAGAATGAGTTAATGCAGCAAGTCAATATTTGCAGGGTTGACCCTTCTTCTTCAGGACCTCTGCAATTCTCCCTGGCATGCTCTCAATCAACTTCTGGACCAAATCCTGACTGATAGCAGTCCATTCTTGCACAATCAATGCTTGCATTTTGTCAGAATTTGTAGGTTTTTGTTTGTCCACCCGTCTCTTGATGATTGACCACAAGTTCTCAATGGGATTAAGATCTGGGGAGTTTCCAGGCCGTGGACCCAAAATCTCTATGTTTTGTTCCCTGAGCCATTTAGTTATCACCTTTGCTTTATGGCAAGGTGCTCCATCATGCTGGAAAAGGCATTGTTGATCGCCAAACTGCTCTTGGACGGTTGGGAGAAGTTGCTCTCGGAGGACATTCTGGTACCATTCTTTATTCATGGCTGTGTTTTTAGGAAAGCCTGTGAGAAAGCCGATTCCCTTGGCTAAGAAGCAACCCCACACATGAATGGTTTCAGGATGCTTTACAGTTGGCATGAGATAAGACTGGTGGTAGTGCTCACCTCGTCTTCTCCGAATAAGCTGTTTTCCAGATGTCCCAAACAATCGAAAAGGGGATTCATCAG
This sequence comes from Rhinella marina, assembly GCA_900303285.1. Lineage (NCBI taxonomy): Eukaryota > Metazoa > Chordata > Amphibia > Anura > Bufonidae > Rhinella > Rhinella marina. Next base: position 120,487 of record ONZH01007658.1, on the reverse strand, counting down.
AGAAAATGACTTTACCCCAGTCCTCAGCAGTCCACTCCCTGTACCTTTTGCAGAATATCAGTCTGTCTCTGATGTTTTTTCTGGAGAGAAGTGGCTTCTTTGCTGCTCTCCTTGAGACCAGGCCTTGCTCCAAGAGTCTCCGCCTCACAGTGTGTGCAGATGCACTCACACCTGCCTGCTGCCATTCCTGAGCAAGCTCTGCACTGCTGGTAGCCCGATCCCGCAGCTGAAACACTTTTAAGAGACGGTCCTGGCGCTGGTCTTTCTTGGGCGCCCTGGAGCCTTTTTGGCAACAATGGAACCTCTCTCCTTGAAGTTCTTGATGATGCGATAGATTGTTGACTGAGGTGCAATCTTTCTGGCTGCGATACTCTTCCCTGTTAGGCCATTTTTGTGCAGTGCAATGATGACTGCACATGTTTCTTTAGAGATAACCATGGTTAACAGAAGAGAAACAATGATGCCAAGCACCAGCCTCCTTTTAAAGTGTCCAGTGGTGTCATTCTTACTTAATCATGACAGATTGATCTCCAGCCCTGTCCTCATCAACACCCACACCTGTGTTAATGGAGCAATCACTGAAACGATGTTAGCTGGTCCTTTTAAGGCAGGGCTGCAATGATGTTGAAATGTGTTTTGGGGGATAAAGTTCATTTTCTAGGCAAATATTGACTTTGCAAGTAATTGCTGTTAAGCTGATCACTCTTTATAACATTCTGGAGTATATGCAAATTGCCATTATAAAAACTGAAGCAGTAGACTTTGTAAAAATTAATATTTGTATCATTCTCAAAACTTTTGGCCATGACTGTAAGTAATTAGGCTAATCTCTGAAATTCCTGAAACCTTCTGTAGGTAAATATACAATGCCCTATGCATTTAATAACTAGAAAACACTGTTTTACACTTAAGAAATTCATGAATTTGACAGTTACATATATATATATATATATATATATATATATATATATACAGAGAGAGAGAGAGAAAGAGAAATAAAAAAAAAAAAAACATTTTAAAAGTGTAGCTGCCAAAAATGTAACGTTAGCCATATCAGCCATAGCTTCTGCTTTAGGGCCCAGAGGTTTGGGCGACCAATCTGGTGTAGGAACGATGTACCTTTTTGTGGAGAATAATAATATGGTGGCTTTTTGCTATAATGTGGGTTTTATGATATGTGGTGCTATTATATAAACCTTTAATTATTGCTATTTATATTGCTGTTTCGATTTTCTTACACTAGATGGTGGGAGCCCCATCTTATTTTGCTATGGGCCCAGAGGTAGCTGTTATATTCAGTTCCTGCCATAAAAGGATTGTTTGGGAGTAAATAATTTTTCACAGGTGCCCACAGCCTGCCTCCGCTATGGAAAGATGCTCGTTCATTGGGTGAAACTGTCGTTAGTGTTTGCAAGTAAATTATTGTTTCTGGGCAGTAGATTGTGCTGTCTAAACAGCACTCTGCTGCCCAGAAACAATGCAGCTTTATGAGGTTACTGTGATTGCTTGTTCTCATACTGTAGAGGTGATTGCTGCATGTAACTGCAGAGCTTAACCCCCACTTAATGAGCAGCCAACTATTAGGAAGGAACACTTCCTTCCCAAAAAATGTTTCTCGACCCATCTAAATCCACCTTTACTTACTGTGCCTGATATTCTAATGAGTAAATTGACTAGTGTCAATGTTGGTGTCTACCTTAGCTGCTCTGACACTGTCCATTCAGCTAGAACTGTGTTTGTGAGTGAGTTCAACAGATTCTCAGGAGACATACACCATCTCCCAAGATCAAGCTTTTTAATATGCATATTGTTGGAGGTGCTGCATTGCCTCATGATATCTGCATCTCCTCTGCTGTTCTGCTGGCTTTCCTCTACAATGGACATGACCTCAGAGTTGGAATTTCATGATGTCCTGCTTCTGAAGCAACTCTGAAACTGAGAGCAACTGAGAAATATAGAACGCACAGTTGTGAATTTATTCTTTAAATTGTATATCAGGTGCAGAAAGTAAGGATACACCAGAAGGGGCACTGTATTCTATAAAATCATTACAAATTGATTGATTATTCAGCATATATTGTTAAAGAGGTTTTCTGAGACTGAGAACCCCCTTTTCAGATGGCCAGGCAAAGTAAAAATGCTAACAAAAAAAGTTCCTTTCATCAATACTTCGGATACAGCGCATTGGCCTCAGCAGAGACTTGTTCAGGTATGGTATGTGACCACTGAGACCACTAATTGATCAACTGTGGTGACGTAAAGGTAGATAGCACATTACACTTTTGATCCACTGGGGACTGGAAGTTGTGGAGAAAGGTGCTCAGTGATGGGGGTCTTTTTTTTTTACTATTTCAACCTGCCTGGCCTGAGTTCCTGGTTTTGGAGAACCCCTTTAATTGGCTGTGTGGTAACTCGTAAAACTGTGCAGCCATAAACAATGAACACTGCATAACCAACTGACTTCTAATGATCTAATAGAATACCTCCATGGCTTACATGACAACAAGGTTCTCAGCCACACGGCAGCCTCCACACAGCCTCCCCATCTGACCGTACCAACTACGGAGGGAATAGGAGGGCCATACAAAAACATTGCTTTCTAATTAGGTGAAAAGAAGTAATAAAGGTATGGTGTTAGTTTTAATTTTTTTAGTGAAATGACAGGTCCTTTTTAAGACAGTGGACCTGGTTACATAATACAAATCCAACCTCTACATAATCATGTTGGCATATTGCCGCTGGTGTGAGAACTACATAGCTTGTGCTGTCCTTAGCAAAACTTGTCTGGTTTAATTAAGTTACAGAAACTGTCTTCTGCATATGTCTTGTCTGCATTCATGGCGAGCAAAGGAAAACAGATTATGTTATGTAATAAGAGAGCTTGAGATGATAACATACCCTGAACTGCATAGGAGGAGAAATAATAGTGGACCTGTAAGCTCCCCTGACTTGCCTGTTTCGGTAAGTACAGTATTTGCATTCTCCAAGAAATAAGAAAAGGAAAGCATCACTGTGCTATACCTCTGTTATTCCTTTTGGGAATATATGAATATAAAACTGGATGTCACCATTCAAATGTCAATGGGGTGTGTACCTGCAAATCTGACATTGTTTAATCAGTGCTGATAGTGTCAAGCTATGTAGAGACGTCTTTCTGAAAAGAGGAATGGTTATGTGCAGTTGTGAATTTATAGATACATTTTCAGGAGAAATAACAGAGAAACACTATACACAATACAAAGTTCTAATAACATGCTGCAGGATTGTTATTTCAGGAGTATTAATTAAAACAGACATGTCAGGAGAGGTACAGGTCTACGTGACAAGCTGCTTTGTTTAAAGGGACAGTAGAGTGTACTTATGTGGCTGGTGTAGGACGTGAAAGGTATATATTTTGATATAAATGTTGTAGAACACAGATGCCAGGACTCCCAGATCCCAAACTGATTCACATGTTGCCATCTAAATTTGTAACTATAACTAGGTGCTTTTATCTTCACTCTTGGTTTGTTTTCTTCTAGAGGAAGATGTAAATACCCCATGTTCCCCAAGTATTGGAGCATCATCCTCAAAATCCCACCCTCCTGAGTATGCTGCTGGCCGGCCATGCCTTTCTTGGACTGGTACCTTCGTCGCTCACTGGCAACATGGCTGCTTTTACACAGTTTGGTCCTCATGTCTCTCTGTTTCCAGCCAGCAACAACATTTCCCAAAGGATGTCATTCCTCCCAGGAGGACGGGTACAAGATTCTGAGGTGCAGCAATGCCCAGCTCACAGAAGTACCCAAAGATATTCCTAATGACACTAATCGACTATATTTAGACTTCAACCAGATAACCTACCTCCCTTCAGATGCTTTCCGCAATCTCCCTGTTCTAATGGAGCTAGATATTTCACACAATTCATTGGGCCACTTGGATGTTACTGCTCTCAGGGGTTTGAGCGATCACTTACTCTCACTGGACCTGTCTTCCAACAAGCTAGTGTCAGTCAACAAGGAGGTCTTTGCTAACTTAAAGGCCAGAACAAATCTTTCTGGCAACCCTTGGATGTGTGACTGTGATCTTCAGGAATTGATCAGGATGGTTGAACTGGACCCAAGTTCCTCCAATGGGATTATCTGTGCTAGTTCTGTGCTAGAGGAGCATGCTGGAAAACCCTTCCTGCAGGTGGTTAAAGATGTGGATCTGTGCAATGCCTATAAGAGGACCACAGATGTGGCCATGTTGGTCACAATGTTCGGATGGTTTGCTATGGTTATCTCATACTTGGTGTATTATGTACGCCAGAACCAGGAGGATGCCCGACGCCACCTTGAGTACCTCAAATCCCTGCCAAGCAAGCAGAGACACAACGAGGAACCCTCTACTCTAAGCACTGTGGTTTGACTTTTCAAAAGACTTGCAGTTATGGATGGAGATGTAATTTTTGGTATTCACCCACCCTATGACTTAACACATAAGCTGGAAAGTAATCTTAATGCTGCCATTTCAGAGTTTCATAATATTACGAAACAAGATGTACTGTTCTCATACTTTCTAATACTTGTAGAAAAACTGTTCTTACCATTTATGTTGATAGGTATACTATACCCACATACAAATGACCAAATATAGTATCGACAGAATATGTAGAGTTAAAGATAACTTTGTAACACCTAATATTTAGGTGGTCATTTACCATGGTTCATGGACCACCTACACCAATCAACAAGAACATACATACATGGACCATACATTTATGTTCATACATTACCCAAGGCTCCTCAAAAATCTCCTCAAAGTGAAGAGGATCAAAAGTGGTTTTATAGGAAAGTATAGTTAGACAGTGATCACCAGAGTTAACCCTCTAAGGTCATTTCAGTGATCAACTTTTGGAATCAAACGTCATGGAAACTTGTAGTGACCAACCATTAGACCTAGGCCATATAGTTGAAGATCATGTAAGACAGTTACCTTGCTCTTTGATCAGATCTTGGCAGGTTTTCCTATGTTAGATCAATCAATTTTGATTTCGGACACCATAATGACATTTGCAGGCATTGTCTGACGTCTGAAAATAAGAGTCTGGATCAGGATTTTTTAAAGTCTTTATAGCTGTAATAAAATGTAATTGTAGGCCTGGTACAGTACATGATTCTCCATTAATATGAAGCATTATGTACCTGGAGTTGTTGCAGCTACTGAGATCTGATGATAATTCTAGCTATTCATTTGTATGTTAACTTCCCAACTCCCACAAACAGCACACCATCTTTTTAAAGGACATACCTTTGACCATCATGACACCTTCCGGACTTCAAATGTGATACATAAGATTATGCCTTGATGTCAATTTAGGGAAACATTTGTATGTTCATGGTATGTTGCTGGTTTTTCACTCAATGATATCCCATTATTTACATTCCACCCATGGAAATTACTGGTGGCAAAGTTAGTGATGTCATCTCCTTGATGCATTCTTTTTTTTAGGTAACTAAACTAATGGATGCACTGTCTAGTAATAAGCATAGGATAGGTGATAATTGTATGGTTGCTAGGGATCATACATTAACTACCTATCCTATGTGATAAACAGGTTATACATTTTGTTAAAGGAATTGATTTGAAATGGCTGCCAGCAACCTGTCCTAGAATGCGAGCAGGACTATTTGCCTCCATTTGCAGAGCTGCCTTAGGAGATGAGAGTGCAGGGCCTCACTACACACTACACTCTGGTACTTGCATACATTAGTGAGAGTTCCTGCCAGGCTGCTTAGTCATTATGGAATATCGTATGCAGAATCATTACCATCTATTATAGAGCAATATACTGGGTATTGAGGCCACCTCGCCTCATCCCCCTCCCCTCCCCTAGCCAGCTCTCCAAGTGGAGACAATCAGTTCTGCTCACATTCTAGGACAGGTTGCTTGTGGCCAATTTAAATAATTCATTGAAAACCACAATAGTGGGAAACCTCTTTAATACAGGACACCATCCTCAATACCTATAGCATATCTAGCTTAATCATCCTTAGACCAGTATGTTATATGGAAAAAATAATATCCCTTTCTTCTAAAACAAGGGTATCAACTGCTCTTAACCAGACAACATTCACTTTGCACCAGAATGCCTGACATCTTATTGTCTTCATAGGAATCAGTCACATCTATGGCTTCCGTCATCATCTGACAATACTGTCAAATAATATGTGTGCCTATAAATTTTCTGTTCTTAAATAGTTACATGCCTCATAATACCATGAAGACATTTCAAATACAAAATCCATAGTTTTCTAAAATATCATTAACCCAGAACATTGCCATGATCCATATTTCCAACTAAGCAGTACACTAAGCAGACACCAGGGGTCAACATTGCAGTTGGCATTTTCGTTAATACATAACGCCTTTTTCTTTCCTAACAGATTTGATACCCCAAGCATAACCAATAGATTTACATACCATTTACATAATATCTACATTTGAAGATATGAACTGCACATTGTGGATGGAGATACAAAACCCAAGCCTATAAAAGTGAATTGTAACAGACATTTGTGGATTAATGGAAATTTACTGCACTCTTTTACCACAAATCTTTCTTAACCCTTTGTGTAAAGAATTTTGGACAAAAACTGGCAGGTCTTTTTTTGTACTGATCAGGGGAAAACTGATATTGACCAAAAACTGTGAGACTATAAGTTAAAATGCCCCTTGGACTAGGGATAAGGAATGGCTGGGACTGATTGTACTAGTCCCTGTACAATTCTACAGATGTCCATGACTGATCCTGACCAGATAATCCACAATCAGAAGATCTATGGACATTCTTTACAAGTCCAGCACTTATCCTGAGAGATAGTCTAGAATTGAGAGACCAGCAAACATTGTATAGAAGGCTATTGACACTGACAACATTTGGGGAATCAAGAGAGGAGATAATCAAAATGATCTTGGCCAGATACTCTATAGCCATTACTATTGAACATTCCTGACCTAACCAATGGTATTTCTATAAGAGTTCATTACTTGACCCGATAACCTATAATGGGAAGATAACTGGACATTTTATAGTTAATAGTTAAAATCTAAAACACTGGCCATACTTAACCCTGCACTGAAAGATAATTTAGAATCAGGAAATGATTGGACATTCTATAGAACTCAAACACTGTGTGATCCTGATGAAATCTGTAATCAGGAGATCACTTTATATTCTGTAAAAAAGCAGCAATGATTGCCCATGGTGGGATATAATGTACATTAAATAGGTTGAATCACTGTGGTACTAGTTACCAGACTTCCCTGTTGTGCTGGGGTGAGGTTGTACTTCCTATGTAGTTGTATGAGGACAGAAGATTCAGAAAGATTCTTGCCTTAATTATTAGATACTGTATCAATAAATATAGGTTTTTACTTAGAAGTGCGATGTTCTGTGTATTTATTTCAATATGTCAAAATTTTTATGATTGTGCACATTTTTAGGGTCTTTCTATTAGTCTCATAGTGATTATCCCACCATACATCAACCACTGAATGATCTGATCTAATGTGCTTGCGCAACTGTTTAAAAAGGTTGCTCTACCTTTACAAGTCATATTTATTTCATAGATCATAAAAAATAAGTGTATTTGCCATTTACATGCTGATGAAATAAAACAATCCAATAAATTTAAAGACATTGTATGGTGCAACCTGATGTTCAAAGTATAAAGTAATACATACATCCATTTACTGAGCTTTGTTTTGCTAATACTACAAGTCACTCTCCCAACAGCCAGGTCATTGCATGGTGATCCTCTGCTCACTGCACAGTCACTAATAGAAATGACTTTCTTTGCTGTGTTCATCAGTAGAGATGAGCGAATCGAGCTTTGGATCCTCAAAACTTCAGGGATCATTTATTAAACTGAAATACGCCTATATTAGTCATGTTTCAGGTGCGGATTGTGGCACAACTAACCGTCTTTGGATTTGCAAGACTTTGGTGAATAAATTCAGTATTTATTGTATTCCATATGTTTATGTATTTATTTTTGCACCTTTAAAAACATTTAAAATTCGGAATCTGAGGTCGGGTTTGGTACCAGCTGGTACCTCGGTACCAAACCCGACTTCGGATTGCTATTTTAAAATGTTTTTAAAGATGCAGAAGTGATGAATTCATTCACCTAAATCTAGCGCAACTTCAGCTGAAACTAATTTTGTGAGGTCATCATCCAGCATTAAAACAAAGTCTTCAGATCTATGAACCGAAGCTCGATTTGCTCAACACTTACTGTAAGTAAATATCATAACTCTTCCCTGGATAAGAACGTTAACAGTATGTAAAGGGAAAAATGCCCCATTTTTAATGATCTATTAAATGAGCATGTAATGGTGGGTAAATCCCTATTCATTAAACTAGGTCAGTGTTTTGAAATCTGTGGTTCTCCAACTGTTTGTAAACTACCACTCCCAGCATGTTATAACAGCACTAAACTATTAGGTTGTGCTAATTTTGACATTTCTAGTTTGGAAATCACTGATCTAGATGATAGTCTAGTATAGTAATGGTAAATCCACACAAACTGAACTTGTTTAACAACCTTATAGACCATTCACCAAGCATTCAAGAACCTTATCAAGAAATGAGAGGCACAGTAAGAAAATGTCTTCAGAATTTATACCCATGTAGGTGATTCAGGTTCCTTAATCCAATCACCTTGGTAACGTTGATGGAAATATTAACGCAGAGGTGTGAAAACTAAAGGGTATATTACTATGAATGCTCATTGGTGATCATCTGGCAGTCTAATACTGCCTCCAATTGTCCAATGAACAATCTGGATTTCCCGATAGCAGAACGCACTATGTAATCACAATCTGCCACCAGCACACTGCTGTCCTGCATGGGGACGAGCAATGATTTTTTTAACATATAGAGGGTCATTTACTTTCAGATATACTCCAGTTTTCTGGCAAATATCTGGAACAGATTGTGGTGCAAAGGTGATTTTCCCCACTCATGCCAGGTCTAAAAAAGGGGTCGTGGCGTGTGGGGGGAAGGGGACAGGCTGGCAGGACTGTCTCATTTATCATTTCGTACTCCTGTTTTAGGCATAGAATATGGTCTAAATTTAAGCTATCAAGGAAGCTGGGTTACATACATTTAGACCAGTGGTGGATGCACCGAAGTTATGTAGAAGCCGGCTCCTCTACATAAAACTATATAAATATAAAAATATATTAGATATTGCCACATCTGTAATGAGCAACAAATGACCCTCAGGTGAATGTTATAAGAAAATAGAATAAAAACTGAACCAAAACAGCCAATTTTTTGTCACCTTGATGTTGAATCATCAAAAAAATCATATGTACCCAAAAATGGTACCAATAAAAATGTCAACTCTTCCTGCAAACAACGCAACCCTACACAAGATGATCAGTAGAAAAATTAAAAAATATGTCTTTCAGAAAATGGAGACACAAAAACATGATTTTTTTAAAACTATGGTTTATTAAGTAAAACTGAAACAAAAAAATATTGCATCTGTAACGACCAGCTCTACAAAAATAACACATTTTTTCGTTATCGTGCCTTACAAAAAGTGTAATATTGAGCAATCGAAAATCATATGTACCCCAAAATACATATGTCGCTCCTTCCCTTCTGCATCCTGTCGTGTGTCCATACAATAATTTACAACCACATGTGTGGTGTTTCTGTAAACTGCAGCACCCGGGTAATAAGTATTGAATTTTGTTTTGCTGTTAACCCTTGCTGCCTTACATCAAAAATGGCTTAAAATGGAAAATCTGTAAAAAGAAGTGAAATGTTTCTTCTATTTTCCTATAATTCTTGTTAACAACGTTTTGTAAAATCATATTTGAATAACTTGATGGGGTGTACTTTCTAAAATGGGGTAATTCTTTTGGGTAGTTTCTGTTATGTAAGCCCCACAAAGTGACTTCATAATTGAATTGGTCCTTTAAAAGGCGGGTTTTGGAAAGTCCATCTAAAATTTGTAAATTGCATCTAAAATTGTAATCCATTTAACATCCAAAAAAAAAGACATTTACTAAATGATGCCAACATAAAGTAGACATATAGGAAATGTAAAGTAATACATATTTTATGAGGTATCAATATACAGACAATAAGAAATTTTGAAAATTGCGAATGTTTCCACATTTTTTTTTAAATTTTGGATTTTTATAAAAATAAAGATAAAATATATTGACTATTGACAAACTTACCATAAAGTACAATGTGTCATGTGAAAACAATCTCAGAATGGCTTGGATAAGTAAAAGTGTTCCAAAATTATTACCACTTAAAGTGACACAGATTTGCAAAAAATGGCCTGGTCAGGAAGGTGAAAACTGGGCTGGGGTATAAGGGGTTAATATCAGATTTGTGGTGGTCTCACCTATGGCATCCTCAGTGATGAACTGTTTTTCATTAGCTACTACACTCAAATAAACTTTGGAATTACGTAGCTATTGTGTAGTAGACTGAGCTGGCAACTGCAACTCTACTCCCATTGAAGAAAACAGAGTTACAACCGATGCTGGAGCTACAACTAAACAGCTTATCATGGGTTTCTGGGTTGTCGAACTAATGGTGATCTAATGTTGGCTTATTATAGGCATAGGCCATCATCATCAAAATACTGGACAACCCTTTTAATACATGAAAATGAAACTCATATTCCATATTTCTAACAGACACTGAAAACTTTGCTGTTTACACTATTGTAAAAAATAAAATAAAATAAATAAACAGTAGGCCTCTGTAAGTAACTGATCTATGAAAAAATAGAAGATGACAGGTTCTCTTAAAATGTCTGATGTTTTGTCATATTAGATAAAGGTTGTTTCATGTATTCTCAGCTTTAATTAAATCAACCCCGTCTGTGTTACATTACGGAGGTGGATGTCTGACAGGATGCTACACTTTGTTTTGTTTTCCTCTAATTCAATTCTAATCAATTCAATTATCATGTCTGCAGTAAGCTTGCAAGTGGTGCTCCGAGCAGAATTATTACCTGGTCTTTAACGGAATATGCTACTGTGTCTCAAATTGCAAAGCAAAAGGCAATCACTAAGGGCCCTATAACAGTGCTCAATATATGGCCAGGGTGTGCACTGATGGACAGTGAATACGTTCATCATCACTTATTTGCATCAGTCAAATGCAAAATGAATATATGAATATATGACTGCTACCGCGGTCATTCCTCCCTCGTTGCTGCTATTGTTGGCACCACATCACTGATTACACTGGAAGGTGTGCTGCCAATAATTGTGCATCTTTTATCCATTTGCTCGTTCATTGACTGCAAAAATATACAGGCCAATTATTGGGCATGAGCGTTCCTATGAACATTTGTTCTTAATAATTGGCCTGAAAATTGCTCGAGCTAATTCGGTCCTTTTACATAAGCCAAGGAATGGGTTAATAAGCAGGAATGGGAATTTGTACGTTCATTCCCAATAAATGCCCTGAGGAAATGGTGCTGGCGATCATACAATGAATGAGCAAACGCTTGTTTGCTGGAGAAAGAATATTTTATGCTGCACATTGATTTACTGGCAGCAAATTGCCCTATTTATTAATTGTTTGTGCCCGGATGATTGCTGCATGCAAATGGAGCTATCACCTCTCCTGCTGGTTGCTATTAACAAGTAAAGCTAAGCCCTGCACCTCAGACTTGCACCTTCCAACACTACAGGGAAACATAATGCAAAGTAATGTATGAAAAGCTCCTGTATTATACTTACCTTACCGGTCCCACACTGCCAGTATCTTGCATCATCTGCCTCATCATAAGATCCTCCATGCTGATGTATCCAATACAGTGAAACCACCTTAACATGACTGGTATTTATGTGAATTGCTTAAAGGGCATCTGTCAGCAGATTTGTACCTATGGAACTGGCAAACCTATTATATTTGCGATTGGCATATGAAGGCATCTACGTTGGTCATTTTGTCATGCGGCATATATGAATATAGGACCTACGCAGATGCCTTCAGCTTCAGTCATTTATTTAATGGTCAGAATGTAATGTAGATTTCCACTGCCATGGCCACTCTATCTATCTATCTATCTATCTATCTATCTATCTATCTATCTATCTATCTATTTTTCTGTCTACAAAATACCTGGTTCTGCCTCATAAATCGATATGTGTGATCATATACTTAAGTTAAACCATCTCCCATATGGGCTTCAGCGAGTTAATAACCTTGGCACAATTGGTCCACAGCAGGAAGCTGACAAGATTCCTGTGGGTATAAATAATAAATGTAGACAGCGTTGGGCAGAGAGATAAGGTGGCACATCTCCAAGCACACAAAACCTCTAGGTAACTAAATCTCAAATGTATTGTTGTGTTTCAGCCGTCCCTGCTCTGTGAGGTCATGGTTGCTGTGCAGCCGGATGTATCTATGACACACATTGGGAATCCCAGTTCTCAATAGAATATCTATACTATAACAGTTCAGGATGGCGTGGAATGCCCTTTCCATTCTGATGTTGTTTATGTTTGCTCTATTAGCTCTATTCAGTTAACAAAGAAATACAGCAACAGTATAATCATGTGACATATGAGTATCACAAATCAGGTACAATATGTACAATCAAATCATGTGAAATCGATACAACTCTGTAAAGTATCAGACATAGATGCATATAAATAAAAAAAATAACTGTTCACATACAAAAAAACTAAGATTAGTGTAGATTCTCTTACACGCTAGAGAAAACACAGCATAAGAAAGTAAACAGGAGAAGAAGAAGAAAAAGAAAAGTGGGGTGGGGAGAGGGGAAAAAAGGAGACTGGCCCTTAGAAAAAGCCTAGTAATGTGTTACTTATGATCAGTAATGACCATCTCTATCTGATACAGTATCAATGGGCGACAAGGAAAGTTCTTGTTCCAATTTATCCATAACTTCTGAGAGTTACAATGGGACCAATCTGAAAACCGAGTAAAAATCGCTGCCTTATGGTATAGTTTAAGATCTGGAAGACCAGTGCCCCCCAAAATTTAGGTTTAGTTAGAACTGTTCTTCCCAACTTAGGCCTACTGATATGCCTTACAAAGCATGTATTCGCTCTTTGTAGGACGGTGAAAAACCCTCCTGATACACACATAGGAACTGTATGAAAGAGATATGAGAATCTTGGCAAAACATCCATTTTGACCATGCTCCTATAACCAAACAAGTAAAGGGAGTTCAGGTTACACCTTTGAAGATCATCAATAGTCCTCCTTTGCAGTGAAAAATAGTTGAGGGGATAAAGGAAATGTAATTGAGCTGGAATTTGAATAACCAAATACTATCAGTATCATTGAAAGAAAGAAATATATTCAGTACTTCTAAATGGTCAAAATAATGGAGGACAGAAGGAACAGAGATATAGGGTGCCAATGCATAAAAGACAAGATTGTCCACATACAATGCAAGCTTAAAACCCACTTGATCTTTATGGATGGCGCCGAGGAGTACTTAGCTGAGTTGGTTATGCAATAATTTGGAATAAATCTTAATGTCACAATTAATAAGGGAGATTGGTCGATAATTGCTATAAACAGTGTCATCCTTATTTGGTTTGGGTAGGACAACCACATATGCCTCAAGTGTCTGTCTAGGAAAGGAGCAAGATGGGGAATTGCTATTAAACACATTAGTAAGAAAGGGTAGGAGAATCTCCTTAAAAGGATTGTGCAAGAATGAAGGGGGACCTGTAAAGGCATGATTACTTACCTGCTTCCTAGCACTGGCTCCCCATGCCTTCTTCTCCCAGCCTGTGATGCTCAGCTAGGCTCTCTAGCTGTCAAACAACTGGTTTGACATCACCGCAACCAATCACTGGCTGTAGCAATCACCGACTCCCCTTACATCACGACAAATGGTCACATGATACAAAGAGATTTGGTCTCCACCGCGGCCAGTGATTGACTGTGATGATGTCAAACCAGATGTTTACATCAAGGGAGCCCAACGTAGCATCGCCGGCCTGGAGTAGAGAGAACGGGGAGCCAGTGCTGGAAAGCAGGTAAGTTATCTTTCCTTTACATGTCCAGCCAAGTGGAGGAGGGGTTACCAAACCTCCCAGCCCCTTCCATTTTTGTACAACCCCTTTAAAACGCTTCAAGAAAAGAAGAGTGAAGCCACCTGGTCCTGGACTATTTTTTACCTTCAAGTAACGAGATAACTTCACTACGCTCCCCCTCAGAAAAACGCGGAATCCATGTCTACAGTACATTCAGTGGAAATAAAAGGTAAGACTGTCTCATCAATATAAGCCTCAAGTCGATCATCTCAAGTCTCGTGCAGTCATACCAGCGAAGTGGCTAATGTATTCATATGTCTGAAACACTTTTGCGATTTTGGTTGGGTCATGAACAGTTGAAGGGATTATATCTTTAAGGGTGGGAGTATATGTGGACAAGCTAAAGCCCTACAGCATTTCTTTGTGTTTTCAAATAAATAACTACAAAAACGATAATGCTAATTTAATGCCTCCTTCAGTTGAACCTGAACCAGAGAACATTCCACTAAGATGTCAGGAGATTTTTTATGTGTTTTGTTCAATATAGCCAATTTTGTTAACAGCTGTTGTATGCTCACTGCTGTTTCACATTTGATCCTGCCTCATCATGTATTTCAAAGCTTCCCACTGCAGAGGAAGGACAGTCGGATCGTAGGTATGGTCAATCAAGAAATTCTTAATAGCTATTTCTAATGCTCCCTGACATATGCTGTACTTTAGCATCATTTAATTTAGACACCATGTCTATTCTTTAGCTTCCATTCCTGGGATCTCAAGTGGTAAAAAGATGGTTGAACGGTCTGACCAAATTGCAGTATCAAATGTAGCCGTTGGTTGAAAAGTCAAGGCATAATTGGAAATCATAAACATCTCTAGCCTACTATAGGTCTGATGAGCTGGTGAGTAACAAGTGTAATCTTTATCCCTAGGATGTAAAAATGCACCAGACATCAACTAGCTACCCACTGTGTAACACAATTTTGCCCAAAGAAGCAATGAAAGGAGAACCAATGATCTACCTGTGGACAAATCAATCAAATGCTCTTACATCAAATTTATGTTCCCACCTAAAAACACCACCTCTTCCACAAAGGAATATACCTGAAAGCGATTTGCCTTGGCCTACATTTGCAAGATACATATTTCTACATCCTCTCATAGATCTTCAGTTTCACAGGAACCAACAATGGCTTCTAGAAAAGAATAAGGCAGAGGTTGGAAACCCCTTTTAACTTGAAGTCTAGGTTTGTACTACGTGTTCAAAGCTTATAATATTTTGAATAAATGTGAGGAAAATTATTGGGTGTCCTGCAGCAGCAGAATGGGTCTCCTGCAGCAGAATGTGTGATCTTTTCTTGAGAATGTTAAACCCCTTAACATTTATAGAAGCAAGCTTAAGCTTACTTCAAGGGATGGAAGCGAAAGGGGGGAAGAGGAGGAGGGGAAAAAGAGAAGAAAAAAAAATCTTAAAGATGCTAAGGAATAAGGATGTAGTGCCTCACGACCTACGCAGCTATATCTGCGTAGAGACTAATCTACACAGACCATCCTGATGTTGTTAGCATCCATTTCTCTGACAATTACAGTAACCAGGGGAGGCTAACAAATGATCTTTGTCACACTTTCCCACAATACGAGCACAAGACTGTTACACTATGTGTCATACAGTATTCATCGGAATGTCACACCATGTCTACAGATTATCACACTTCATCTACCACCATAACATACCATCTTACACCTTTCCTCTGACTTGTTCTTGAAATTTAAGTGGCAATTTCTAGGTCATTCAACACTGAGCACAGTAAATATATTCATCATTCTGTGAATTAAATCCACTTTTCTTTTTATAATAATCAATGAGAATGTGTCATTGCCTCATTCCCTATTGTGCAGGTATAGGAAATGTAGTTACTCCCATGTCCTCTGTACCTTTTAAGTGAATGGGAGTATGATAATGGAGACAGTATACAGGTATGATTGGTGTTTCATGATCCCCTGGATTTGAACAATTTATGTGATAATGTGATCGAAAAATGAACGAATCTAGCAAAGTAGGCAATATGGACTATCGCAATACTTTATTAAGTATCTTTTATTAACTTTGCAATGATAAATGCCATTTTGTAGAAGTGTGACAACCACTTTAACTAGATAGTGTCTGTACCACAGCACCATGGACAGTGCCTAATAACTTTAGCTGCAGATTTGCATTTTTTGCATGTATTTTCTGATAATCTTTTTTAGTTTAAATTAAAAAAAAATTCTTGCTTGGCTTCTGCAGCTGGTATGTATCTACAGTGCCTTGTGAAAGTATTCACCCCTTGGTATTTTTCCTGTTTTGTTACATTACAACCTGCCATTATTTGTACAATTTGATTTGCACAATTTGAAGGCATAAACTATTGTGTACTGTTACACAAACAGCAATTTAAACAGAGAAATATAATGTGCATAACTATTTACTCCCTGAAATTCAATACTGTGGAGCCACCATTTTCAGTAATTATAGCTGCAAGTCTCTGGGGTTATGTCTCTATTACCTTAGCCCCAGGGGTGTAGCTAAAGGCTCATGGGCCCTGGTGCAAGAGTTCAGCTTGGGCCCCCCCTTCCCTCAGCACTGGTGCACCTAGCTTTTCTGCTGGCCAAGTAAAAAATTGAACACCCCCCCCCCTGCCAAATTCTCACCCTAACCTTTTCCCTCCTAACATTACGTATATCACTACAGAACATACAGGGTAAGGCTACATTAACACGACAGTTGTTTTTGCGGCCTCTGATCTGCATATTTTGCGGCTCATATGCGGACCCATTCACTTAAATGGGTCAGCAAAAAATGCGGACAGCACATTGTGTGCTGTCCGCATCTGTATGTCCATTCCTATTTTTGTCCGTTTTGTGGACAAGGATAGGCATTGTCACAGTGGATCCGCAAAAAAAACGGATGCCATACGGAACATCATCCATTTTTTTTGCGGTTCCGCAATTTTCAGACTGCAAAACACAACGTTCGTGTGAATGTAGCCTAATACAGCACCCCATACCTCTTACATCCAGTGACGTCTCCTCTGATATAGATCTTCTCTTTCCTCATCTTCTCCTTTCAGACCAGACGCCATTTTTCAGCCATTTCTCATCTCTGCAGTTTGACAGAAAAAAAAAATCTTAGTTTACTACTTTTCCATCATCCTCCCATCTTCTGGACAAATCATCCTACCAACCCCAGTACTGTGCCACTAGTACCACACAGATAGTGCCCTTCAATAATTATTGGCACACAGTGTCCTAAAATAACTGCGCCCAGCAAATAGTGCCCCTGACAGTAATAGTGTAAACATAACGTCCCCCAGAAATAAGTGTGCTATGCTGATACTGTGCCAGGGTGCCCCCCACAGTAATAGTGCTCCCAAAGTCCCAACTAATAATTCTTTGCCATAGTGCACTTGTTAGTAATAGTGCCCCCAACAGTACTGTGGGGGTGTCCCCACTGTGCCCCAGAAGTAATAATGCTTCAAATGTGCCAGTAAGAAGTGCCCCAATAATGTGCCAGTAAGAAGTGCCCCCATAGTGCCCCCCAATAATGTGCCAGTACGAAGTGCCCCAATAATGTGCCAGAAGTGCCCCCCAAATTTCCCCCCAATAATGTGCCAGTAAGAAGTGCTCTCCCCATTGATTCCCCCCCAAAATCATGTGCCAGTAAAAAGTGTCCCAACCCCATAGATGCCCCCCAAATCATGTGCCAGTAAGAAATTCTTCCAGTGCCCGTAAGAAATGCCCCCAGTGCCCCCAAAAAATGCCCCCATGCGCCAGTAAGAAATGACCCCCAGTGCCAGTAAGAAATGCCCCCAGTGCACCCATGTGTCAGTAAGAAATGCCCCCAGTACCCCCATGTGTCAGTAAGAAATGCCCCCCAGTGCCCCCATGTGCCAGTAACAAATGCCCCCAGTGCCCCCATGTGCCAGTAACAAATGCCCCTAATGCTCCCAATAGAGCTCCGGTCTGTGATTGCACCAATAAAAAAAAATAAACACTTATACTTACCTCCATTGAGCTGGCAGTGATGCGATGCAGGCCTCTTCTGGCCCGTGTCCCGCACTGTACGGCTCAGTCATCGCGCCGCCCTCTGATAGGCTGCAGGCCTAGTGCCTCTCCCCTGCCTCGCAGCACAGGCATCTGTTTCGCCATCCTGAGGACGGCGATACAGATGACTATGGAGATGAGCGCTTCCACAATGGAAGCGCTCATCTCCCTCTGCCCCGCCGCCGCCCCCCAACTGTGACCAGGGCCGCGCAGCACCTTGCCTAATTGGCTGTGCGGCCCTGCAAGTGGCAAGGGGGGGCCCTCGGGGCCCCCCTGGCTTAGGGGCCCCATGCAGAACCAGATATAAACAGTCCAGGGACCAGAACATGGTCATTTGGCAGCCAGCATGGAGGACCGCAGCCTCTGTCCTAAATATAGGTGCGGGTCCAAGCGATATGCCCCCAATATCCAAAGTAGGAATACCCCTTTAAGTTACCAGTCCGGCCCTGTACAGGGATGATGATTTGCATTTCTCTCTATACAGATGAGTGCTTGGAAGTATCTGTATAAGAATGAGGACTTGTATTTGTCTCTATAGAGATGAGGATGTGCATTTGTCTCTATTAGGCAGCACGGTGGCTCAGTGGTTAGCATTGGTGCCTTGAAGCGATGGGGTCTTTGATTCAAATCTGACCAAGGACAACATCTGCATGGAGTTTGTATGTTCTCCCCGTGTTTGCATGGGTGTCCTCTGGGTACTCCAGTTTCATCCCACACTCCAAAGACATATTGATAGGGAATTTAGATTGTAAGCTCCATTGGGGACAGCTTGATGCTAATGTCTGTAAAGCGCCGTGGAATATAGCAGTGCTATATAAGTGCGTTAAATAAATTAATATTAGGACAAGGACATTTATTTCTCTCTCTTAGGACAAGGACATGCATTCGACTCGATAGGGATGAGGACTTGTATTTGTCTCTATAGGGACGAAGACTTGTATTTTTCTCTATAGGGATGAGGCCAGGTATTTATTCTATAGGGATGAGGACTTGTATTTATTCTATATTGATGAGGACTTGTATTTGTCTGTATAGGGACGAGGATTTGTATTTCCTTCTCTAGGAATGTGGCCTTTATAAATGAGTAAAAAGATTTTCTACATAAGAAAATGCAACTTTAGTAAAGTAATGCAGCTGAGAGTAGCTGAGAACAGATCTCACTTAGCCCTGGCTTTAATTGTCTGCAGTGCATCATTTGGCACTTTCTCCTGTCCATTAACCTCTTCACCGATGGGGGGGAGAGGTCATGTATATGCTGCATTAGCTGAGTGCCGCTGACAGATAAATGACTACTGGAGGGAGAGAAACTAATGGATGAAATGCTGTAGGATTCACTCTCTGTATATCATGCTGTGTAAACCTGATGGGCCTTTTTATTGCTAATAAACAAAAAAAGACCCATTATATTCATAGTGCTTGGACCTGTATCTCACCAAATGTCTTTGCAGCATATTTTAGCAGGTGGACCTCTCCAAAGTCTCCTAAGTCCTCCTAAGTCCTAGCTGCAACAATTGACTATCCTTCTAAATCCATAGATATTCATTACAAAAAACTAGTTCTAAGAAAAACAGAGAATTTATTATGCAAAACTGAGTACAACTGACAAATAAGTTAAATTAATAGGCAACAGATAAATTAATAGGCAACAGAGAGATTATAGATAGGTCTAAAGCAAAGCTGATAGCTTGAGAATTTTTTCATTTACTATGATTAACTTCAAAATAGCCTACTGAGAAAACAATTAAAAATATCTTTACTGAAAACGAATTAAAAGCTAAGAACACCAACCAGATAGATATCTAGGGGGTCATTTATCATGCTGAAATACGCCTAATTGGAAGCTGTTTTACATTTAGAAGTGGCGCTGGATACGCCAAAGATATGAAGAGGTGGTCTTAATAAATGCCCCCCAGTGTATATAAAGGCTAATGTGAGGATCTAAATGAGTAAAAGACCGTGTTCCCTATGGTTACTTATGCAAACTGCATAATGACGATTCCACCAGGCGCCCAGCAGAGGGCGCTGTGGGGAATCATGACCTGTGTGAGCCGTCCTGTCCCTCTGACGCTCCGAAGACCTGCCGGGGAGCGTGTAAGTATGTATGTGTGTTTGTTTGTCTATATGTGTGTGTATGTTTATGTTTATGTGTATGTCTGTGTCTATGTGTAGCCGGATCCGTAATGGACTCCATTGAAAGTCAATGGAGGGCGGATCCGGTTACCATTATGGTCACACCAGACGGATCCACCCCCATTGACTTGCATTGGGGGTCATTCCGGATCCGTCTTGGTGCGGATGCCTGGACCGGAGAGCAAACCGCAGCATGCTGCGGTTTGTTCTCCGGTCTGAAGACGGAACGGAATGCTTTCAGGAGCATTCCGTTGTCTTCAGTTCAGTTTTGTTCCCATTGACAATGAATGGGGACAAAACTGAAGCGTTTTATTCCGGTATTGAGCCCCTATGGCGGAACTCAATACCGGAATTTTAAAACGCTAGTGTGAAAGTAGCCTAAGCTAAAGAACTGCATGTCAGCTCTAAGCAGAGCAGGAAGAAGCAGGAGCCCACTCACTGCTCACTCACTGCCTATGCAGCCCCATTCATAAACTTCACAGTCCGTACTCCGTACAGATTGAGCTGTCAGTGGTGTACAAAGAACTGAATTTTAAGCGCACTAAGAATGGTGCGCTTTAGGTAAGGTAAAGTCTAATAAAAATACTTTAAATTAATAATTAATAAAGTATATTAGAAAAACTTTTATTAGGGCAATAGGGGAATCTTATTAAAATTTTAGTCAAAAGTTTGGTTACTCTTTAATAACGATGATTTGCACATTTTTTTCTTGTATTCTGCCTTTGTTTTAAAAATAAAGAATTTACATAAATAAATAATTATTAAACAGCTGATTGGGAAGCAGGAATAGTAAGAGGAAAGCATCTCCATGTACTAGTGGACCATGAAATGGAGTAATGGGACATACATCCGTCCCATCCACAAAGTAAAAGGATCAAAACAGATGCTGATAGTAAGCAATGCTTATTAGTGGAGGAAACCAGGGGATAGATTGGGATAAAATAACTACTACAGTTATCGCCAAATGTGATTAAAAGGCAAAGCCTGCGAGAGAAAGGTTAGTATAAAAAAGGGGGAAAAACCCACAATAAAAAGCGTCAACTCTTTCTGCAAAAAAACGAGCCTCTACACAAGACGATCAGCAGAAAAATAAAAATATAGCTTTCAGAAAATGTAGACACAAAAACTTGCTTTAGCATGCTTTATTATGTAAAACTTAAACAAAAAAAGTAGAAGACATATTTGATATTTTCGTGTCTGTAACAACCTGATCTATTAAACAATCATGGAGTATTAGAATGTCTCTATGATAGGCACACTCACATATGGTTTGGTCAATAAATAGAATAAAATATATTAAAATGTATAAAAAAATTAACTTTTATTATGTAGCAAAACTAGATAAAACAAGATATTTGTTAAAATAAAGGTCAAAATCAAGATCTGGTATTAAATAAAATCAACATCAAAAGTGCATCATTAACCTCCCACTATATGTCCATATCAGCGTTTGTTATATGGATGTGAATTTCTGTTATATCACATGATCCATATATAAATGCTTGACAGTACATATGATAAATGGTTAAACCACAGTGGTGAAATTAGGAGGGTAATATGCATCAAATATATTTGGCTTGCCTTATTATTTTAAAATGGTGTACATAGATGGTTATTGTCCTTATAGTAGAGGTAACAGCAGTAAATAGCAGTGAATATGTTTAGGTGTTGTTCTTATTATTTTCTGATGGTATTCATGAGTAGTATTCAAAAATAATATGCCTTTACAAACGTCCAGTTTTTTTTAGGTACGTTACCCTTCTAGCCGCTGTTGGCTCTGTCCACCCACGCTCACCGCGCTGGTTCCCCTCCGGCAGTCTGTAGAGTACGCGCTCGGTTCTCGCGCCTTTTGCTGGCGTCCCACGTGGGCGCTGTATCGCTTAATTACTAGTGGAGTGCTCTGTTACAGATTGTAGCTAGTTTGTGTAGTACTAAACAGAGAATGGCAGCAGCACTAGATAAGCCATGACACATAAAATGAACAGGAGGTGAATGTGTGAAAAGGTAAAAAAGCATAACTGCTATGTAATAAGTAATATGGAAGCTCTTAGCGCATATAAATGATCATAAATATGTCGGGCTCATCCACCAACGATCAAGGTGGCTTCCAATCGGATGAGTCCTACACTAACACTGACCTGCATCCTACACAAACCAGCAGGCCCATATCAGGAGAACATCATACCTGGTCAGAAGCTGCACCAGTGTGAACAGGAGTGCTAAATTCCCAGAGGAGGCCAATCCTCCTCTATATATATATAAGGACAAAGAACGGACAGCACCTCCTTGAGTCAGGTGCAAGCTACCTATTGGCTAATTAAATACTAAACAGAGAATGGCAGCAGCAGTTTGTGTAGTAGCTTTATCGCATTTATGATGAATACTGTACTTGTTTGTTGCCGTGGGGTATTCCAAAATAGATGTGGGTGGTGAAATTCTTTAGATTTGTATTTTAGGGCAGATTTTATGATAAGTGGTTATATCCCACAATATCCGATACAGAATAGTCTAAAATCAAAAGTAAGTCCAAAGTAAATCAAAAATTGAAAAAAAATGAAAGGATCTATATTCCTAAGGTTCCTTTGGAGCTGCCACTTCTTTATTCCAAACGCGTTTTGGGGTATTTTACCCCTTCCTCAGTGGAGTGCAGCTCTCTTTTGGAACCTCATCTTTTATAGATTTAGTCCTATATGGGTAAATAGAGATAGTATAAAAAAGAATAGTATAAAAAAATCCTATCATCAACATAAAACATTAAAATAAAAGGTTCTCAAAGGGATAATATAAAGTATATATACAGTAAGACAATAGAGACATTATAAAAATAAAAATAAATAAATGGGAGGTATATACAGTGCCTTGCGAAAGTATTCGGCCCCCTGGAACTTTTCAACCTTTTGCCACATTCCAGGATTCAAACAAAAAGATATAACATTTTACATTTTTGGTGAAGAATCAACAACAAGTGGGTCACAATTGTGAAGTGGAACGAAATGTATTGGATCATTTAAAAAAAATTTTAATAGTAAAACTGAAAAGTGGGGCGTGCAAAATTATTTGGCCCCCTTGCAGTAATACTTTGTTGCGCCACCTTTTGCTGCAATTACAGCTGCAAGTCGCTTGGGGTATGTCTCTACCAGTTTTGCACATCTAGAGACTGAAATTCTTGCCCATTCTTCCTTGCAAAACAGCTCGAGCTCTTTGAGGTTGGATGGAGAGCGTTTGTGAACAGCAGTTTTCAGCTCTTTCCACATATTCTCAATTGGATTCAGGTCTGGACTTTGACTTGGCCATTCTAAGACCTGGATACGTTTATTTTTGAACCATTACATTGTAGATTTTGCTTTATGTTTGGGATCATTGTCTTGTTGGAAGATAAATCTACGTCCTAGTCTCATGTCTTTTGCAGACTCCAACAGGTTTTCATCCAGAATGGTCCTGTATTTGGCTCCATCCATCTTCCCATCAATTTTAACCATCTTCCCTGTCCCTGCTGATGAAAAGCAGGCCCAAACCATGATGCTGCCACCACCATGTTTGACAGTGGGGATGGTGTGTTCAGGGTGATGAGCTGTGTTGCTTTTACGCCAAACATATCGTTTTGCATTGTTTCCAAAAAGTTGGATTTTGGTTTCATCTGACCAGAGCACCTTCTTCCACGTGTTTGGTGTGTCTCCCAGGTGGCTTGTGGCAAACTGTAAACAAGACTTTTTATGGAGAAATGGTTTTCTTCTTCCCACTCTTCCATAAAGGCCAGATTTGTGAAGTGTTTGACTGATTGTTGTCCTATGGACAGACTCTCCCACCTCAGCTGTAGATCTCTGCAGTTCATCCAGAGTGATCATGGGCCTCTTGGCTGCATCTCTGATCAGTCTTCTCCTTGTTTGAGATGAAAGTTTAGAGGGACGGCCGGGTCTTGGTAGATTTGCAGTGGTCTGATACTCCTTCCATTTCAATATGATCGCTTGCACAGTGCTCCTTGGGATGTTTAAAGCTTGGGAAATCTTTTGGTATCCAAATCCGGCTTTAAACTTCTCCAAAACAGTATCACGGACCTGCCTGGTGTGTTCCTTGGTCTTCATGATGCAGAACCCTGAGACTATCACAGAGCAGGTGCATTTATACGGAGACTTGATTACACACAGGTGGATTCTATTTATCTTCATCAGTCATTTAGGACAACATTGGATCATTCAGAGATCCTCAATGAACTTCTGGAGTGAGTTTTCTGAACTGAAAGTAAATGGGCCGAATAATTTTGCACGCCCCACTTTTCAGTTTTATTATTACAAAAAAAGTTTAAATGATCCAATAAATTTCATTCCACTTCACAATTGTGACCCACTTGTTGATTCTTCACCAAAAATTTAAAATGTTATATCTTTTTGTTTGAAGCCTGAAATGTGGCAAAAGGTTGAAAAGTTCCAGGGGGCTGAATACTTTCGCAAGGCACTGTACATATAATGTATAATAATACCAATATGAAGATCTGGCATGAAGCTGTGGTATATTATTGCATTGAAAATTTATTATGGTGAAGTTCCTACATTGGTTGCGCCAGGACTTCCTCCATTGTTTCCAATGGTTATGGTAAAGGAAAATTGAAAATAAATAAATAAATACATAAATAAATAGGTAGTGAGTATATATATGTAGTGGTATAGAAGTAAGATGTGGTATTGTGCTCACATTCTATTGTAGTGAGGTTCCTACAATCATATTACTAAGGTCTCATGCACACGGCCGTTGCCCAGCCATGGCCATATACAGACATCGGGTCTGCAATACACGGTCACTGGCCGTGTGCACCCCGCATCACAGATGCGGACCCATCCACTTGAATGGGTCCACAGTCCAGGAGATGCACTCCGTAGTGCTTCCGCGGTGTTTATGTCGGTGCCTCCGCACCGCAGAAAAAAAGACCATGCTCTATAATTTTATGGTGTGGACAGACGGATGCGGATCGTGGGCCCCATTCAAGTAAATGGGTCTGCGCTCCGCATGCGGCAGCCCCACAGTTGGTGCCTGTGCATGAGGCCTTATCCCGCATGGTGAACACCATAAAAAAAGAAAAACACTGACAGATTTGCAGTTTTTGTCCACCTCATCTCCCCAAAAAAAGGTATAAAAAGTGATAAAAAAAGTCATATATACCCCAAAATGGTACAAATAAAAACTGCAATCCGTCCTGCAAAACAGAAGGTCTCAGACAGTCACGTTTGCGAAAAAAATGTAAATGATATAGATGTTGTTGGGATGAAAAATATAACTTATTTTTAATAAAAAATGAATTTACACTGAAAAATTAGTAACATGAAAAAAAATCTAAATGTGGTATCACCATTTCCATATTGACCTACAGAATAAAGTTATGATATAATACATACCGCATCGAGAACCCCATAAAAAATTCAAATTGAAAACAGTGACAGAATTGTAATTTTTTCCCCTCCTCTCCTTACAAAAATGGTATAAAAAGTGTTAAAAAAAAGTCATATGTACCCGAAAATGGTACAAAAACCCTACAGCTTTTCCCATAAAAATAAGCCCTCACACAGCTCAGTCAACAAAAAATAAAAAAGTTATGGCCACTTAAAAGAATTTAGGCAAATTCCATGTTAGAAAATCCATATATTGCTCCTTTCCTTCTAAACAACTTGCATTAATTTTTTGTGACTGTTGTGTCACAGTCGTCGCATGTCACAGTGCGCCACCATTGGCTATCATTACAAAAAATGTTGAGCAACAAATGTCATAGTGTAGCCATAGCCTAAAAGCACCAAAAATCACAGGTGAAAAAAAAACACCTTCAAGGCCATATGGATACGGCCTTTGTCGGCCGGCAAACAGCAGTTCCGCAATATATGGGCACTGGCCATTTGCGCAACGCATCACAGATGCGGACTCACGGGGCACTAAGGGGGAGGTTTCCTGTCCGTGTCTCCACACCTCAAAGTAGTGCGTGCACAACTTTTTTGCCGAGTGGACCATGGGTTGCAGATCACTGACCCCATTTAAATGAATGGGTCCGCAAACAGTTGGCACCAGAAATTATCTATGAGTGAAAGCAGCCCCAGGGTGACATTTACATGACTGTGTCCATTTTGCAGACCACAAACCGTGGATCCGTAAAACACGGATACCAGCTGTGTCCACCTCACATCGAAGTGTATTGACTTCAATATGTCAGTGATCCGCATATTGCTGCCAAAGACAGGACATGTCTCAGCTTTTTGGACATCAAAGAGTGACACTTATGGCTCATTGTGTGAAAGTCCATTTTTCTTGCATATTTATACACTTAATAGTTTTCTTAGCACACAATAGCGCAAAAATTATCTGAATAGAGATATTTCTAAAAATCCAAATTGCATCAAATAATGAAATAATATACAAGATAGAGTCTAATATATAGATAGGAACCCGACAAATAGTTTCTGAAAAATATTGTAAATGTAACAATGCAAATCTTTCCCTCAGATCAAAAAGAGCGACATTTAAGGAGAAAAGAGGGACAGAAGGACTTGGGTCAAATATAGGGAATGTCCCTCCAAAGGACGGGCACTTGGGAGGTCTGGTTCATAGATAGATCAATATATAGTTAACAGATAGCCTATACATAGGTAGAAGAAATCTGTTAGATATGATAGACAGATAGATAGATAGATAGATAGATAGATAGATAGATAGATAGATAGATAGATAGATAGATTATAAATAGGTAATAACTGGATAGACTCATGATAGATTTATTAGTATTTATGTTAAGGCTGGAGGATTCACGTTTATTCACCCCAACAGCAACATTTCAGCCCAACACAATGAGGCCTTTTCTGCAAACTTAGATAGATAGATGTTATACCACATACATAGTATGATTAATTTGACCTGGGGCCAGATTTGCACAAATAAATCACGCTGGCATTGTGTGTTAATGGAGTGAACACTAGTTGTATTGTTCCTCTGCTATGTAGTACAGGGCACCAGATTAGAAGATTAATGGGCTTGTGGATATATAGCCAGTTACTGGATCTCTGCTGGGTGATGAAAGGCTTTCTCATGTTTCTCAACAGCAAAAAGTGAGAATTATGGTGTAAACAACTGTAGTGAAATGCTCATAGTATGAAGCTACATACCATCCACCGTTCTGGCATAACATGCTGTTCTACACATGAACTACACACTGTATGTGAATATATGTAACCAAGAACACATATTAAAGGAGTTATCCAACCCCTAAAATGCACCCGGGCCCCTCACAAAGGGTGTACTTACTTTGCTCCTCGGCACCTGCATCGCTTCTGACAGCCGCCGACATCATCATCCGGCATCTCCGCGTCGCGCACATGAAAACATCCGGCATGGGGGGAGGGTGCGGCTGCCAACAGCAGGCCACGACGGGAACGAGCCTTCCTAGCGTCACCCACGATGAGACTTTAGGAGAAGTCAGGACCGGAAGTGATAATGTTTACACTGCCTGGCAATATCGATCAAATTGGAGAGGGCAGTTGCAAACAGAGCTGAGCCTCTAGATTTAATAGCAACTCCCCATTGCTCCTTGAGGCACATATATTAAACACTTAATTTTTCTCAGCAATGCAGGCACATATGAACATGGGACCAAAACAGAGGCCTTCAGCTGCCAAGTGCACATGTAACAGGTCAGTCAGTTTCATAAGTACAAATCTGCTGACAGATGCCCTTTAAAAGGGCTAACTGAGTTTATTAATTCTATCATGTGGGTTAGAAGTTCTACCAAACCAATACCTTAAAGGGGTATTCTCATCTTGTACAATGGGGGCATATCGCTAGGATATGTTTCTATTGTCTTATAGGCCAGCATTGGGACCCGCACCTATATCGAGAACGGAGCCCCCAAAGTACAGGAGCCCTCCATTCAGCTGGCTTGTCTATTTCCATCCGCTCCATAGAAATGAATGGGAGCGGTGGCCACACTTGCACGGTGCGCTCCCATTCATTTCTATGAGCACAGCAGTGGAGCTGTGCCTGGTGGTGGCTGGACCCCGGGAAACCGGGGTCCTCCAGGTGCAGTGCTCCCCCTCCGATCTCGATATAGGTGCAGTTCCCACCTAGCGATATGCCCCATTGTACAAGATGAGAATACCCCTTAAAGAGAAGGGGTCCAGGCAAAAATATGGGTAACCTCAACATAATCATTCCTGACATAGCTCTGCATTTCATGGTTCAACTATCTTCAGTGATGATACAAAAATAGTAGAGAAAGGATGGCACTCACCCATGTAGTCCAAACTTATCTTTATTTGCATCCAAAGGCATGTAGTCACACTTGCAGGGGCGCGAGACGCCACAAACGGCCTTTTTGCGTGGATATGCTTTCTTAGGCCTCTCAGCCATCCTTTCTCTACTATTTTTTTTATTTTCTGGATCTATTGTTGGATTGAGCACCATCGTGGTCCCTGTCGTGGACTCTAGTTCCGCCATCCCTACATCTCTTGTGGATTTGCTGTATGCCTAGCAATGCCATCCTCCTGTTTTTCTACCTTTTCAGTTTATCTTCAGTGATGATCCAGGGATGAGGAATTAGTCTCTTTTCACACCCTAATGTACACATACTTCAGAGGTGTGTGAGGGGTGTATGGAGCAGGCTCACAAGCTGAGCTGTCTACATACCCGGCAGGTGTCGGCTGCGTAATAGCGACCGCAGCCTCCTGCACACAACTGTATGTATTCTACGGTCCACACACCCCAGATCTGCAAAATACGGATACCATGTGTATGCCATCCCTTTTTTTTTGCAGCCCTATTGACTTCAGTAGGTCTGTGGTCTGCATTTTACAGACCAGAACATATTCTTTAATTTAGGGAACGAACATACAGATGTGGACAGCACACGGATATCAGTCGTATGCTATCCACTTCTGTACGCATGTTACACAAATTATAGAATATGTCCTATTCTGGTTCGCAAAGAAAAAGGGGGGTCAGTCAGTACCACCAAATAAATGAGCAGATTGCTATGGCTAAATACAGTCATGGCCAAAAGTTTTGAGAATGACACAAATATTAAATTTTCACATGATCTGCTGCCCTCTGGTTTTTATGTGTGTTTGTCAGATGTTTTTATCACATACAGAAATATAATTGCAATCATATTATGAGTAACAAAAGCTTATATTGACAGTTAGAATGAGTTAATGCAGTAAGTCAATATTTGCAGTGTTGACCCTTCTTCTTCAGGACCTCGGCAATTCTCCCTGGCATGCTCTCAATCAACTTCTGGACCAAATCCTGACTGATAGCAGTCCATTCTTGCACAATAAATGCTTGCATTTTGTCAGAATTTGTAGGTTTTTGTTTGTCCACCCGTCTCTTGATGATTGACCACAAGTTCTCAATGGGATTAAGATCTGGGGAGTTTCCAGGCCATGGACCCAAAATCTCAGTTTTGTTCCCTGAGCCATTTAGTTATCACCTTTGCTTTATGGCAAGGTGCTCCATCATGCTGGAAAAGGCATTGTTGATCGCCAAACTGCTCTTGGACGGTTGGGAGAAGTTGCTCTCGGAGGACATTCTGGTACCATTCTTTATTCATGGCTGTGTTTTTAGGCAAGACTGTGAAAGAGCCGGTTCCCTTGGCTGAGAAGCAACCCCACACATGAATGGTTTCAGGATGCTTTACAGTTGGCATGAGACAAGACTGGTGGTAGCGCTCACCTCGTCTTCTCCGAATAAGCTGTTTTCCAGATGTCCCAAACAATCGAAAAGGGGATTCATCAGAGAAAATGACTTTACCCCAGTCCTCAGCAGTCCACTCCCTGTACCTTTTGCAGAATATCAGTCTGTCCCTGATGTTTTTTCTGGAGAGAAGTGGCTTCTTTGCTGCCCTCCTTGAGACCAGGCCTTGCTCCAAGAGTCTCCGCCTCACAGTGCGTGCAGATGCACTCACACCTGCCTGCTGCCATTCCTGAGCAAGCTCTGCACTGCTGGTAGCCCGATCCCGCAGCTGAAACACTTTTAAGAGATGGTCCTGGCGCTTGCTGGTCTTTCTTGGGCGCCCTGGAGGCTTTTTGGCAACAATGGAACCTCTCTCCTTGAAGTTCTTGATGATGCGATAGATTGTTGACTGAGGTGCAATCTTTCTAGCTGCGATACTCTTCCCTGTTAGGCCATTTTTGTGCAGTGCAATGATGACTGCACGTGTTTCTTTAGAGATAACCATGGTTAACAGAAGAGAAACAATGATGCCAAGCACCAGCCTCCTTTTAAAGTGTCCAGTGGTGTCATTCTTACTTAATCATGACAGATTGATCTCCAGCCCTGTCCTCATCAACACCCACACCTGTGTTAATGGAGCAATTACTGAAACGATGTTAGCTGGTCCTTTTAAGGCAGGGCTGCAATGATGTTGAAATGTGTTTTGGGGGATAAAGTTCATTTTCTAGGCAAATATTGACTTTGCAAGTAATTGCTGTTAAGCTGATCACTCTTTATAACATTCTGGAGTATATGCAAATTGCCATTATAAAAACTGAAGCAGTAGACTTTGTAAAAATTAATATTTGTATCATTCTCAAAACTTTTGGCCATGACTGTACACAAGGGAAAAAAGATACAATGCAACAGCACCCTGCAAAGCAAATCAAGTACAACAATGCCATAGTAGTAGAAGGTATTCTGGTGTTAATGCTACGCTTATTTGAAAAAATGTCAAAAAAAATTTGAAAAACATTTTTTATAAAAAAATTTTTTTTTATATGAAATTGAGATTCTTGGCAAATACATTTTGTACAAAATTATCTGAGCCCATTTGCCAAACGTCATGGCGATCTGTGTAAGATGGGACCTAACACTAAATACTACCTGTTATGTATCACCATAAAGTTCAGGGAGTGAAGGCTCCATGTGCTTTCATTTCAATGCCAAAATGGCTCCCATTGAATGCAGATACCAACATGCAAGCACAGCTTTATACTTACACTAATTAAAATCAGACTCTGGGGCAGACAGGCTGGTCAGGAGTGCACGACTGAAATGGAGTAGCCACACCTCCAAGGCAAATTGCAAAGAAAAAGGGGGTCAGTCAGCACCACCAAATATGATTTGCTTTGCAGGGTGCTGTTGCGTTGTATCTTTTTTCCCTTGTGTATTTACCCATAGCAACGTGCATCTGCTCATTTATTTGGTGGTACTGACTGACCCCCTTTTTCTTTGCAATTTGCATTGGAGGTGTGACTACTCCATTTCAGTCGTGCACTCCTGACCAGCCTGTCTGCCCCAGAATCTGATTTTAATTAGTGTAAGTATAAAGATGTGCTTGCATGTTGGTATCTGCATTCAATGGAAGCCATTTTGGCATTGAAATGAAAGCACATGGTGCCTTCACTCCCTGAACTTTATGGTGATACATAACAGGTAGTATTTAGTGTTAGGTCCCGTTTGGCAGACGGGCTCAGATAATTTTGTACAAAATGTATTTGCCAAGAATCTCAATTTCATATAAAAAGATTTTTTTTTATAAAAAAAAAATTTCAAATTTTTTTTGACATTTTTTCAAATAAGCGTAGCATTAACACCAGAATACCTTCTACTACTATGGCATTGTTGTACTTGATTTGCTTTGCAGGGTGCTGTTGCATTGTATCTTTTTTCCCTTCTATTCTGGTTCGCAAAATGCAGTCACAGACTCAATTAAGTCAATGGGTCAGCAAAAAATGTGGATGGCACACAGATGGCATTTGTATTTTGAGGATGTGTGGATTGCTGACCGCAAAATACACACGGTCGTGTGTACATGGCCTAAGTGTGCATTCAGAGATAGCTGTCAGTCACTATAACTGTACATGGAGGCCAGCTTTTTTTTTTTAAAACTAAATCTTTTCCCTCAAACTTTATATCAATCTGCTTGTCTGCTCCTGCTCTATAACATGCTGCCTGCAGATTGCACCGCATTTCATAGTGACAGGTTCTCCTTAAATAGTACCATAAACTCATCCTGGAAAAAAAACTTACGCTATAGCTATGTCAACAGAAACATAGAAAAGCTATGACCCTTGGAAGGTGAGAATGTCATTTGACCTGAATTTGAAGGGGTTAGATGAATCGGTACCTTCATAACAATATTTACATGTGGTGAACAATATTTCAAAGTGGTGAGGGCCTGTTGCCCTAGTTGAAGGGGTGTTAATAAATGCCACATATACAGGAGCGGACTAGCCAATGGGCACCCTGGCCCTCCTACTGGTCACCAGCCAGGTACAAAAAGATCTGATGCTCTCAGCATTAATTAATGTAGGAGTATTTATGCACCTGGCCAGCGGCCGCAGGAGCCCTCCTTAATTTAACCATAACCATATATATATAACCATAATATGCATTTCGGTGTATATTAAGGCCTCTCATTGAGGAACCTCATCTATTAGTAGCAACAGATTGGCTTTAAAAAAAGCCTGTTGTTCTGGAGGACCAAGCATGTAAATGTGACCATTCCATTGGTTTCAGTTAACACCATGTAATACTTCATTTCACCCTTGATTATGCTGCTGGTAAAATTAACAATTGTTCAGTAGATCACACTAGGTCCCAGAAGTAGTTAACCATGTTATTAGCCATTTTTTGTGGGACCTTTCTAACAAAGTATTGTTACATTGTACTTGTAAGCAATCATTAGAGGACTTTTGGGGTACATCAACACATATCAGATTTGCTGTGGAAATTTTCCGCTGCAAATCCAAGGGAATCATCATCAGGAAATCCATACCAAATTATGCAGTTTGCTGTGTATTTCCCTTTTGTAAAAAACAAGGCAATATACAGTAATCATTGATCAATCCCCTGGTGAACTCAACACAATGCTGTATTGTTGGAGGCCAATATAGACAAAAAATGTCAAGGAAAGGACACGGAAATGGCAGGACAAGAGCGCCAGGGAATTGGGTATGTGATTGTACTGCTTTTTTTAATGCTTATCCATATCCACAATTTGTTTTAGCGGATTTTGACTTCCCATTGAACTCAGTGGAGAAAATCTGCAATAAATTCACAACCAATCCAATACAGAAATGAACATGCTGTGGATTTAATAATTTGCTGAAAGATTCAGCAACATACAGGTGGGACAAGTTAAATTTTCATACATTTTGCAGGTACTGTATTTCACTGGTAATTTTCCATGCACAAAAAAGGAGCAGAATTTCTGGCGTATGTGGATATCATTTAAGAATGGGCATTTGAAAGAGCTACAGCTTGCTGCTGATACATAGGTATCAACCAGTAGGCAGTCAAGGAATGATATTAATCCACAGTATTACATTCTACCAAAGCCAACAAAGTCAAGTGACAGGATCATGCATATTTCAGGTTCATTAAAGGGGTTCTCTGGGACTGGATGAATAAGGTTTTCTCTATAAAGCACATCCAGTAGAGATCTATATATGCTTTTCTACTCTTCAGGTTAACTCTAAACCAAATCTTTTTACGTCAGGAAAACGTTGCTTCTTTGTTTTTGTTTAGTGCCTTTTTGCGTGTTTTAATGTTTTTGTGTATTTTTCTTAACCATTTGTTTTAAACTGGGTCATATTAAGACAAGACCCCTTCCTCAGACCAGCTGCTCCTCCATTTGACATTATATGAGCTTCCCAGCACTGGACTCAGTTAGGATATGCCACCAATGTCTGACAGGTGAAGGTCTTACACCTGGGAACCGTAGCCATCTCTAGAACTGAGCCCACAAAGTGAAGGAGAGCGTACCGCACATGTGCGACCACCCGCCATTAATTTCTGTGGGACTGCTGAAAATAGCTGAGTGCTGGCTCTGCTATTTCTCTCAGCCCCATTGAAGTGAATGAAGTGGTGGCCACGCTTGCAACAAAACGTCACTTGTGAGTCACTAGCTATAATACAGTACGGTAGTTACTGTATGGTCTCAAAAGTGATGAAGGGTGGTAACACTCTTGTACTGAGAAGTCATATAGTACTAAATTATACAGTATAGCATAGGTTAACCTGATTTTGCAACTGATCTCTGTACTGAGCTTGGTTTTATTACAGTAATTATGTAATGAGATTGGTACTGATACGGTATTTATGTTATTAGATTGGTTCTCATACTATATTTATCTCATGATCTTGGTTCTGATGCTGTATTTATTTTATGAGCTCAGTTTCAGTGCTGTATTTATATTTTGAGTTCTGGTACTGGATTTATATACTGAGAGTACACCTGTCCCTGACTTGAAAAAGCAAACCTGTTCCTGACCATATCATTAAGTGTTTCTGTTACTATTTAAGATAGTAGTGAGGAAACAAGACCAGAT
Organism: Rhinella marina; assembly: GCA_900303285.1. Lineage (NCBI taxonomy): Eukaryota > Metazoa > Chordata > Amphibia > Anura > Bufonidae > Rhinella > Rhinella marina. Next base: position 85,952 of record ONZH01007658.1, on the reverse strand, counting down.
AAAAGAAATATTGCACTGTAGCTTCCTATGCAGACACAGGATACTGTTCTATGTAGGTCTCAAGTATAATCTGGAGATTTACTAAACAAAATGTACCAGAATTTTGAAACAATCTGTGAAAAAAGTAACATTCTTTGCAACATATTTGTCAGGAGTTTATGTCGCATCATAATGCAGTGCTGCACTGGGAGGGTTGCTATGCCCACCAGACAAGCCATGGCTGCTGGCCTTGTTAAAGTGACTAGAAACTGAGTTAATCAAGACCCTGTGTCTAATCCCAAAACTATGAGGGGATTTAAGATTGCTGATTCCTATCAACATTGCCTGTGATTGCATTTGGTATACTAGGTTCTATAGTATGCAACTTCATCTTGACATTTCACATTTGTTTTTGGACTAACCCTTTTTCTGGCTGTTCCAGTTTATAATGACTCTCCTACTGCTTTGATCATGTATCCTGGTTTTAACCCTGTTTCTGTAATGACTGTAGATAAAGACAGACAAGGACAGTGAGTCCCTGAACTAGAACCCAGCCCGCTTTCCCTACCTACTTGCAGTATAGTATAAGCCAGGGGCGTAGCTAGAAGTGACTGGGCCCCACAGCAAATTTCTGTAAGGCCCCCCCCCCTCCCGAGGGCCCCAAGCACCCCCCCCCTCCATCGCCCCCGCACTTCCTAACTAGTCCCAATCTAGACCAGGCTGCCACGCCATCCTTTTCCTATATATACAATGACACTACATTACTGTCTGTCAGTTTATTACAAAAAAGTTTAAATGATCCAATAAATTTTGTTCCACTTCACAATTGTGACCCACTTGTTGATTCTTCACCAAAAATGTAAAATGTTATATCTTTTTGTTTGAAGCCTGAACTGTGGCAAAAGGTTGAAAAGTTCCAGGGGGCCGAATACTTTCGCAAGGCACTGTATGTATGTTTCATTATACAGAGCAGGGATCATCAACTTTTGACACTCCAGCTGCAGAGAAACTACAACTCCTAGCATGCACACTTGCTAAGCTGTTCTTGTAACCCCCATAGAAGTGAACTAATCATCCTGGGTATAATATTTTAGAAACTGCTGGAGTGCCAGAGGTTGCTAATCCCTGATATACCACATCGCCACCTACTGGACGGGAGGAATTACTACAAAGAAGAAGCCTGAGGAGGTAAGTGGTCTGTGTTTGTTTGTTTGTTTTCTATTTTTCAGGATTGGGAATGCGGTGGATTACATCGGACCAGCTTTTTTATTTTTTAAATAAAATGGTCAAACTGGGGTCTCGGGGGAATATTTATTTCAATAAAATATTTTCTAAGTGTGTGTGTGTTTTTTTACAACATTGCAGTTTTAGTAATCATGGCTATCTACAGACGGCCCAGGACCGGACCTTCTAAATTGAGTGTCTGGTTCTGAGGCAGCGGAAGGCTGTTACTGTTAGGCTGGGACGGGCCAATAACCATGTCCCTTCCCACCCTGGTAGTGCCAGGCTGCCGCTGCTGGTTGTATCTGGCTGGAGAAGGAAAAAACGGGGGACCCCACGCCATTTTTAAAAATTATTTAATTATTTTTGGGGAAAAAAAAGCGTGGGGTCCCCTATTTTTTTCCTTATCAAGCCAGATACAACCAGCAGCGGCAGCCTGGCACTACCAGGGTGGGAAAGGACACGGTTATTGGCCCTTCCCAGCCTAATGGTACCAGCCTGAAGCCGCCCCAGAACCAGACCCTCAATTTAGAAGGTCCGGTCCTGCAGGTACACGGCTCTTCCTGACACCCCTGGTGGCGGTGGATGCCGGGGTAATAGATGTTGGGGTTAGTGCTGGCCATACAGGCAAGCACTAAGCCCAGTATTAGTAATCAGGGCCGTCTGTAGATAGCCGTGATTACTAAAACTGCAATGTTGTAAAAAAACACACACACACTTATAAAATATTTTATTGAAATAAATACTCCCCCAGAACCCTGTTTGACCATTTTATTTAAAAACTAAAAAAGCTGGTCCGACGTAATCCACCAAATCCGACGTAGTCCTCTGCATTCACAATCCTGAATGATAGAAAACAAAAAAACAAACAAACACAAACCACTTACCTCCTCCTCCTCAGTCGTCTTCTCCTCAGCAGTGGAGCCTCTTCCTTACATTGTGCCCTCTGCTGGTGAATGAAAAAAATTACGCCTTGAATTCTTCAATGAAAAAAAAAAACGTGATAGGTGATGGATCCATCATGAACTCCATTGAAAGTCAATGGAGGACGGATCCGTTTATTATTGTGTCACACCAAACGGATCCGTCCCCATTGACTTGCATTGGGGTCATGACGGATCCGTCTAGGGGACTTGAGCATTGTAAATGTCTTTGCTCTATGTGATTTAGAGCAGGGCAAAGGAGGGCATCAGAGCATGAGATGCTCAGATGATAACATAAAAAAAAACACTGTAAAACCGTGGAAAAGTTGCGTTTTTTTCCCCCAATTCTACCACCTTTGGAATTTTTATCCACTTCCCACTACATCATATGCAATATTAAATGGTGGTGTTGGAAAGTACAACTTGTCCTCCGAAAAAAACAAGCCCTCATACACCTATGCGAATGGAAAAATTAAGGCTCTGGGAATGCGGAGAGCACAAAATGAAAATGTAAAAAAGCCTTTGGGGCATAAGGGGTTAAAATAAAACCTTTGAGAATTTTTTTTTTTTTTTTTGCATCAACATTTTCTGACAGCCATAATGTTTTCATATTTATGTCTACAGAGCTTTATGAGGACTTTTTTTGTGGGTGAACTGTAGTTTTTATTGGTACCATTTTTGGTGTTGGTGCAATTTTTTTTTTATCATTGTTAGGGCTTTCCGAGACATACAGTCTGTGAGCAAGCCATATGTCCCGAGCGGTATTGATCATGTGCACAGGAGCGCACAGCATCATATGTGCACGCTGGGCTGTGTGCAAGATTACTGTCTCATAATCATACATTTTAGTAATGTATGAAGCTGTGTGCTCCAGTGCAAACAAGGGCTGTGGGGGAGGGGTGCAAACCAGGCCCAGGGGGCACAGATAAGGGCCAGGGGATGAACTGAAAGGGCCAGGATGGCACATGGATAAGGGGACAAAGGGACAGCAGAGACAAGGGCCAGAGAGGCGCAGACAAAGGTCGGGGGAGGGAGTGGGGCACAGATAAGGACCCAGACCAAGGGGGGGGGTACACAGATAAGGGGGCACAGACAAGGGCCAGGGAGGCACAGACAAGGGCCATGGAGGCACAGAAAAAGGGGGCACAGATAAGGGCCGGGGGGAGGGAGGCGCAGACAAGGACCAGGGTGGCGCGCAGCGGCGCACAGGAACCAAGGTAATACAGTTATCCGAGCCAGGCCAGCCGGGCCCCTTCATATACAGTGCTGTCATATCACATTAGTTAGATGTCCCACCATCAGGCCCAGAGAGGGTCGCAGATAAGGGCCAGGGGGGCTGAGCTGGCAGGGAGGCACACATAGAGGTCAGGGGCTGCGCTTACAAGAGCAAGGGGGGCACAGGCAGTGGGCACAGAGTCACATACCTCAAAAGTCCAGTCACTGTGCCGCTGCCTTGCTGCTCCTCTTCCCTGGCGCGCTCTGCATCTGAAACTGCCGCTCCAGTCCCTCCTACTGTAGGAACTTGGTGGGCGGGCCTATCTTGAACTGCGCGCTGCCGGCTTACACCAGCTTGTATCCTTTGATTCCTGGGCGTGCAGGGCGGGCGGACGTGCAGGGCGGGGGTGGGGGATTCGGACGGGGGGCGGGGTGCAGGGTTTGCTGATAATAGCGGCATTATGCATGGGGGAGGCGGCTGATGTAGCAAGCCGGGCCCTATGTCACACACTGTATATGAAAGGGCCCAGCCTGGCCTGAAAAACGGTATTAAATTATTACAAAACATCACTAACGTCTGACACGCTGCCAGGTGCCGGGCCCCTTGTCAGCCCGGGCCCTGAAGCAGTCGCTTCCCCTGTAGTTACGCCACTGGTATAAGCCCTAAATGGCTGAACCGCAACTGGATGACAGTCCCTACACTAATATACGTGCAGGACAAACAAAAACACACATTACAGACAAACACAAAAGCAGAGTCATATAAAATGGGTCAGAACCAGACAGCTAAGCAGTACCAAAACGTGAGACAGAATCAGGTCAGGAAAACAAGCCGAGGTTAGAAGCATGGGATATCAAGCAGTAAATCAGTAATAGGGAACCAGAAACAATGCTAGTGGGCCAAATATGACTATCATTGGCAATGGTTACATGACAATAGAGGATTTAAATAGAGAGCTAGGCCCCCAGGCCAGAACCAGATTGGTCCTATGACTTGACTCTCCTATAAGTTAGACACCAAACTCAAAAGGTAATCGGACAGTTGGGCTTTCAGCTCACTGCCTGTCTCCCCCAGAACATGTGTACTGCGGGAAGAAAGATGAGAATGCGGCCGCGTCACTGGGTGGTGTAGCTCAGCAGCACGTCTCTCCCGGTGCGTCCTTGCGTTGGAGCTGAGGATCACACCGCTGGAGCCTGGACAGCTTCTTTACCTGTCTTTTTACTTCCCTGGTCACTCTGGAAGGGCTACTACTTTTGCACCTGTACCAATGTTATCAGCTCTGCAGACTTATTCTGGGTCCCTAGAAGCCAAATCCATCCTGCCTTGCAGTGGGTCCTGGTGAATACCTAGGGGCAGTCTTAGTTTCATACTACCTGAAATGGTTTTGGAAGGCTGTTAGCAGTTACTGTACTGGGTTCACTGTCTGTGCTCCAGATGATGACTATACTACTTCCTATCAATATTAACTGTTGACACTTTCAGACACCTTTCACAATTTTGTCAGAAAATCAGGTATAACTTGGCTGAATGGGGGCTTGGCTTTGCAACAAAGGGGCATGGCTTAAATGTGGTGCCATGCACAAATTAGTGTTTTAAATTTAGACTCAGTCAGCTCTTGGCAGCTAGTGACTTTAATATATACACAGTCGAGTCAAATTGTTTTGACCACCAGCTAATATCCAAAGTAATCACCGTGTGCAGCATGAACCGTTGCTAGACGGACTGGGAGGTTGTCACAGGTATCTGGAGTTATGCTGACTGCAGTGCATCCAACAGCTGTTGGAGGGTGTATGGGGGAGCCATAGAGCGAACATGATGATCAAGGTGGTCCCATATGCTCAACTGGGTTCAAGTTTGGGTAATTAGGGGGCCAGGGTAGTACTTGGAAGTCTTGCTCGTCCAACCAATGTCGGACATTTCTAGCCATTTGACATTGTATTGCTGGAAGATCCCATCTGCTCCAGGGAAGACAATCAGCATGTCTGGGTGTACATGATCTGCAAGGATGTATTCATACCCAAATCAGTTGAGAGTGCCATCCACATGGAGGAGTGGGCCCTGAGAATTCCACAAAACATTCCCCAGACCATAGCACTGCAACCACTAGCTTGTGTTCTTTCAGCAATGGTTGCAGGGTGTTTGTTCTCTGTTGTTTCTTGCCTTACATGCCAACGTCCATCCATTCGATGAAGCAGAAAATATGACTCATTGCAGTAGGCAACCATTTGCGAATCAGCGGAAGTCCAACTCCAACACTGCTGTGAAAATTTAAGCCTTTCCTGCCGATGCAGTGAGCATCCATCTGCTTCGGAGACTCTTATGCATGAAGGGTCTGGTAACTCTATGGTTCATGTTGCTGCTGAGCATCCACTGTAGTACGTTGGTCCGCCTTCGTTCATCTCTTCGTTCACATAAATAGTATGTGGTGCTCCACAGTTTCCACATTAGCTCTTCGCGATGGTGCCATTTGTCTAGTCTCGATACACTTTCACCACAGCAGCACACAAACTGGGCAATTTCAGAAATACTGCCACCCTTGGTCCAAAAGCAGGTAATCATACCCTTTTTCAATGATGATAACCTGCCCCTTTTACCTACTACAGCAACGAGGGATATGTGTGCAATCCATTGCACACCTTATACACCCACCAAGCCAGCTCATGACATGTGACTTCCTGCATGAGATAAGTGCTTCTGATGTTGAAAGTAGGGAGTGGTCATAATAATGTGACTCAACTGTGTATATACACCAGCTTATCAATATACTTATAACTACTGACACCAAAGAGTCCAGAAACTGATGCCACTTTTGTGTTTTAGTGGCATTATTTGCACCTGCATTTTTTGGTGCAGATCCAGATGTTAGCTGAAAGTCTATGGGAAGTACAAAAAACAGGGCATTCAAGTGTTTTTGGCTACTGGTAGTGGTGGTGGTTTTTTTTTTTGGGTCTCTGGCATTTCAAAAAAATGCAGCATGTTGAAAAATGGGGTTTATTCTGGCATTTTTTACATCTCCTCCTTAAGGGAAAAAAAGGACTTAAGAACACACATTTCATTTGTGGTGTGGTTTCTATGGATGTTTTTGTTTGTGGCAAAAAATGCCAGCACGAATCTGTGTGTTAAGGAGCCCTAAGGGGGTTAAAGGCAGCTGTTACTGGAATGTAGCTGTGTCCCATCTCTGATAGAAAATGCAGGTCATTAGGTTTATAACCAACATAAGGGGAAGTAATTCACTCTCTTCTCCTCTAGAGAATCTGTCTTTACTTAGTCCATTCAATGCACATGCCTAGCATGAATTTTTCAGTTGATGGTTATATCACTTATATGCTAACATGTGTATTAACTCTCTGCTGCCAATGGTGCTGGAAAAAGTCAAATGATGAATGATATAACAAGTAAAACAAAATATTGCTATGCATACATTTACTAAAAGAAGCCCTATTCAGATGTAAAACCTATTGTAATAATGGGCACCAGAGTTGAACACATTTGGCTTTCTAGACTGTGAAGTTGAAGGGAATCTGTCACATTGAACATGGTGTTTGAGCTATATGCAGCATGTTATAGAGCAGGAGGAACAAAGAAGATTGATATATAGTGTTGTTGGATAAGATTAAATATAACATGTATTTTATTAATTTAAATTCCTGCTTATTCTGAGCTTTGAAGTCAAGGAGGCAGTCCTATTAGTGATTGACAGCCATCTGTGTATGCACAGCCATAGAGGGACCACCCCTTTATTCTCTTACTTGGTATATGGGTCTCATTAAAATTTTAAAGTGGTTCTATCACCAAGATCAACCCTAGAAAACCAGACATACTGTCTGGTAGGGCTCATCATACTGATTAAAATGATGCCTTTCTTTTTTGTGTACGATACACAGCTGCAGAAATATCTGTGTTTTTATTCATATGCAAATGAGAAGTTCAAGCACCAGGAGTATCGTTTGAGCGTTGCCTTGTAGCACCCTCTGTGCTGTGCACACTCTCCCCTCACCTTGATTGACAGAACTAGACATCTGGCTGAGAGCAGAGCTATGTCCAAGAGCTTTGTGGTGAAGCTATAGTACGTAGTGATATGATATTGCTAGCACACAACTCTAGGACACAGCTCTGCCCTCAGCATGTCTAGTTCTGGGTGTTACAAAGCAGTGCTCAATCAAATGAACCCCGCTTCCTGGTAAGGAGTACACTGCCAATTATGTGAGTTGAGAGGCGATTGCCTTAGGCAGCACCAGGTAGGGACCAGAGGGGGCAGCAGAAGGGCCACGGCAATAAGCGCTTCCATTGTGGAAACACTCATTTCTACATATTCAACTACATCACTGTACTCAGGACAGCAATACAGTTGAATGCCACGACAGGGCACAGGAGCAATGTCTCACTGGCCCACTGATTCCTCTAATAGGCTTTAGTCCTAGTTCCTGTAGCCCATCAGAGGCTGGTGTCATCATTATAGTATTGACTGACCTGGGCTGCATAGAGCTCAGGGCACAGACTAGAAGAGGTCTGTGTCTTACACTGCATCTCTGACAGCAGAATGGAGTTAAGTATTTGAGTTTATTTTTATTTGGCAGGATGCTGTTGGGCCACAATGGGATGGGGGTCATTATTTTGTAACTGGAGAAAGCACTATGGGGACATTGCTGTAAAAGGAGCATTTTTGTACTGGCACATATTATAAAGGGGGCCACTATGGGGACATCCGTTCTATTGGGAGCAGTAGTTTTTTGTACTGACACATGTTACAAGGGAGCATTTTTTGTACAGGCACATAAGGGGGCATTTTTATACTTATACAGAGTACCTATGTGCTATGCCAGGAGTTAGTAAACCTCCGGAGGGCAAGGGCAGGAGCACCAATGTGCGCTACTGCCCGTATTCACTGCGCATCTCAGAAGGCAATGGCTCAAACGGATGCTAACTCATGGTTTATTTACAGGATCCTGTAAAAAAAATGGATCCTATGCATAACTGATGCAACAGGATCCTTTTTTGTTTTACAGGATCCTGTTTTGTTTTTTTCTCTTCTGACGGATCAGAAGAACCCAAAACTAAACGGAGAGGTGAACTCAGCCTAAGCTCTGCAATTTGTACTGCAATTCCATCATAGATTACCAGCATATTTTATTAGGTTACGCTGTAAACCACCTTCAAATGAACAATTTATCCAATTATACAATCAAGGCCAAGTCATGTTCTATTTGACTGTCCCAGTATATGGCTTTATTTATACAGCTGTATAATCCTAAAATCCAGCAAAGGCTCTGGCCTTGCATTACCAATTTATCCATCAGTTATATCACTGAGTGCATTAGGATTTAATGATCTGCACAAAATCTGACTACATACTAATCCTCCTTTCACTGCTCCTCAAGAGCTTTTGTAGGATTATGTTAAATAAACTGCTGTAGATAGAAGTATTCATACAGTTCTTCAAGTTGTCGATTATTAAAGCTTTGGAAAAAAAAATAATTTCCCAACGGGAAAAGAAAGTGCAGATTTACCAGCCAGTGGTCTAGATCACAGCAAAGGGGACCCTGCATTGTGTCAGACTGGTTCTGAGATCATACAATGGGAAGCACTGCAAGAACAAACAATATCTTTATCCAAGCCTGCAGTCCCAGCATCTATCCATCAGTTTCCCAGCTTCCAGGCATTGCCACATCTTCTCACATGTTGTCGAGTGTTTGCGGTCCTGCTGGCTTGGCTGGGAGACAAACTTGTAATTGTCAAGTTTTAAATCTCCTTAAAGCAATTACTGGTTTGACGCATGGAATGGTTTTCCAGATATTCACAAAAACACACTGGGAAAAAAGGCTCATAGAGAATCTATAAGATGTGGATACATCTTGCTAAAATTAAATGTAATTTAACAACATGGCTTACTTGAATAAAAACATATTGGGGTAGATTTATCAAAACTGGTGTAAAGGAAAACTGTCTTAGTTGCCTATAGCAGTCAATCAGGTTCCACTTTCATTTTTCAGAGCTCCTTTGGAAAATGGTGGAATTATTATTAGTTGCTATGGACAACTAAACCAGTTTTCCTTTACACCAGTTTGATAAATCTCCCCCATTGTTCTTATTATAATATACATTATTACCTAGCAAGAAAAAAAATGATATTAGATGTGTAATAACAGTTATGCAGACGCAAATCATAACACTGATATGGGCACTGTGTTGAGAGAGGCAAAAGAACTATATTGCTCCTTCTGCATCCATTCATAGTTATAGAGTTAAAGGGATCTTTCAGTAACATCAGATTTGTGTGAGTCCGGCAGTTAATCAATTCATGTGAATGGGGGCTGAGCTGTGTATGTCTGAGCCAGAAACGACACTGTGGACAGAGCCATCTGTCCACTGTTTCATTTCCGGTGCCAGGAGTTTCCAAAAACAGCTGATTAGAGGCGATGCTGAGTGTTAAACCCCAACCAGTCTCATATTGAAGACCTATCCCAAAGATAGTTCATCAATATATAGTTCATCAAGTTCATCAATAAAAAAGTACCGGAAAAACTCTTTAAATAATAAACTTCTGTTTATCTATTGCCACAACTAGGAGGAGCTCACTGCATACAAATTTATACAGCCCTTAAATGGGTTTTCCGGGAGTTAACTACTGATGATCTATCCTCAGGATAGGTCATCAGTATCTGATCGGTGGAGGTCCGACAACCAGGACCCCCACCGATCAGCTGTTTGAGAAGGCACCGGCGCTCCTGTGAGCACCGAGGCCTTCTCTCAGCTCACCAAGCACAACACCGTACATTGTATAGCGGCTGTGCTTGGTATCACCCTCAGCCCCATTCTCTTGAATGGGGCTGAGCCGCTCCAAGGCAACGTGACCGATAAACGTGATGTCACTGGCCTAGGAAAAGTTGAGAGAAGGCAGTGGTGCTCACGGGACCACCGTTGTCTTCTCAATCAGCTGATCGGCGGGGGTCCCGGGTGTCAGACCCCTCCGATCTGATACTGATGACCTATCCTGCATTTACTGTAAGCTGCCCCTAGTGGTGGATGCAGACATTTCATCATTCAAACCTTTAAAGTGTAATTGCCAAATTTGAATTTTTTTTGGGACATGTGTAGGGACATATATTTCGGCCTAATGCACACAAGTGCTTCCGTATTTCAGTCTGCAAACTATCAATAAGCATCGATACCTCTTGTGTTCGCTCCACATTTATCTCACTCCTATCCGTAGCAAATGATCATCCACAATGCGGAACAGAATAGGACATGTTCTTTTAACATCTATGCGGATCTGTAAAACTATGCATGTGGGCATGGTCCCATAGAAATGAATGGATCAGTGTGCTATCTGCAGATAAATATATATTTAATTTATAATTATTACTGTACTGTCCCCAGTCTGTGAGGGAGCAGTGAGGTCAAACGCCCAGAAGCTCCCATCCCAGCCCATCTTCCTAACGAGCGCCGCACTGCGCTGTTAGGAAGATTGATGTGCTTTAACAACGCTCATTTGAGAGAGTGACGTAAAGGAACATTTCAGCCCAAGTTTTCTACTAGAAATAAACGATTTCCCTAAATAAAGTATATTAGAAAAATGTTCCCTGTCTCTATCACTACACATTACAAAAAAAAGAAAATAATAATTTTGCAGTTACACTTTAAAAGCTATGTGCATCTTTGGGGGCATTTTTTAGTATTATTGCATTGTAGTCATTATGAGGTAAACATAATTTTTTCAATTGATCTTTTTTAAAATAAGGAGTCCCTTTCTCTGTACAGAGCTGAGATGCTCTATTAGCAGGATCTGTATTTTCTCTCCCTTCCATCAGGCAGGGAGATGACAGGCTCCTTATTTCTGCTCTCTGACCTTATAAACACTCATTAAAGCTCAATCTTTATCTTACTGATAAGAATGTGGCTTAAATATGTGTTTATGATCTCTTAGTAATTTAGAGATAAGGGTTATTAGATGACTGGCACAAAGTGAAAGTAGGATTCACATACGTAGAAAAAGTTAACCTTTTGTGACAGAACAGCTCAACAAAGACCAATTGGAAAATTATTTTAGCCCAAAATGAGTAATAAAATTGTGCCCGAAGGTGTACAGAGCCTTTAAGCATATGAATAACAGAAGGGCATTTGGTGCTCTGTCCTATCAAGATACATTAGGAATGAAGGAGCACACAAATTCAATATTCAAGATACTCAAGATCAAATATATTTTGGTCTATTATAGTTATACCATATTTTTCACCCTATAAGACTCATTTTTTTTCCCTGAAAAGTGGGGGAAAATGTCTCTCCGTCTTAAGGAAGCATTCATTAGCACCGGAGGACAAGGAAGCGTGGAAGACTCTGTACTTGGGGTCTTATTAAAATTGGGGGTCTGATTGGCGCTGTGAGCTGAGGCCTGATGAAAAGTATTTTTTTCTTATTGTCCTCCTGTAAAACCTAGGTGTGTCTTATAGGGAGAAAAATACGGTATATACTGCAGCAGGGGCAGACATAGATAGCAGAGGGCCCCTGTGCAAAGAATGTGCCTGGGCCCCTCCCCTCAGTGTTTTGTGGCAAGGGGCAGGGGTGCTGTACTTTTGTTCCAGCCGCCTCTCAGCAGGGTGTGTCGTGCTGCGGCCGGATCCGTGGCCCGCCCCCATTACAGTCAGTGGGGCTGGAGTGTAGTTCTGGCCCCACACGTGCACCTGCGGCAGCACGGATCCGGCGGGCTGTTCACCCGCCGGAACAGCCTGCCGGAGTCCGATGCCGCAGGTGTGAAAGTACCCTTACTGTTGGGATCTATTGCTATTTTGACCATAGCTATACCTTATTACTTTGTGCATTATAGGAAATGGACTGAGCCTAATATGTCCTGCTATGAGGGGTCTTAAAGCAGCCGTAGAAAAAAACAAAAAGTGGCCCCATGTCATAGACTGGTCCAAACTGACAGTAGACTGGGTTAATAATACCATAGTGCAGCACACAATACCACTCCTGCAGAACCAAATGCCACAATGCCGCACAAAATACCTCCCTAGAAGCTATCCCTTTATGCTGGGGTAGGAAACCATCAGAGGACACCTGCATACTCACGGCTGGGTACTCGGTAACTGACATTCCCAGCATTAATTAAGGCTAGGAATATCAAGTTGTTATGTACCCGGATGGTGACCGTGGTTAGGATTTGGATTGCCAGATGAACATTTTTAATAATGCAGTGTTGTGTTTGGAGGTTGACTCATTTTTAGGCTAGGGCTACACTGCGACACTGGTCGCTTCCAGGATCGCTGAGTAGTGGTGATCCCATACAAGTGAATGGGAACTCAACGGCAGTTTCAAGAAATCCAGCTGTGGTGGATTTCTTGTGAATGCCGCAACGATCCCATTCATTTCTATGGGATCACTGCTACTCAGCGATCCTGGATACAACCAGTGTTGCCGTGTGGCCCTAGCCTTAAAGAGGACCTTGCAAGTATTTGTACTTGCAGGGTACGCTCCACTGATGCTGTAATCATTGTTCTTTTTTTTTTCAAATATGCATCATAGCCAGGGAGAAGGTGAGCTGTTTTTTCTCCCTGGCTGTGAAGCAGTCGGTCATGAATGGACCATGGCACAACCAGGGAGAAGGAGATGCCCACTGTGAAACCCTGGCATCTCCTCCTCCCTGTACTGATTCTCAGTATTAACACACTAGGCATGAAAACTGCAAAGGGGCACAGCGAGGGGTATTCAAAGAAATGAACAATAATGGCAGCATCAGCAGCACATACCCCGTAAGTAAAGGTACTTAATTAAACAAAAAACATACATGAAAAGTCCTCTTTAAGGTGGAGCTCCCCTGAGCACACAATCAACTCACCTGTATTTTAATGAGCTTCTGTGCAGCAGAAAGGTATACTATAAGTAAAAACTGGATGGTCTGAAACATGTAAGGGCTTGTTCACATCAACGTTACATATTCCGTTATGGCTTTCCGTTATAACATGGTTTTAAAGGAAAATAACGGAATCCATAAGACGGAAATCAAAACGGAAACCTTTAGAGGCATTCCGTTTTGATCCATCATAATAGAAGTCTATGGGCTAACGGATCCGCCTGGTTTCCGTTATGCAGGACGGAAAACTAGGTGCTCTCTTCCATTTGATTTCTGTCTTATGAATTCCGTTATTTTTCCATAATAACCATGTTATAACAGAAAGCCATAACGGAATACATAATGTTGATGTGAACAAGCCCTAAGTGGTTTTTGCACACTGGAATAAAGGTTACATGGACTCCATCTGGTTGCTGGATATTCCATTTTCTTCCATATTTTGACGTTCCTCCAAGTCTTTCCATGCACTGACATGGGTCCCAGGGAGCAGTGGTGAACAGTAGGGATGAGCGAACTTGTGTTTCAAGTTCAGCATGCAAGGTTCGGGTTCTCTAAGAATTCCATTATGGATTCCGCTACCACAGACCATAAGTTATGGTCCGTGGTAGCGGAATCCATAACGGAATTCTTAGATAACCCGAATCCTGCGCACCGAACTTGAAACACAAGTTCGCTCATCCCTAGTGTCACGGACGTTCCTGTGACAGGAGGTCGGTTAGATTGACAACACGTGTAGTTTGACATGTTTTCCTTTTTTGTTGCTGGTGTTTACCACACCCTTTTCTCTCAGGTGTTGCTGGTGTGGTAATTGTCCCTCCCATATTTATTGCTGCTTCTCCCACAGTTTCTTGCGGTTTATAGCTTCAGTGGATATTGTGGTGGATTGGTGTTGATTCTCTGCTGAGTTCCTGGTGCTTCCATTTCTTCATTGACGATAAGTGTCCTCTTTCCCTTTTGTGTGTTACATTACTTTTACCTGTTGTTTGTGTTTAGGCCTGAGGGAGTCCCCTGTTCATCCTTCCTTTTGGAGGAACAGGTAGACTCATTTCCTGACATTATTTCCGGGGTCCTATAGGGTCAGATTGGATCTTAGGTTCCTGTGTATGAACTCGCCTACCTTTGAGGCCAGTACATACTGGTAGTCAGTCAGGATTTGAGTCAGGGTTTCCTTTAGGAGGTGTCCCTTTCCTTCCCTAGTTTTCAGGCCTATCTCCTTTCCCTCCTATGCTCAGTGTGGTCCCCCCCCCCCACACACCTGTGCGTGACATTATAAACCGCCCAAAAGATTGTCATTTTGTTCACTTTAGGGCAGACATGGACCCAATTACTGCACTAACAGAACACAGGGTCTCTCTTTAGAGGTAGCTGACCTGCGTACGACCGTCGCCCAGATTCAGAGAACACAGACTGTTGGTCCTGGGGGTGGTGGTTGCCAGGCCTGTCTGGAGCCTAAAGTCGCTCTCCCGGATAGATTCTCTGGGGGACGTGATAACTTCATTTTGTTCAGGGAGGCGTGCAAATTCTACTTTAGGCTGCGTCCACATTCTTCTGGTAATGAGGAACAGAGAGTTGATGTGGTGATCTCGTTGCTCAAGGGAGATGCGCAGTCATGGGCCTTTTCTCTGCCGACCGGATCGCAGTCTCTCCAGTCGGTTGATGAATTTTTCAATGCATTGGGGCTTATCTATGATGACCCGGGTCACATCTCCCTGGCCGAGACCAAGCTACGTGACCTTCGTCAGGGTGAGCGCTCGGTTGAGATCTATTGCACTGAGTTTCGGAGGTGGGCTACGGATACTGAATGGAACGATCCGGCTCTCTGTAGTCAGTTTTGTCAAGGATTATCAGAAAGGCTGAAGGACGCTTTGGCCTTTCATGAAACTCCGGTGTCTTTGGAAGCCGCTATGTCTCTTGCAGTACGCATGGATTGACGCCTGAGAGAGAGATCTAGGGGGCCCCACTCGCAGGACGTTCACATAGTGTATTGTCTTCCTATGACACTTTGGGTGAAGATACTCCTGGGTTGATGTCTGGGGGATGAACCCATGCAGTTAGGAGGAGCTACTCCTGTTTCCACTTTTAAGCATTCTGGTATTAAAAAGGCAGTGTGTTTTTTCGGCAGACAGAAAGGACATTTTATCAATGCATGTCCATGCATTCAGTCTCTAAAACAGAAAAAAAGAAAGGGGGCGTTGAATTTCCATCTCTTGCTCTTGGAGGGGTGGGTGGAGAGACAGAGACATTTGTCTTCATCCTGTAGTACATATTTTCTCCTGACTGCTGAAGTGGCGCTAGAGTCAAAGGTTGTGAGAATTGAGGTGTTTATCGACAGCGGGGCAGGGGTGAACCTGATTGATGCTCAGTTTGTCCATATGCATGGATTGTCTCCGAGTGCACTGGAGAAGAAGATTTCTGTGTTTGCTATTGATTCTACACCTCTATCTCAGAAGTGTTTGTCTCAGATGGTGCATGATATCAAATTAAGAGTGGGTGAATTTCATCAGGAACTAATTTCGTGTTTTGTGTTGGAAGGTCTTCCTGCTCCTGGGTGCTGGGTTTACCGTGGTTAAGCAAACACAATCCAACCATCGATTGGCATACTAGACAGATTGTGGATTGGGGTGATTATTGCGTTGACAATTGTCTTAATACATCTTTTTCTGCTTTAACCACTAAGACACTTCCCTCTTTTATATCTGATTTCGCTGATGTATTTTATGAATATGGATGTCAGGATTTACCTCCTCACTGGCAATACGATTGTCCTATCAATCTTATCCCTGGAGCGAAATTGACCAAATCTAGACTGTATAACCTCTCTGGACCTGAGAGAACGGCCATGAAAGAGTATATTGCTGAGAGTTTGGCTAAGGGACACATAAGACCTTAATCTCCAAATCTCCAGTGGCAGCAGAGTTTTTTTTGTAAAGAAAAAGGAAGGAACTCTTAGGCCATGTCTGGATTTCCGTGAACTCAATCGGATTACTGTCCATGATCCTTACACCCTTCCTTTGATTCCTGATTTGTTTAACCAGATTGTTGATGCCAAGGTGTTCTCCAAGTTGGATTTAAGGGGGCATATAATCTAGTCAGGATCAATGAAGGGGATGAATGGAAGAAGGCCTTTAATACTCCTGAGGGCCACTTTGAGAACCTAGTCATGCCTTTTGGGTTGACCAATGCTCCTGCTGTCTTCCAGCATTTTGTTAATGAGATTTTTCATCACCTTGTGGGGAGGTTTGTAGTCGTGTATTTGGATGACATACTAATTTATTCTCCAGATATGGTGACACATCAGGATCACGTTAGACAGGTGTTACAGATCTTAAGAGACAATAAATTGTACGCAAAATTAGAGAAATGTGTTTTTGCTCTACACGAGGTGCAATTCTTAGGATACCTGCTGTCATCTTCCGGTTTTCGGATGGATCCAGAGAAAATCCGTGCTGTATTGGACTGGGATTGACCTGAAAATTTGAAGGCTCTTATGCGGTTTTTGGGGTTCACCAACTATTACCAAAAATTTATTAAGAACTATTCGACAATAAGTAAACCCTTAACTGACATGACTAAGAAAGGGACAGATGTCTCAATGTGGTCTGATGCAGGGTTGCAAGCTTTTTCCGCTGTGAAGGAATGCTTCTCTTCTGCCCCTATATTGGTGCAGCCAGATGTGTCACAACCTTTCATTGTGGAGGTTGACGCATCCGAGGTGGGGGTAGGAGCAGTTTTATCACAGAGCCCGTCACCAGGTAAATGGCGCCCATGTGCCTTTTTCTCGAAAACTCTCTGCTGCGGAGAGAAATTACGATGTGGGTAACAGAGAGTTACTGGCCATTAAGTTGGCTTTTGAGGAATGGCATCATTGGTTGGAAGGGGCGATTCACCCAATCATGGTATTTACTGATCACAAAAATCTGGCTTACCTGGAGTCGGCTAAACGACTTAACCTGAGGCAGGCCAGATGGTCTTTGTTCTTCACCAGATTCAATTTCATTGTCACGTATCCTCCTGGGGTTAAGAATGTCAAGGCGGATGCCTTGTCATGTAGTTTTCCCGGAGGTGGTGACTTTGAGGATCCGAGTCCTATACTGTCTGAAGGGGTGGTGATATCCGCTCTTTAACCTGATCTTGAGGCTAAGGCGTTTGAGGCCCAGGGAGACGCACTGAAGTCTTGCCCCCCTGGGAAATTGTTTGTTCCATCTGAATTGCATCATAAGGTGTTTGAGGAACATCACTGTACGGTGCTTGCGGGACACCCTGGGAGTAGATCCACTGTCAACCTCATCTCTCGTAGATTCTGGTGGCCAGGGCTGCGTAAGTGTGTTGAGGACTATGTGTCATCCTGTAGTGTCTGTACACGCGCTAAGGTGACACATACTCGACCTTCTGGACCCCTACTTCCATTGCCCATCCCGTCCAGACCATGGACTCACTTGTCTATGGACTTTATCACTTATCTGCCTAATTTGTCTGGAAAGACAGTTATTCTGGTGGTTGTAGATCGTTTTAGTAAAATGGCTGACTTTATTGCATTGCCCGGACTTCCTAATGCTAAAACCCTTGCACAAGTGTTTGTTGACAACATTGTGAAACTTCATTGCATTCCCACTGACATGGTCTCAGATCGTGGAACTCAGTTTGTGTCCAGATTCTGAAAGGCGTTCTGTACTCGGCTCGGGGTACAACTGTCTTTTTCCTCTGCTTTTCACCCTTAGACGAATGGACAGACAGAGCGTACTAATCAGTCTAGAGACTTACTTGAGGAGTGGTCCTCGTTTTTGTCTCTGGCGGAGTTTGCCATAAACAATCGTAGACAGGAG
Organism: Rhinella marina; assembly: GCA_900303285.1. Taxonomy (NCBI): domain Eukaryota; kingdom Metazoa; phylum Chordata; class Amphibia; order Anura; family Bufonidae; genus Rhinella; species Rhinella marina. Next base: position 67,943 of record ONZH01007658.1, on the reverse strand, counting down.
TCCACTGGTAAGTCACCGTTTTTTGGTGCATATGGGTTTCACCCGCAGTTTGGCATATTTTCTGGTTCAGATACTTCTGGAATCCCTGAGTAAGAACGTTTTTCATCATCATTGTCATCTATATGGCGGAAAATTCAAAATAACTTCATAAATATGGGCAACAAGTACAAACGTGTGGCTGACAGGAAACGTATGAATGGTCCGGACCTAAGAGTGGGTGATTCTGTGTGGCTGTCCACAAGAAACATTAAGTTGAAAGTTCCTTCTTGGAAGTTGGGTCCAAGATTTATTGGTCCATATAAGATCACTGCCATTATTAATCCTGTAGCATTTCGTCTTGAACTTTCTCAGGCCCTGAAAATTCATAATGTGTTTCACAGATCTTTGTTGAAGAGATATGTTAAACCTTTGGAGCCATCTCCCTTCCCACCCGCGCCTGTCATGGTGGATGGCAGCTTGGAATTCCAGATCGCCAAGATTGTTGACTCTCGAGTTCTCCGTAGGACTCTTCAATATCTTCATTGGAAGGGTTATGGACCAGAGGAGAGGATGTGGGTACCGGCATCTGACGTGAATGCCAGTCGTTTGGTGAAAGCTTTTCACAGGTCTCATCCGGATAAAGTTGGTCCTGGGTGCCCGGAGGTCACCCGTAGAAGGAGGGGGGGTACTGTCACGGACGTTCTTGCGACAGGTGGTAGGAGGTCGGTTAGATTGGCATCACGTGGTGTAGTTTGACATGTTTTCCTTTTTTGGTGCTGGTGTTTACCACACCCTTTTTCCTCACGTGTTGCTGGTGTGGTAATTGTCCCTCCCCTATTTATTGCTGCTTCTCCCACATTTCCTTGCAGTTCACAGCTTCAGTGGATATTGTGGTGGATTGGTGTTGATTCTCTGCTGAGATCCTGGTGCTTCCATTTCTTCATTGAAGATAAGTGTCCTCTTTCCCTTTTGTGTGTTACATTACTTTTACCTGTTGTTTGTGTTTAGGCCTGAGGGAGTCCCCTGTTCGTCCTTCCTTTTGGAGGAACAGGTAGACTCATTTCCTGACATTAGTTCCAGGGTCCTATAGGGTCAGATTGGATCTTAGGTTCCTGTGTATGAACTCAACTACCTTTGAGGCCAGTTCATACTGGTAGTCAGTCAAGATTTGACTCAGGGTTTCCTTTAGGAGGTGTCCCCTTCGTTCCCTAGTTTTCAGTCCTATCCCCTTTCCCTCCTACGCTCGCTGTGGTTCCCCCCCCCCGAAGCGTGACACCTAGTGAGCAGTCTTTTTTTTTTTTTCCTTTGCCTGCTATTTCTGCACACTTTTCATGTATTTGGTGCAAATGCATTTTGTAGTAAGACTTAGGCTTTAAAAAAACACTAAGGGGCTGCCTGACGTAGGATGCAACTTTTTTTTCGACATTTGCAAGTGTGATAACTAATGTGCCATAATCTCACTTTTCAGCGTTAAACATAGACCAAAGTGGTGTGGCTCCTAAATGCCTCATGGTGTGGAGGCTCTCAAAGCTTGTAAAAACTTCACTCAATATTTGTTTCAATACAGATGAGGCCTTATTCATTTCTAAAGCAATGGGGTTTATGGGCTCTTTCAGCCACTATGTTTCCAGACCATTACGTAACAGATAAGGCACAATTAAACCAACATGAAATAGCCTAGAATACATTAAATATGAGGGGCAAGTCAATTTATTTAACAATGACTTTCTAGAAGAGCTCTTGCTGTGGCACCTTGCTTAGAGATATATTGCCAAGGTCAACACACTGACACCTCAAGCCTTTACGGCCTGTGACTCTGCCTATAAAAAGCAGAACATGAAGGAAAGTCCTGCTGAGTGCTTTGGAGAGGAAAGGTTTTCCCTGCAGAAGGTCCACAGCTTTCACTCAGATATTCTGGGAAAAGGTCAATTTGTCATTAGTTGAAGCCTTACTGCACAGGACAGACTGGAGCCCTCGGGATTTAGCAAAGCATTGAGTGTGCTTTTGTAAGTCATGTATGATTTGTGTTGACACATCTAAGCTTCATATACTGTGTGCTTCATTTCCACAGTGTAGAAAAGCAACGAACAGGGTTCTGGGGCACCTATCTTAACCCTTTACTAAATTGCTGCACAAAATGACACTCGGGGGTATATTAGTGAAAAGGACTTTCTACCCACATGCAAATTAAATATCAATTATATGTATATGTGCATAGGGGAAAGTAAAGGTAACAATAAAATATAATATAATATAAATTTATCAAAACTATCCAACAGAAAAACTGAACACTTTATAAAAGGTGAGCTTTGATTGGTTGGTATTGGCAACTAAGGCCTCTTTCACATTAGCGGCAGCACGGTTCCGGCAGGTGAAGGTTGCCGCCGGATCCGTGCTGCCGCCGGGACATGTGTGGGGCCAGAACCCCACTCCGGCCCCACACATGTCACACAGTACAGACACACACACAAACATATACACATACATACTTGCATGCTCCCAGCAGGTCTCCACAGAGCAGGAGGAGCAGGACGGCGCGCACATAGGACGATTCCCCACAGCGTCCTCTGCTGGGCACCGGGTGGAATCGTCCTAAGTGTGCGCTGTCCTGCTCCTCCTGCGCTGTGGAGACCTGCCAGGAGCATGTAAGTATGTATGTGTATATGTCTGTGTATGTTTATGTCTGTATGTCTGTATATATGTATGTATGCAGGTGACGGATCTGTCATGAACTCCATTGAAAGTCAATGGAGGACGGATCCGTTCACCATTGTGTCACACCAAATGGATCCGTCCACAATGACTTTCATTGGGGATCATGACGCATCCGTCTTGGTGCGGATGCCTGGACCGGAGAGCAAACCGCAGCATGCTGCGGTTTGCACTCCGGTCTGAAGACGGAACGGAATGCTTTTTGGATGATTCTGTTGTCTTCAGTTCAGTTTTGTCCCCATTGACAATGAATGGGGACAAAACTGAAGCGTTTTATTCCGGTATTGAGCCCCTATGACGGAACTCAATACCGGAATTATAAAACGCTAGTGTGAAAGTAGCCTAAGTTTTTCTGTTAGATAGTTTTGATAATGGAGGCCCAGAGCCATGCAGACCATGCCTGTAAATCCTAATTATGTAATACTTCAAGTGAATTCCACAAATAACACCATGTCACTTTTAGGCATAACATTTTTAGCTTGCTATTATATTTTTAATATATCTCTTTAGCGGTCATAGTTCAGTGTTACCACTGATACAGACATAAAGTTAAAGGGGTTATGTGAAGTCTAAATGATTCCCCCCCCCAATGCCCGGGCCCTTATATACATTATGCTTACCTGCTCCCCAGCAACCGCGTCGCTCAGGATTCCTGCACAGCTGCTGCTGCTAGGGAGGCTCATCCCTGTCGTGGCTTCTGTTGGCTGCTCCCCCTCGTCGCGGGATGTTTTGATCCGCACAATGGGTAGATGCAACGGTGGCCGTGCAGGGACCCGAAGAGACGTGGGTGCCAAGGAGCAGGTAAGTATAAGATATTTGAGGGTCCTGGGCATTGGGGGGGATCTTTTAGACTTTTGATAACCCCTTTAAAGAAGTACAGTAAAAATTCTGTCTGCCTGCATACACTAAAGGGAGTGGCTAAGGAGCTTATGAATAGAGATGAGCGAATCTATTCACCACTTCGTAGATTCGATACGAATCTTGGAAATTTTCCGCTGCAAAGCGAATCCAGATTTTTTTAGATTCTCTTCGTTAGATTCGAAAATGTTCTTAAAGCTTTCTACACATTCGCTAAGTACTTGTCCGATAAATTGTACGCTAATATTACGTATAAGTTACTTTATACGCTGATGCGTACGAATTCAGTTAATTAGCAAACTTTTACTGTTCGTTATTCGTGCGGCATAAAGCCCGGGAAGAAAGTGGTCACCTGACCTAGTGGGAAGGGCTTTCTCTGATTGGCTCAGGCTCGGTAAGCCAGTGATGCATCAGTTGTGCTGCGACTGCTGAGACGAGCAGAAGCACTGTCTGTGAAGCTCTGAGAGACAGAGAACTGTTTTGTTAAAATTGGGGTGTAATTGTTCTGGGAATCCATATTGCACATATCAGGGATACTGCAGGGCCAGTGCAGGGCAAGTAATTAATCAGGCAGGGAGAGAGACAGGGAAAGAGACATGGAGAGAGACAGGGAGAGAGACAAAGACCAGCTGCAGGGCCACAGAGCGAGGTGAAAAATATCTGGAATGAATAAGCAAAAGAAGTCCAGTTCCAGCCAGATCTCGAGCTCTAAAAAAAAGAAGGTGGCACAGGGCAGCAGTGCCAAAGGACCTGTAGCCGGAGCTTCTACTTGTAGTATTCGCAATAGTTGGCCACTGTTCCACCAGGATAACCCACCAAGGCGCAAAATTGTAGTGGAGGAGAAAGTGGATGAGGTAGTAGAGTGGATGGCACACTCATCTCAATCACAGCCGGATGATCTGCTGTCATCTGCTGATACAGTATCATGTAGCCAGGGGTCAGTTCCTCCTGCTCCACCTTTCCGCTCCAGCAAAGCCCGTCATTTTCGTACGCAATTTGTACGCTCATGCGTACATGTTCACATAAATTGCGTACCTTTAACAACTGTACGTTCGTTATTAGTGCGCGAATGTTCGCAAAACACCACATACTAAAGTATGATTTGTACGTAGCTTCGCCGAATAGATTCGTATGAGGTATGAATCTTTTGAAAAGTTGAAGCGAATTTTGGATGATTCGCTCATCTCTACTTATGACATACTGTATGCAGTAGTAATCCAGAATAGGGTACTTGCGAAATGTTCTTGTCGTACAATGTTATTTAATGCTTTGTAATTTTCAGCTTAGTTATGTGTGGATCTGTCAGGTTACAACACATGTGTAACGCACTTCTCCCGCTGTCACTGTATTAAATGCAGCAGGTACTCCACTCATGCTGAAGGTTACTATAAATCAAATGTCTATCCCAGTTACTACAAAAGCAGTAAGTAAGCACAATACGCCATCTCTGGAAACCTAAATGACAAATATGCCAGGGCAATTTCAGTCCTTCAGTGGTGGATCAGGATTATTTTGCAACATGGCAGTTAATCCATTATATATAGTGTACTAGCAGAAGGACCCGGCTTTGCCTGGGTATATTTCGTCTATTTCATTTAATGTTTCTGTGTGTCGTTGCAGAGAGAAAGTCAATGCAGCTGACAGTAGTTGATTTTTACCTTCATTTTTTCAATCCCTATTGGCTGCGGAGTGGGAGGGGGCGTGGCCTGACTGAGTCGGGGGCGTGGCTTAGCAGGACCTTGGGGGTTTTAAGTCCTTCTTTTGAGGGTTACCTGAATTACAGGTCGATGCCATGGTAATTTATGAGGACACGCAATGGGTAGCAGTGGAAGAAAACATCTTTTATTACTACTGAACGGTCGTACGCTAAAATTAGTCTATTTCATTTATTTCATTTAATGTTTCTGTGTGTCGTTGCAGAGAGAAAGTCAATGCAGCTGACTGAAGTTGATTTTTTTTAAATTTTTTTAATCCCCATTAGCTGCGGAGTGGGAGGGGGCGAGGCCTGACCAAGTCAGGGGTGTGGCTTAGCGAGACCTGGGGCAGGGGTTTTAAGTCCAGCTTTAGGGGGCAGCCTGAATTACAGGTCGATGCCATGGTAAATAATGAGGACACGCAATGTGTAGCAGTAGAAGAAATGGTAACCAGAATACCCCTTTAACAGTGTCATCCACAGCGCTCTGCCCCTTTAAAGCAGCGAATAGAAATGGCTGAGCTCCTCAGCTGGCTGCTAATTACCTGGCTAGGTTGTTATGGAAACCTGTGTGTATGTCGAGAAACTGGCATTTGGAATTTGAAGTGAAATGCTCCCAGACTAATATTGGCTAATGGAGATAATATTTTGGGAATATCTCGGGAACGGTACGTCCTAGAGAGCTGAGACCTGGTCTAAAACCTTCACGGACACCTGATGTACCTGTGTGCCAAATTTGGTGAAAATCGGTCCAATAGTTTGGTCGCGCATAGAGAACAGACAGACAGACAGAGAGAAACTCATTTTTATAATATTAAGAGATTAGGGCATATGGATATAAAAAAAACGAAGGTTCCTCTATTAGGCCTCGTGAACGAAAGCGTATTTTCGGTCCGTATACGATCTGCATTTTTTTTCAGATCACATACAGGCCTATTCATTTCTACTGGGCTGCATAAAGTGCTGTCCACGTCTGAGGCGCAAATTATATACAGTGGAGGAAATAAGTATTTGATCCCCCACTGACTTAAAGTTTTAATACTAAAAAATAAATGAAACGTCTCATAATTTTATGCCAGCTTTATTTTAACAGTGCCACATAGAATATCAAAAGAAAAACGGAGAAAATTACATGAAATGAGAAATAAAAAATAATTTTCATTTCTTTGAGGGAAATAAGTATTTGATCCCCTAGGAAAACATCATTTAATACTTGGTGGCAAAACCCTTGTTGGCAAGCACAGCAGTCAGACGTTTCTTATAGTTTTTTATAAGGTTTGCACACACTTCAGGAGTAATTTTGGCCCATTCCTCTCTGCAAATCATCTCCATATCCTTAAGGTTTTTAGGCATGCATTTGGAAACGCGAAGCTTCAGCTCTGATCCATAGATTTTCGATGGGATTGAGGTCAGGAGACTGGCTAGGCCATTCCATGACCTTGATATGCTTCTTATGGAGCCACTCCTTTGTTTCCTTGGCTGTATGTTTTGGGTCGTTGTCGTGCTGAAAGAGCCATCCACGACCCATTTTCAGTGCCCTGGCGGAGGCAAGGAGGTTGTCACCCAGGATTTTGCGATACATGGCCCCGTTCATCTTCCTGTCAATGCGGTGAAGTTGGCCTGTGCCCTTAGAAGAAAAACACCCCAAAACAAAATACTTCCACCACCATGCTTGACGGTGGGGATGGAATTCTTAGGGTCATATTCTGTATTTTTCTTCCTCCAAACACGTCGCGTTGAGTTGAGGCCAAAGAGCTCAATTTTGGTCTCATCTGACCACAGCACCTTCTCCCAGTCTCTCTCGGAGTCATTAATATGTTCATTGACAAACTTGAGGCGGGCCTGAACGTGAGCCTTCTTGAGCAGAGGAACCTTGCGTGCACTGCAGGATTTTAAACCATTACGTCTCAGTGTATTACCAATGGTTTTTTTGGAGACTGTGGTCCCAGCTGCCTTGAGATCATTACTCAGCTCCTCCCGTGTAGTTCTTGGCTGATTTTTAGCCTTTCTCATGATCAATGAGACTCCACGAGGTGATATCTTGCATGGAGCTCCAGGCCTGGGTCGATTGACAGTAATGTTGTACTTCTTCCACTGCCGAATAATTGCACCAACAGTTGTCACCTTCTCATCCAGCTTCTTACTTATGGCTTTGTAGCCCATTCCAGCCTTGTGTAGGTCAACAATTTTGGCCCTGACATCTTTAGACAGCTCTTTAGTCTTGCCCATGGTGGAGATGTTGGAGTGTCACTGAGACTGTTGGCAGGTGGCCTTTTATACAGGTGACAATTTGGGACAGGTGTCTCTCATCCAGGTAACGACTTCACTGTGATTAGGGGGTGTCAGTGGTCTGTGGGAGCCAACATTAGTCATGGTTTTACTAGGGGATCAAATACTTATTTCCCTCAAAGAAATGCAAATTATTTTTTATTTCTCAATTCATGTAATTTTCTCTGTTTTTCTTTTGATATTCTATGTGGCACTGTTAAAATAAAGCTGGCATAAAATTATGAGACGTTTCATTTATTTTTTAGTATTAAAACTTTTAAAGTCAGTGGGGGATCAAATACTTACTTCCTCCACTGTACAGTCATGGCCAAAAGTTTTGAGAATGATACAAATATTAATTTTTACAAAGTCTACTGCTTCAGTTTTTATAATGGCAATTTGCATATACTCCAGAATGTTATAAAGAGTGGTCAGCTTAACAGCAATTACTTGCAAAGTCAATATTTGCCTAGAAAATGAACTTTATCCCCCAAAACACATTTCAACATCATTGCAGCCCTGCCTTAAAAGGACCAGCTAACATCGTTTCAGTGATTGCTCCATTAACACAGGTGTGGGTGTTGATGAGGACAGGGCTGGAGATCAATCTGTCATGATTAAGTAAGAATGACACCACTGGACACTTTAAAAGGAGGCTGGTGCTTGGCATCATTGTTTCTCTTCTGTTAACCATGGTTATCTCTAAAGAAACATGTGCAGTCATCATTGCACTGCACAAAAATGGCCTAACAGGGAAGAGTATCGCAGCTAGAAAGATTGCACCTCAGTCAACAATCTATCGCATCATCAAGAACTTCAAGGAGAGAGGTTCCATTGTTGTCAAAAAGGCTCCAGGGCGCCCAAGAAAGACCAGCAAGCGCCAGGACCGTCTCTTAAAAGTGTTTCAGCTGCGGGATCGGGCTACCAGCAGTGCAGAGCTTGCTCAGGAATGGCAGCAGGCAGGTGTGAGTGCATCTGCACGCACTGTGAGGCGGAGACTCTTGGAGCAAGGCCTGGTCTCAAGGAGGGCAGCAAAGAAGCCACTTCTCTCCAGAAAAAACATCAGGGACAGACTGATATTCTGCAAAAGGTACAGGGAGTGGACTGCTGAGGACTGGGGTAAAGTCATTTTCTCTGATGAATCCCCTCTTCGATTGTTTGGGACATCTGGAAAACAGCTTATTCGGAGAAGACGAGGTGAGCGCTACCACCAGTCTTGTCTCATGTCAACTGTAAAGCATCCTGAAACCATTCATGTGTGGGGTTGCTTCTCAGCCAAGGGAATCGGCTCTCTCACAGTCTTGCCTAAAAACACAGCCATGAATAAAGAATGGTACCAGAATGTCCTCCGAGAGCAACTTCTCCCAACCGTCCAAGAGCAGTTTGGCGATCAACAATGCCTTTTCCAGCATGATGGAGCACCTTGCCATAAAGCAAAGTTGATAACTAAATGGCTCAGGGGACAAAACATAGAGATTTTGGGTCCATGGCCTGGAAACTCCCCAGATCTTAATCCCATTGAGAACTTGTGGTCAATCTTCAAGAGACGGGTGGACAAACAAAAACCTACAAATTCTGACAAAATGCAAGCATTGATTGTGCAAGAATGGACTGCTATCAGTCAGGATTTGGTCCAGAAATTGATTGAGAGCATGCCAGGGAGAATTGCAGAGGTCCTGAAGAAGAAGGGTCAACACTGCAAATATTGACTTGCTGCATTAACTCATTCTAACTGTCAATATAAGCTTTTGTTACTCATAATATGATTGCAATTATATTTCTGTATGTGATAAAAACATCTGACAAACACATAAAAACCAGAGGGCAGCAGATCATGTGAAAATATAATATTTGTGTCATTCTCAAAACTTTTGGCCATGACTGTATATAACATGTCCTATTCTTGTCCATGTGGCAAACAAGAATAAGTATTTCTGCAATGGGGGCTGAGAAAAGCGCTGGATGCATGTGGCCGGTATGTGTATTTTTCAGATCCGCGGTTTGCAGACCGCAAAATGGATACGGTCATGCAGTAAGCCTTAACCAGGGAAAAGAGATATTCACGGCTGAATATTCATCATGTCATACCACATTTCCCTGGCTGACTGCCGTTTCCCCTGTCAAATAACAACTGATCAGTGAGGTTTCTCAAGCCAGAATTGCGCCAGTCAGCTAGCTGTCAAACTGACTTAAATTAATAAACCGGGTTGCCTTCATGAGACAACCCTTTTAAATATTGCCCTTTCACATGTTCGAAGTTCAATACTAATGAAATCAATAGGGGCAGGGGTTATACTGCTATTCTACATTTGTTTCCTCATAGATCAAAAACTATAAAATTTTGCTCGTACAGTATGACATGCAGAGTGGGTAGTTACTTGAACAGCACAGTACTAACCCATGTATACACCCACAGTACCCAAGTAGATGGTCATGGCTAATAAAATCTGTGATCTCTGAAGCAGCACACTGGTGTAAAGAGCTCATCCCCCAGTAATTCTCAGTTAACGCCCACTGAATGTACATTTCTATCACAAAACAATGCTCATTATAAACTTGTAATTACTTAGCCACAGTAACTGAAGAAATAACAGTAATTATCTCACGATAAGAGTTAGTTTTATAATTACAAGAATAGTTTTCAGTATCATTAAATGATCTTGCTCTACTGAGTATATTATTTAGTAGACGTGAAAAAACCACTTGCCAAATTGCAAAAAGTTAGAGTGGTCTCTAAATGGTGATCTACAATTGACACACTACTTCTGGGTCTTGCAATATTCTGTAGCATCAAGCAGATATGTAACTATGATTTTCCTTTTAAAATGACATGAGGGGATTCATACTCAGAAATGCATGAGACTGGAGAAGGAATTGATACCTAATGAAAAGACAACTTAGGCTACTTTCACATCTGCGTTTTTGCTGGATCTGTCAGGGATCAGCAAAAACGCTTCCATCATGATAATATAACCATCTTCATCTGTTATGAACGGATCCGGTTGTATTATCTCTTAAATAGCCATCACTAGTCATCAGTATTAAAGTCTTGGAAAACCATTTTAACTCAAATCCAATTTAAAAGGACTATCATGAGCAAACTCAAACTGTTTGCATAACACATAGCTGTGGTTTACCAGATTAAAATGCAAATTAGGCCTTTAGGGCAATGACGGCGTCACCTTTGCTCTTGTTGCACACAAGCTCCGCTCCTTTCTATGGCCATCCCCTCCCTTGCTGCTTTGATTGACTGAGCCAGGAAGTGGCAAAGCAATGAGGGAGGGGCTGGAGAACAGGAAGTGGAGCTTGGGTGCAACAACAGCAATGGTGATACCCTTATTACACCAAAGGCCTAATTTGCTTATTAAGAAAAAATATTATAACTCAGGAATAAAACCTCAGATCAACAAAAGAAAAACAGCGTTTAATCAAGTGAAGCAAAGATGTTGCATTGGGAGGTCGCTGGTGACAGATTCCCTTTAAGGGGGTTGTCCAGGCTACAAATAATGATGACCTATCCACAAGACAGGTTATCAATTGTCAGGAGTCCGATGCCTGATCAGCGAGGACTACGTTCTCTTCAATGTTAACTTACACACCATCTGTTTTGTAGTGGTAATGTAATTACAGGTAAAGGTAGAGGTAGAGGTAAAGTGTAATTACAGCTTTCTCACCCATATACTTGAATGGGACTACACTGGGCCACTACAAAGTAAACGGCGTACAGGTAAACACTGAAGATGATGAAGTAATCGCCCGAGCACCACAGCCCCTTCAAACCCCTGCCCATTTAATATTGATGACCTGTCCTGAATATAGGTCATCTATAACTGTAGCCTCGACAGATTTAATCACAATGTAGAGCAGTTTGTTGGCATTAGGGGATTACGAATATATAACTACTGTAACAGTACTGTTTTATTGTTTCTGAGCCTTTACAAAGGAAAATTGCACATGATCTTGACCAAAAGTTTGCTACTGTTTTGAGTCTACAGCTCTTACTTATACCAATTCTACCCCATTTGGAATTTTTTTCCACTTCCCACTACATGGTATGCTACTGTAAATGGTGCCATTAGAAAGTATAACTTGTCCCACAAAAAATAAGCACTCATAAGGCTATGTGAACAGAAAAATAAAAAAGTTAGGACTATGGAAAGGTGGGGAGTGAAAAACGAAAACACAAAAATGTAAAATTGCAGGGTTCTCTAAGGGTTAAGGGTCAGCTTCTTCATGAGCCTGGAGTGTCTTTCAACACTCAGCTGCTTTGTATCATACTACTGTGCTTAACTTTGGAAAGTCCCCGAAACGCGTATGGTATTTGAGAAACCTGCATTTGGGCATCAATGAAAGAACGCACACTTTATAACTAGTAAGTGTGGCGTATTTAAGTGGAGCTCCACTAAACAGAGACTTTATTTATTACTCTGATGATCAAACAATAATTCCTGTGAAAGCACCTGAGAAACTTCAATCTCCAGACTCAGGAGGCTTACAGATACACAGCGTTCCCAGCTATTCAGCGTTCCCAGCTACTCAGCGCTGCGGGAACCCACATGGGACGCCACGTGGGACGCCGCTTCTACACAGCAAACGCGCGCGAACTCAGCCGGCAGCCTGCGCTTACCTAGCAGGTACTCTACCACAGAAGAGAGCGGACAACAGGAGGATACATCGGAGGACAAGAGGGGGTAATGTACATGCTGTATAAGGTATAAGTTACCAGTCTCATCCACTGTCGCTGAGCTTAACCCTACATGCACAATTATAAATCTAAAAAATAGATTATAAAATAAGAAACAGCAGCTGAATAACCACTAATAGAGAATCTATTATAACAAAGACAAAATAAGGGCTTGTTCACACATCAGTTATTTGATCAGTTATTTCCATCAGTTATTGTGAGCCAAAATCAGGTGCGGGTCAAAAACACAGAACAGCATAACAGCTGCAAATCCTTTCATTACACCTGATCTCTGTGGAACCTCCGCTCCTGTTTTTGGCTCACAATAACCGATGGAAATAACTGATCAAATAACTGAAATGTGAACGCAGCCTAAGAGGAACATCACATCCATAGTGTGGACTTATTTATATACAAAAAGACTTATCTACAGATAAAGACTATTTTATTATATATTTCTATATTTTTATATTTTTCATTTATCTACATTTTTTGATTTTTATTTTTATTACACTTTTAGCACTGGGTCCTAGTTGCACAATTCCATTTTTATTATTACTATATTTTTAAATTGACATAATAAATATATTTGATACAATACTATTGTTTGAATGATGCTATATTCTACATGAAAGTTTGGATGCCATATGTTCATTATATGTTCATCATATCACTATGGTCCCAATGATGTCAGACTTTGTGTGAAGGTGTTGATAGCAAAAGTATAATACAAAATTAGTTTTTACCAACATAGTGTTTCTACCAGATGAGATGTGTGCCCATCATCATTTTTAGGAACTCATTTAATACAAGACAGAATTCTGTTGGCAGCTGACTAGCACTGCATGCTGTTATTTAGTCTATGATCTACTAATACACCCAGATCCTTCTCAACAAGAGAATGTACATAGTTATCATGAGGTGTGAATAGTTATCAACTCAATTACTCCAGTGTAGAGGCAAGAGAATATCCCAGTGACGTCCAATATGACAGCTTAAAATCAGATAATGCCAAAATATTCAAAGTAAATCTATATATCTCACTCACTTCACTGGGGAGGATGTGTCTCGGATAAAGCGCAAGACACCTTAAGACAGAGCCTCCCTTAGCCGAGTTCGCTCTAAGAGTCACAGGAATGATGGCAGCAGACTCTGCAGCTTCTCATTCAATTCCTTTATTAACAACCGGCTCTCAACGCGTTTTGGGGGGTATATACACAAAGCCCCCTTCTTCAGGAGTAATATAACAAGTTAATTAATACTTACATCAGCTTCTTATGTCCTCAGCAACCTCCTGGCTTTCGCGCCCACACGTGCAGATCGCAGAGACAGGAAGTGACCTCACAGTACTTCCGGTTTCCTGCTATGCACTCCACTATAATTTTGTGTATTACGTTTATAGTGTAGGAAATGCCTACACTTGGACCATCGGTGCAGCCGTTTCCCTTAATCAATATTTCCTTTTAACCACTATTTCCATTTTCCTTTGGGTTTACACCTTTTCCACCCATTTGGCACCTGGATTTTTTATCATATATATTTTGGATTTAATCCTAAAATATCTTTGATTAATCATCTTGTTTTTGTGCTCGTCATCCCTTTTTTCTTCCAGGTGGCAGTTCTGACTTCTTCTGCCTTTATCCATTTGTTGGCTTCCCCTTCTGCAAGTTGGGATGTGTTCCCAAGATGTAGGTTCATATACACAGACTGTGCTCATCTTGTATGAGAGATACACAGATGGTTTACCTTTGTTTTCTCTTGTCGAATGTCGTGGCTATGTATCTGGGTTTGGTTTTATCTGCCCATTGGCGGGGCTTGGGTTTGCATTAAATTCAGTCATTTGTTTAGGAGACTCACAGATAGTCTGGTGTCACTTTCAGTATTTTGTTCTGCTCTTGATTTGAGTGATGTTCTGACACAATCTTTTAGACCCTCGGTGAAAATAACACTGTTGATAATGATAACAGTGTCCATTTTGGGATTTAGTATTCTGTGCCCTTTACATTAGTCACTGTATCTGACAAATATTCCTTCTACTGCTCTGTTTTGGAGTTTGGTGCTTTTTTTCTTCTGGAATATACACAAATGTTGCGCATGCAAACACTTATGCAGACAATGTTTTACACTTGGCTTCTCACCATGCTATAGTTCTGTTGGAGATTTCTACGACATTCTGGAGAAGAGTCTGTTTTGTAACAGCATGCGCCTGATCATTTCAGTGAGAGTTCTGTTTTTCAATTAAGCTACCCCATTTTGTTCTGGTGTATATGGGACTATCTGTGGTGTTCTATCCCATAGTGTCTTAAATATTCTTCTACTTTGTGTCCTGTGAATTCACCTCCATTGTCACGTTGCAGTATAAAAAGATTCCTCTTAAACTTGTTTCACATAGTCTTGTAATTTATCAAGAACTTTTTTTCTCTATCTTTTTGTCTGTCTTTCTTTAGGAAGTGTCACCAAATGTTCATCTCTCTTAGCACTGGCTATCACCTGCTTTCCCTGTAGGATAATGCAATTGTTGCCTTGGAATTTCCCAGTCCTTCAGCTGTCAAGCGTTTCACATATAACAGTCCTCCTTCTAGACTAGAAACATACAGCACGTGTTTCACTGGTACATCCATATTATGTCTGTATGTCAACAATATTATGTATGTTTTGTCTGGGGCACACTAACATCCCATGGCAGGGTGCTTCTGCATTTATGCTGCTTCCCTTTGCCAAATAGATTGCCTCCTTGTTATGTAAGTCAAGTTCTGTGAAGAAGTTTCTATCACCATCGTGTGACTGGTTGCTCCAGATTCAATGCACCAGCCTTGCAGCATCTCACTGGTTGTCACTTTAAATGTGCCATTCCAATTATCTGTACATGGATCAGAGATGGTGGTTTTTACTTTTTGTTTGGTCTCTTTCAGATGTAGCTTCAGCTGCCCTGTTTTTCATATTGTACAGCCTTTCTTTAGGTGTCCCCGTTTGAATCTGAAACATGCTCTTTTTTGCTTTTTGTGATATCTTGTCTCTGTAGCTTTAAAGGGGTTTTGTCACTTCAGCAAAAAACATTTATCATGTAGATACAGATAATACAAGGCATTTACTAATGCATTTTTACTATCTATATTGCCTCCTTTGCTGGCTAGACTCACATTATGCACTGTTTCCATGGTCATGACCACCCTACAATCCATCAGCATGGCTGTGCTTGCATACTATAAAACAAGCACCAGCCTATGTGAGCTCCCATTGTCCCGGTCACCGGAGAGGCCGGCATTTTTTCCTATAGTGTGTGAAAGCACGAGCCCCACTGATGGACTGAAGGGTGGTCATAACCATGGAAATGAGAAGTGTGTATAATGTGATGGAAAAATGAATCCAGCCAGTAAAGGATGCAATATGGGTAATAACAATACATTAGTAAGTGGCTTGTATTAACTGTCTCTGCATGATAAATGCTACTTGTTGAAGTGACAAAATCCCTTTAGGAGCTATTGCAAAGTCATGTCATGCATGCATGATTTCCTTTCTTTGTTGATAATTATCTATGAGCCTGGTTCTCACAAATTTCAGTGTCGGATCTGTCTCAGGGCGTTGATCAGTGCACTATATGAATCAGGAAAACTGTACAGCAGTGTGGCTACATG
Organism: Rhinella marina; assembly: GCA_900303285.1. Taxonomy (NCBI): domain Eukaryota; kingdom Metazoa; phylum Chordata; class Amphibia; order Anura; family Bufonidae; genus Rhinella; species Rhinella marina. The sequence continues at coordinate 52,114 of ONZH01007658.1, read as the reverse complement.
ACTGTCTTTAATATCCTCACTGACTGACCTTAGTTGTGTTACCACCTCCAGCATTGCATTTATTTGCTCTTGAATTTTCTTTGTTATACCTCATTTTGTAGTTTCCTCAGCAGAAATAACTTACTATTCAGACTGGATCTTTCATGCAATTTTTGTAGTGCATTCCACATGCCTTTTGCAGTGCTCTCATGTCTGATGTGGATCAGTTGGTCTTCCTCCACTAATAAGCTTATTGTGGCCATAGCCTGTATTTCTTGTCCAATTATCTCTGGTCTCTCTGTACTACAACCTCCCATAAGTCATCTCTGGACAGTAACATTTCCACTCTAAATTCCATGGCTGATAATTCTCACTGTTAAGGTTGGCTGCTGAAAGTTTCAGTTCTAAGCTTCCAGCCATATTTCCTTAAATTCTGAGGAGGATTAGACGTCTTTCTGGAAGATTCCTGGTGTCTGTCCACGCATCAAGCTGTGCTGTTCTGTTTTCTTTTGTCTGTGCCCTGGGCCCATAACCTGTTTCAGTGTTTGCAGCTTTTATGAACAGCGCTCAGACATTGTGGGAGAACAAAAACTTATTTACTTTACTTGGGACAAAACAGCAACCTTTAAATGTAACATCATCATCAAGATTTAGACTACGAGAGATAACATCTATATCATCACCACACAGTACATACACTGGAACAACTATAGTTGAATAAACAGTGATTTTTAACACAGCGCCATCTGCTGTCAGCTTGGCCCAATATGACGTTTTCACGCAGGCAAGCGCGGTGAAGTCATTCGTCACCACGCATAGGAGATCTTCAATGAAGATGGGGGCGGCCGGCCCGCCTCCAGCAAATAGAGGAGGTAAGTATGCTTTATTTTTTATACACTATTTCAGGTTAAATGGATTCGCTACCACAAAGCACGAGGAAATTCGGTTTCACGGCGAATCAAATTTATCCTGAAATTCGAATCGAATTCCACTTCGGTGGATTCAATTTGCTCATCTCTAAAAATAATGTTAAAATTGTAAGTTATAAATATTTTTTGAAAATGCAGCGAAAATAAATTTAAGATGTGGAAATATATTTCTAATAAAAATATTCAACACTATTTTCCATATACATGCAATATTGCAATTGAAAATGGGGGGAAAAAAATCAATTTTTACAAGTTTTTAATAATTATATGCAAATCCTATCATTAACTCATTGTATCATGGCTCTGTTTCTACTTCTGTGCTTTGCATTTGAACTCAAGACCCACTCATTAACCCTCTGTGTACTGACCTTGGCCTGTTTCTGGATTAACCCTTCATCTGCTGTTTTGGCACATTCTATCCACTCGGTATTGCTGCAGGTTCTGGTGAAGAACCTCGGGGTAGCTTTAGCTTCCTTCCTACCAACAGAATATGTTGAAGACTTCTACATTTCCATATCAGTAAATACATATACATTTATTTTTTTTAGTAGACATTGGATGAGCTGATGCTACTCTTCTTTGTACTTAGATAATCTTTGTATTGCTCAAAAAGTATACAAGAAACCTCTGTCTAGCCCAGGCCCAGTGAACAAACACGTTACCTTTCTCTTTTGTCAAGAGGATAAGTCCCTATACAGTCAAATTCTGTATGCAATGATTGGACAGTGTCAATATCCTCTTTTGACAAGGGCAACAATAACACTCTGATGTCAATGCTAGCACAGAAAGGTTGCGTTTATAATGTGTTGTAGCAGGGAGGGAGTGGGAATGGGGGAACAGTTTGGGGAACAGCTCAGAGTCCTCTGTCATTTATGAAAGCAACTGATGCAGCAGCCATATGACCCGAAAAAAACAAGCTGGGTCGCTGCTCTGCTGCTTTCTTAAACTGACCCATTTAAGAAAGCAACGGTTGCTTCTTTTCTAGGTTGCAGATGTTTTGGGACAATAACAATAAGTGGTTAATTCCTTTATCCGAATTTTAATTTAGTCTGGTATGTCTAGAAGAGTTTTTATTCATCCAAGCCATGGTTTGTCTAGTAGTGAGTCAATATCAGCTTGACATGTTTAGAAATCTTGAATGAGTTTCAGCAATCATTTAAGTGGTTATCTTAGTTCATCTCAGTGATAGAAAAATCCATTGTTTTCCCAAAGTGTCTGCTGGATCAATAAAATACATTATACAAATGGCATACATCAAAAACAAGTAAATCAGCAAACAATTCCTAACATTCACTGAAAAACACTTGTTTCCAAGAATTTCCATAGATTACAGCTGATCGTTGGGGTCCATATGTTAAGCTTATTCAGGGGATCCTAACAATAAAAAAGGATTGGTCAAAGCAGATGGCACCTTTAACTTGCCACCACACAATGCAGTGTAATGAGCAGACGGCATATAGAACAAGAGGAGCAGATTGATATATTGCTTTTTCTGACTTCAGTTGTACAGTACATGGGGCCTTAGCAGTGACTGATACCATTCTCTGTGTGAATGCGTATTTATAGATCAGTCACTGATAACACCCCCCCGAAGTTCAATTCCGAAAGAGCGAATCACAGGCCTCATCAGTCACATCTGCTTGAGCAGTTGTTTTTTTTTTTCATGGAGCAGCTTGGTTGCATTGGGGTTATCAGCCACTAGATAGGACAACGAAAAGCAGGATGTCTATTTTTTTGTAAACCGCAAGGACAAATTACACAGTAACAGTTTTTAATGATGAAAAAGAGATAGCTTCCATCCAGTTCAGCCTATTATCCTGCAAAATTGACCCAGAGGAAGGCAAAAAAATCCAATGAGATAGAAGCCAATTTTTTGCTTATTTCAGGGGAGAAAATTTATTCTCAACTCCAATCAGGCAATCAGAATAACTTCCTGGAACAACAAACCTTCTCCAGACTTCTAGTAACTATAACCTATAATATTATTACACTTCAGAAATACATCCATACCCCTTCTGAACTCTTTTAGTGAGTCCAACATCACAACTTCCTCTGGCAGAGAGTTCCATAGTCTCACTGCTCTTACAGTAAAGAATCCCCTTCTATGTTGATAGAGAAAAGTTCTTTCCTCTAGCCGTAGAGGATGTCCCCTTGTCACTGTCACAGTCCAGGTTATAAATAGATTATGGGAGAAATCTCTGTATTCCAGTTTGATATATTTATACATAGTTATTAGATCTACCCTCAGCTGTCTTTTTTGATAAACTACAGCGCCTTGAAAAAAATGTATACTCCTCAAACTTTTCCACATTTTTTCTTGTTACACCCAAAAACTTAAATGTATTTGACTGGGATTTTTGCCCATTCTTATTTGCAAAGCAACTCATCAGATTGGATGGTGAGAGTCAGTGAACAGCAATTTTCAAGTCTTGCCACAGATTCTGAAAGGGACTTAGGTCTGGATTTTGAATGAGCCATTCATTTGATAATAACCATTCCATTGTAGTTATCGCTGTATGTAAAGGGTCATTGTTCTGCTGGAAGGTGAACCTCTGCTCCAACCCCAAGTCTTTTGTAGCCTCTACCAGGTTTTCGTCTAGGATTTCCCTGTATTTGGCTCCATCCATCTTCCCATCAAATCTGACCAGCTTCCCTGTCCCTGCTGAAGAAAAGCATCCCCACTGTCATGTTTCACGGTGGGCATGTGTTCAGGGTGATGTGCAGTGTTAGTTTTCTACCACACAAAGCCGTTTGCATTTAGACTAAAATGTTCAACTTTGCTCTTATCAAACCAGAACACCTTCTTCCACATGTTTGCTATGTCCTCTACATGGCGTGTGGCAAAGCAAATGGGACTTTTTATGGCTTGCTTTCAAAAATGGCTTTCTTCTTGCCACTCTTCCATAAAGACCAGATTTGTGGAGCCACGACTAATAGTTGTCCTGTGGACAGTTTCTCCCACTTGAGCTGTGGCTCTCTGCAGCATCTCCAGAGTGACCATGGGCCTCTTGCCTGCTTCTCCAATTAGTGCTCTCCTTGCCTGGGCTGTCAGTTTAGGTGGACAGGCATTCCATTTTGGGATCATGTATTGAACAGTACTCTGTGAGATGTTCAGAGTTTGGGATATTTTTTTATAACCTAACACTGCTTTATACTTCTCCATAACTGTATGCCTGACTTGTTTGGAGTGTTCCTTGGTTTTCATGAAGCTATTTGATCACTAATATTCTCTAACCAGCCTCTGAGGTCCTCATAGAACAGTTGTAGTTATAATGAGAATAAATTACACACAGGTGACTTCTGGAGGCAATTGGTCACACTGGATTTTATTTAGGGGTATCCGAGTATAGGGGCTGAATACAAATGCATGCCACACTTTCCAGATGTTTATTTATTAGCAATGAAAACCATGTATCATTTTCTTTTCACATCACACATACTTGCTACTTTGTTTTGGTCTCTAATATAAAATCCCAATAAAATACATTTAAATGTGGAAAAGTTCAAGGGGTATGAATACACTGTAAATAACCCTAATTTTGATGCCCCTTTTAATGCACCCCATAATCTAACTGGCCTTGGCAGCAGCTTCCTGATACTATTTGCCATAGAAAAGTTTACAGTTAACTAAAATTCCTATGTTCTTTTCCATACCAGTTTTACCAATTAGTATGTATTGGTGAGTCATATTTTCCCGTAACCTTACATTTATCAGTATTAAACCTCATTTGCCAAATCTGAGTATTTACCATTAATAAACACCCTCTGTTTTCTATCACTGTGCCAGTTACTTACCCACATACACACATTTTCTCTCAGTCCAAGCATTCTCAGTTTATATACTAACCTTTATGTGGTACAGTATCAAATGTAGAGATGAGCAAATCGAAGTTGACAAATTCAATTTGTCCCGAAGTCGAATTTCCTTGTGCTTCGTGGTAACTAATTGCATTTTTTCTAAAATGGCTGCTGCACATGTTAGAACAAGGAAGTAAGAAGCCCGGGAATGAGAGATCATCCAGCCAACCAGCAGATAGTCAGCCCCTGTGATGTCACGGCCCTATAAAAAATCTCAGCCTGCTCAGTCTCTGCCATTTTACAGTGAACTTAGTGCAGGGAGAGACATTACAGGCACTATGGACAGTGTTTAGGAAACTATTTATTCAGGAAAAAAAACTATTGAGCAGTTCAGGGAAAGATTACTCATAGTGTAGGGAAAGGATAGGGAGGTATTATCCACACTCTAGGGAGAGAGCAGGGACCAACAGGAGAGTGTAAAGCCTGGCTATTCTATTAAGTGCTCTAATATTACTGATTTTAGGTTTTTGCATTATTTGATACATAAGTAATTCCAGTAATCCTTTCTTCTGTTATTTGGGTGAAATTGTAATCTGATATAAGTACATCCATTCCTCCTTGATTCTGAGGAGAAATTACATTATGTTACAAACACTTTGGGGGTGTATTTAATTGATAAATAAGTACATCCATTCCTCCTTGATTCTGGGGTGAAATTGCATTCTGATACAAACAGTTTTGGAGCTTTTAATATATATACAATGTCTTGCGAAAGTATTCGGCCCCCTGGAACTTTTAAACCTTTTGCCACATTTCAGGCTTCAAACAAACAGATATAACATTTTAAATTTTTGGTGAAGAATCAACAATAAGTGGGTCACAATTGTGAAATGGAACGAAATTTATTGGATCATTTAAATTTTTTTTGTAATAATAAAACTGAATAGTTGGGCGTGCTAAATTATTTGGCCCATTTACTTTCAGTTCAGAAAACTTACTCCAGAAGTTCATTGAGGATCTCTGAATGATCCAATGTTGTCCTAAATGACTGATGAAGATAAATAGAATCCACCTGTGTGTAATCAAGTCTCCGTATAAATGCACCTGCTCTGTGATAGTCTCAGGGTTCTGCATCATGAAGACCAAGGAACACACCAGGCAGGTCCGTGATACTGTTGTGGAGAAGTTTAAAGCCGCATTTGGATACCAAAAGATTTCCCAAGCTTTAAACATCCCAAGGAGCACTGTGCAAGCGATCATATTGAAATGGAAGGAGTATCAGACCACTGCAAATCGACCAAGACCCGGCCGTCCCTCTAAACTTTCATCTCAAACAAGGAGAAGACTGATCAAAGATGCAGCCAAGAGGCCCATGATCACTCTGGATGAACTGCAGAGATCTACAGCTGAGGTGGGTGAGTCTGTCCATAGGACAACAATCAGTTGAACACTTCACAAATCTGGCCTTTATTTGAGAGTGGCAACAAGAAAGCCATTTCTCAAAGATATCCATAAAAAGTCTTGTTTACAGTTTGCCACAAGCCACCTGTTTGGTGTAAACATGTGGAAGAAGGTGCTCTGGTCAGATGAAACCAAAATCCAACTTTTTGGAAACAATGCAAAACGATATGTTTGGCGTAAAAGCAACACAGCTCATCACTCTGAACACACCATCCCCACTGTCAAACATGGTGGTGGCAGCATCATGGTTTGGGCCTGCTTTTCATCAGCAGGGACAGGGAAGATGGTTAAAATTGATGGGAAGATGGATGGAGCCAAATACAGGACCATTCTGGATGAAAACCTGTTGGAGTCTGCAAAAGACCTGAGACTAGGATGGAGATTTATCTTCCAACAAGACAATGATCCCAAACATAAAGCAAAATCTACAATGGAATGGTTCAAAAATAAACGTATCCAGGTCTTAGAATGGCCAAGTCAAAGTCCAGACCTGAATCCAATTGAGAATATGTGGAAAGAGCTGAAAACGGCTGTTCACAAACGCTCTCCATCCAACCTCAAAGAGCTCGAGCTGTTTTGCAAGGAAGAATGGGCAAGAATTTCAGTCTCTAGATGTGCAAAACTGATAGAGACATACCCCAAGCGACTTGCAGCTATAATCGCAGGAAAGGTGTATTAATGCAAGGGGGCCGAATAATTTTGCACGCCCCACTTTTCAGTTTTATTATTACAAAAAAAAGTTTAAATGATCCAATAAATTTTGTTCCACTTCACAATTGTGACCCACTTGTTGTTGATTCTTCACCAAAAATTTAAAATATTATATCTTTTTGTTTGAAGCCTGAAATGTGGCAAAAGGTTGACAAGTTCCAGGGGGCCGAATACTTTTGCAAGGCACTGTATATACACACATTCCTCCTTGATTCTGGGGTGAAATTGCAATCTGATACAACCAGTTTTGCAGTGTATTTAGTTGATATATCAGTACTTCAATACATCGATCCTTGCTTCTTGGATGAAAGTGCGGTCTGGCATGCTGCAAAGGTGAAGAAAGCACGCTCCTCAGGCTTAAAAAAAAAAAAAAACTAGAGGTGATCACACCATAAAGGCCGAGAACAGATAACCTGAAAAGGGTTAGCCGCCGAGGCTGCTGTTCGCCAAAGCAGAGCACTTCTCTACAAACTTTTAGGTTGGTCAAATTCTTTTACTCTTAATTCGATCCGTTGCAGAGTTGGTGCGAAATAGCGGCCTGATACTACACACTTTAGGGGTGAGTTCACACTTCTGCTATTTGGTCAGTTATTTCCATCATTTTTTGTGAGCCAAAACCAATAGTGAAGCCTACTCGGAGATAAGCTGTAATAGAAAGATCTGTACCTGTTCTGTTTTTGACCCAAACCTGGTTGGATACTACACATTTTGTGTTCAAATTCTTTACACTTAATTTGATGCATCAATCCCAATTTGAGGAGTTGCTGTGAAACAGCCTGAGCCTCGTACTACACCCTTTTTAGGGTGGTCAAATTCTTTTACACTTAATTTGATGCATCAATCAGCAGTTGCGGGGTTGGTGCGAAATTGCGGCCTGATACTACACCTTTTTTAGAGTAGTCAAATTCTTTTACACTTAATTAGATGCATCAATCACTAGTCACTAGTAGTAGCGGATTTGGTGCGAAATTGCGGCCTGACACTATTGCTCTTTTACCCTTGCAGTTAATGTTACAGTACAGTATGTCCGACAGACAGATGAGGAGGAGAGATCCACTGCTTCTTCCAGTAGGTGGGAAAGTAGCGACGATGAGAGTCACGTGGGAGCTCAGTGATGGGGACATCAGTGATATGTAGACAATAGTGAATGATTATGATGTAGCCGATCGCACATGGGAGCTGGGTGAAGAGGGGGCTTCATCATCATCAGGAGAATAGGGTGGCAGCTTGCACATGAGACAGCGTCTGAACCAGCAGGGTGGTAGCGTGGCCGTGAGCCAGCAGGGTGGAAGCAGTCTGAGATCTGTAGCCAGATGTGCCCGGGGTAGACCGCTTGCTATGCAGGAGCCTACCTGTCTGGAAAGAAGTAGCGGTGCACGGGTTCACGGAGGCAGCCAGCATGGAGTGGTGGGGGAAAAATGCCATAGTCTGAGGTGTGGGAATTTTTCATCAAGCGTGGCCCTCTCTGTGACTGGGCCACAGTGATGACACCTCATGATTCCCATCCTACCTCACCACTCTGTGATTTGGCCACTGTGTTGACTCCTCATGCTGTTGCCACCCTCTCCACTCGGTCATGGGACACTACTTGAATCAGCGTGTAACAGAACAGGTTCTGTACAAATCTATGTGGAATCAGCTGACGACGGTGTAAAAGGAGTGCGCTCTTTCAGTTTACAGTAGAATCTTGGGCCTCTGCTCGGTTCTTCCCACCTGGCGCTAACATTGAGCTGTAAGGTTGAGTTCACACTTCAGTTATTTGGTCAGTTTTGACCCCGTAACTGACCAAATAACTGAAGTGTGAAGTGATTCTAAGAGTGACGCCTGTCATCTGCGTTTCATACTGACTCACAGTACTGTTTCACTACCACAGTTGCTCCCTACGCATCTTTCTGCAATGCACAGTGTTCTACACCAGAATGCAGGCTCTCTGCAGCCAGGGAATAGCAGTTTTTTAAAGCGATTTGTCACAAATAAATTTGGATCGAATAAAATCTTTTAGGGAAATTCGGTGAACCATCCAAATCAAATTTTTGACAAATTTGCTCTAATCATATGCTTTGGAGAAGTCAAGATATATGGAATCCATGGCTTGCGAAATTCTTGTAATAAACCAAAACGTTGCATTTTTATGTATTGATTGGTATGGAATAAAAAACAAGGTAAAGATGCTGGCTACATACGCTTTTTTTTCTTTCTGCAAACTGAGTGGAGATGAGCTTGTCCACTGTAAGCCATGCATCGTGAAATAAGTATTGGGCGCTAGTGCTGTCTTCAAGTGTTATATATTCTGGATATACGGTATAGAATCCAATGAATCAACTTGGTCCAGTCTAGAACTTACTTAAAAACTGACTAGATTGGTTTGACAGGACTGATACCTCAAAAATGTGTGCTGATACAATATTATACACTTATTTTCAATTGGATGCTTCAACATAGCATCTCTTTGAAAACCTTCAAACTGTTTATCCATAACAGGTGAGAATTACTGGCCTATAGTTTCCAGACTTGATTTTTCACCCCATCTGAATATTGGCATTTGCTAAGTGCCAATCCTGTGGAACAGACCCTATCACTAAAGGGTCCATAAATATCAGACATAAGGATCTGTTTTTTACATTACTTAAAAGGGTTTTCCAAGATTTTTTCTTAGATCAGTATCTGATTGGTGGGGTCTGACACCCTTGACCCCCACCAATCACCTGTTTGAGAAGGCACTGGTGCTCCTGTGCCTAGGCCACGTGACCGATGAACAGTTGGCAAAGCTGCGGGAAGGTCATGGTGCTAATGCAAGCGCCACAGCCTTCTCAAACAGCTGATCAGTTGGGGTCCCGGGTATCGGACACCCACCGATCCGATACTGATGACCTATTCTGAGGATGTCATCAGTATTAACATTTTGGAAAAGTCATTTAATTCTCCTAGAATATGGGGATGTATGCCCCAGTTATATGTCTATTTTAATCTTTTTAAGACGTCGCTGCACATTTTCCAGGGTCAGACAGGCTACATTTAATGGAGAGTTTACTTTGACACTCTGTATTTCATTTTCCTCAGTGAAGTGGAGGAAAAAAAAAAAGATTTAATACATTTGCGTTCTCCTCATCGCCCTCAAAACACCTCTCTTGTCACACTTTAAAGGTATGCTCACACCATTTTTTTCCTGATGAAGTTTTTGTTTGTTTTTCGCCCCATAAGATGCACTTCTTTCCTCCAAAGTGGGGCGAAAATTTCATTGTGTCTTATGGGGCGAATACTAATGAGTACATTAGTACCGGAGGACCAAGAAGCGGTGAATACAGTGCTCCCCAGGCTCTGTACTCTCCACTTCTGAGGCATGGGGGCTGGTGATCTGAGGCATGGGGGCTGATTATATGAGACACTCTCTTTTTATGATCCCCTCCTGATTTTTGCTTCCAAAACTGCAAGCAGAAACTTGACCATGTGGCCTTACCCTAGAGGGACAACACTTTCAGGTTTAACTTTACCATTTATATCACTGAAGAAAATTTTAGGGTTAGTTTTACTCTTTGAAATGGAGCCTCTCTGCCTCCAGTGTGGCTGTCTTTTAGATATTCTATATTTTTCTTATAGTTTTTTTGTGCTTCTTCACTACATTCCTGCTCTCTTTTTATTATTTATTGCCCTCTTTACATTTCTATTTATTCACATTGTTTTTTTTTCTTGTTCTTAAACCTTTTATTCCCATACGGTAGGACACGAACAATTACTTTATATTACATTTGGCACTATAATGAAAAGCAAGCAATTTAGTAAAATACAACTGCGTTTTGGCACGATAAACACTGATTAGATAGTTATGACTTTTCTTCTTGCAATTGTTTGGAGGATTATAGTAGGGTGTATGTGACTATCCTCCTCTGGATGCAAACATTCCTGATCTTATGTTACCTGTAAATTTATTTAACCAGTCTGTAAAAATGGCGCCTGTTCAGAAGCTAAGCGGGAGCCATAGCCACTGGTTTTCTGCTGTTTCACACAGCAATCACCCAGGGCTACTGTCTGTGATTGACATGACAATGCCAATTACAGACATTTAACCCCTCAGATGCTGTAGTCAATTGTGACCATGAGAAACTTGTAAAAAGTAAAAATTTAAACTGCTCAATGAACAAGCAAAAAGCAGTATTACACTGCCAGATGATCACTAACAAGCATTACTTAGCTCCTTAGAAATCATCTGTTTTTTACCACGGTCCGCGGGTCCGTGTTTTTAGCACGGATGCATGTTTTATTTTGTCAGTGTTCACGGATCCATCACACCCATTATAGTCTATAGGTACGTGAAAACCACAGATATCATCCATGTTTCACGTATCATTAGGAAGAGATGCTTTGAAAATTATTCTTTAGCTGTGCAGTGTCAGCAAAACACTGACACACAGACCCACACAGATCCATCACTGGCATCTCTGACCACCTTTTCACAGATTTAAGCACTGACACGGACACGTGAATGAGGCTTTACTCTGAAAATTCAGCTTTACCAACAATCTGATTTTTGTTTTTTTCTGATTCAACAGTGTTAGTAAGAGGTGCGTGATTTATAATATCAACATAGTTGGAATTGCCAAAGGATGTCTTTGTGACCGAAAGTATTTATCATAGAGGAAGTGAAACACAGGTACGAAATTAGATAAAGATCTCAAACTATGGGTTTCTTAAGAAATTGACTAATAAGCTATAGGACGTTTAAAAGATCTCCCAAGAAGTGGAATATAGAAATCTGTGCCACAATGGTAGTGGCCTTGATACAAAAAAGGTTACTGTGGTTTCCCCACTAATACAGAGTATGAAATGCCTAATTCCTGCAGTGAGTGTAAACTTGGCTGCACATGTTTTGTCAACATTGATTACAGTCTTAGAGGGGTAACAGTAACATGGAAATAGCTGAGCAATGCATTTATGTATTTCCCATAGACATTAGTAAAGAACGAGAACTAAATCTCTGAATTGGCAGATTTCCTGTGGATGCCTCCACAAATCAGACATTTGTGCCATGTGAATTCTTCTGAAAAACTGCTCATGTGCTGTCTCATTACTGTGGACAGAACTCCATATCAAACATATAAACATATAAACAAGAGGTTGGTCCTAGAATGGTACTTACTCTACTTGCTTATTTGAAAGTGAGGAGACAGAGTAAAGTCCTGTGATTAGAGGGATTTACCATAAAGGACATTTATCAACTTTCCACAAGATAGGAGATAAATTGCTGATTGATGGGGGCCTCACTACTGGAACTTCCCAGAACAGGATTCCTGAGATTCCTCCCATTTCTCCTCAATGCAAAACCACAGTTTAAACTCATCATTGTGGTCGTGCAGTAAGGAGGAATTGGGGGCTTGGAACCCCTATTCTAGCGATTAGGGGATCTCCTTAATGTGGATAGACAATAATATTGTCACAAAAATGCAAACAAAGATACTGTATAATTGTAATCCCTTCCTGGCATGTGGGGGCAGAAAAAAATCACTAAGTTATCCTTCTTTTCAATCTCTAATTCTTTAATAAATGGAGAAAATTATGTTGAAGGACAAAATGTATATAATGCAAATAGTCACTGGCCTTTGTAAAAAAAAAAAAAAAAAAACAAACTGTTGACCTTATGTTATCTGCATATACATTACTGCCAATGTTGATATTTGTTATATGTAAATTAACAACCATTACAAAGTGAACTAAATATACAAACCAAGGTACTTTTGTTCAAATTAGCTTTAATCAATATTATTCAGACTCTCATGCTGTGTTTGAAGATGATGTATGCACCAAGATGGCTCTTGAATATGAAGCTGGTTCTATTATGGTAAAACAGTACATTAAAGAACAGTGAGTTAGAACTTGTCCAAGTTAAAAGGCAGAGAAGATAAGAAGTATGATGATGTATAATGTTACCCGTCAGCAATCTGTTGCTCCATAGTAGGTAATCTTGACGTCTTTGCAAACCTCACACTGAGAGCTGTTGTCTGAGCTGTACGTTCCTGGATCACAAACCACTACCAAGAAATACACAAAACAAGATGTTACAACTAGAAGTAATACATTTCATATCATAATGCAGAATTACATAACATAGTATATTTACTATAATACCATCGCAGTCAATTCAAATGAAAATTTATTTTGTGTATGAGTATACCAAGCACAGTGCTGGATAGTGTACTGGGGCTGACCCTTACTGATCGGATATTGATGACCTATCCTTGCTCCTCGGAAAAAACCTTTTGATCAATAATGTATCTGCACGGTGACAGGGAAGGTAGGGTAATTTCACTGCCAGAGGAAGCTGAAAGAGGAAGGGAGGGACTGTACACACTTGCCATTTAGGCACACTGTCAATTTCTTACATTTGCCTGGAGGTACACATTGAAGAAGTTAACAACCTTTAAATGTGACATTTAAATACTTAGGAATTGGTAATTGGTTAAAAAAAGAGAGATCAATGAGCATGTACCCATGCCCGAGTGTGCTGTTCTATAAAAGAAGTCACTTCATGAAGATAAGCTCTGTCAGTATGCTCTACTAGGGTACATACACTACTCCACAAAAAGTTAGGGATATTTGGCTTGTGAGCGAAACTTCAGGATGAACCAAAAGAGCACTCTAAGCTTTATAGTTTAACGTAATATGACCTTCTCTAAACTTTTGAATGCACATGTCCAAATGTTCAATGTTTCAGTACTTTTTGCACAACTTGCTGTTCTCTAACAAGGAGCTTAACGGCAAAATTCACAACAGGTGTTTGATCCATGAATTGCTCAATAAATTTCCTGGTTCAATTAGAACAGGTATTTAAAAACAGTCCTCATCATGCTGTTCAGGTCTTGAAATTGTGAGGCCAAGACAACACCTAACAATTGATCAACAGTGCCTTGTCATTGCGAGGCTTCAAGCGGCCACTGAGCTTAGAGTGTCACAGAGTGTCATCAGCAGGTTGCAACAAAGATACAGAGAGAATGGAAGAGTCACAGAAGGCATAGAAGTGGACGTCCTTTGGCCATATCCCACACCGATGACCGCTTCACTGTGAACAATGTCCTGCGGAATCGGCTGATCCGTCTTGCTCCACATCCTAGAACAGAACGCAAACCGCAGCATGCTTCGGTTTGCTCTCAGGTATGAGAACGGAACGGAATGCATTCTGCTCTGTTCTATTTTATCCCCATTGACAATGAATACCGGAAAATATTAACACTAGTGTAAAAGTAACCTTAGTCGATGTGACTGCAAAATGAACAGCAAGCAAATTTAAAAATGCATGTACGTTGGGTTAATGGTTATAGCACTAGACTGGTCTAGTACAAATATGACTGCCAGATACTGTATGTGATATAGCATAGCTAAAACAGGATACAAATATATTATCTGTATTGCGTGAAAAATGATTGAATCCTATAGCAATTTTGTAGTGTAGAATTTGCAACTGTTACTCACATTATGGGACTGACAAGCTTTCTGGCTGCGGCCTAACATAAAGTTAATGAACCCTGCATGATATAAGGTCCATTCTGACACTTGACAATTACACACTGGAAATAGAACTAAGCATCTGAGAGCCTTATTTGACCTGAAAACCCCTGGAGTGTTGAAATCATATGACTGGTTCTACCAAGGCTGCTGTTGTCCAGTGATACTTACAGTAGCTGTCAGAGAAATATATTTCAACGGTGACCCTTGCTGTTGATCAGTATTACAGCTGCGCCTTGCCCCTGGCTATTCTTTCTGGGAACTAGCCAGGGACCTGATTATCATTTTGGACAATATTCAGTTTAAGGATGCATATGGTACTGTCCAGGAAATATGCCTTACACTCACGCTTTTCTTAAAATCTTTGTCAATACTTTTCAATCTAAATGTGGCTAGACACTGTCTGGAGGTTTAATTAGTTGGATGAACTTACAGTGCCCTGTCCACTTCAGCGCAACAACTGAATGACAGCATTTTATAGATGAAACACAGGCAGTTCAGTAAGTCTGTGTCAGATTTCCACAAAGTCTTCTTCCACTTCAGTGTTTTCAAGATAGAGATGAGATAAATCCTTTGTTTTACTACTATGATCTGAATTAGAGATTAAAAATGACAAAATGGACAACTCATAGCTGGGGTTCAGTGACAGAACACATCTAGGAATGATTTAGCATCATTACATAATGAAGTAGCTTGTACAGTGGTATAATGCACTGTGGTATAATGTAAAATGCACTGAGAGGACTCGTCTTTGAGTCCTCTCCATTATGTGAGTGAGCATGAAGATAAAACTTACATATTCGGATTCAGCCTCACTTACACTATACACTGCTTACTGTAGTTTGGAGGGTGCTTCATAGCTGACAGGTTCCCTTTAACCACTTCCAGTCTGCCCATTGACTATAAACGTCCTGGTAGTGGATCTCTATCTCTGAATGGACGTTTTAAAACGTCCTTGAGCTTTGCCCCCTGTGTGCAGCACCTGTACATAGAAGCTCCATGACTCAGCTGCCTCCTGACAGCCAAGAACATGGAGCTTTAACCTGAAACCTTTTGTCCTGGCCTCCACGCTTTTGATCACCCTGACAAGCTGTCAAAGCCATCACAAATGCTTGTACTATCTCCCTCTCATTACTGCCGGTCACAGAGCAGTTTACAACCACATATGGGGTGTTTCTGCAAACTTCAGAATCAGGAAAATAAATATTCAGGTTTGACTTGCGGTTTACCCTTGCTATCTTATAGGAAAAATGAATTAAAAATTGAAAATATGCAAACAATATATATTTATTTTAAAATTTCACCTTCCTTCTGTTTTAATTCTTGTGGGAAATCTAAAGGGTTAACAAACTTAGTAAAAATCAGTTTGGATTACATTGGGGGCTGTAGTTTCTAAAATATGTTCATTTATGGGAGGTTTCTATTATTTAAGCCCCTCAAAGTAACTTTAGAACTGCAAAGGTCCTTTAAAATTAACTATTGGAAATTTTCATGAAAATCTTAAAAATTACATCTAAAATTCAAAGCCTTCTAACGTCCTCAAAAAATAAAATTACATTTCCAAAATTATGCCAACATAAAGTGGACATATGGTGAATGTTCATTAATAACAATTTTATTAGATATCCCTATGCAACTTAAAAGCAGAGAAATTAATATTTAAGAAATTGTGATTTATTTCAAAATTTTCAGTAAATTTTGGATTTTTTTATAAATAAAGGTAAAATATATTGATTCAAATTTACCATTAACACAAAGTACAATGTGTCACAAGAAAACAATCTATGAATGGCTTGGATAAGTAAAAGCGTTCCAAAGTTATTACCAGATGAAGTGACACATGTCAGATTTGCAAAATTAGGCCTGGTCAGGAAGAGGTAAATGGCCCGGATGGGAAGTGGTTAAGGTGCATTTAGATGGAACAATAATCGTCCAGATTATCGGGAACAACCGTTCCTGTGAATGGTCGTTCCCGATCATCTGGCTGTTCTGAGCATTAGATTCTGCTGTCTAAACAGTGATCTGCTGCTCAGAAGCCATGATTTTGAATTGTGTGTGTTTTTTTTTTTCCATTACGGCGTTCACCACGCAGGAATAATTTTTAAATATTTAAATAGTTCAGACATTTTCAGACACAGCGATACCTGATATGTATTATTTTTTTGTTGTTTATATATTTTTATATGTAAAATTGGGAAAGGGGGGTGATTTAAAATGTAACTGCCCGTTCATAAGCCTTTTGACATGTCATAAATTTTGATTGATGGAATTCAGGTTCTGAGACCGAGAAGTGCTCTTTAGCTAATGAAAATTTGCCAGTCACATGGTGCGTCACTGAATACCTCTTATTCTTCGTTTCGGTGATCGGTAGGGGTATCAGCACCTGGAGTCCACTGATCAAAACTTCTGACATGTCACTATGAGTGGGAAGTTACTCTTTAAACTTTTAGTATTTGTGTGTGTGTGTGTATGTATATATATATATATTATATTTATTTATTTTTTTAACTTAATAACTATTAGCCCCCTCAGGGGTATCTTCTGGCCCCTTGTCCCATTCAGCCTAATAGAGAATCTGATGAATGGGATTCTAATATGATCACTGCTAAGCAGGGCTGCCATCAGGAATTTCGGGGCCCCCTACAGGCAAATTTCGCGGGCCCCCCTTTCGGGTAAACTTTACAGATTTGCTTAATATGCAGCAGCCTCCACATAGCACATTACATCTTTCTTTTTTACGGCATATCACAACTGCTTTTTTTGCCCAAAAGATTAGTAAGCCTGCCACCGCGACAAGGTAGACTCTTTAGGCAGGATCCTACCCTAGGCTAATGTTTTTACGCTACATGTTATATTATTATTATTCACACACTGATAAACATTTTCAATAGGGAAACACAGTTGCCATTAAATTCAGTTACATGCTTGTAAGTGCAGAGTGTTGAGGCACATTGTGTTGATCTGAGGTCTGATGGGGGCACAAGACGCTGACCTGAGGTCTGATAGGGGCACAAGACGCTGATCTGAGGTCTGATGGGGGCACAATGTGTTGATCTGAGGTTCATTATCCCTGTACTGTGACATCACTGTGTGTATTATCCCTGTACTGTGACATCACTGTGTGTATTATCCCTGGACTTTGACATCACTGTGTTTATTATCCCTGTACTGTGACATCACTGTGTGTATTATCCCTGTACTGTGACATCACTGTGTTTATTATCCCTGTACGGTGACATCAGTGTTTATTATCTCTGTACTGTGACATCACTGTGTTTATTATCTCTGTACTGTGACATCACTGTGTTTATTATCCCTGTACAGTGACATCGCTGTGTTTATTATCCCTGGACTTTGACATCACTGTGTTTATTATCCCTGTACTGTGACATCACTGTGTTTATTATCCCTGTACTGTGACATCACTGTGTTTATTATCCCTGTACGGTGACATCACTGTGTGTATTATCCCTGTACGGTGACATCACTGTGTTTATTATCCCTGTACAGTGACATCGCTGTGTTTGTTATCCCTGTACAGTGACATCACTGTGTTTGTTATCCCTGTACAGTGACATCACTGTGTTTATTATCCCTGTACAGTGACATCGCTGTGTTTATTATCCCTGTACGGTGACATCGCTGTGTTTATTATCCCTGTACGGTGACATCACTGTGTTTATTATCCCTGTACTGTGACATCACTGTGTGTATTATCCCTGTACGGTGACATCACTGTGTTTATTATCCCTGTACAGTGACATCGCTGTGTTTGTTATCCCTGTACAGTGACATCACTGTGTTTGTTATCCCTGTACAGTGACATCACTGTGTTTATTATCCCTGTACAGTGACATCGCTGTGTTTATTATCCCTGTACGGTGACATCGCTGTGTTTATTATCCCTGTACGGTGACATCACTGTGTTTATTATCCCTGTACAGTGACATCACTGTGTTTATTATCCCTGTACAGTGACATCGCTGTGTTTATTATCCCTGTACGGTGACATCACTGTGTTTATTATCCCTGTACGGTGAAATCACTGTGTTTATTATCCCTGTACTGTGACATCACTGTGTTTATTATCCCTGTACAGTGACATCGCTGTGTTTATTATCCCTGTACAGTGACATTGCTGTGTTTATTATCCCTGTACGGTGACATCAATGTGTTTGTTATCCCTGTACTGTGACATCACTGTGTTTATTATCTCTGTACAGTGACATCACTGTGTTTATTATCCCTGTACAGTGACATCGCTGTGTGTATTATCCCAGTGCAGGAAGAGGTAAGTGGTCTGTGTTTGTGTGTTTGTTTTCTATTTTTCAGGGTCGTGAATGCAGAGGACTACGTCGGATTCGGTGGACTACGTCGGACCAGCTTTTTTTTTTTTTTTAATAAAATGGTCAAACAGGGGTCTGGGGGAGTGTTTATTTCAATAAAATGTTTTATACTTGTGTGTGTATTTTTTTTTTTACAATACTACAGTTTTAGTAATTCCGGCTATCTACAGACGGCCCTGATTACTAATACTGGGCTTAGTGCTTGCCGGTATGGCAGGCCAGCACTAACCCCAACATCTATTACCTCGGCACCCACCGCCACCAGGGGTACTGGGAAGAGCCGGGTACCCGCAGGACCGGACCTTCTAAATTGAGGGTCTGGCTCTGGGGCGGCTGCAGGCTGGTACCATTAGGCTGGGAAGGGCCAATAACTGTGTCCCTTCCCACCCTGGTAGTGCCAGGCTGCCGCTGCTGGTTGTATCTGGTGGCGAAGGAAAAAAGGGGGGACCCCACGCCATTTTTTTTCAAAAATAATTAAATAATTTTTTAAAAAATGGCGTGGGGTCCATAAACACAGTGATGTCACAGTCCAGGGATAATAAACACAGTGATGTCACAGTCCAGGGATAATAAACACAGTGATGTCACAGTCCAGGGATAATAAACACAGTGATGTCACCGAACAGAAATAATAAAAACAGTGATGTCACAGTACAGAGATAATAAACACAGTGATGTCACAGTCCAGGGATAATATACACAGTGATGTCACAGTCCAGGAATAATAAACACAATGATGTCACAGTACAGGGATAATAAACACAGTGATGTCCAAGTCAAGGGATAATAAACACAGTGATGTCACAGTCAAGGGATAATAAACACAGTGATGTCACAGTCAAGGGATAATAAACACAGTGTACAGAAAGTTAAAAAAAAAAAAAAAATTATACTTACCTTTTTCATAGCAGCAGGGCCAGCATCATCAGAGCAGGAGATCTTCTTCTCATGTCTGAAGGGGGCGGGGCCTATGCTGCTGGCCGGCCCCGCCCCCCACCGAGACCTGAGGAGTGCCTGGGTGGTACGGAGAGCTGCAGGGGGGACAGGAGGGAGGATGGAAGAAGCAGACAGCCGAAACCCTTCCTGCAACAGGCAACTGTCTCTACGTCCTATGGACGCAGAGACAGCTGCCAGAGGCCCGGGCCCCCCACAGCAGGTTCTGCTGTACCCCCCTGATGGCGGCCCTGCTGCTAAGCTGTGCCTTGTGCACAGCCTAGGAGGAAGCTAACCATGGAAGGCCTGTGAAACTTCAGCAGGCCCTAGGCTGTCATGGTAATTGACCAGAGCCCTGAAATTTCACTGCAGTTGCTCTAGTCGTAAGGCAGAGGGAGCCGTATCCATCTACCTAACCCCCTAGCTGTTGGCGTCCTAGGTTTGACTCCAACCAAGGGCAACATGAAGTTTGTATGTTCTCCACCTGTGTGCATGACTTTCCTCCCATGTTTCAAAGACATACTGATAGAGATCTTAGATTGTTCTCCTTGAGTCCTCTCCGTTATGTGCATGAGCTCAGGAGTCCTCTCAATGCATTTAACTGCTGGTTTGTGGGAACACAGAATCAGAATAAAATTAAGGAGATAAACATTACATAACTGGACTCGGCATCATTGACACTATACACTGCTTAGACTCTAGTTTGGGAAGTGTTTTGGAACTGACAGTTCCTTTAAGTGAGTAAAATAATAACAACAGTATTAGAAATTAATTTGAATTTCCCGAAGACATCTCCCAATATTGCTAGATTGTTTTTGCTTCTATCTTTCTATGTTTTATCTGTCACCTGTTTGTTTTGGTTGCAAACAGACATCTCCCTTTAGTTGTTGTCAAAGTCCAGCACCATAAAATAATAGCCATCTGTGGTTATATATGAACATGATGTAACAGATGATCATATAACAATTATATATGGACATGATGTAAGAACGCTGGGCATACACTTTAGATAAAAGATGTCCAAAGCAGACAATTTTGTCAGTATCGGCAAAAGATGTCATGTTTATGACGGCCTTCTAACGGTTCCTCAACTGAGCAAAGGGTTCTGGCATGTTGGATTTCAATATGCAGTGGGTCTTTTAGCTGCCCATCTCCCTACTGAAATAAGCAATATACCTTGACCAAGCATTTGTTTATGGTGAATTTTCTATATTTGTGCATAAATCTTACCTAAAACATCAGATTTTCCTAAAAGTAGATAACGACAACCAAATCAAACAAATAAGTCAAAAATATTAGACTTAAGGCAAAATTGCGGAATAGGTGCGGGCCCGTTCACTTCTATGGCCGGCACGGGATCTTGCCAAGCCGCGGTTCCTCAAGAAAGTCTAAGAGTGTCAAAAGTATGTGAAACTTTTCTTTCAGTACATAGTGTGCATCCTTTGTGTAGCAACTAAACATTTCCGGTAACTGTTGATTAGTCCAGCACATCACCTTGGAGGAATTTTAGCCCATTTCTACATACAAAACAGCTTTAACTCTGTCATGTTGGTTCCTCCCATGAACTGCTTGCTTCAGGTCCTTCTACAACATTTCTATTGGATTAAGGTCAATACTTTGACTTGGCATTCCAAAACTTTAACTTTATTTTTCTTTAACCACAAAAACTTTTGTGTACAGTACTTATTTGTTGTCTTGCTGCAACACGAAAGTTCTCTTGAAATTCAGCTCGCACCCAGATGTCATGACATTTGCTGGTATAATTCAGAGTTCATTGTTCCCTCAATGATGGTAAACCACCCTGGCCCACATGTAGGAAAACAGGCCCAAACCATGATACTACTACCACTATGTTTCACAGACAGGATGAAATTATTACGCTGGAATGCAGTATTTTCCTTTCTCCAAACATAACACTTATCATTTAAACCAAAAAAGTTCTATTTTATACCAAGGGGCTGCATGACGTTTTCAGGCTGTCTAGTCTAGTCTAGAGTTGGAAGGAAAGGAAAATCACCCTGACTCCTTACAGATTAACCGACAGAGTTTTGCGAGGGGGCCAACAGCTAAAGGCACACCACTCTGAAGGTACCAGAAGAGCACTAAAGTCCAGCAACCAGACTGAATCTGAGGTTGGCCTCATGCACATGACCACTGTTTGGGTCCGCATCCGAGCCAAATTTTTTGCGGCTCAGATGCGGCCCCATTCACTTCAATGGGACCACAAAAGATGCGGACAGCACTCCGTCTGCTGTCCGCATCCATTGCTCCGTTCCGTGGCCCCGCAAAAAAAAAAAAATAGAACATGTCCTATTCTTGTCTGTTTTGCGGACAAGAATAGGCATTTCTGTAATAGGTGGCCTATTCCGTTCTGCAAATTGCGGAACGTACATGGGCAGCATCCGTGTTTTGCAGATCTGCAATTTGCGGACCGCAAAACATGGCACGGTCCTGTACATGTAGCCTTTAGCACAGCAGAGAGATAAAGCAGTATATTGAAGTTTGCCTGCCAGTTTATGCTTAAACCTGCTGGAGTCAAGAGAAACACCACTTCTTGTCTGGAAGTTGACTCAAGTAAAGCTGTTGAACTTCACAAAAGTCTGGACTATTTCTCCACCTCCACCATTACTCTCCCCTTTATTGCTTCGGAGCCTAACCCTGGAGAGCGACAGTATCCAGGTAGGAGCACCGTGACACACACAGAATACTATTGGGGCTGCACCACACCACTCGGCATTCTGATAAACCTGGGACACGATTGGCCCTGGGGGGCGCCACGTGGCACATGTTCATATGTATCTGCATTGCTGAGAAAAATGATGTTTTAATAAATGCAATTAATTTTCCAGTAGCAATGCATGCATTGCCCTTACACCTAGAGGCTATGCTCTCTCTTGACAGGGCCAGGTAACAAACATCATCGCGTCTGGCCCTGTAAAAGTGGAAGAAGCACAGCAGTTGCAGAGAAAGCAGTTAGCTCTAGTTGTAACGCTACACCCCCTCATTTGCATATATTAAAACTTCATTTTTCTCAGCAGTTTGGAACAGTTGGAACAGTTTTGAAACATTAGTTAATAGGAGAAAGGCCTTTCGTTGTTTAGAGGTTACCTTGGTTCCTTTGTATTCTTGCAGATTATTACATGTCTTGCTCTTGGTAGGATATTTGTTGGTCAACCACTCCTGGAGCGGCTAATAATGGTCTTGAATTTCCTTGATTTCTACAAAATCTCGGTCATTGTGGATAGGTAGACCTTTTTTTTAGTAACCTTTTTCACAGTCTGATAAACATCAACAACTCTTCTCCTCAGCTCCTCAGAAATCTACAAACACTTCTACAAACATGTGTTGTGAAGATTTTACCTTCAAATTATCTGCTAATCTTAAAGGTTCACGTTTGCCACTCACAGACATGTGATATTGGATCATTTTCCTCAATAAATAAATGACGAAGTCTAACATGTTTGACTCATTTGTTTGATTTGGTTATCTTTATCTGTTTTCAGGGTTTATGTAGTTTTAGTCAAATTTATGCAGAAATCCTGAATGGTTCACAAACTTTCACACACCACTGTATGTAAAAGGATGTCTCTATGACATAAGCCTTGAGGTGACCCAATCTATACTTTAAAGTAATCTGAAGGTATAAAATCCTCTCTGAAGATATGAACTGGTAGTCTGCAAAGCTGGCATGAACAAAATTAATGCTTTTTTAAACGTTTTAATATTTGCCTGCATGTAGGGGCCAATTTGAACCCCCAGCAAGAGTAATCATGTTAAAGCGCAACGGATCTAGTCACTATTTCCTTGCTTTAGTCTAGGCAACAAATTATTTTAATTGCTGGGCTAAGTCAATATGCCTGACAAAGAGGAGATTACATTATTCCTTTGTGGCTGTGTAATCAATTCACACTGCATGCGTGGCAGAGAAGACACCATGATATGAAAGTTATTTCCGATCTATCCAGCAGCTCTTGATATCTGGTCTTCAGAAGAAAGGACATTGGCAAGAGAGAGCCGGAGGGGTTTAAGCAGAACATAAAATACTGGAATCACAGGAAGAAGGTGTAAACTAAACTATGAAGAAGAGATGTACAGCAACCTATAGTGATTTTCACTTTCAAGAGAGGTCACCTTTCACAATTCACACTCAACTTAAAACATCAGTAATGTAAATCTCCTGACTATGATTTACATAAAGCTGCGTTAAGAAAGATAAAAGTCTTTATTCTTCATGATGTGGATTGCTGGATTCTTTGAGGCTTTATAATTATGTTGGAACTTTATGTGATTTAAGCTGTACTAGTGATGTACATGGCAGATTCTGTTTTACAGGGGTGAGGTATATATTGGTCAGGATATGAACAGTCAGTTCTTCAAGTTGATGTGTTGGAAACAGGAAAAATTGATGTAAGCATCTGAGCTAATTTGACTAGGGCCAAATTATAACGGGTAGATGGCTGGGTCTGAGCATTTTCAAAATGGCAGGTCTGGTAGGATGTTCCCTGTGTGCAATGGTTACCTTTCATAGTCAACTAGTGAGCCAAGAACAGGGTTATGGCTGGCATAAAGCTCATTGATACCTGAGGGCAGCAAAGGCTAGCCTGGTGGTATCCCTCAGAAGAGCTGCTAGACCACAAATTTCTAAAAAAGGTAATGCTGGCAATGACAGAAAGAATACACAGTGCCTGGCATCTTGCTTCATAGTCACAGCCCAGTCAGAGTGCCCATGTTGACCTGTGGGCAATTTTCAGCTAAAATAAAAAAGCTTGTGTATTGGCATTCATGTGGTGGTTACTTTGACATGCACCACTTGCATAAACATTATTGCAAACCAAGTGCTTGTCAACGATACTGCCTAATGGAAATGACCTCTTGCAGCAGGATAATGCTCCCCAGACACAATGCAAATTTTGTGCAGGCATAGGTTGAGGATAGTAACAAAGAATTTAAGGTAAAGAATGTGTCAGCATCTGCGTATTAGAAATCTGCAGATTTGTCTCAAAAAGGGAACATTTGCCGGCATGTTAAAGAAGAAGCCTTGAAGAAGTGACTACTGGTACTGACGTATATAACATACTATGTACTTTCTTTATCTGTATCTCTTGAATGCTGGCAAAATTTGACTATTGACTATTTTTTTTAAATGACTTCAAGGTGTTAACTTCTGATCGAGTATCTACGGAAGCTGCCCATGACCCTATCACTGATAGTCCTTTCTTGTAGTACTTTTGGTAGCTACCACTACTGCATACCAGGAACACCCCACCAGTTTTGGAGATACTCTATTGCAGTAGTCTAGCACTAGGATCTGGCCCTTGTCAAAGTCACTCAGATCCTTACAGAAATTCTAATTTATGGAATCTTTTCAGCTCCTCTTGCTCTATAACATGCTGCCTGAAGCTTACATTGCATTTCCATGGAGATAAGTTCCCTTTAAGTTCCCTTTAAGGTTGACTGTTGTGTGTGTGTGTGTGTATAATATATATAATTTATTATAAAACATACCTAGAGAGCTATCCTAGATGCCACAATACTGCCT
Organism: Rhinella marina; assembly: GCA_900303285.1. NCBI lineage: Eukaryota > Metazoa > Chordata > Amphibia > Anura > Bufonidae > Rhinella > Rhinella marina. The sequence goes on along the minus strand of ONZH01007658.1, from coordinate 26,924 downwards.
CCCTGCAGTCTGGAAAGGTTGCAATCTCAGACAGCATTCTCAAAATAACTTCCTTACTTGGTCATCAGATACTAGTTTGAATCAACTCGGTAAATATGTATAGTTTCCTTCACATAACTGAAAAGAGTGTATTACTGCACACTGTACCACGTAATTAAATATCCCCCATTTCTATGTGTTGTGAGGGGAAAAAGCTGTTCTTACCGCAACAGCCGGGACAGTCATGGTGTGTGACCTGATTTTTCCCAAAGCCTGGGCGGCAGCTGTCGACACGTATGATATCCAGGCTGTGTTCTATATAATTTATCTCAGGGATATTCACAAACTCCTCTTCCAACACGCGAGACTGCATCCTAAAGAATTCCACAATCAAGTTTTTTGCCTGCAGCATGGGAAAATGATTAAAACGATTAGGAGGTAAAAATGAAAGGCCCTCTCCTTATTGCAAAGTGCATATACTGTAAAAGTGTCATTTATTTCTGAACTAAAATTATCTGCTTATTAGAAGCAAATGAAAATGCAAAGTTCCTTAAAGAGACTGTTGGGTTTAGAAATCCTTTTCAAACACCCTGTTAGAGAAATCCTTTATACAGGACACTCAAGGAAATTTCTACAAAAAAATGTCTTTCAATCTGGAGGACCCAACATGACAGCATGCCTGTCAATTACATGGGCTACCCACTGATTTCAACTGTCATCAGGTAATAATTAATTTATCTTGTGGTGGTGTTGCAGGAAAACTGTACACATGCTACCAAGTACCCCTACTGTGTACAGCTGTCTGAGGACCTTAACAGCTGGACATCTTGCGATCAGCTTATCCTGAGGAGATCTTCCTAACAAAACTGATTGTCCAAAGAGGAGAACCCCTATAAATGGGTTGTCCCAAGATTTAAACTTATCCCCACATGTGACAAGTGAAAAAAATATTCCAGTGATGCCAGCAGTGCTAGGCTCCAGACCTTGAGCCGTAAGAGAGCATCAGGTTCACCAAATATTGCAACGTTTCAACCCTACATCGGTTTTTCTCATGACCGTAGGTCACAGCTAGTACAGTCATGGCCAAAAGTTTTGAGAATGATACAAATATTAATTTTTACAAAGACTACTGCTTCAGTTTTTATAATGGCAATTTGCATATACTCCAGAATGTTATAAAGAGTGATCAACTTAACAGCAATTACTTGCAAAGTCAATATTTGCCTAGAAAATGAACTTTATCCCCCAAAACACATTTCAACATCATTGCAGCCCTGCCTTAAAAGGACCAGCTAACATCGTTTCAGTGATTGCTCCATTAACACAGGTGTGGGTGTTGATGAGGACAGGGCTGGAGATCAATCTGTCATGATTAAGTAAGAATGACACCACTGGACACTTTAAAAGGAGGCTGGTGCTTGGCATCATTGTTTCTCTTCTGTTAACCATGGTTATCTCTAAAGAAACACGTGCAGTCATCATTGCACTGCACAAAAATGGCCTAACAGGGAAGAGTATCGCAGCTAGAAAGATTGCACCTCAGTCAACAATCTATCGCATCATCAAGAACTTCAAGGAGAGAGGTTCCATTGTTGCCAAAAAGGCTCCAGGGCGCCCAAGAAAGACCAGCAAGCGCCAGGACCGTCTCTTAAAAGTGTTTCAGCTGCGGGATTGGGCTACCAGCAGTGCAGAGCTTGCTCAGGAATGGCAGCAGGCAGGTGTGAGTGCATCTGCACGCACTATGAGGCGGAGACTCTTGGAGCAAGGCCTGGTCTCAAGGAGGGCAGCAAAGAAGCCACTTCTCTCCAGAAAAAACATCAGGGACAGACTGATATTCTGCAAAAGGTACAGGGAGTGGACTGCTGAGGACTGGGGTAAAGTCATTTTCTCTGATGAATCCCCTTTTCGATTGTTTGGGACATCTGGAAAACAGCTTATTCGGAGAAGACGAGGTGAGCGCTACCACCAGTCTTGTCTCATGCCAACTGTAAAGCATCCTGAAACCATTCATGTGTGGGGTTGCTTCTCAGCCAAGGGAATCGCCTCTCTCACAGTCTTGCCTAAAAAAACAGCCATGAATAAAGAATGGTACCAGAATGTCCTCCGAGAGCAACTTCTCCCAACCGTCCAAGAGCAGTTTGGCGATCAACAATGCCTTTTCCAGCATGATGGAGCACCTTGCCATAAAGCAAAGGTGATAACTAAATGGCTCAGGGAACAAAACATAGAGATTTTGGGTCCATGGCCTGGAAACTCCCCAGATCTTAATCCCATTGAGAACTTGTGGTCAATCATCAAGAGACGGGTGGACAAACAAAAACCTACAAATTCTGACAAAATGAAAGCATTGATTGTGCAAGAATGGACTGCTATCAGTCAGGATTTGGTCCAGAAGTTGATTGAGAGCATGCCAGGGAGAATTGCAGAGGTCCTGAAGAAGAAGGGTCAACACTGCAAATATTGACTTGCTGCATTAACTCATTCTAACTGTCAATATAAGCTTTTGTTACTCATAATATGATTGCAATTATATTTCTGTATGTGATAAAAACATCTGACAAACACACATAAAAACCAGAGGGCAGCAGATCATGTGAAAATATAATATTTGTGTCATTCTCAAAACTTTTGGCCATGACTGTAGACTCTCAAAAATGAGTCGCATGGATAGATGATAAGCTTAAATGTTGAGACAACCTTTTTAAACTGCACTCATACCACATGCTTTATGGACAAGCTCAAAAGAGACTATGATCTTCATTGTAATTACTAATTATGGATATGCTTGTTAATGAGGTTTTGGGATTGGAATGTCAGAACACATAACAGAATAACTATAATAACTAAAAAAAGATGACTAGCTCACAGTTAACTTGCATATATGTGAGCCAGCCATCTTTTTTTTTTTAATTCTGTATGTTTTAATCATTAATTGGTAGTTAGTGGGCCGTGCTCCAGTTTAGCACACTGGGGAGCATCCCTGATATTTTATCCTATTATTTACAATAAACGCAATAAAACTAAATGTGTATTAAAGGTATTGGTATTGGTCCGCATTTTTGCGGATAAGATGCGGAACCATACGGACCCATTCATTTTTCCATAGGAGAAAAAAATACGGAATGCACACCGTGTGCATTCCGCATCTGTATATTACGGAAGTTCTTCTGCAAAAAAAGGAAACATGTCCTATACTTGGCCGCAAAACACGTCCGTAGCCCCATTAAAAGTCAATGGGTCCGCAAAAATGCGGAACACTACGGAAGACATTCCGTATGTCTTCCGTTCCGTTTTTATACGGAGACAGAATACATACGGTCGTGTGAATGGGGCCTAAGTGTTTTGACTGCTGGTAGGTCAGTAGATTTATATCTTTTTGTTCTGGTTAATGTAGTGTTTTTGAAACTTTCTAATGAGGAATGAGAGCTATTTAATCCAGCCAAAAGAATCAGTTGATTTTGAAATCATATGGGCCTTCCCTGTATGCTTAGTCATGCAGAGTTAGCTGTCGGTCACTGAGTGACATCACCCACCTGACTCCTAAGTATAAAAAGAGCAGAGGTTTAAAGGGCATCTGTCAGCAGATTTGTACCTATAAAAATGGCTGACCTGCTGCATGTGCGCTTGGCAGAAGAAGACACCTGTGTTGGCCCAATATTCATGTTTTAATATATTCAAATAAGCCTCTAGGACGGGGGCGTTGCCATTACACCTAGAGGTTCGTCTCTCTGCAACTGTCGCACCCTTTCCACTTTGATTGACAGGGCTAGGCAGTGAGAAAGTCATCACGCCTCGCCCTGTCAATCAAAGTGGAGAAAGTGCAGCTGTTGCAGAAAAAATGGAGCCCCTAGGTGTAACAGCAACGCCCCCATTGCTCCTACAGGCTCCTTTGCATATATTAAAACATCATTTTCCTTAGCAATGCAAGCACATATGAACATGGGACCAACACAGATGCCTTCAGCTGCCAAGCGCACATGTAACAGGTCAGCCAGTGTCATAGGTGCAAATCTGCCAGATGTCCTTTTAAATGAATAAATTACAAGTGTTACTGAATCCTCTCACAAAACTATATATCAGGGATCTTCGGCACGCCAGCTGCTGTGGAACTACAACTCCCAGCATGAAAACATATTTGGCTTTTCTAACTCCCATAGAAATGAATGGAGCATTCTGGGAGTTCTACCTTCAGAACACCTGGACTGCTGAAGATCGCTGATCCTTGCTATATATGAATCTGCTTAGCCTCCCCTACTCTATAACACTGCCTGCAGCTTGCGCTGCATTTCATGGTGATAGGTTGCCTTTAATGTCATTTCATTTTGGGACATTAGTCCTGTCCCATGGGAGCTCTGTTTCTCATTTGGTATGATCTTAAGGCTGGTGGTGGAAATAAAAAGGGTCGGGGGAGGTATTAGTGAAGGATTCTACCCTCCCACTTCCCTTTCCACCACCCTGGCTTCCCTGTCTTCACTGTATTTTTTCTATTTCCCCTACAAGCTCTATTAGACCCGTTACACCCTGCTCTCCACCAGGAAGTCCCTCTCTAGGTCAGAAGTCTCGGCTTCTGAGGACGATATTTCAATTGCAGTATCTTTTGCACAGCATTTGCTTAGGAATACATGTGGCTTGTTTTCCATAATATCCTACCAATTGCATACAAATTGCTGATGTTTCCGTTCCCTTATATTAGAAATGCTCAATTACCCCCTGAAATATAGCTTCCTTCTACTTGAGTACTGGAAACCCACAAGTGCCTCTGTAACATAAAATAACACATCATAAATGAGATCACTGTAACTAGGCAAACCAATTATTTGGGTCATAGTCTGTTGAAGCATGTGTATCCACCAGTATTACACCCCCACTGTTATGGCAGGGATCTTGTTCCCAGCACTCAAACAATTCCAAGAAACCCGATGTCACAGAGTCTTTAGAGCCGTCAGCTCTGAGTGGTTTACTACAGAAAGTCTTAACCCATGGAAAGAGTGTATCAACATCTACTATTTGCATAATTCTGCAGAACGGAGCCCTTTACCCTGATGACTAAAAACGGAAATTCCTGTATGCTCCTCTTTTGATATTTTGCCAAGGTTGCATATCTTACTTTGATTTTTTTTTTTATGTTTTCAAATTGATTGCAGATATAAAGCTCTCAAAAGTCAGGGAACATCATGAATTGTGACCTAAAAAATTATCAACTAATTAACACTATCACAGCAACTCTTGCTTCAATGTAAAGCAGTGAAATTTACAGACATAAGCAGCCTCATTGGAGGCAAGGTGGAGTATAACGTATGTATTTAAGGAATGCTTTGCGTCATCAACAGGGCACATTTAGTAAGTTCTGATATGTTTTTGTTTTGTCAAGTCATACTCTAAATTCATTACAGGTGTATTCATCATCAATCATTACCTAATATAATGTCTATTTAACATATTTACCGTTCAGTAGTTATAAAAGTACTTTTCTTCCCCTGCTAACCACTGTGTTCCTCATAAGTTACCATGGCATCGACCTGTGGTTCTGAGCCTTTGTTAGGTCGAGCATGCTCAGTGTGTTGCTATCAATTCTCTAGCTAAATGTTAGTGTGCTGCTGATTACTGAGTAGAGGAGGCGTGTCTGGACTGTGATATCAGGCAGCCAATCAGTAATCATCAACACTCATGAACAAGCAGGAACTCACAGCAGGAAAGCTAGGGATTGTGGGGATTGTAGTTTTGTGAGGGAAGATCAGGAGCCATGATACTCTCAGTGTGTTTCAGGCTCACACAGGAGATAGACAAATGGATTACAAGGTAAACTGAAGATCTGGTTATATGTATAGTTATGGGTTCTGGTTGGGTCACAGCTTGCAGCCTTAATGCAGTTTATCAAAAATTAAGTTACGTTACCAGAATACCCCTTTAAAACAAAACCATGACCATTTGTCAACTGTGTGCCTATCCCAACCATGCAATTCCAAACTGCATGCCGTTTAATAGGGGACAATGTTGGTCTCCAGCACAGTCCCCATTGGTTGGGGCACTTATATCTATATGCCAGACTTCACACATGAAAAAAATGATTCATTAGTTATACTGAAGGACTCTCTAATGACAAATTACAATGAGAAATAGTTTTTTACTTGTGTGTTTCTTTCACTTCATGTAGCCTCAATATAACATCACTAATAGTGAAAATGATCTTTTTAAGTGATAATTATACATATTTTTCCACATGAACTTATATCATCCAAATATACAGCACATAAACAGCATAAATAGAATAATGTGCACTGAATGAATCCTGCCTGAATGATTATACATGTCAATGCAATACTTTGCCTTAAATATTTCTATGAAAGAGTTAAAAAAAAAATTGCCTAACTATATGTAAAAGACAGCATTGTGGGACAAAACATTTACACTACACAGTCGAGTCACATTATTATGACCATCTGCTAATATCCTGAGTAACCACGTGCGTCAGATGAACTGGGATTGACTCAATAAGGTTGTCATAGGTATCTGGAACCATGCTGACTGCAGTAAATCCCACAGGTGCTGGAGAGTGCCTGGCAAGGATCCATAGAGTGAACACAATGATCGAGGTGGTCCCACAGATGCTCAACTAGGTTCAAATCTGGGGAATTAGGGGGAAAGGGTCATGCTCTTCCAACCAGTGTCGGACATTTCAAGCCATGAAATACTGCATCGTCTTGCTGGAATATCCCATCCACCCCAGGAAAGACAATCAACACGTATGGGTGTACTTGATCTGCAAGGATGGATTCATACCAAATCAGCTGAACGTGTCTTCCACATGGATGAGTAGGCTCAGAGAATGCCACGAGAACATTCTCCTACCATAACAGTGCCACCATCAGCTTGAGTTCTTTCAGCAATGGTTGAGGGTGTTTGTTTTCTGATGTTTCTGACCTGACAGGCCAACATCCATCTGTTCCATCAAGCAGAAAACTTGACTCATCGGAGAAGGCAACACTTTGCCAATCAGCAGAAGTGCCACTTCATTAGCAGAGGTGCAGTGACCATCTGTCTGCTTCAGAGCCCCATATGCATTAGGGTTCACTGCGTGTATGTTAGCTCCTCGGTTCATTCTGGTGATGAGCAGCTCCACTGAAGTGTATTGGTCGGCCCCTCAAGCACGTTTGTAGATGAGATTCACCTTTCATGTCAATGGCATGTAATGTTCTACACTTTCCATTACACTTATTTGCGATGGTGCCATTTGTCCACTCGCCATACACTTTCACCAATGCAAAACGGTATGCAAACAGTTCAATTATGCTTCCACTCTTGGCCCAAAAGCCAATAATAATTGCCCTTTTGCTCATGACAGCAATGAGGAATACGTGTAAGTCAGCCTATCTCACACCTTACATACCCATCGAGCCAGCTCAGGACACCTGACATCTTCATGAGCTATGCGGTGTCAACGTCTAAAGTAGGAAGTGGTCTTAATAAATGTGACTCGACTGTTTATACAATATGGTTGTATATGTCAAGAAATCAGTCATACCTTTTCCAAGCGTATACTTGTCTCCTTTTGACAGCCATAAGAATTTCTGGAACAATCTTTATCCCAGCCAAGAGAAAATGGGTTGACTGTAGACAAAATAGCAAGGTTGTATAAGAATTATAGTACTGTATCAAAATATGGGAAATAACATAATACAGGTACATGAAACTGGCTACACTCCAAAAATAAATTCTATTAGTGCTTCTTGTAGACAAATGGCACAAGAATTTCATTTTAATTTCTAGTAGTATAGCACTGCACTAAAGCTTATAGGAGGGGGTGCCAAGATTTGAACCGCACTGATTTAACCCCTAAAAAAAAGGTATGGCTCTGACCCCACCATTGAGCCACCACGATCAGCAATGGGTGTCAGGCTGAGATTGGTGCTGGCACCGATCCCAGTCGTTTAACCCCTTAGATGCAACAGTGAGTAGCCACCATGAGTAGCATCCATGGGGTTAACAGAGGGAGGGAGCTCCCTCTCTCCACCATTGGGACACCGGGCTATAATGGTCCCAATGATTAGCATGGCAACCGAACTCCTTACAAAGGCATCCAGGCTTGCCATGTAACGAAGCCTCCCTGACAGGTCCTGCAAAACTAACAGTGCTACACTCTGAAATATGAGTATTGCAGAGTATAGTACAGCCCTCAACCTCACTGGATCTTCAAATAAAAAAATAAAATTAACATAAGTGTTATAGCCAAATTGCTGTTTTTGTCATATTACCTCCCAAAAACATTGAATAAAATGCGATATAAAATTAATTTGTATCCCAAGGCGGTACAAATAAAAAAAACTACAGCCCGTCCCGCATGACCCTCAGATAGCTATGTTTGCTAAAAAATAAAAATGTTATGGACAGGGGCGAACTGGAAATTTAAAGTGGCCCCATGTTGTAGGCGGTTCAATGTGACAGAAGGTGGGGCAACACAAGTAGGCAGGGAGAACAGTAGAAGTAGACTGGGCCAGCAATACCGTAGTACAGCACAAAATACCGATCCAGCAAAACTAAATACCACACTGCAGCATAAAATACTGCTGTAGCACCATTCTGAGGATGGTGACACAGTGGAATTCAAGAGGACACCTGCGGCTGCTGGCCAGGAGCTTAAAGGGGTTGTCCGGGTTCAGAGAAGAACCCGGACATACCTGCAATTTCACCCAGGCAGCCCGCCTGAAGAGGGCATCGGAGCATCCTATGCTCCGATGCCCTCCTTTGCCCTGCGCTAATTAGCGCAGGGCAAAGGAATTTCGCCGGGTTCCGGTGACGTACCGGTCCCTGCCGGGCAGAGGCTTCCGCCCGGCAGTGAGTCGGTGACGTCATCGGCGCTGATGGACAGGCTTCAGCGCTGCCCTAGCCAGTAAAACGGCTAGGGCAGCGCTAAAGCCGGCCCATTAAGGCCGGTGACGTCACCGAACTCACTGCCGGGCGGAAGTACCCGCCCGGCAGCGAGTATTTATAAACAAAAGAGACCTTGCCCTGCGCGATCTAGCGCAGGGCAAGGGGGGGGCATCGGAGCATGAGATGCTCCGATGTCCTCTTCAGGCAGGCTGCCTGGGTGAAATTGCAGGTATGTCCGGGTTCTTCTCTGAACCCGGACAACCCCTTTAAGTACCTGATGCTCCTAGCATTAATAAGTGCTGAGAGCATCAGATTGTTATGTACCTGGCCAGCAGTCATGAGGTGGGCTTGGGTGGTCCCTTGAGCATTGGTATAATAGGAAATTTCCCTGTGGGGTTCATGGTCCACCTCTGTTATGAATGTTGGTATATGGTGATGAAAAATATAACTTATTTCTAATAAAAATGTTATGCTGCAGAAGTAGTAAAACATGAAAAACTAAATAAATTTGATATTGCCATAACTGTATTTACCCATAAAACAAAGTTATCACACCATATGTAACGAATGAGGAACTTCATAAAAATAAAAATAAACACTGACAGAATTACAATTTTTGCACCCCAAAATGGTACCAATAAAAACTACAGCCCATTCCATTCCAAAACATAAGCCTTCACACAGCTACATTGGTGAAAAAATGCTAATGATGTTGGTATATGGCAATGCAAAATATAACTTATTTTTAATGAGTGATTTTATACTGCAAGAGTAGTAAAACATAAAAAACCTATATAAATTTGGTATCATCATAACCGTATTGATATATATATCAGAATAAAATTAGCATATTATATATACTGTATAAGAAACCCCATTGAAAAATTGAAAGAATTGCAATTTTTGCCCACCTTATCTCATAAAACATTGTATAAAAAACTGTCAAAAAGCTATTTGTATCCCAAAATGGTACAAAAAAATACAGCTTGCCCTGCAACAATCACATCCTCACACAGCTCAGTCAACAACAAAAAAAAAGTTGTTATGGCCCCTGAAAACAATTTCAATTCCATGTTAGAAATCCAGATGACGCTCCTTCACCTTCTGAGCCCTGCTGTGACCCCGAACAGCAGTTTACGATCTTTGGGTTGTTGCCATATTCAGGAAAAAATACATAACAAATTGTGGGTACATTTTCTCCTGTTTAGACTAATTTGAAGCTAAAGCAACATTTTATTGGAATTTTAATGTAATTTTTCACTTTCACAAACTAAATTCTGTGAAACGCTTGTTGGGTCAAAGCACTCCCTGCAACCCTCAAATCAATTTCTTGAGTGTAGGTTCCAAAATGGAGTCACTTTTACTTTTTGGGGGTTTATTTTCTAGGAGTACCTTAGGGTCTCTTCAAATGTGACATAGCACCTGAAAACCATTCCAGCAAAATATGCCCTCCAAAAACAATATTGCTCTCCTTTCCTTCTAAGTCCTGCCATGTGCCCATGAAGAGAAGTACGACCACACATGGGGTGTTTCTATAAACTGCTGAACAATCAGGGTAATAAATACTGAGGTTTGTTTTGCTATTAACCCTTGCTGTGTTACAGGGAAAAATGGTTTACAATGCAAAATTTCTCAATTTTGCTTTAACTTATGTGGAACACCTAAAGAGTTAACAAAGTTTCAAAAACCCGTTTTGAATAATTTAAAGGGAGTCTGTCACCTCCATATGCCCATATAAAGCACTTAAATAGCCTCATAGCAGATGTAATCATAAATATAATGGTACCTTTGGCACTTTCCTTTGACTTTTAGAAGTTGGAAAAACGTAGTTTAAATGATATGCAAATGATCCGTTGGAAGTGCCCGGAGGCGGCGTTTACTGGCATGGAGCCCGGGCTCCTGAGCTTTTTTACATATTTTCCCCGCCCCAGCCACTGCCTCTGTCCGCCCTGCACCTGACTAGGGTCCTCCTTCTGTGCCGGCGAGATCCAACGCCTGCGCAGTCTCTCGCCGGGCCGGGGCATGCGCACTGCATGTTTCAGGTTTCGCGCCGTTGGCCGGCGCATGTGCAGTAACTTCGGCATTGCCGTGCCCAAAATGGGCATCGCAGTGCGCATGCCACGGCCGGCGAGAGACTGCGCAAGCGCGGGATCTCGCCGGCACAGAAGGAGGACCCGAGTAGGTGCTGGGCGGGCAGAGGCAGTGGCTAGGGCAGGGAAAATATGTAAAAAAGCTCAGGAGCCCAGGCTCCACGCCAGTGAACGCAGCCTCTAATCTCTGCAGAGTTTGTTACACAGACATGTTAGATTTCTCAATTATTCCATCAACCTCCCCATCTTGGTGTCCCGGCAATGTCATCCTGCTGCCACTCCAAATACTGTGCTCACTGTGCTCCCCAATGCCCCAGGTACTATACTGCTCAAATAATAATGACCCCGATAGATATAACTGGGGCCCACAGCAACCAATCAGATCCAACTCTTTTTTTTTCCAAAGGAGCTATCAAAAATGAAAGGTGGAATCTGGTTGCTATGGGCAACTAAGCCAGCTCTACTTTACACCAGTTTGATAAATGACCCCAAATCTCTGTATGTTGTCTACAGCAATTATAAAGCCCCCTCCCCTAGAGTGCCTCCAGTAATAATAATAAAACCCTTTACTGTGCTCCAGGTAATAATACCTGTATAGTGTCCCCAAAAATAATGTCTCCTAAAATGTCCCTGTAATAGAAATGCCCCTACAGTTCCTCCCCAATAGCAACTTCCCCCACACAGCTTTCACACAGTAATTTCCCCCACACTGCCCCCACAGTAGTAATTTGCCACCACACTGCCCCATAATAATTTCCCCCACATTGTAATTTTCCCTCACACTGCCCCCATATAGTAATTTGCCCCCTCACTGCCCCAATGTAGTAGTTTGCCCTCACACTTCCCCATATGTAGTAATTTGAGACCACTGTCTTTTTGTAATGTCTCTCTGTGCCCCCCAGTAATGTCCCCCAAAGTTGGCACACACAAAAATATAAATAAATAAACTAAAAGCCAATGCTCCCCTGTGTCCTTTTGCTGGCGCTCGCAGATGGTATGGGTCAGGATTGGTGAGGCAGGTGTGCACACGTCGCTTAGCTGTATCCCGACATAGGCCCATGATGACGTCATCATGTCCGCCTGCACCGGGATTTTACTACCGCATAGGCCTCAGGCATACTATAGCAGTGATCTGCGGCAGGGCCGGGAACTATGTACTACTCTGCCCCGTTAAAGTATTCATATCTGGCGGCGGTCCAGTCGTAGATGGCGACAAGACTAAAAAACTCTTGTTACCATCTGTAAATTCTAAGTCACATTGGTGACCATTTTGGTCACCATCTGGAGCGCTTCAGAACTGTATTGGTTCCTAAAAAAGATGATTTGGAAAATTTTCTTGAAAATTTTAAAACTTGCTTCCAAATTTCTAAGCCTTCTAACAGACTTAAAAAAATGACATTATTAAAATGATGTAAACATGAAGTAGACAGATGAGGAATGTTATCCGCATAGCGTGGATCCCCAAAAAACTGATACCGGCCCATGTGCGTTCCGCAATTTGTTGACTGCACATGCCGTGGCTATCATAGAAATGCCCATTCTTGTACGCAATTGTGGACAAGAACAGGACATGTTCTATTTTTTTTTTTTGCGGGGCCATGGTATGGAGCAACGGATGCGGACTCAGCTCGGAGGCCAGGAAAATAACGGCCATGTGAATGAAGACTTAAAAGCAGAGGAATTGAAATTTAGAAAATGTCAAATTTTTCCAAATATTCTGTAAATTTTGAATTTTTTTCATAAACTAAGGTAAAACATACCGACTCAAATTCACCATTAACATGAAGTGTATGTCATAAGAAAATAATCTCAGAATTGGTTGGATATGTAAAAACGTTCCAAAGTTATTTTGACATAAAATGACACATGTCAGATTTGAAAAATGGGTCTTCGGCATTTAGTCCAAACTGGCTTTTGCTGGAAGGGGTTAATGCTGATGCCCATGCCCCTCAATTTTAAGAACCTGGATAACCTCTTAATTTCTCAGTACCTAATTATGAGACTGTACTAAAATGTTCATGAATCATTATAGCTTCCAACCAATTCTTAAAAAATACAAGAATGAAAATTATCCCCCTGACCTGAGAGCTTGTGCATTCTCCACAAGTGGAGTCTATAGCATGCAAGGCTGTGCAAAATCATAGTACATTAAAGGGTTTGTACAAGTTATGAAAAAAAAAATATAGCACTGTAAATGTGATTGGCAGCAATATATAACTAAGTTAAGCAAGTTTTGGGCAAAAAAAAATATATTTCATCATTTCCCTGGTTCGCTTCTGGCCTTTGTTTACAACAATCTCTGCCCTTCCCCCTGTTCCGCGAAGGGAGTGAATATAAGTGCTGCCCTGAGTGACATGTCTGCCTGCTAGGATACTCAGCAGCATGTTGTATGTGTAGGACTACAAGTCCCAGCTGTATAATGACACTGCTGATACACACAGGATCTTCCCCTACATGTTCTTGTGCAATAATAATAACTGGAATGGGTGGACTACAGTACCCAGAAGGATTATCAAAATTAGGTTTATTCATTTTAGAAAAAAGACGACTGAGGGGAGATCTAATAACTATGTATAAATATATCAGGGGTCAGTACAGAGATCTCTCCCATGATCTATTTATCCCCAGCACTGTGACTGTGACGAGGGGACATCCTCTGCGTCTGGAGGAAAGAAGGTTTGTACACAAACATAGAAGAGGATTCTTTACGGTAAGAGCAGTAAGACTATGGAACTCTCTGCCTGAGGAGGTGGTGATGGTAAGTTCACTAAAAGAGTTCAAGAGGGGCCTAGATGTATTTCTGGAGTGTAATAATATTACAGGTTATAGTTACTAGAGATGGGTCGTTGATCCAGGGCGTTATTCTGATTGCCTGATTGGAGTCGGGAAGGAATTTTTTCCCCTACAGTGGGGAAAATTGGCTTCTACCTCACAGGGGTTTTTTGCCTTCCTCTGGATCAACTTGTAGGATAACAGGCCGAACTGGATGGACGTGTCTTTTTTCGGCCTTATAAACTATATGAATATGTTATAAACTAATACTCTACCCAGATCTTCTCTAGTCTGTGAGCTCCTGTGCCCAGCATTTGTCTCCTCACTGCCTGCAGCTATTCCAGCAAAGCCTTCAGCCCTGAGTCTGTGCTGGCTGAAGGGGTTAAAATCTTATCTGAAAGAATCCAGGGAGAGATCAGCAACTGACAGTGCAGGGGGCGTGGCCAGCACAGTGAAGTCTGGTGTACAGACTCATATCTGCTCTCAGGCTTGTGCACGAAACATCAGCAGAGCAGGGAGAGAAGCTGACATCACAGGTCATGTGACCCTGAGCGGAATCTGAGAAAGGGGCCACTGAAGTTAAAGTGCATTGTAAAAACATTACATTTGCCTGTTAGAAACATACAAAGGACAAAAAAAAACTTGGACAACACCTTCAAACTTTTCTGCAGCAGGGTCAAGTGAAAAAACATATACATTAAACTGACTTTTTTTTTTTACAATTGTGACTGATGCCACTCTTTAGCACCTGTCAGGAGCATCTGTTTTACGTATACATCATGTGCATAAAAAACCTGATGCGAGCACAGCCTGAGCTACATAGAGGTGCAATAGCTGTTGAAAAGAATTTGATAAATAGAAAATCAGTGACTATATTGGAGACAGATATCCAAAGGAAGCCTGAATGCTTCACTGTGCACGTGATAACTGAAATCTTAAGGAGGGAACATATCAAGATAGATAGTGGGAGACAGGTTTATCAAAACCTCATGCCACAACAGATTTACATTTCTGCCAATCATCCACTGCTGCACAGTTGTAAAATGTTTACACAACTTAAAACTCTCTCTGACACCAACCTGTCTCCCACTATCTACATATATTGATACGTTCTCTCCTTAAGATTTCAGTTATCACATGCACAGTGAAGCATTCAGGTGTCCTTTGGAAATCTATCTCCTATATAGTGACTGATCTTTTATTTACTAAATTCTTGGCACAGGACTAAAGAAGCAGAAACATGCAAAATATACTTCATTAAAGCACGTCTAAAGGTTGCTGGAAAGGGCAAGATGAATATTAAAGCTTCATGACCATGCCTGTATTGTGGTTGACAAAAAAAAAAAAAAATCTGCATATTAACCGTTACCGGGTCCTTTTTTTTGCAAATCTGACACTTTATGTGGTGATAACTTTGGAACACTTTTACTTATCCAAGCCATTCTGAGATCATTTGCCCTTCATTATAGAGGGAAATTTGAGTCAATATATTCCATTTTTATTTATTTTTTTAATCCCAAATTTAACAAAAACGTGGAAAAATTCACAACTTTCCAAATTTCATTTTCCCTGCTTTTATACAGTTAAAAATAGTTATTACTTTACAATTCCCATGTTTATGTTTGCATCATTTTGTAAATTTTTTTTTGCACATTAGAACTTTTTAAAGGACCAATTCAGTTATGAAATTGCTTTGTGGAGCTTAACTAGTAGAAACCACACATAAATGGCCCCATTTTAGAAACTACACCCCTCGAGGTATTCAAAACTGATTCTTTACAAACTTTTTACAAACTTTGCACAGCATAGACTCCACTTGAGCTGCATAGACTCCACTTGAGATGTAAGGTGACAAAAAAAAAATGGTGGTTTTTGCACAGTTTTAATTTTTTTTTTACAGCGCTCAGGTGAGGAGGGGGATCATGTAACATTTTTATTGGGTAGGTTTTTACGGATGCAGCGATACCTAATACGTACATATGTCTGTTTATTTATTTCTGTTTACACAAAAGCATTTTTGAACAAAAAATCATGTTTTTATGTCAACATATTCTAACTAAGACAGATAAACAAGTCCTTACATATAACAGTCAGGAATAGCTGCTAACTAGTAACTAATGCAGCTATTTTACCAGAGGCCTTGATTGGTTGGATCTGAGTCTGAGGCATTGTATGTTGAGTTTAGTTTCACGATTGGTCAGAAAAGACCATTGTATGTTGAAAATAATGTATCTTGAGGCCATTGTATGTTGAGGGATCACTGTATTTGATTGCTTGGTATTTCATTTTTTGTGATGTAAGGTGAGGGGGTGGATTGTGTGCTATTTTTATAGAGCCAGTCTTTATGGATGCGGCAATATCCAAAATGTCTGTATTTCTTAGCTTTTTTTTTTTTCAATTTTATGTGTTTTATAATGGGAAATGGCTTTTTTTTAACTTGAAACTTTACTTTTTTTATTATGAAAAATGCTTTTTTTTTATTTTTAACTTTTTTGCCCACTGTGGGACTTCAACTTTTGGGGGTCTGATCCCCTCTGCAGTGCATTACAATACATCTGTATTTTAATACATTGCCTGTCAGCTTTAACACTGGCAGAGCGCTTATGAGACCCAGCCTTACAGGCTCCCGTAGAAGACAAGCCCGATGTCTATGGAAGGCATTGGGCTGCCTTTCCAGTCATCGGGTCCATGTCACTGTATTGCAGGGGTTATATGCAAGCATTGGTGTTCTCATCGATGCCAGCGTATGAAGAAGGGGCTAGGCTGTCAGTGACACCTGGGTCCATGTCGCTGATCAGCCAGGTGCAGCTCCTGTGGCAGTACAGTGCTGGTCCTTAAGTCAAGGTTCCCAGCGCCATACATGTACAGCAGAGGTCCTCTACGGGTTAGGGCTTGTTCACATCACCGTCATGGATTCCATTATGACATCGTTATAACGGGAAATAACGGAATCCATAAGACGGAAATCAAAACGGACACCTTTAGAGGCATTCCGTTTTGATCAGTCATAACAGAAGTACAGTGCCTTTTGAAAGTATTCGGCCCCCTGGAACTTTTCAACCTTTTGCCACATTTCAGGCTTCAAACAAAAAGATATAACATTTTAAATTTTTGGTGAAGATTCAACAAGTGGATCACAATTGTGAAGTGGACCGAAATTTATTGGATCACTTAAACTTTTTTGTAATAAAACTGAAAAGTGGGGCATGCAAAATTATTCGGCCCCCTTGTATTAATATTTTGTTGCGCCACCTATTGCTGCGATTACAGCTGCAAGTCGCTTGGGGAATGTCTCTATCAGTTTTGCACATCTAGAGACTGAAATTCTTGCCCATTCTTACTTGCAAAACAGCTCGAGCTCTTTGAGGTTGGATGGAGAGCGTTTGTGAACAGCAGTTTTCAGCTCTTTCCACATATTCTCAATTGGATTCAGGTCTGGACTTTGACTTGGCCATTCTAAGACCTGGATACCTTTATTTTTGAACCATTCCATTGTAGATTTTGCTTTATTTTTGGGATCATTGTCTTGTTGGAAGATAAATCTCCGTCCTAGTCTGAGGTCTTTTGCAGACTCCAACAGGTTTTCATCCAAAATGGTCCTGTATTTGGCTCCATCCATCTTCCCATCAATTTTAACCATCTTCCCTATCCCTGTCCCTGAAGCAGGCCCAAACCATGATGCTGCCACCGCCATGTTTGACAGTGGGGATGGTGTGTTCAGGGTGATGAGCTGTGTTGCTTTTACGCCAAACATATCGTTTTGCATTGTTTCCAAAAAGTTGGATTTTGGTTTCATCTGACCAGAGCACCTTCTTCCACATGTTTGATGTCTCCCAGGTGGCTTGTGGCAAACTGTAAACGAGACTTTTTATGGATATCTTTGAGAAATGGCTTTCTTCTTGCCACTCTTCTATAAAGGCCAGATTTGTGAAGTGTTGGACTGATTGTTGTCCTATGGACAGACTCTCCCACCTCAGCTGTAGATCTCTGCAGTTCATCCAGAGTGATCATGGGCCTCTTGGCTGCATCTCTGATCAGTCTTCTCCTTGTTTGAGATGAAAGTTTAGAGGGACAGCCGGGTCTTGGTAGATTTGCAGTGGTCTGATACTCCTTCCATTTCAATATGATCGATTGCACAGTGTTCCTTGGGATGTTTAAAGCTTGGGAAATCTTTTGGTATCCAAATCCAGCTTTTTTTATGTAAGGGGACAAAAAATTACTTTCTGATGGGTGGGTCATGTGATAATTTCATAGAGCCAGTCGTGTATTTTTTTTTCTATTTTTTACAAATAGGACAAACAAAGGGACATTTTTTTTGTTAAAACACACTTTTTTTTTATTTTTGTCCCACTAGGGACTTTACCATTTCAGGGTCTTATCCCTGGTTTAATGCACTGACAGTTTGCCTATGAGACCACAGCCTGGGGGCTGGGCATCATAGGTCTCTATAGCTGTCGGGTAGCTGCAAAGCTAGATCAGCAGAGGGAGTGCGAACCTCCCGTATGTCATTGTCAGCTCTAACTGTGGCATATGAGGGTTTAATCCACTGACATCAATGTTGTCACTAAAGCTGGTGGATGCAGCAGGGGCCTGGCCGTCAGTAACAGCCAGGTCCCTGCTGCTGCTGAAGATAGCCCATGTGGGGCAGGTGACGGACCACACAACGATAATACTCATCCTGGTGTTTCAAGTATCATCAATTTAGGACGAGCATTCTCATCCTTGGTCCTTAAGGAATTAAACAAAAAAAAACCTGAATATATCAGCACTCTCAAAGTACTAAATGCAACATCTATATATAAATTAATACTGAATTTCAGGGATGCCCAACCTACGGCCCTCCAGCTCTTGCAAAACTACAACTACCATGTATACGTTGTCCTGCAAAAATCAAGCCTTCACACAGCTCCATTAAAAGAGAAAAAAGTAATGGATCTTTGGATGCAACGATGCAAAAACTTTTTTGTAAATAGGGTTTTAAATGTACAAAAGTAGTAAAGTGTAAAAAAAATGAATTTATTTACATTGTAATCGTACTGACTCACAAAATAAAGTTGTCGTGTTATTTATGCTGAAAAATGAATGCCGCAAAATTTGTTACAACTACATTCAACTACAACTACATTCATGGAAAAATAAAAAAGTTGTAACTCTTGGAATGCAATGGTGAAAAAAAATTCTTGGTCACTAAGGCCCAAAACATGCTGGTCACTAAAGAGTCAATATTCAATTTCCTGGTGACATATTCACCTTAGGCTACTTTTTACACTTGCGCTCTCCCTTTCCGCTATTGAGATTCATCATAGGATCTTAATAGTGGGTGTAAGGGATCGCTCTCTCTCAGGGGTCGGCAATGACAGACTTCTCATCAAACGGGGTTTTCAAGCTCAAACAGCGCTTTATTTGTCACACAGCACATCAGACTTCCAAGTTTGGCATCACTTGGCACAATGAAGTCGTAGCTTCACATCACAACGTGCTACAATCAACACAAAACAATAAATCTTTGCCCAGCTAGGCA
Source organism: Rhinella marina (assembly GCA_900303285.1). Lineage (NCBI taxonomy): Eukaryota > Metazoa > Chordata > Amphibia > Anura > Bufonidae > Rhinella > Rhinella marina. The sequence continues at coordinate 7,694 of ONZH01007658.1, read as the reverse complement.
CTCACTATACAAAAGTTTTCCCTAACTCACCTCTAGCTCAGTGTTCACACTGCGGTATTTGGCTTCACTCAGCCATGCAGTCAGACAGCTTCCTAGCTGTGACCAATACAACCCATTGGGGTCTCGGCCAACCACCTCCTGACGGTCACCACGCAATACCTTGGGGGAATATGGTCCAGCAGTTTTCCTGACCCTTACCATGCGACATCTCTCTTCTTCAGGTGTCGCTGAGTCCCCCCAAACTCAGGCTTCCTCAGCCTTCTGGCTGAGACCACACAGGCCCCCTGCAGGTCTATTCCCTGTGGCCTACTCCTCTCACTCTCGGGATTGCTTTATCCCCAAGTGATTATCGCACCTGGCTTCACCTCAGGCCAGGTGATCGTGGGGAAAACACAGCAAATATAACATACATCTCCTCTAATAGGTTTCCTGCACTATTCTAGGAGACACATGTCTTCCCTCTTCGTATACGATGCCTGTCACTGCCTCACATGGGGGAAAACGCTTCCGTTTTGTCCCCATTCATTGTCAATGGGGACAAAACTGAACTGAACAAAACAGAATGCACCAAAATGTATTCCGTTCCATTTGGTTGCGTCCCCACCGCAGACAGAATAACGCTGCAAGCAGCGTTTTTCTGTCTGCAATGTGGTGCGGAGCAAGACAGACATGTAAGTCAGTGGGGATGGATCCGTTTTCTCAGACACAATAGAAAACAGATCTGTCCCCCATTGACTTTCAATGGTGTTCATTAGGGATGAGCGAATCGACTTCGGATGAAACATCCAAAGTCAATTCGCATAAAACTTTGTTCTAATACTGTATGGAGCCAGTTGTATTATCATGACGGAAGCGTTCTTGCTGATCCATGACGGATCCAGCAAAAATGCTGGTGTGAAAGTAGCCTTAAAATGCCTTCTTTGTGAATCTAGATGTGGTAAAATAAAACCAATATTTGAAACATTATTTGTAAAACTTTTTAAGAATGTTTAAATGAGGGGGGATCCTCTACATACAGAGGTTAGAGGGTTTCTACACCAGCATAGAAGGGTTCTTTGCTATAAGAAAAGTGAGATTAGGGCTGGCCATAAACATTAAGGAAAAAAAGAAATTTCAGTCAGCACATCCCAGAGTGCAGGTGCTGGTTGCGATGGCTAAATACATGTCAAAGGAAAATACATAAATTGCAGCCGCACACCGCTACCAGATAAAGCACAAAATGCCATAGTGATATAGTATTCCAAAGCTCATGCTATGCTTATTTAATAAATTAGAGACTCTTGGCAAATACATTTTGTACAAAATTATCTGAGCCCGTTCACCACAATCATCAAGGTGGTCTCTGCAGAATGGGAACCTAACACTTTGTCCTACCTGTTACGTGCCAGTCTTGGCTTCCATATAATCAGGGGATGTTTTGTTCCACATGCATGTAATGTCCACTTGCCTTTTGTCATTTCTGGTACTACAAAGGCCTCCCCTAGTTCAGGAGCGCAGACACTAACATGCATGCCGAATCACTCGGCTTTATAGTTGCACTGATTAAAAACCACCTGTGGGGCAAATGGGCTGGTCAGGAGTGCATGACCAAATGGAGTAGCCACACCTCCAGTACAAACTTACAAAGAAAAAAAGGAGATTTCAGTCAGCACATCCCAGAGTGCAGGTGCTGGTTGCTATGGCTAAATACATGTCAAAGGAAAATACATAAATTGCAGCCGCACACTGCACTGTACTGGAGGTGTGGCTACTCCATTTGGTCATGCACTCCTGACCAGCCCATTTGCCCCACAGGTGGTTTTTAATCAGTGCAACTATAAAGCCGAGTGATTCGGCATGCATGTTAGTGTCTGCATTCCTGAACTAGGGGAGGCCTTTGTAGTACCAGAAATGGCAAAAGGCAAGTGGACATTACATGCATGTGGAACAAAACACCCCCTGATTATATGGAAGCCAAGACTGGCACGTAACAGGTAGGAGATAGTGTTAGGTTCCCATTCTGCAGAGACCACCTTGACGATCCGGTGAATGGGCTCAGATAATTTTGTACAAAATGTATTTGCCAAGAGTCTCTAATTTATTAAACAAGCATAGCATGAGCTTCGGAATATTCTATCACTGTGGCATTTTGTGCTTTATCTGGTAGCGGTGTGCGGCTGCAATTTATGTATTTTCCATAAACATTAAGGTAAAATTCCTTCTCCAAACACATGCAGAGACTGATTGCTCTGTATCTGGCTGGTGACGGTTGAAGGATGGAATTGAGCACTGAGGAAGCTGTTTTGTGGCCATATACCTGAGGTCTCTAGTTCAGTGTCACATTTTTTTGAGACTACATGCCTCTCTTCTATTACAGGTTTTTACTCTTTGAAGGTTTACTCTCTTGCACACAGAACATGTACTTGTTGCCACTACTTTTGATATATGCTATTTATATGTTCTGGAACACTTTACCATTAGAACGTGGTTTCTGATACTTGGTACATACAGGAAAGGCATCCCATGAATATTATTGACACTAGTGAGGGTCTATTCTGTGGAGGGAGGGGGCTGGCGTATTGCTTATACTGGAGGTATAATTCCTCCGATCTATTAGCCCTTTTAAATGTTTTTATTTTGCTAGTTTTTGTTGTTTTCCTTTATTTCAGATGTGTGCTTGTTTTATGAGTTGGATTAAATACTGATCATCCTGAATGGTGTATGGTGTTCGTTCAGGCAGGAATTTGGCAATACTGTTTTGAACAAACACTGTTCAGGGCTGTGTGGCTGCGGAAGTCTTTGTGTGTGTGTGGGGGGGGGGGGGCGCACTTCTAAAGACTATTTCTTAAGCTGTAATTGGGCTACAAATTACAATACTTTTTTCTAATATGCAAATTAGGTATTTGGTGCAATGGAGGCATTACCATTGCTCTTCTTTCACCCATGCCCCACTGCTTTTGCCACTGCCTGGCCCTATCATTCAAAGCACTGAGGATGGGGCTGGCCACAGAGAGTAGTGGAGCTTGAGTTCAACTACTTAACCCCTTGAAAGTTTTGCCCGGGATATGCTTGGGCTTTTTCAGCATGAGTACAGCTTGGACAGCAGGGGGAGGTCTGCTTAAACCTCTCAAATCTCAGGCTTGGTAACAACTATAGATATAGGTTTTGGTTGAAAGCTAATAGCCTAGGCTTTAACCCCTTCAACCCTGGGCCTGTTTTCACCTTCCTATCCAGGCTATTTTTTTCTAATCTGACATGTGTCACTTTATGTGGTAATAACTTTGGAACGCTTTTACTTATCCAGGCCATTCTGAGATTGTTTTGTTGTCACATATTGTGCTTCACAACAGTAGTAAATTTGTGGCAAAATATTTCACTTTTATTTCTAAAAAAAATACCAAATTTAGCAAAATTTTTGAAAAATTTGCAAATTTGCAAATTTCAATTTTTCTACTTTCAAAATACATAGTAATACCTCCAAAATTAGTTATTATTTTACATTCCCCATATGTCTACTTTATGTTGGCATTATTTTATAAATGTCATTTTACTTTTTTTGGACGTTAGAAGGCATAGAAATTTAGAAGCCATTTTTCAAATTTTCAACAAAATTTCCCAAACCATTTTTCTAAGCACCAATTCAGATATAAAGTGATTTTACATAATGGAAACCACCCATAAATGACCCCATTTTAGAAACTACACCCCTCAAATGATAAAAAACTGATGTTACAAACTTTGTTAACCCTTGAGGTGTTCCACAAGAATTAAAGGAAAATGGAGGTGAAATTTCAAAATTTCACTTTTTTGGTAGATTATTCATGTTAATAATTTTTTTCTTGCAACACAGCAAGGGTTAACAGCAAACTAAACCTCAATATACATTGCTCTGATTCTGCAGTTTACAGAAATACCCCATATGTGGTGGTAAACGTCTCTATGGGTTTGTGGCAGTGGTCAGAAGGAAAGGAGCGCCATACGGATTTTGGAGGCAGATTTTGCTAGAATGGTTTTTAGGCACCATTTTGTAATTGAGAGACCTTGACGTACCCCTACAGTGGAAACCCTCAAAAAGTCACCCCATTTTGCAAACTACACCCTTCAAAGAATACATTAAGGGGGGTACTGACCACTTTGACCCCCTAAGCGTTTTACGGAATTTGGAAACACTTGGCTGTGAAAATGAAAAGTTTCATTTCTTACAAAAAAATGTTGCTTTAGCACCAAATTTTTCATTTTTACAAGGGGTAACAGGAGAAAAAGCACCCCATAATTTGTTACCCATTTTCTCCTGAATACGGCAAAACCCCATATGTGGTGGTAAACTGCTGTGGGGGCACATGGCAGAACAGAAGGAGCGCCATATGGATTTTGCAGCACAGATTTTGATGGATTGGTTTGCGGGAGCCATTGATTTTTAGTTTTTTGAGTTATTGTCTTATGTGGGGGCTCATTTTTTGTGGGATGAGGTGACTTTTTCATTGGTATCATTTTGGGGTACATAAGACTTTTTGATCGCTTGGTATTACACTTTTTGTGCGTCAAGGTGAAAAAAATAGCTGTTTTTTTTTTAAATTTTTACAGCATTCACCTGGGGGGCCAAATCATGTGATATTTTTATAGAGCAGGTTGTTACAGATGCGGCGATACCCAATATGTCTACCGTTTTTATTTTTATTAAATTTTACACATTAGATTTATTTTTGAACAGAATAAAATCTTTTTTTGTGTTGCTATTTTCTGAGAGCCATATCTTTTTTATTTTTTGTGTGATTGTCTAAGGTAGGGTCTCATTTTTTGCGGGACAAGAGGACGGTTTGATTGGTACCATTTTGGGTTAAATACGCCTTTTTGATCGCCTGCTATTATACTTTTTGTGAGGGAAGGTGACCAAAAAATGTGATATTTTTATACAGCCGGTCGATACGGACACGGCAATACCTAATATGTATACTTTTCTTTTTTTTCCCCTTTTTTTACAATTTTTTTTCAACTTTATTTTGGGAAAAGTGTGCTTTTTTTTACTTGAAACTTTTATTTTTTGCAAAACTTTATTTTATTTTTTTTACTTTTTTTTCACTTTAACTTTTAGGGGTCTGATCCCCTTTACAATGCATTACAATACTGTTGTATTTTAATGCATAGGCTGTAAGTGTATTACTCAATGTAATACACTTACAGCCTGCTTCCTGTGCGATAAAGGGGGCTGGATCGCACAGGCATGCAGGGATAGCAGCTAGAGATGAGCGAGCATGCTCAGCAGAGCATGCTCGAGTGCCATTTTTGCGTATTTGCGTACGCATTTTAAAATTCCTACGCTATTCATACGCATATTTTAATCTATACGCAAATGCGTACGAATTGCGTACGAATAGCCTACAAATTCAATTTGTACGCTATTCGTACGCAATTCGTACGCATTTGCGTATAGATTAAAATATGCGTATGAATAGCGTAGGAATTTTAAAATGCGTACGCAAATACACATAAATGGCACTCGAGCATGCTCGCTCATCTCTAATAGCAGCCACGATGCCTAAGGAAGGCATCGGGCTGCTATCCAAGCCATCGGGTCCCCGTCACAGCAGCGCGGGGACCCGATGGACTCCCCTTCCTGCTACCCGCATTGCATGTGCCGCAGTCAGCACTGACCGCGGCACATCGAGGGTTAATACGCCCGCATCGGTGAAAACACCGATGCGGGCGTATGCAGCAGGGGTCCGGCTACTGGGCACAGCCGGTCCCCCGCAGCTGATCGGGCAGGCGCAGCTCCTGGTCGGGAAGGGGTTAAAACAAGGCCATCAGGAGACATGCAAGTACTGAGTCTACAACGACAAAAACAAAACAAAAAATCAGCTCGTCATTAACCAGCTGTGCCTGCCGGGAGTTGCTCCCACCCAATCAGCAGCAGTGGCCCGGCAGTCACTGACAGCCAAGCCCCTGCTGTATTCGCCGGTATCAGTGTTTTCATCGATGAAGGCGCATTAACCCTTGCTATGCTGCAGTCAGCATTGACTGTAGCATGTGCAGGGTGTGTGGAGGGAGAGAGCTCCCTCCATGTCCCCATAGGGTCCCGACTCTGCGTTGACCCGATAGCTGGGTAGGCATTTACGGCCAATACAATACACTTTCAGCCAATGCATTACAAAACAGATGTATTGTAACGCATTGTACAGGGGATCAGAGTGGGACAAAAAAAAACTTAAAAAGTTAAGTGTTTTACATAAAAAGGTAATGTTAAAAAAAGTAAAAAAGCACCCTTTTTCCAAAATTAAGTTATATAAAATTGTAAAAAAAAATAGGCGAAAAAAGACATATTAGGTATCGCGACGTCCGTATTGGACCACCTCTATAAAAATATCATGCGATCACCCAGTCAGGTGAACGCCATTAAAAAAAACATTCCAAAACAGCTATTTTTTTTTTTTAAATGGCTGCAAAAGCCATATGGCGCTCATTCCTTTCTGAGTCTTGACCTGTGCCCCTACAGCAGTTTACCATCCCATATGTGGTATTGCCGTATTCAGAAAAAATGGGAGCTTTTTCTCCTGTTACCCTTTGTGAAAATTAAAAATTTGGGGCTAAAGCAACATTTTATTGGAAGAAATGAAACTTTTCATTTTCACAGCCAAGTGTTTCCAAATTCTGTAAAACGTGTATGCGGTCAGTGCTCAGTACACCCTTTAATATATTCTTCGAGGGGTGTAGTTTCCAAAGTGGGGTCACTTTTTGAGGGATTCCGCTGTAGGGGTACATCATGGTCTCTTCAAATAAAAAATGGTGCCCAAAAACCATTCTAGCAAAATCTCCAAAAGACTCCAAAAACCATATGGCGCTCCTTTCCTTCTGACCACTGCCATGTGCCCTGACAGCAGTTTACTACCATATATGGGGTATTTCTGTAAACTGCAGAATCAGAATTGCTGTGTTGTGTTGTAAGAAAAAGATTGATTAACATAAAACTATAAAAAAAAAAAAATTTGAAATTTCACCTCCATTTTCCTTTACTTCTTGTGGAATATCTCAAGGGTTAACAAGGTTTGTAACATCAGTTTTGAATAATTTGAGGGGTGTAGTTTGTAAAATGGTTTTGGAAATTTTCTTGAAAATTTTAAAAATTGTTTCTAAAATTCTAAGCCTTCTAACGTCCTAAATAAATTAAATGACATTTACAAAATTATGCCAACATTAGACATATGGAAAATGTAATGTAATAACTATTTTGTGAGGTATCACTATCTGCCATAAAAGCAGAGAAATTCACATTTAGAAAATAGTGAATTTTACCAATTTTTTTCTAATAATTGAATAAATAAAAGTAAAAAATAGTTAATCGCTAATATGAAGTACAATGTGTCACGAGAAAAAAAATCTCAGAATGGCTTGGATAAGAAAAAGCTTTCCAAAGTTATTACCACAAAAAGTGACACATGATTTGCAGATTTGCAAAAATCGGCCTGGGATTTAAGGTGTAAAGGGGCCTGGTACTGAAAGGGTTAAAGGGAACCTACCATATTGATCATCTGTCTTGATTTGTAGGCAGAATGTATGTGGAGCTGGAGGTGTGAGCAGAATGATATCTAGTTCTGTGGTAAAAGATTTAGTATATCTTGATCAGTTTGAGAAATAAACAAAGCACTCCTTCTTCTCACCAGAAGACCCCCCAGTTTAAAATCTAATTTCCCTTTCATATAAAAACAGCAAAGCTCCCAGCA